>CM067087.1:7217745-8419173 GCA_034008185.1 Gorsachius magnificus | reverse complement strand
TGAAGTTCTATGTATGGTGTGTTTCTTGGATACCTATTTGAAATTCTCAAAGTGCTTGAAAGTTAGTGTACATATAGTGTCATCAAGCAAACCATGAGCAAATAACATATGGGGATGAATCCAACATATTGTGGTAGATATAACTGACTTTGAAAACCAGGCTTTATTCCTAATCCTAAAATCTAAACTAAAATGAAAACATGGTATTCAGCACAGCAGGTTTTCCCCACCAAGCACTAAGCTCATCAGTAATAATTTTTATGTTATTTTAATTTGTGTTTGATCTGACTTTTGATTTTAAAAAAGCTGTCTGCGTTTTTTTCCATTCATTTAAATGGGAATAGGATTGGACTAATAGTTTTTTATAGTAAATTTGCATACAACTAATCCAGAGGAACAGTCAGTTCTGCAAGTTATTCCAATTGTTTGGTTTGCCTTGTTATTGCAATATTTATGACTAAATGTTTTCAACATTGTGTTACAGCTTTGTTCTTTATAATTCTTAAAATGCATTTTTATAGCAAGGCATTTCTCTTGGGTTTAAGTCACTGCAAAAACTAATCTCAACTGTGCCGTTCTTTCCCCAAATTTTCTGTAATTTGTGCTACTTCCTTCTGTTGTATGCACTGTGTATCTGGTGGATTCTTTTCTGTTGCTTCTTGCTTCTTTGAGAGGTGGGGAAGGTTTTTATTTTCTGTTATTTAAAGAAAGGAAAAATACAGTTGATTTGGCTCTTTTCTTTACAGTCATAAAACTGCCCAAAGTTTACTTGGCAAAAACAGGAGTGAAGAGCTGACATGCCAGAATGGAGTACTTCTCCCTAGATTTACTTCCCACTTGTTTTAAGAATCAGTCTTTCCCCTTCAAATTTGTCAGTTTGGATTAAAGGCAGGCATCACATTTTGTATCAGTAAAAGAGAAATCTGATTAAATAAATCAGATTCAGCACTTTTATGGTCGGTCAGTTTAGATTCAAAGCACACTCTGTGACTAAAGCAAAATTCAACAAAATGCTTCAGCAGGCTAAAGTTAGTGTTCATGTAGTCATCAGCAATTTGAGCAAACAACATTGCTGCCTTATAGCTCTTTACCGTATTTTCTCCTTTTATATTTCATTATGGATATGTATCTGTAAAAATTATTCCAAATTTCTAGCTTCATAGCACATGAGATTATAAGAATGTATTTTTGGGGAATGAACGTCTGTACTACAATTTGGGACTTTTGATGCTGAAGTTTCCTAGGCTACAAAGCAGAGATTCATGTTCCAAGTTGCAATATGGTAATGATCATATGTCTGTTTACACACATACATAAAGTATATCTCTTCCTTGTTATGAGACTAACGGTCCCATATTTTCGTTAACTCTTTGATAGTGAACTCTGTTTTCCTTTGTTTTGTACCTAATGAACTACAACTGGCTTAATCCAGAAAAGTGCTACTGTGAAAGTGTGTTCATGGTAGAGTCTGAACGTGTGGCTGATGATTGGTAAGGGACTGCTCAATTTCCATAATCCTTAGGGTTTTGTTTGGGTGTCTTCATAACAACGTGTAGTGGATACAAGGAGGAACACGGAGCAGTATTATGTTTTCACCATATTGCAGATATGAGTTAGGTTTCCATATGAACTCTTTAAATGGATTGAACCAGAATAATTTTAAGGCATATTTCCAACTATTCCGACATTATCCTAGGGGGAAAAGGTTTGTTTTTCAGCCAGCCTAACAACGAGAAGACATAAAGAGGGCTTAGAAATACCTTTCTTCGTCAGTCTCGCAGTTTTACTGTGTACTCTGTGACTGGAGCTGAACACTCAGCGCTTTTAATTCTATCAGACAACAAACCCCCTTTTATTAAACAGACATTGCTTCTCTATCAGAGGGTGATGATGATCGGGGATGAGCATTTGAAATCCTAATAAGACTCAATGAATTGCTCATTATTGTTCAATATTTGAACAAGAGACCATATTTTTTTCCACTGAAACATTGAAAGGCTCTGTAAGGAACCCAGTGAAACATTGCCACTCTAAGGTCCTCCTGGACAATATTTCCCATTGCTGTCCTGCTTTGTTATGAATTATTTTCTTTTTCCCTAAAAAGAAAGCTTATGTTTCTTTTGAGGAAGATTTTCTAAATAGAATTAGTCCATTACAAGAGCAGAGGGAAAGTAATTTTTGTTTTTTAAAATAGTCTTAGAGGATTCAGTCTAATCCTTAAATCTTTGAAGTTGATAATAGGATGTTTTTCCCAGTCCACAGTGCTGTCTCCTTAAGCGTTTCTGGAGAATTATACAAATAACGGTTTGAAGCAGGTGAATACTCTCTTCGAGCTTCACATTATCTAAACATACATCTTCTTTAGGATGTAGGGTTTTTCTAGCAGCAGTAATGCAGAGAGGTATTCAAAACCTAGTGTATTTCAGGGACTGCTGTATCTGTCTGGATTCTTTGAAAATCACACCTTAAGTAATGGCAGGACAAGGCATGTCAGATGCAACTTTTTAGACAAGACCGGTTACCTATTTCATGAAGAACTCCTTTTTCATATGTCCGTGCATTCCTTCCACCAGGGAAAACTACTGATCCTAGCTATTCTGCAGATGGCTTTACTTACTGGGGACTGGATTTGGTTTGTGTGTCAAGCTTGTGACATATGTCTCTGAAATTTTTAGTGTGAATGACTTGCTGGGTGACAACAAGTAGGTCTATTGCAGAGAGAAGATTAGAACAGAATTGTTCTGCCTCATGGCCCAGGCTTTTAACTACCTGAGAAAGCAACAATCTTCCCCATTCTGTAAAGCTGTTATAAAAAGTCTTGGTATCTTTTTAATGTTTTTTCCCACAGCTGTCAAAATAGTACTTAGTAGGTTTACCCAACAGACTGTGAGGTGGAGGTGTAGTCACTGAGCTGATCTTATTTTAATCATTGACCTTAAGTGAAAAGAAGGGAAAGATCAATCAAATAATTTTTTTCTGATCTTTGAAAAGCTGCCAAAACTAACGAAGTTGAATTCATTTGGGACAAAGGAGATGCTTTTGTTTTTCTGCCTCTTTCAGCTTAGTCGTGTTCTGGATGGCACTCAGCTATCGCAGTTGGAATACAAAACAACTCTGCATCAAATCCATCTGAAAGCTAGGTCTGTCTCATGTAATTGCAATGCCACCCAGAAAATACTTGCTTGTGTATCTTACATGTGTATAATTCTTATCTTCTTGGTAAATAGCCTACGTTCATACAGTGGGATTTTTTTTTTTGTTAGGGGAAATTGTTGGGGAGATAATTTGCCTTTCCTGCACTTCCTTAGCTTGACCACAAGAGATCAACCTAAATCAAAGGTTGATCCAAATGCACCTACTTTTTAAAATGGCAAGGTGAATTTTTAAATACGAATCTCAATTTTTGTTATCAGACAGAATTCTGACATGAAAACCCCTGGAATTTTTAGTCGTGTCTTTATGCTCAATGCTCTGAGGGACGTACAGCTGTTCACAGTTTAGCAGCCTCATATACATACACATGGCACAGCCTGCCCAATATTCATGTATTCTTCAGGTTCGGTACACTGGGAATAAAACTTAAAGCAAAGCCATTTTTCTTAAAAGGTCATTAAAGCTTCCCAGAAGCCAGAATTGTTTGGTAAGGTTCATGTAGTGAGTGAAGGAGTGCCACATTGGTGATTAATGTCAGTTAAATAGTGTGGGCTGATCTTGTATGATCTAAAGCAATCTCATCCCATATTGTCTGCCGCGGGACTTTGCTGCAACTTCGGTTCTGGCTGTGGGCTGTTGGCTCCTCTTGAGCTGATAGATTATGAAGGTCATTTGCAAAGACTGGGAGGTGAATTGTTCATTATTGGAGAGGTTGTTAACATATTCTTTATGCGTTAGTCAGTGTGGCCCAGAATCTTTTATTCACTGAATTACAACTGAAACAAAAACACAAAACCAAAAATGGGCTCAGCTGGACCAGCTGTGTTTCCTTAGGTGTGTTACTCTGTGTACTGGCCCTGTGATAGAATAATTTGCTTTCACAGGAGTATAAGCATTTGCAGGATTAAATAAATAAAACCAATATTAATGCTGATTAGTGGAAACCAAATAACTCCCTGAAAGTTTGAGGGATGTTAAAATATAATGGCATGTGCCCTACAGTCATCCTGCAGAGAACTTGTACTTTGGCCAGTTATTTATGTTATAGAAAGTTCATAGCAGGAGTGAATAGCCTCTTTAGGGATTGTTAGCAGAGGGTAAAATAGAGCTTTGCCACCACTGTCGTGGATGCTGGGCTGGCTCCAGAAATGGGATAGCCCAGCTCAGGAGAGTCAGCTTTTGTTTGAAGGTGGAGGAAGAGCTCTGGAGACCGCTGCTAGGGGAGGAGAGGTGACAGCTCTTCCCCAGCAGCAGCCACCTTTGAAATCCCTTAGAGGCAGGTCCTCTGATGTTCCCTTAGCAGCCTGGTCCCTAAAGCATCTGCCTGCTCTGGCTTCTCCAAGATTCATCTGCTGAGGCCTAGTCCTGCAGCCAGACGTGCGCTGTCAGCTTGTCAGATACCATATTGTCTAAGAAAGTGTGTTAGAAGTGTTGGTTACCTGAATTTAAAAGGGGACCCTGGATCAAGCTAGGACTAAAATATCACAGAAGCAATTTCCTTAGTTATCTATTCAGAAGTGACTGAATATACTTCCCCCACCTCAAATGTAGGCCATGAGGAAGGAAGGAGAGGTTTTGGATTTAAAGATTAACTGGAATCCCTTCTCTCCCCTGCCTCCTTTCGGTGTGATGGCGCTGAATCACACTGGGAGACTATAGGGACTCATGTGTAAGTAAGCCAAGCCTTTTCTTTCATTAAACCACCTACTCAGTACTGTGCTAAAGGACAAGATTAATGCAGTTTTGAAATCAATCACATTCACCCTGAACTGTGAGGTCTTTAGTCAGTATTTGACACAGGAAGCAGTTTTCACTCGCCAAGGGCAGAACTCATACACAAAAAAGAATACTTTGAAAAGATGGTACTTCAGAAATCTGATAAAATGGATATTTTCAATTGGAATTTGGGATGTTATCAAACAAGGGCTTGTACATTTATTCTGTTATGTAGGTTTTGTAAATAGACAGGGTAATTTTTTTTCCTCTCTTCTGACCCCTTTCATTTTTTATCTCTTTGTATTGCACATGAAGTCCAGACAGAGGCTATTGTCTCTAATAGGTTTTTTTGAGAATTCAGCAAGAACAAAGATCTTTCGGTTGTACTGAAGCCAGCGTGCCTGGTTTGTAGGTATATCTGTTCCTTTCCCTCATATTTTATCATTTATTCATCAAAAAATGCAGCTTGGGGAAAAAATTATTTAGAAATGGTTTTGGCTGAGTTGTATGGGGGAAAAGCCCTAAATGCTTTAAGGGTTTTCATTAAAAGTAGCGCTTCACTTTTGTGAAGCTATGAACATCTTTCTGAAACATGGCTAAAAATTCAAGTATTTGTTGAAAGAAAGGTCTAAGACAATTTTTTTCACACAGGTCTGTAGTTGGATTGCTTGCCTCCAATTGCTGATATTGGTTACTCTGAACCTTCTTCTAGACACTCCTCTTAAATTTTCAGCCTAAATAGTCTTGAGGGCTTTCTCTTTCCCTGTCATGTGGAAATCAGAATATTTATGGAGCTCCTTCTGTTCTGATGAAAGCAAACACCAAACATTTTCTGAGCAGCCCATAAAGTTTTTGGTTAGCAGGCTTCTTGATTTCCTGAGAGTTTACTGGCTGTTGGGCTCTACTTCTGGGGCAACTTTTCTAGGCAGAGTCCAGTCAGGTGTATAGGACTTCCCATCATGGATAATGAATTCAGAAGACCACTAATCACACTAATTCATCACATACAACTTTTTATTGTTACAATTCCTCGGTGAAGGACAATTTGTCAATTATTGTGGTATTGAATGCCAACTACAGTGGCTCAAAGCTTACTTTTCAAAGTAGTGCCTTATCTTATGTCCAATAACCTTAAAATACCGGACTTTATTCTCTGGTAGATTGATCATCACTTTTCTGCAACTACTGGTTTTGCAAACTAGAGTTCCTTCCTAGAAAAACCCCTCAGAGTTGTCTGTGATGATTCTCTGTTGCCTGCTCTTTCTTTCTCACTGCCATTTTCAATGATTCCCTCAAAGGCTGGTTTGATAAGGGAAATCACGCTGCATGATGATTCTCTCCTACCAAGTAAATGTGAAGTTGATATATAGTAAAGTGAAGCCCAGTTACATTAAATGTATTCATTTCCTATAATGTATTACTGTCAACCTTCCAGAAACATTGTTCAAGAGTGAAAGTAAGTTAATTCACTTATAGGAACTGGTGTTTTTTCATGTTATTGTTTATATTCACGCACTGTTGAATTATTATCTACCAGTTAAATGTCAGGTTACCCTCCACTGCCTCCTTCAAGGAATGGTTGTGCATGAGTGCATGTGCATGCACCATAGTGTGTGTGACTATGGAATAGAGCATTACTGGAAATGTAATTGCCATTTTTCACTGCCTCACTGGGTTGCCTCTTTCTTGGTTTCTTTTCTTCATTTCTCTCTCTCTTTCCTTCCCTCCCTTTACCACGAATTGATGTTTTTTTTGACTTAAAGCCCATGAAATCAAATACAAAGCTTTCTCTAGAGCACAACTTTATCTCTGTATTTCATGACTCATTTATGTTCATGAATGAAATGAGTAGAACTGTCTGCTTTTATGAAGGCTTGAGACTTTTTTATGGCAATAAGAGATTAATTGGCTGGGTATAATTGAGAGAAGGGTGTGATAGATTCAGCTGCTCTGTGAGAGCAGAGAACTTTGTTCTCTAGTAATACAAACAGTATTTTCATGATTGTGATATCAATTTGGAAAAGGCCTCTGATTTTTTCCAAGGGAGCGCCTGCTTTGCATATTCTAAAATTGGGTTACTTAAAAGATATACAGAAAAGATTACAGTTGACAGTTTTTTACAAGTCACAGACTTTACAGTTAAGGTAATAGATTGGGATGCAACAGACCTGAGTGTCAAGTTCTTTGTAATAACCTAGGCTTATGTGTGCTTAGGCAAGATATTGTATTTCCCTTAAATAATGGACCTACCTTTGCCTTGTCTTGTGTACCTCTAAGCATAGGAGCTGCTCTGCCTCTGTACGGCATCATTCCAGTCTTGTCTGTCAAAAAGAGACAAAGATCTTAAGTTCTGGCATGAGACAAATAGACTTTGGCTGCAATGGATTTCAGTGTTTACTGTAACATTGTATTCCTTTGAAAATCCTAGCTGTAATTACCATCATAATTTGTGATGAACACCAAAATGGAACAATGGGACTAGGTCAAGGGCCTCACAGCAATTGAGAAAATTATTTAGGAAAAGATTCTGGAAAATTTTATTTTCTAACATAGCACAAGCTCTTCCATTTCTATTTCTTTGATAACAGGGACCAAGCTCATTTAAGTCTGAATATCAGCCTGATTTTTCCTTTTACTTGTAAATCTCAGTCTTGTCTCTCTATGGACCTATGGCAGATGTGTAACCTTTACTATGTTAAGGTTGCAAAATCTTGTGATTTTAATATGAACTTCATTAGAGTGAATGGAAAAGGATAGTCACTCATGGATGAGTATTTATGGTGTGCGAGTCCTCTGTGCAGGATTTTACATTGGAAATTAATTATATTTTTATTCCATTTGATGGTTCATGACTTTTATATGTTTTCCAGGAGTTTTTTTTATAAAATATTTTAGTGTACATCATGAAGGAGATGGACAAAACCTTTGCTATATGAAGGGAAAGAGACATGGATTATTTCTCAAACCAGCTATCCTTTTGCTGTACATGTAATCTCACACTTGCTGGGCTCTGTAGCAATAAAATGGTTCCATATCTAGCAGTTAAACTTAATGCTAGGTAAGTGCTTTAGTGTTTCAAATTGACAAACAAGGGATTATTTTTTCCAAATCAGGGTAGAAAATGGATGGTGGGAAAGAGATGCAATGTTCATAAAGTGCCTTGAAAGCACTGCCTTGCTCTTAATAAGAGCTGTGGAATGTTTACCTCATTACTGTTGCTGTATTACTCTTGAGAGTTCATTGAATACTATGGGAAAATCAAGCACCATCTGTTAGAAATAGACTATATCAATCTAGGCTTCCCTACAGTATGTCCTCTTTTCTGTGACACCACACACAGTAGTTGTCTTCCCCATAATAAATAATACAGTGTATGATTTCAACCTGACCTGCAGAGGTCATGATTTGGGGATCTTCTGTTCCTTCCACAGTACATGCACCCACTGACTTCATAGTATATGTGTGCTGAGTGTACTGAGTGCGCTGCATTAAGTGGACCAAAAAGCACACGTGGCAGAGAAAGCACTGTCTTTTATGGAAGTAGTTGACCTTACCTGTCTTTTCTACCAGCGGAGAGGCCAAGTATGTTAGTTTTTACAGCAGTACCAATGTTTTCATTTGTTCATTCCAGAAAAAGCAATGGCAAACTCTGTAAGTGAATGATTTAAAACTGTATTAAACATTCAGCAAAAAGTAAAAAAAAAAAAAAAAAAAAAAAAAAAAAAAAAAAAGCTGCTGTGCTACCTGGGATTTCACAGCTCCCAGTGCTGTGAAACACTACGTAGATGCAACTTCTGTATCTATCCATCTATCCATGGTACAATATTGAGAGGCAGGATATATCAGTTGGACAAGGACAAAGGTCTGTGTTACTGTCGTAGCATAATGTCTAGCTCCGTATAGCCCTGCCCTTGGCTGTATAATCTCGCCATCAGATCATAGGTCCTTTGTATGTTCCTGCTGAGTTTTCCCCTGAAAGAGCTAAATTCACACTTTAAACCTGGGATGATGTGATAGTTATCCTTTGGGTTTAGTGCACGAAGATCTGGAAATGGATATGTTGTGAAGTACTAAAATGAAACTAGTTTCTTCACTCTGTGGGAAGCCCAATACAGGAATTCATTTCGCTTCTACCCTTGTGCGTGCTGTCTAAACATGGTATACTCTCTTATTACACTTCCGCCTCTTTAATTGAAAAGCTCATACTGAAGTTACACATGGGAATTGTTACTTGAAAGTGATTTCTTTTTTCCTGTGCTCAATAACTACAATTCCCAAGAAATTAAACTTTTTTTCATTATACAACCATAGAATCTCTGGTAAAAATTTCACAGGAGCATGTTGCTGTCACAGAAGAAATACAACCTTTGAAAAACAGGATATTTTCCAGTAAGGCTAACCAAACATGTAAACATTAAAAATTGTGTCTTGACTTTGGACAACAAAAAGTGCTGGGAAGTATTTCATACTGTGCTTGATCTTTTTCTGAATGCATACAACTTGATACTTACAGGCAGTGGCCTTGTTTAGAGGAATGGAAGCACAAGGCTGTGAGGGCTGATGAGTTTTGGAATAAATCTGCATATCTGTAGGTTTTGCTGTTTCCTGAAAATTTGTACAAAATTAATTTATTTTACATACTTTGTAATTTTATTTTTGTTTGCTTGTTTGTTTGTTTTCAGCTTGAAAAACAATAGAAATTTTGTTGTGTTCTCTTGCCCTAAAGAACCTCTCATGACATTCAGCATGGTTATGCAGCTTAGAGGTTTCGAGAATACCCACTGCCCTCATTCTTATGGCCTACAACTTTGTTTTATTTATAACCTTGCACTCAACTGTTTATATTTCAAATGGTTTAAATTGCAGCTTTAAAATAAAATATTTGAAATTCTTGTTCTTGCCCTTATGCTATTCCAATGGTGCAAAGGGGACTTTAAACCTGTCTTTCTGAGAATTAGGTCCTGACCCAGAAGAAAATATTTGAATTGTTGCTCAAGTTAAGTATGTATCAGTTTCACTAAACTCATAGTGACTTAATGTGCCTCAACCTAATCATATGTCTGTATGTTTTACTGGATCATACATTTAGTGCTGGTCACAGAAATATATTTTTTGTAGGAGCTGTGTGATATTGGCTGGAACTCATGCTACATGCCCTAAGAATTTTTAAAGTCTGAGAGACCTGTTGCTTTTCACAGAAAGTTAAAACTCCTGTGTTTCTTTTGTCTTGGAGAAGGAAGTTTATAGTTCCATTTGGTTCAGATTCTTTATGAAAATCCTGTAGGATATCAGTTGTTTGAGAGCAGCAGGGTCTCAACCATGCTTTGGTAAAGTGGTAAATTAATCACATTGGGATCTGGTGAATGTCAGCACAGAGGGAATTGCCAGTGACTGAACCAGGGAACTTCTATGTGTGAGGAGGAGGGCCAAACTTGTTAAAATTATGTATCATTTTAATAAATATACCTCTATCCAGTAAAATCAGGACATTTTGCATTTCAGCTGCTGAAAGTGTCATTATTTGGAGCCTAGGAGCCAGGCCTTCAGTGAAAAGAATCCAGTTCAGCACCATGTTGTCAGTGCAGTTGTATCAATACATCAGCAAGGCTTGAGATCCTAAGACACCCAAGGTGCTGTCAAAGGAATACAGGACTCTCTGCACCTGGATTGCCAGGCTCATTATCTAGCGACCAAAGAAATGCTTCCATCTTGCTATATTATGACCTACCAGTATGGACTTCTCACTTCATCTCCTAATAAATGAACACCTTCCTTATGACCTAATGGGTTGTGTTTGCTGGCAACAATAGCAAAGATGGGAAGGAAGAAATGATAATTCATTAAATGATTTGGTGCAAAGTGTGAAACTCAGTTTATCTGAATTGCTGCTTCTCAGTTATTGATGAGAATTTCAGTCTCCAACACTCAAAATCCTTTAAATCCTTGTAACTGTGATGTGCCCATGCACTGATCCTGGGAAAGGTATAATCATGTGAGTTGAGTGTCTTCTGCTTTGGAAATAGCATCTTGCTCCTTGGACCTCCAATGGATTATACCAATGTAGTCAGGGAAGACAAATACAGATACTGAGAGAGTTGAAACACTGTTCAGGTCTCTGTGAGCAGAGAGAACTGCTTTTATGTTGGAACAGCACTACTGTTCCCAGAAGAAAACATTTAAAGCTTAATTCAGAGTTCACTAAGGTTAATGAAAGATTTCCATTGACTTTCCTCCTCTATTCCTATATAGAATATTGTACTGCAGAATCAGATGTCTTCCAACAGTACATTTAGACAATGCAACTATCATCTGTCACGTGTTTTCTTTTTTCATCTTCTCTTTAGGAAGCAAATTATGAATGCTTTATGGTGATCATGGTTTTGGAGCAGCATTTTGTATACATGTTGCTTTGTGTTCCTATTAGCAGGTTGAAGGTATGTTTTGCAGTTGGAGAAATTGTGAAGATTCTTAGCTCTGGAGAAAGATCAGTTAGAAATCTGGTCCCCAGGAAGGTTCTGTTGGCCTACAGGCACTGTAGAGGGATTAGCTGTGCCAGACAAGTTCTGCCCAGACTATTTTCTTAGGAAAGTATCTTTGGATATTATGGATTGGACCACAGAGCACTTTGAAATTAGGGACTCTGGCTGACTTTAGATTACAGGAATCCAAACTTCTGTAAGTGCTGGAAAACAGACTGAAAGCCAAGAGCAGTAAGATAGTATCACAGTTTGAAAAAGTGCTTTTTATGATAGATTTCTGAGGAATACGGGAAAACCTTGCAATTTTTCTAGATGCTAGATTTGGAAAAAAATATTGAAAATAGTAGATGCTATGCTTTTCCCCTTTATTTTCCCTGTAAATTTTAGAATTCCAAGCACAGTTTTGGGTTTTTCTGCTCTTTTCTGCAACTAGTTAATATGCAGGATATCTGCACAGTATTTTCTTGGGCTTTTTACAGAATATTGTATGCCTTCTCATCAGGAATATCAGTTTCCTTTACCTCAGTCTTGCTATTAAATGCCAGAGATGTATGGAAAAGTGCCTTGTGAGAGGAACTGGGATGCTAAAATCATAGTTATGCCACTTCTACTTTTGTGTCCACCTGACTACGTTCCTTCTTTTTTCCTACCTGGTACTTGCATCACCCTTTTGTATCTGCCTTGTCCATGAGTCCCACCTGACATAAGGATTCTGAGTTCTCTGACTTCCCTGTGTGGTGCACAACATAACAGGGTCTTTCCTGAGGCTACTGGTTGATTATATACACTGAGGGTTATGTGTTCTGTCTCAGAGAGAAACATTCTTGGGTCTCTTGGGACAAATGTATGCTCACTTTCAGATCTTCAATGTGTAACATCAAACCCCTGCACAGAGGATTCCTGCTTAGTTCTTTGAATACACTTTTCTTTTAAAGTTATCGTTATAATTCCCAAGACTCATTAATTTGAAGGCATGATCTGAAAGTTTGTCCCCCTGCTGTAAAATTTAGCATTGAAGTGTGGAAAGCCTATTTCATATTGCAGATTTCTCTGTTTGTACCGGTGGTGGTTACCACACTCCTCCTTTTTAATTATGGTTTTCCTGAGATTTTAGGAAAAATAACCATGTCATCTTTTTTTTTTTTTTTTTTTTTACCTAAGACATCACAGGCTTCTCAATTGTATTTAGTCACAAGGAGAATATTCTATGTGAGTGCTGGTGTTTTGGGTAAATTTCACTGCTTTATAAGAGTCAAAGGATGGAATTTACCTTTGGATATATATATGTGTGCACCAAAGGAAGAAAGGAGTGTGTTTAAAAGAGAGCTTAATTTAAGGTTTGATAGAAAGCCTCTTAGGGCAGTAGGAAACCTTGTATTGATTTCAGTAGATTGGCAAAACCCCAAGCCAATAGGTAATTAACTCAGAAACTTGACCTAATTTTTGTGGTATTTGCTTAATGATCATATGTTTTGTTTACTTGCTGCAGTTTCAGAAACACTCTGTGTTAGTTATCGTTCATTGAGCTTCCTTTGCTCAGGTCTATCTGATTCTTTGCTTTTCAAAGTTGAAGGGTGAACAAGAAGTTCAGGAATTTTGTTAGGAAAGCTGTAAAATGTAAAGGAATTGACACCTAGAAAAACAAGCAGAGTTAAACAGGATTTGACAGGTTGCAGAAAAGAGAGAGTGAACAAGATGGGAACAATGAGCAGCAACTAATTATTATTTCACTGGTCACCACAACACATTAAAAGCTTTCAAAGGCTGTGAAATTAATTGCATGCAGAACAGCACTCAAGGTGCTTAATATTTTGTCTCTCTGGGACAATTTGCTAGAGACATCTTTTGAACTACAAATACAAAGCAGGAAAGATGGGGCGCTCTCTGGCTGTGTCATTCTTCATTTTAATGAGGAAAAAATGTCACACAGAGCAGTGTGAATTTGAAATATTATAATATGCTTCAGTTTTATGTCAGAGTAAGTATGTTTCTTAAAAGAGCCCTAATGATTCTAAATTCTAGACCTTGTTGACAAGACGTCTGCTTACTTGGCCTGTGGTTTGTGTCTCATCTATAAGCTCATTATCATATATATTAAAAGAAACCTATTAAAATAATTGCATTTTAAAATGAATGATAACCCCCCCATCTTTTAGAAACTAGTTCTTTTTGTCGTGCAAAACATTCCACTAGGGAGAGAGAAGTATTTCAGTTATTTTCAAACCATTTAACATTTGGGTAATTCTTATAATTACTTTTCCCTTTAATTGTTAAAGCTGGAAGGCTTATATAATATTACTTTTAAAATTCACAGTTCAATGTAAATAATCTTTTCTGTACCCACAGACCTCTCAGCTGGATGCTGACTATAACCCTAAGGGTGCTCATTCTTTCTTTTGGTCTTATTTATTATTTTCTTCTCTCCTCATCAGTTTTCTATTATTCTCTTTCCTGCCTCTTCAGCTGTCTAGCTGCACATGTAATGGGTGAAATGACACTTGAAGCCATGCTGGTTGTTTATTTAAACAAATCATATTGAGATGAAAAGAGCAGATGATTGCAAAGATATAATAAATCTGATCTAGAAGCTCATCAGGCTTTTGAGAGGTCTTACCATTTTAGAAAATCTCCCACCTGGACTTGTGGTTCTCAGATCTTTGGTGTCAGCCCTCCTGGTCTAGCACAGAGTGCAGAAAGTTCCTTTTGTTTTGGCTGCCTGGATCTGGTCCTTAGTTGTCACCGGGTGAGGACAGGCTTGGATGAGCTTGGCTGCTCAGCCCTGTCTCAGCTCTGTTAAGTTCCTCTGAGAGCAAGCTGGGGGCTTGCAAGTTGCAAGCAGTTCTTTCGTGTCTCCTTCTGTGGTAGGACTGGCAAACATAAGAAAAACATTAGAACGTACCCACCAGCTAAGGGGCTGCCTTCTGTCCAGGCTGTTCTCTAGGTCCTGTTTGTTAGAAAACCTCTGCACAAAGGAGGAGAGGGGTGCTGCAGCAAGTAACTGGGAAATAGCCAGCTGAGAAGATTCAGCTGCTCTCTAGAACCTGCTTAGCAGAAAAAGGCATCCTCAGAGCAGGATATTTTCCTCCGCAAGCTCAGCTAGTGGAAACTAAAGGGGAAATAAAACTTTCTTCATCAGTAAAACCAGAAAGGTGGGCTTCTCTGAAGGTGTACAGCAGTCCCTGTCACCTCTGCTGGAAGAGCTGCATGGCTTGGATGTCATGGGTCTGTTAATGCACCCGCTATGACTAGCATCCACTATTGGCATGCTGTGATTTTTATTTCAGGAAACAGATTCCCCAGAAGGAAAATCTGTAGCAAAGATGAGATAAATTTACTCTGGTGTTCCACTGGTTACTATGAGAAAGGTATTTCTTGGTGACAAGACTAGCAAGGAACAAATTTGGCAGCTAAGGTTCTCATACCTAACAAGGAGGCATCTTTATTGCCTGATCCTCCTCTTCCAGTCTCCTCTCTTAAAAAAAAGTCTTCACTGTGGCAGTTTCTTAAAGCATCCTTAGTGCCTTCTCAGGCATTTAAACCATTTTGTTGCATATTGAAAGCAGCTGTATGGGGAAAGGAAACAGCTCCTGCTGCTTCTCAAAAGCAGTATGTATAACACCACAGCTGGAAATAACATGTTTTATGAACTTGATTTATCCCCTCTGCTGTGTGGTATAAATCCTGCTTCCTCACTGCATGGCCTGCACGTGCATTTTTGAGGGCCTCATTCTGCCAGGTCCTGAACAAAGTGCAGAGGAAGGATTTAATTAAAAGCAAACATTGGTTTGGTGATTGCTAACTCCTACACATCCTCTCCTGCCTAGCAGGGGGAAGCACTAAGTAGAATGGTAGGAATCAGTAAAAATATTTCCTACCCACTGGAATTAAAGTACCTAATACATTATTTCAAAATCACAATTATAACCCATGCAAAGCAGTACATGATAATGCCTTGCTTAAGACAGCATGGTCTGTTTGTTCTATTTCATAACAGCTAGTGGAGGACAAACTTCCATGGCTTCCAATTTATTTTGGCTTTTCCTCTCAGACAATGTGTTTTGTTGCCAATTTTAGTGGCCTGCCAACTTCTTTTTTTAATGGGCAGCTGCACAGTCCCTATTCTTAGAATATCTGAGTCCCTCACAGTCCCTAGCTTGCTTTTTGTCCCCAGTCCCTGTGTTGGGAAGGTTCATCCATAACTGAGGCAGAGAAAAAATGAAGTATGTGAGCACCTTAAATGATTGAAATATGTAGGAGTTAAATATTTGTAATTGAGTTCCTTGCTGTCATGCAGGACTAGAAGTAAACAAACCCCAGACGGAGCCATGTTCCTAGCTCCTGGCCCAGGCTGCTGTTTCAGTCTTACTTGTACTGCTGCTTGTCTTTGGATGCAAGATACTATATTGAGTATTAAAAGCCAGGGGAGATGTCTCCTGTTTCTCATCTTAGAAAATCTGGTTATTGATTTAGATGCCCAAGCATCTAGTCCTGTGATGAGCATTAAATATTGAACTACAAAACCTTGAGTAGCTCTCTGTCCTAATTGTGTGCAGTATGTGCAGCATGGTTGTTTTTATGAAGGTAGCACTTACACGATGATCAGAAACTTGATATGGTTGTTATCAACAAACCCACAGCGAGATGCCCCTGTCCTGCAATTTGAAATACCTAAGGTGTTTAAGAGGTGGGAAGCTTTGTTTGAACAACGGGGGAACTGAAGCACACTCATTAAATATTTCACCCGGCATCACACAGGCAGTCTGCGGTGGATCTGGAAAACACTTCTGTCTTCAGTCTTATGCTTGTATCTCAACAGCAAGGCTCCTGCCAGTCCTGTATGCAAAACTAATAGATATATAGCCCAGTGACAGTTACAGATTAACAAAAAAAGCTGTTATGCTTTATGAAGTGTTTGAGTATCTTATCTTTTCATGTCTGTTGTGGTGTCCTTCCCTCTCAGCATGAGAGAGAAAGGGAGCAAGATCAACCAGATAGCAGTGTCCTTATTAATGAGAAGTTCAACCAAGCATGTGCTAGTTTTTCCATCGCTCTTTGCTGTTGTTATCTGCAGAACAGGAATAGAAAACGAGTATCTAATCTTTAAAAGGGCTTTGGGAGATTACTTCAACCTTTACCCTGCCCCAGCTGACCTCTGCTTAAATCCTAAAATGATCTAAATAACTTTTGTTTCAAAGATGGACATTAGTGTACTATGTTGGAACCATACAAAAGCAGCCAGTAGGAACTAGCTGGCGAGAGAGATTTTCACATAAAAACAAAACTGGAGAGTGTTGCCTTTTCAACTTTCTGGTTTTTTCTTCTTTTTCCTAACAAAGAAAAGTGGAACTGTGCACGTTGGGGCAAACCAGCAGGAGCGAGTGAAGGTCAGACGATGAGGACTGTTCCTTGAATGTTAACAAGAAATGCTAACTCCGAACTCAGCATGGGCTGAATTCTTTCCCTATGTCACTGTGACTTCATGGGCTCCCAAAGAATTACCCGGATCTTGATTTTCACTGAAACTTTTAGGAAAGAGTAAATGCATTTTCAGTAGTCTGTGGGGATTCCACCTGGATCAGCAACAGCTTTAATTAGTCCTGCTGCTGGAACACATTCAATTGCAATTTCCTAAGACACCCTTGTTCCTGCAGGAGTGTCCTGAAAATATGTCCTGAGTTTAGGGTGGAAGAGGATGAGATCGTATAACCTTGTGATATTGGCTTGCACATACCGTCTGACACTGCATTTAAAACATAGGAGTTGCCTGATGGGAAAGAGAAGATATAAAAGGCCATTTTCCAGAAGAGAGTGCTTTCCTTTGGCATTGTGGGAAAAGAGTGGGAAAAGCTTATGCAGTTGGAGGGTTTTTTCTTTAACCTCAATTTCTACTAGAAAAAAAAATGGTTGATTTATGACCACATTTATTAGGTTCAAACTCATTATTAATTTACCTCTGTGTTTCCCTTCAGTCTGGACTGTGCTGTCATACAGAGCAGCAGCCCCATCCAGATTGCACTCTGCCCTTACAGAGCTGGAGGAATTTCCCTGGTAGGTGAAAGGGAGATTGCAGGGCCTGGGTTATCACCCGGCTTGCACACCCCAGTTGTCAAGTAGTCAGGCGGCAATAAGGAGAAGCTGGCTTATTATGAACCAAAATAAGATTTAAGGAGCAGGCTGCAGAGCACTGGCCAATTGTAGTATTTCGGGATGTTTCAGTGAGATTCATCTCAACCGAAAAAAAATGCCTCTGGCTGCTCCACTTCATTAGGTATCTACACACAGTCTGGATGATATTCCTAATGGATCAAGGTTGATCTAACTGTAATAGAAACTGATTTGCTTTTGTGTGTGTACTTTTGGATTCAAAGTGCTGTCTTTCCTCTTCCCCAAAGGCAGAGTAATGAAAATAACTGCTAGTTACCAGGTATACAGAGGAGATTGGGAATAGTGTTAGCAGTTCTCCCGTCACACCGCTGCCCCTAGGAGATAAGACACTGGGGAGTGCCTGCCACCACTCACAGAGTTTGAATGTGCCATATCACCACAGGAGTCAAAGGCACTTAATACTTTACAGGAGGTGTTTATGGCATCAGTCTCTAGGGCAGCATGTGAATTAGAAAAAGGATCATGTGTGTACCTGTCCTTGCTGTTAATTACCTTGCCATTGAATAAAACAAAGCAACATAAAATGGCCTTAGGAAATATTTAGACTAGCTGGAACATAAGGTTAAAGGTTTCTAATCTGCTTTATGATGGATAGTCCCAGTAGTGCTTGCTGGGGGGGGGGGGGAGGGGGCGGAGCAGTTCTTTCTCTTTTTGGTTATAATATGGATAGAAAATTTTCGGAGTGCAAACTAACTGTAAACTTCCAGCACCTCCCCATCTGCAGTGCAGTTGCAGTCCCTTCCCTGATGTTTGCACAGCATTGCAGCTGTCTCTTGTTCCTGGAAGAACAGGAGTAAGCTTTCCTAGTGAAGCAGGACCATATATTGTCCCTCTGTACATTTTCCTGATAATAAGTGTATGTTGCAGCTGCTTTTTTCTTTATGATCCATAAAGTTAAATTATTCACAACCAATTTCACTCTAAAGAGCTCTCATGAACATATTTAAATGAAAGTGACATCTTGTTTTTAATTTATACAAGGGTTAGTGCTCCTGCTCCTAAGAGATGTCTTTGAATTGCTGTGAGAAGGTTACCTTGTACCTTTTAATGTACACCTTTATCTGGCAGCTGGTCCACCTCAAAGCTACTCTTTCCAGCTCAGTAATTTCAGTGTACAAATAACATGCTATGAAAATATTGTCTTTTCAGACCTTTTCTTTTTTTTTAATTCTTGGGTCTTTGTTGTGAATAAATTTCTGTATCTATAGACAAGAACAACTGTAGCAAAATCATGTTCCCCATTACACTGAACTTCTCCAGGGCCCTTGTAAATCTTAGAAAATAATTTCAAATTCTAAGATAAATTAGAAATAAGTATGAAAAGAAACCAGGACTCTGATTTTGAAAATACCTAAGGTCAAGGAGGGAAGGGTCTACCAAGTAATACAAGGCAGCATTTTGCTACTCAGAACTGCTTAAACATTCACAATGCAGAATGTCAGTCAGTCCCTTTCCTCCTCTACTCTTTTCTCCTTCTCTTTTTCCATCAGCAGTGCTGTTTTTAACTAATAATCTTCAGAGCCCAGTGATTAAAAAGTCTTTCTTGTGAGCAGTAGGAAGACACTACCATCGTTCACGTTACCCCATAAACATCAGCAGTGATCATCCCTATAAAAATGTGCACATTTTGTTAAATGCTGCCATTTATTTCAATGCATTTATTGCCATAAAACATCAATGACAGTTTAATTAAGAGCTTAAATTTTTTATATGGCAAAGTAGAAATATTTATGAAGCTCATCAGAGGCAGAATATTAAAACAAAACAGGTGTTTTTGCAGAAACACAAATAAAATGTCTAACAGTAAACATGAAAAAAATCAATTATTAATCATGGTTCTTTTAATTTCTGTTGAATTGCCTTCCAAAGATTTTGTGTCTAACAAAGTTTATGGCTTTGCAATATTGTCATATCCCACTACTTGGTCTTCCTATTTACATCCTGTAATACAGCTGGATAGATTATTTGCTGCTTCAGAAAAAATCTTGGGATGAAACTAAGATGAAGGTTGTAAACTAATGGTGCCAAGCATCTGAATTCCTTCTGAAGCCCTCTGTTGAAAGAGAAGTCTTTACCATTCCCTTCCCTTCCCTTTTTCCTCATGGCAGGTGGTGGCAGATCCTTCAATGATCAACTCTTATCTTTATGTCAACATGTAAAAGTTTCTAGGTCTTTGACTTACTGCAGACTATAGGTTTCCTTCAACTCAGTTCCTTTCTAGTGATATTGTCTTAAAATTTGCCCCCCACTGCCTCTTTGAAATGCTGGGGGTTTATTACAACAAGCTATAAATTACATAATATTTATGGCTTGCTCACATATATTATGGAAAAATGTTGCTATTGGCTTCACTGAAAGAATGACTGGGTTGCGACAGGATTCATGTTACAAAATCTCTGCCTGGAGAGAAAAATGGTTTTTAAGTTTCTTCAGGTTTCTGGTTATCTCCAGACTGTTGAGGACAGAGCCTACCTCCGTACCTAGTATTTAGCAACACAGTGTCATCAGCTGTGCTGAAGTTGTCTGATTGACAACAAGTGGCAACAGGGAAAGAATGCAGTCATGGTAATTAGCAGGAGGGGTGGAGATGTTTTACTTACTATAGCTCTACACATCTGTAGATGTTTTACTTACTATAGCTTTGAGAACATATTCCAGGGAAGTCCAAATTTTGCTTGGTGAAGAGAAGTGTGACGTAGTGAGAAGATCCATGTTGCTAAAACTTACAAAGAGAGGTCAGACAGGGGTTGTTCCCCATGTGCAGGGAGGCACTGAGACCCAGGAGGAGCCAACCAGGTGTTTGCAATCACCTATAAAAAGCTCTGATCAGGGTGGAGAAGGCACCTGGGTTGCAGAGAGGGAGTTTTTGTTGCTGTAGATGAATCTGGGTGTTTGGGTAGACAAGATGTTCGTACCTGGTCCAACTGAAAAAGCTTTTCTTAGTGTGGAAATCTTCTTTATCCTAGTAGGGATTAACTATCCATCAGTGCTAGCTGTGAGGCAGTAAAGAGAAATGCAGTAACCTTAAGATCGTGCAGATCTGTGATGTACTCAAGCCAGCAGAGTGGATTATAGGCATATGCTTTACAAGAAGTGAGGGTAAAAAAGGGAATAGCTCGCTTGGAAAGGAAGAAAGAAGTATGTCTTCCTGTAAAGCTCTTCTACATCTCTTAAGATCAAAGGAAGAAGAGTCATGCTGACGCTGGGAGTGGTTGGTCTGCTAAAGGTAAGTGAGTTGCTACTGCTGTTGTGATAACTGGTCATGCTGCAAAGGAGAAGGTGATGAGGGCTGATCATCTGGCACAGTTAAGGACTGAAGTTAAACATTTGAGAAAGAGGAATTTGCTCACCTTGGAACAGACCCTTCCTTGAGGATGACCCCTGACTTGATCTGTAGCTGTTCTTTGTCTTCTGTGCTTTATATAAAGCTAAAAACACAAGATGAAGTGCTTATCTGGGCTTTGCTCCCACAGTTAAACTCTGTTATTTCCTGCCAAATGTTTTCTGAAACAGTAAGACTATGCAGGTAAACTAATTTTTACTATACCTTCACACTGATGGCAGCATTATTGTTGCAAAACTTAGTATGCCAGGTAAATATGCTCTGTTTCATTGATCTATCATCCTGTTCCACTGTAATTAACTGCCAAGTGACTTTGTTTTCTCACTCCAAACTCCTAATGGAGCTATTCACATTTTTTCCAACAACTATTGTTAAACTCAGTGGGTGAACTTGGCTGGCAAAAGTCCTGTTGGTTGCAGTGGAGGCCAGATTCCACATATTGCTGTTTCTCTGTTAATTAGTGGATTTATGTTTTTCCCCTTTCCAGTCTTCACAAACAATTGAAGGAACTGCAGTGGGTGCCTCTCATGCTGTCTGCTGCTTAAGAGAGTGAGGGAAGGAATTAAACTGATTAAAACACATTTATTCTTTGTGATGTAAATTTGACGACTTAATTCTAGGAACAAAATGGCAAGCAAGTTGGTCTGTCAGATTTGCCAATATTGCAGTACATGAAAATAATGAGTGCCTCAAATATAGAGGGTTCCACTAACTCCAACAGTGGAAATGAGTTTGTTGTAGCTCTTTGATTAGAGACTCAAAACTCTGTATCCAGTGCTGGCTGTAATACTGATCCTGTCTTCATCTGAAGTTAGCAAAGAAATTGGGCTGTTTGTTAAGAATCTTGGTGTCTTTGGAGAAGCAGAGCATATTCCCTCTTAATTCTTCCCTCCGGGGAAGTTTTTACACTAATGTGGTGGACTTTTTCTTTTGCTAAGCTCTCCTTAACTTTCAAATTATAGAAATACTAATCTTTCTCCTGTTTTAGTGCCCAAAACCTTTACTCATGGGAAGCCACAGAGAATAAGTGGTATGACTCAAAACACAGGGCAAAGCTCTGGTTTTGCTGGTGGGTGGGGGAGCGAGGAGAAAAATAACCCTTGTCAGAGCAGCCACTACTTGGTTAGAAATAAAATATGAAACTGCATAGTTTCATCTGAAGTGTTCCCTCTACCTTTTTTTAACTATTCATTTTATTCATCTGCTTTAAGTCAGCTAGTAAACTAGGGTGGAAAGTCATGTGCCAGTTCAGAATAATTTATCCTGTGAATAACATGATCAAAACTCCCTCAGGATGGCGTTAACCTTTGTATTGATTCAATCAAGGAGTCTCATGTGATTTCTCAAGATGCTGTATGCTAGGTGTGAAGCGACTGCAACTGAACATTATTCATCTTGTAGCGGTGTAATTAATTAAGCAATGTAATATTAAAAAAAAGTAATATAGCAAAGATGCTCACTGATATAATAGGTTATAGTTTTGTGATTACAGAACATTATTCTAATTTTTCTTTCAACTTGCCTCTACCTTTTAAAGTTCAGAAGTTACCATACCTATACCTTGATGGTTAAAGAAAGCGTACCCCCGCTGATGAGCGAGACTGGCAAGCTGGTAACAGCAGATGAGGAGAAGGCTGAGGTACTCAACAACTTTTTTGCCTCAGTCTTCACTGGGAACCTCTCTCCCCACCCCACCCGAGTTGATGGATGGCATGAGGGGAACCGGGAGGGCAAAACCCTTCCTGCTGTAGGAGAAGATAAGGTTCGTGACCACCTGAGGAACCTGAACGCACATAAGTCCATGGGACCTGATGAGATGCATCCCAGAGTCCTGAGGGAATTGGCCGATGTAGTCACCAAGCCACTCTCCATGACAGTTGAAAAGTCATGGCAGTCAGGTGAAGTCCCTGGTGACTGGAAGAAGGGAAACATTGTGCCCCTTTTCAAAAAGGGTAGAAAGGAAGACCCTGGGAACTACCGACCTGTCAGCCTCACCTCTGTGCCTGGGAAGATCATGGAACAGATCCTCCTAGAAGCTATGCTAAGGCACATGGAGGCCAGGGAGATAATTCGAGATAGCCAGCATGGCTTCACCAAGGGCAAGTCCTGCCTGACGAACCTAGTGTCTTTCTGTGATGGTGTGACAGCATCAGTGGACAAGGGAAAACCAATGGATGTCATCTATCTGGACTTCTGCAAAGCCTTTGACATGGTCCCCCACAACATCCTTCTCTCTAAATTGGAGAGCTATGGATTTGATGGGTGGACTGTTCGGTGGATAAGGAACTGGCTGGATGGCCGCATCCAGAGGGTAGTGGTCAATGGCTCGATGTCTGGATGGAGACCGGTGACAAGTGGTGTCCCTCAGGGGTCCGTACTGGGACCGGTGCTGTTTAATATATTCATCAATGACTTAGACAGTGAGATCGAATGCACCCTCAGCAAGTTTGCGGACGACACCAAACTGAGTGGTGCGGTTGACACACCAGAAGGACGGGATGTCATCCAGAGAGACCTGGACAGGCTGGAGAGGTGGGCCTGTGTGAACCTCATGAGGTTCAACAAGGCCAAGTGCAAGGTCCTGCACCTGGGTCGGGGTAACCCCCGGTATCAGTACAGGCTGGGGGAAGAAAGGATTGAGAGCAGCCCTGCCGAGAGGGACTTGGGTGTGCTGGTGGATGAAAAGCTGGACATGAGCCGGCAATGTGTGCTGGTGGCCCAGAAGGCCAACCGTACCCTGGGCTGCATCAGGAGAAGCGTGGCCAGCAGGTCAAGGGAGGTGATTGTGCCCCTCTACTCTGCTCTGGTGAGACCTCACCTGGAGTACTGCGTCCAGCTCTGGAGCCCTCAGCACAAGAAGGACATGGAACTGTTGGAGCGGGTCCAGAGGAGGGCTACTAAAATGATCCGAGGGCTGGAGCACCTCTCTTATGAGGACAGGCTGAGGGAGTTGGGCTTGTTCAGCCTGGAGAAGAGAAGGCTGTGGGGAGACCTGATTACGGCCTTTCAAATACCTAAAGGGGGCCTATAGGAAAGATGGGGATAATCTTTTTAGTAGGGCCAGCTGTGACAGGACAAGGGGTAATGGTTTTAAACTAAACCAGGGTAGGTTTAGACTGGATATAAGGAGGAAATTCTTTACAACGAGGGTGGTGAAACACTGGAACTGGTTGCCCAGAGAGGTGGTGGAGGCCCCATCCCTGGAAACATTCAAGGCCAGGTTGGATGGGGCTCTGAGCAACCTGATCTAGTTAGCGGTGTCCCTGCTCCCTGCAGGGGGGTTGGACTAGATGACCTCTAGGGGTCCCTTCCAACCCAAAACATTCTATGATACTGAAAAGTATATCCTCCTCTACCTTCCCTCCCCAGTCAGCTGCTGTTTTAAATGCAGCTGTGCTTTTAATTACCCATCCGCACTTGCTTGACCAGGCTGAAAAATTTTCTTTCTTGTCTTGTGACATTTTGGATCATGTCTTACTAAATAATCAAATAGAGGAAAGTCTGTTGTGCAATACAAAGTATTGAAGTAATTTCTCTGACCCCCAGCAACAGAATAGTAATATTAGAGTAATGCTGCAGGGCAAGATGTTCACTAATAGATCATCAGAACATGCCTTTGCTAATGCTGCTACTGCTCATTCACCCCCTTGTTTTTAATGCAAAGGGCTTTATTTGTTGCTTGAATCTATCAAATTCTATCTTTAGATAGTACTTTCTCCATTTAAGAAGGCTTGCTTTAGAAATTTTGCGTGCAGTAAAAGTAAACTCTTTGTGGATATGCACACGCACCCCCCCCCTCCCCCCCCCCATTTGCACAGTGTGTTTTGAGAGCAGTTTTGTGCTCTAGGAACAGAAATGGCTATTTCTAATACTCCAGCAGGTAGCATGTCGTAGAGGCATACGTGATAGGATGTACCGCTTCTAGCAGAAGATATGGCAGAATCTAATTAGCCAAGAATTATCTAACATAAATAGGCTACAGCAACAGATTTACTATTGCTAATTCTAAAACATTGTCATAGAGATCACTGTAAAGGGCTACCTTGAATTCTCTAGCTTCCTTTCAGAGAGCTGTCATTAAGGGGGGTTCCCATTCAAGTTCCTCGTTTACAAGGTTGGAATGTGGCCCCATGTGTGTAACAGGTGAGCAGCTACAAGTTCCTATAAATCTGTTACCTTGCTTCTGTAAGTTGTGATTGATTTATTTTTTTTTAAATTTTATTTTTCTCTTCAGTCCCCATTGGTCTGCCTGTGTTCTAAAACTGAAGAATGTTCATAGCCCTGGGAATATTTAGTTGTTGTCAGTAGAGTGTGTTCATCATACTTGGTGCGTTTTTTAATGAGGACTTTTTAGAGAGAGAAAAAAAAAAAAACAACCAAATCGAAAACAAAGCCACCCTCACTATATTGTGTGATTTATGGTGTCAGAGGAGCTAATTAAAAATAATAGGGAGGAAACTGCCCAGAAGAGTATAATTGGAATTGAATAAAAATGGAAATCTCAGTTTGGGCCTTTCTTCTGCTTTCTCCTGAATTTTGGAGCTCTTATTTGAGCATTGTGGGATGAAATTTGTTTTATAATATTTATAACATTTTATAACAGAATCCAAAGTCTTTTGATCGTAGATTAAATATAGAACTCTTGTGGCTTGTGTATCTGCGTAATTGCAACCTTTTCAGTGTGTTTTTTTAACTGTTTGAGTACTTCTTGAAATTACATACTTAAAATTCAATTTTACGGTAGTTTTTGTATTTTATAAGAGCAATCTAAATATTGTCTTAGGCAAACTTTGTATTCCCATATCATTAGCAATAGCTGCTCTTGATGTTCCCTGTGGCAAGTCCTGTATAATTTCACTGTCTGTTGTCATTGTAAACCTCTTCTGTTCCTCTGCATAAAGTGCAAACAAGTGGTTTGTGGGCTGAAAGGAAGACAAGGTTCTACCCTCTTTACTTACAGTTCTGAGAGTCTATTTTAGATGTTTTATGAACAAGAGAAAAGTACATTGAACAATGCTAGTAAAACAAACTGAGAAGCTCCCAGGCACGTAGACAGTATACCACAGGTTATAAATATCTGCCTAAGGCTTGTTTCAGAATAGACAACAGCGTGGACTCCTTTGCAGTTAAACAAGAAAATTCTTGTGGCTAGTGGTAAATGATCCAGCTGGCATTTTGATTAGCTCTAGATGAGAAACTTGCATTCAAGGTTTTTATTGCCATTTATATAAGCTGTCCAAGTGTTTATGCCACATCCCCATGGAAAACAAAAGATGATGTATATGCAATTTGGTTCTGATGGTTTTGCTCCTACTACGAATACATGTGCTGGCTTAAAAAGGAGAAGAAACATTGAATGCTTAGGGTTTAAAAATGTATTACTTAACAGGAATAACCTGAATGGCTTTTTTATCAGTACAGCATAAGGCAATAGAGGGTTCTGCAGTCTGTCGTCTTGCCAAAGCTTTCTCCTCTGTTTTAAGGAGAGTTTCAGTCCTTTCACATTCAGATTCAGCAAAGGTGTCCATTAACCTCTCTGCCTCAAAGCCCTTTCACTCTAGTGGGAGGTCCCTCAGTGCTTTGCTGTCTTTTTGCCCTAGAAGGGTCACTGCTTTGGGTACAACTGCAACCCTTCCCTCACATGCTCCTTGCTCTCCATTGACTTTGTAATCCTCTAAAAGAGCCAAATGTCTCTTCTTTCACTCCTCTCCACTGTCATCTTCCCTCCAGTGCACCCAGGGCGATAAGAACTCTAAGTCAAATGATGAAGCCAGCCCCAACCAAAGCTCAAATTTGTGTTGCGTGGTGAGAGAAAGGAGGAGGTGATGGCAGGGTAGCAGCCTAACCAGCTAGCCAGCTCTTGTCCCACAGGGTGTACCACAGTCATTTGACTTAGTGAAGGTCAGATGGGTATTTTTGAGTCATACTTGTGCTTCTGCCCTTCTCACCCCAGAAGAGTGAGCAGCATTCTTTGTCCACCCTGCCTTGCTGGAGAGCCAATGCTGTAGCACAGCTCTGTTTTGTTATAACACTGGACTTAGAAAATAACTTTTTTCCCATGCATTTGGTTGATGTCAGAACAAGTGTGACCTGCAGGCTCCTGAGGACTGTATACAATACAGCGTGTTGTCACTTGTCTGTGGGTAACATAATGCTAAAATGCCTGCTGTGCTCTGAGACAAAACCTGGCACTTTTTCCCCTTAAGCAGGGTGGGGAAGTAATAAAGGGTTTAACCTCCCAATTTGTGCATCCTCCATATATCCAGAATGTCAGGCCCTCTTGTGTAAGAGATGTGAGTAATAAAAAACCAAGCGTTGTTACCTATAGGTATCCATTAAAAGCCTGTGCTGATAAATCAGCTTTTGAGGTTACAGTGTAAATTGAATTCCATAGCTTCTTCCTCAATCCACTCTGCCTGAACACAGTCAAACCGGTATCATCTTGCACTGTCTGTATTTGGAAATGCACCAGAATAACTGCCAAGGAGCATCTGAAGCATTCATGCTTATTGGCTTTGAGGTAGTGAGGATTTTGCTCTTAAATTGCCACTTTCTTGATGGTGTGGTCGAAAACTTGTGAGCGTAGTGTGAAGTTTAGAGTATGTCTTCCTAGTCCATCCTAGGTGGCTAGCTCTGACTGCCCTCTGAGCTGCTGAGAGGTCACAGCCTGGAGGCTGGCCAGAGCTAACACCCCCAAGGGGGGATGATGTGCGGTTGAGTACAGCTTAGGGCATGGCTGAGTACATGTGAGCCTGCAGCAGATGACGCGAGTGTGTTGTCAGAAACCACAGCGTAATGTTTACACGCCAGAAGTGCTAGTCTAGTTGCTTAAAGGGCTTTTTGGCATAATATCATAGACTGACCCACTTCCATACCTCTTTCAGGTGGTCTGCAAAAGCACTCCAGGTTCTGGTTCTTGAGCAGTAGTCTTTGAGGAACTTGCAGGTTTTCTGCTGAGGGCTGTCTAGTAATAAGGTATATGTGAGGATGGCATACTTAACCACTGATATAGAGTTGAAACAATTCTAGTGTTAGGAAATGGTGTTCTCTAACTTGGTATGTGGATGGCTCCAGGGGAACCCTTTCCTGTGCTGTGGGATGAAAAAGAGTTCAGTTCCAAAGTTGTCGTGTGATGGTTCTTCATCAAGTGATGCTGTATAGTCTGTAGGTATGTGGCAGAACGATATGAATTATTTGTTCTAACCACTCTTTCACATTGGTGGGTGACCACTTTGTGTCAGTTACAACTGTTGCACTTCCTTCCCCAATATTTTTGTTGTTTTTCAGAACTGTGAATGAGCTGGTATTTAAAAACTTCGTGTTTTGGGTTTTTTTTTAATAGCTCTGAAGTCCCCAGCAGTGTGTTCAGGATGCAAATTAATCAAGGGTCCTGTGGATAAAATATTGTGTGATCATGTAATCAAAACCATGCGTATATACAGTGGGGCCAAATTGAAGTTGCATGGGCAATTCTAATTCTGGCAATTCTTAAATTTGGAGTGTTTGGCTTAGCAATAAAATGCTGTTTTATTGTAGTTCTTGGACGTAATTGAAAATATACTGGGAGATGAACAAGTGAAGTAGGAAACAACGCTGAAGATAATTACAAGCAGATCTTCATTTCAAGCAGGGAAGTTAATCTTCCCTTGGGCTCTTGGGCCTGTTTTAACAGGGTAATTAGCCATAGACCCTGTGGCTTTTGACTCCCAGTCCCAGCTCAAACCTCTGTGTCCTAATAAATGAGGACACACAGTTCTGTGGCGGGGAGAAGCTGTCAGAGGCACGTGTATTATGCATGTTTGTACCATAGGGAAGCAGTCCGAGTTCAGCTGGACTCTGCTTACTTCAGCAAGGACATACATCCAACTGGTTTCAATGAAGCGAAGAACCACTAAGCAGTTTAATTCATGTGGATAGATGAATTATATTAGCTCTCTTTCTTTCCTTTTCCTTTACATTGTCTTTTTTTTACAAAATTATACAGTCATAGCTGAATTCATCCTGGCAGATCTGTAAAACAAATTAATTTGATTTCTCCTTTAACTTTTTCCACACTTTGTTTTTGGGTCATCATATTCAGCCCTTCTGTTTCCTCTACTCTAATCAGATAGGCATTGCCAGAGGTGAGTCACACTCGGATGTCCTTTTGTTATGAATCTGATGCAAATAATTATTTCTGTCCACCTCTTGTTCAAAAGCAGGTCTTGCCTTCCAGGAACAGGCCCTCAATGTTTTTTCACTTGTTCATTTACTTTGCCTTTTAAGACTCAAAACCCCTTCCAGTAGAGTCTCCTTCAGAAGACGTTTGGGAGGAGATAGGCCACCATTGCTGCTGTAGAAAGCAAGTTTAGGGATTTGCAGTGTCAGGGAAGGGTTCTCATCTCTGACAATAGCTTGCTGGCCCACTTCATATGATCACATCCAGCTCTTTTAAATTGAGTGGGCCTAAAAATGGGGGGAGATTTGGGTATAGTGGTCCTGGGCTGAACTGTATCATTAGAGGGCCTGATAGCTACAGTCTGTGCTGCCAAGCCCTGCAGGATCACTCTGAAAAATCTGTCAACCTCAGTGCTGGCTTTTTTTTCCTCTTTTTTTAATTTCAAGTATACTTACAGTAAGAAAGGATAGAGATTAAAAAAATAAAAAGAGCTAAGGATAATTTGTGACATATATTTCTCCCAGGCAACTGGAAAGGAAAGCTTTTGCCAAGCTAGAAAGATAAACATTGAATCCAAGTTCTGAAAGTTGAAAGGGCAATCTAATAGGGCAGGAAAAAAAATACTACTGTGCTTCTTATGGAAGTTAACATTTTTTCAGGTCTACACAGTGATCAGTATTTAACACTGGCTGATCCCTTTTGTAAAACTGTTGACATGAGCATGGGATGCAGGGCTTTCCGTTAATGTCAGTAGGAATGGGCTCAAATGGCTGTCACTGCTCCATTTTTGCACGGGGAGGAGTCAATGTTAAAAGCCTCCCATTGAGGCTATTGAAGTGAAAACCAAGAGTGCTGCTAGTTCTTTGGGAAGACTATTCCCTTTGGGAAAATGTGTGTGCACTGAATAATCTATAGTTTAGCCTTACTCTGTTTCCAGTTTTCTAACCTACTTGCAGAGAACTTACTGGGCTCTTGGTTAACACTTTCACTTTTCCACTGTGCTGTGGGTAATGCTGCTCTCAGTCGTGCCGTCCTTCAGCTAAACCAGTGCGGTATCAAAAGGTGATCAGCAGAAATACAGAAGCCCACGCGTCATCCTCCCCACTCTCTCTCTGGGGAATTTCTTACCCTTCTATTTCTTAGACATGTCAAATGTTTTGCTCTGTAGGCAGCACACTTCACATTTTTTCCTTAGGAAGCTGTGTTGTACAGCTCTATCCTCTCGCTGTAAGACTGCGGCAATGCCAACTAATGGACACAGTTTGAAGCTAAAGAAATATTAAGCTGCTTGGTTTTCCTTGTGTGTGTGCATCTGTGCGCTCTAAAGGGAGGACAAAGGATTAAAACTTCACAGAATCTGGAGGTAGCTAAATCTACTAAATACTGTATGACTGTCTTTGCCATCAATAATTCAAACAAACTTGAGTCCAAAATGACAAAAATCTCACTTGGACAGCTCTAGCTGCAGGCAGAACAGAAAAGTTTTGAGACAATTGCGGGCTTGGTGCTTTGTTGGCTGTAAAGGTTGAAGAACACCTGAGGTCCCTGCAGTCATAAAGAGAAAAGAGCAGAGCAAAGCAGAATATTGCTGCAGAACAGGCAAAGTACATTTTAACATTCGCTACAATTGTATTGATAGATGTGAGCGTGCTGAATATCTGCTGCAGCACAAGTAATGCTACCCTGAAACGCCAGATTAATTTAGGAAGGTACTGAACATAATTTTATCCTATTTCTGTAATTAGATCACTTAGCCCCTGCTCTCTTTTAGTCACTGGACTGGATGCAGAGACAGGAAGGCAGAACATGGATTTCTGTCACCCGGAGGATGCAGTATTGATCCATGCGCACACGATGCCAGCCGGAGGGTGGGAGGAGAGAGTTGTGACGTTAATCCAGTGCTGCAGGACTGGCTTCAGTGTGCACAGTGATGCTGGGGTCTGCCTCTCGTTCTTGGGTTTCCCCAACCTTTGCTGGAGGATGTAATGTTATAGCAATGACTGTCCAAACACTTGTGGACCTCAACAGTGGTTTGAGGAACTCCTTTCTCCAAACCTTTCAGGCCCCTGTCACGGAGGTTTCAGATCTAGCACCGTGGTAGGATACTGAAAGTTGAGTGCTTTCTTCGACTGTGAGCTTGAGAAAATACCATGAGAAACCGAAATCACAAACTGAACTAACTGGAGTACAGGGGAAAGCTTTCTGGTCATACTAGATGGAGGGGTTTTGAAAAGTTTTTAAAGTTTGTGGGGTTTTTTTGATGTCTTTGTTCCTTTTAAAAATTATTTTTAATTTAACACATCAGAGTGAAAAGAGGTTTTGAGCAAGAAAGCAACTCCAGTATTTCAGCAATTTTAAGTGAATTTGGTCTATTTTTCTGGATGGGAAATGTGTTAAAAGTGACTCTTTTTTTTGAAGGAAAAGGAATGCTTTACTCCATATCTGATAACTTGTGGTATGAGGTGCAGTTGTACTGCACCTTTTCAAATTTGGTAGGCATTTTCTTCAATCCTTGTGCTATTATCAGGAGGATATATTCTTAAATTCTCACTTTTCTTCAGAAAAAGAACAGACAACTGTTCAACTGAAGGAGCAAAGGGGTAGTTTTATTTCTTAGTAAAATGCCTGCACATGTATGGAAGGACATGACAATGACTCCTTTACTTTCCACCTGCTACTATGGGGCCCTCAAATACGATGAATGTAGTCCAGTGCTCATAGAAATTGATAGATTTCTTCCTAAAAGATTTCGGTGACCTTCATGTGTTGTCCTTTCTCATATTATGGGGGTCAGAAATACTTAGCTTATTTCTGGTGAGGCTAGCACACTCTGTTCCCCTAACAAGTGAAGGTGCAAAAGCCACCTTGAGAGTAAGGGTCTGTTGTCTGTATTCTTGGAGAAGATGCACCACTTGTTCATGTACCCCATCTTATTCAGTAATATCACTGCTGAGAGCTTGAAAAGACACCATGAGAATCTGAATGTATGCTAGGAAGAGGAAGAAATTACTAAAGGGACATTACTAGCTGAAGAGATGTGGTGTTTTTTCTGTGAAGAACCTGACCAGGCCTCAGTCCTTATTGGCTCAAAGATGAAAGTATTTGACTTAGAAACCCAACTCTACCTTCAGAAACTTGCTTACTGGCAGATGCAAATTTAACTTCCATCTGGAGCGGGGTCATGAGGTGGCCCTAAAAATCATCAGGCTATAAATTCAAGAATCTCATCCTTCAAATTTCCCCTATTTCTAGAATTTCAAATTAACCTGGTGCCCAAAAGAGCAGAATATTCAGTTCACAGCTCTGGTCTTCATAATCACAAATTTTTCTTGCAGTGTTTCTGGCTGAAGTGAGCAGATCATAAAAGCCTCGTCTCATGAAATTTTCAGCCCAATTTTATGCTGCTACACAATCTGGAGCAAAAATTTTTCTTTTCTTGAATTCTTATCTGAACTTCATTGATACAAAGGTTTTTACTGCAAACCTCCAATGTATATGTGAGCAGTTCTATTAAATTTAAACATCAATGAAATTACTTGGGTGAATAATTCTAAAAGATCAGTCCCTTTAAAGTGTGCAGGTAAAATTCTGATTGTTTCTCAGAGCTCTGTTTGATCTCAGGGATGCTTCTGAGAGCAGAGGATGAAATCTTGGTTGGACATGACTGACACTTTAATGCCACAGATTGTCTGACTTCTTCCAGTAGCTTCATACAAAGCCCATAGAAATAACTGGATCTGTTCTTGGGTGAATAGGGCATAGACCCAAGACCCAAGTTCTCACTCCACTTCGGGTTGGGAGTGAGTTCAAATTGTTCTCCTCCTTCTAGGACCTGGCCCAAATCCTGTGAAATCCCTTGGACTTTAAGCAAAATGTGCTGTCTGTGAAAAGGTCAGGATTTTGCCAGGGTGTCATCCAATGCACCCTGAAGCCAGCTACTGACTGCCTTTGCAACCAGCCATGGAGAGCTTTAACGTTAGATTAAAAAGTAATATGTTTAAGACTCAAATTGTCAAAACTTCCTCTTTAATATACTTTAGATTAAAGCCTTTACTACTGCTGACAGACTGCTAGCTTTTAAGTAAATCTGTTACATGAGTACTTACTGCAAATAGCTAGTTTAATATGAGATATTTTCCTTTAAGCAACATGGCTAAGGATATAAGTAGTATATTTCCGTTAATGTGTTGTAGCTGCATTATATATTTCACTTAGATTTTAATGTAATTGTAGGTACAAATTGTTCACATTTAGTCTTATGAAGCCCTGAAAAGTTATGTCTCATGAGTCAGCATGTAATTTCCTTCTGCACAAATTGCAGAATTATGCATTGAAGCTAAGTACACTGAATAATGGTAATTTACAACTGAATTCCTATGGATTTACATATTACAATCACATTAATGCCAAAGGAATCCACAATATTGAAAAGGTTAATAATGGTTACGTTAACAGAGAATACCAGTGGAATTAATAATGATTAACCACTTGCTTTAAATGTATGCAAAATTATGCAGCTACCTTGAAATTATGAAAATTACAAAAATGTCATGGAAAGTGAAGGTTGGAAAGTTAATTGAATGTCTCTCTTGTGAAGGGTTACCTGTACACAGCTCTGGGCTTTCCTAGGGAGCTCTGTTTGCATCTGAAAGCTACTGGAACTTTGACTCTCTCAAAACCGTACCATTTTTTCTGCTTTCTGACGTGCTACTTGTCATTTAGGCTTGCAGTTCTGGTGTCTGCCCCATTCGTCTTTCTCATGCCTTTCTCTCAACACACAATGCCAGACTGACAGAATTATGTACTTACTCATGTGTACCATCCTAAAAATCCCTTTTCATCAGTTCTTCACCATTAAGACCGCTGTTCATGAAGTCATGTAAGACACTCCCAGTGACTTTGAACTGGCTTATAAATAACCTGGCTGTCATCATTCTTATCTTTCCCAAAATACAGTTTATCCATGGGAAGGTTCAGAGATAAGCAACCAAAAATAGATTTTGACAAATTGGTCCTACTTGCAGATTAAACCTGAAATCTAGACACAACACACTTTTTGCACTGTGGTGCCAGCTTGGGAGCTGTCAGTGCAGGCTCCTTTGAGTGGCTGCTTCCCCTGGTTTGCACGTGGCCGAGATGAACAGTCTCTTCTACTTTGGGCTGGGGTGAGGCCACAGGGATCTTTGAGCAGAGGTGTTTGGAGCTTCAGTTGCATAATGAAAGACCATTAATGTAGCTAGTGCATGGACATGTTCAGCCTTGCGCCCATTGCTGAGGACAACAAGGACCTCTCCTTTGGGGGCTGTCAGACAGGGATTAGTCCGGGAGAGAAGCAGAGCCTGAGCAATGAACACGGGCTCCCGCATCAGGAAAAGTATCACTAATGTGCTAAGCTGGAGGTTTGTTCAGACTCCTCTTACATGCTTGTGATACAGTGCTGGCATTCAGCTGCTCCTGTCACGTGTCTGTCAATGTAGTGACATTAAAAACTTGGTTGTGTTATAACTGTTTTATGAATTGGTGGGGCAAGCCTTATTTAGGTCTCTTCTAAGAAGAGAATGCAAATAACACATTCTGGAGTGCATGGAGGAAGGAAATAAATGGCACTGCAAATGGATGAGGCTTGTTATTTGTACAGTCATTAATATTTAACTGTCCTTTTTCACAGGCTATTACCACTTGAATTTGTAGGATGTCAAAGCTTTCCTGCTTTAGATGAAACACAGATTTGATCTTGGCAGACTTGAAAGGTGCTCAGATTTTATTTGCTGGATCACAATACATATAGTGTATTTGAGACACCTTTACAGCTGAAAAGCATTCAGCCCTGGGCCGTGGCAGCCTGGGCTTTGCGTTTCACCCTATTTGATCAGTGGGGGGGAAGACTTAGCCTCATACAAAAGTTTGGAGGTTTTTTGGTGTGTTTTTGTTTTGCCCTCCTCCTCAGCATGAGTTAATGGTATGTGAGCAATAGAAGTATGTACTAATGCTTCAGTCAAAGAAGGAACTGATTTTGCTAATTATTTCAGCCTGTTCAGAGTGGATGGCCACATCCACAGAACAATGAGGCTGAAAAAAACCATTAAGACTTCCAACACTGAGACTTCGCACCTGCTTTTAAAAGGAGAGAAGAAAAGGATGAAATAAAAGATATGTTTGTGTTTTCCTGCTTTGTTTAGAGCAAATGATTGCTGTTAAAGAGGATACTCTGTAAGAATGCCTTATTGCCAAAGGTTGATCTTAAAAAAAAAAAAAAAACAAGCAAAAAACAAACAAACAAAAACAAACAAACAAAAACCCACCAAAAAAACCCCCAAAAACCCAAAAAAACCCCCACAAACCTTATGATTTTGTGAAATAGGAAAAAGAATTAATCCATGACACCACCTGGTCTCTGAATAAGGAAATGGCTAATAAGCCAGTTCCAGAAAGCAGCTGGTTTGCTTTCTTCACCAGGAAAACAAAAGCATGCTTAAGCTTTGATTTAGGACAACCTTTTGATGAACAGGAACAGTATAAGGAAAAAATATTCTTCCAGTCAATTTGCACATTTTATGAAGATCTGTCTGGAAGGTGGCTGTTACAGGAAGATAAGGATTCTAATTTTGTAATTGAGTGCACTCTGAAAAGACAATTAGGAGCTAATGTGATAAGTAATTGTAAATTATAACAGCAGAAGAAACCTGATTCACAGTCCTCTGGAAACTGTATTTGTGTATTCAAATGATGCATCTGTACTTTTTTTTCCCCTGCATGTACATTTTATTTAATAAAGCTAGATGAAGATTTCAGTATGGTTTTGATTTAAAAAACAGGAATCCAAAAAATGCGGGAATGCAGATGCATCTCAGCCTCATGGTAATCTCAGTGCAGGACTTGAACAATGCTAGGTAGGATAATAATTTGGCAGCTCTGCCACTTGTAAAGAATTGTATGGGTATGGTGCCTGGTATCTCTAGTCTTAACGGGTTTTACAGGATTTGATCTATGCCTCTGTCAGGGTTAAATGCCCAAGTCAGTGGAGAGCAGGAGGAAGTTTTAGTGCCTTTGTTATGGCAAGAGAAAGGCACTGGGGTCTGTCTGTGTAAATCCTTATGGTGCAGGTTACAGTAATCGTTCCAATGCCGTAGAACTGAAGCCTCAGGCTAAGGAAAGATGCCTCTTTGATTATGGTGCTGTCTTATTGCTTGGCAGAGATGTGCATAGTTCCTTGATATGCTCTGTGGTTTTGCCTAGCTGTAGACTTTCACATGGTATTGCTTCTATTTCTGATCGTTAAAGCAGGGATAATATTTTCACACTGCCAGGAAAACACGGTGATTTTTGGGGACGTAAGTACCCTGTGCCCATGGGCAAGGTGTCCCAGCTTTCTAACACCGTCCTCCTCTAACCGGGTCTGCACTGGCCCTGCATATGGTTCTGTTGTAATTATCTAATTTGCTAAAGAATTACCTAGGAATATTTGGGTGGGAGTGGGGGCACAGAGTTGAACAGAAATCTAATAATTTCCTGTAATACCTTGCTGAGCCAACTTTCTTCTGCTTCATAGACTGAACTGTACAAGTGCTACCTGAAGCTATCAGCTGTAGACCAGCTGCCCTTATCAGGGAGGGTGTGCTGCTCTTGTACATGAAGTATTTTTATGGTCAGCCACCAAGTTGTTAACCCTGCTGGATAGACTTGGAGCTATTCCTCTGGAATAGCTCTGTACCTGTGGATGCAAGTTCTTAAAGCGTTTTTCACTTTCTTAGGACCTTTTATCTAGGGATCATTCCTGGATCTTTGACTGTGGTGCTGCTAACCTCATTTAAAGGAAATCCAGCTTTTAAAAAAAAAAAAAAAAAAAATTCAATGCTTTATTGTGCTGATCTTCATTAGCTTGAAGTGACTTCATCTTGGGATCGTATTATTATTCAGGACTCTCTATTTCCTTGGATTTTATCCTAAATTCAGTGTCAATCTGTCCTTCATGAAGTGAAGCTATTGGAATTTTTTTAGGTTTAGAAATAAAAAATATTTCAAGTTCTTGGACTACAAGCACACTTCTGAAAACTTACACCTTGTTTTCCTCATGTTCCTGTAACTACAGTTAATGGGGTTTTCATATGTAATCCTTAAATCTCTAAAAGTAACTGATTATATATAGTTTGTTAAATTTCTCTTATTTTATCCTTGTGATAACAACAGTTCCCTAAGATTCTAGTGGCAGCAATAATTATTCAATTAATGGAAGTGTAGCTTTTCTCACTTTCCCTTATTAATGCCACAGCCTTTTTCAGGGAGTATTAATAAAAGTATTTTTTTAAAGTGTCTGATTATGAAACTGTCACTACAATTAATAATTTTAAATATATAAGTGAAAGATGTGTAAATGACATTAAATATTTATGTGAATGACTTATTAATGTTAAATTTAGGAAAGGGCCCTTATGAAATTATCCTTGTCCATTGGAAAGAAACAAAGAGTAAAATTGCACTACAGTTGTCTCATACCAGCAGCTATGTCTCAGTACTGAAGTCTGAAATTCATTTTAGAAAACAAACCCATCCTTCGGTAGGGAAGAGGGAAGCTGATTAGTTTATCACTGCTGAAATCAGCCCAGTGCTTAAATCAATCAAACCTGTCATTACTTCTCTCAATTTCCCCAGTCTATAGACTCAGAACTGCTTCAAATACAGCAGTGCCAATTTAGCAGGTGCTAAACCTACAGTAATTTCGTGTATCAGCATTTTTTCACTTGATAATAAAACTTCAACACTAGTGCAAGCTGCTAGTACATGGAGCCTTTAGTGCCACTGTAAAACCAGCATTGTAGGAAAATAGCCTTAAGCTGAGAATGGATGAGTAGTTTCAAAGTTGTTATAGTGTGCCTCCAAACAGAGCCGGGATGGGAGCTCTGAACAGAATCCCAAATGTTATCCTTCTCTTGAGTTTTGTTGATATATGGTGAATGACCACATTGTGATTTAGTTGAAAATATGCTGCTATGGTGCAATTTGTCATATAAAGCCAAACTTCCTGGGTATTGGGTATAGTTCTCTATTCAAATCTCACTAAAATGGTATTTACTGGCAGTAACTGTCCTCACACCAGGCAGTTTTCTCCAAGCTTGTATCATTTGTCCTCATGCCTACCCATTCTCTTTTGGTGAACATGCACTACAAGGAAAATAAGATAAAGCAAAACCAGAACGGGAAAGTTTCTTTTGCTAAAAAGAATTTAAAATTGCAGGCAAGCTGGACTAAAAGAAATCAGTACTTATGAAGGTTTCTGAAATCTGTAAGTGATTTACCAAGGGGGGGACTGTTAAACCCTGATTTTGGTTATTTCTTGATCTGACCTCAAGGTGACTCAAAGGTGACTAACTTACATTGTGTAGCCTGGCAGTCTTGTTCCTGTCACTGCCATGATAGACTCTATCTGTACAGGTAAGAATTCAGTAGGAACGCTTACGTGGGCTTTGCAGCCTGCCCTGGTTTTTGGGAAAAGAATAGATGCATATATTCCAAATGTGCAGTTAGTAGGTTAGATGTATGCAAAGCAGATAAAAAGCCACTGTCATCTTCCAAAGAGCAGTGATATGGAACAACATAAATGCTGTGTTGCTCTGGAAATCATGTTTAAGTTTAGATTATTGCTATTGGAGTCTATTTATTCTTTCTAGAAATGCTCAGATTTTTCTATTAAATGTCACTGATTCCATCAAATACAAATCCTGACCTCATACAACACCAAATCAGGCACTAAGTGGAGATGCCAAGTAGCTGTACTTGTACTTGACTCAATATCACTCATTTCTGGTTTTATGGTGTAAAGTCTAAGGTGGTGAGCTGCATTAAAAATGTAATTTAAAAGATATTTGGAGTTAGTCTCATTGCTCTACTCTGAACAATGAACTACATGTTTTCTTATTCAGTGTATAGTACCTATAGATTCACTGAAGCAACAGTCCGGTTTTCTCTGTTGGTGACATTGGATTTCAGGCTTCTGAGAAGAGAGTAAGAGGCTGTTTTGAGTGTGTAACACACTCTTGAGTGAGAGGTCTGCTTCTCCAGCCAGCGGCACTGGGCAAACAGCAGCAAATTGCATTCTAAGTTGGATCACCATCTTCTCTTAAGATATGATGTGGTTCTTGTTGTTTTGTTTTTTGGGGTTTGTTTTTTTTTTTTTTTGTTCTTTTTTTTTTAAAAAAAAAAGAAAAGTTGAATGTGCAAGAGTCAGCAGCCAGTCATGATGCGAACCAGGGAGCAAGCCCTGAGTCTGACTCTTTGATCAGAAAGGCAGTCATAGCAGCAGTAACACCGTGTAACAGCAACAGCCTTACAGTGTAACCTGGTATTTTCTACAAAGAGGGTAAAAGGGAACTTTTTTTTGATCAGTCATAGGGTTAGAAAGTAAGGGGTCATTCTGAAATGAACTAATGCAGCAACCCCTTCAGAATGTGATCTGTATAAATAACATTGAAATGGGGTCTTTGTGGAAAAATCCATATTTGTAGGAGTATGAAAAAAACAACGATTTCTACCTGTATCAGGGAACATATTAGCAAATAACTACAGTGAGAACAGTATTAAGCCAGTGTCTGCTATATAACCCCAGGCTGTTGGTTTAGTTGTTTCAGGAAACTTTTAAAAAATGATGGGGCAGGTTTTGAAACTCTTCTTCTCTCTGCAGATAATGAAAGTACAAGATCCACTGCAGATGAGCTGAAGGCAGATCTGATCATTACCATATTTAGACACTTGAATTTTGATCTGGGCCAGTAGTGGGGGGTTCAGGTACCTGAATTCCTAGAATTTTCTATATCTATGTAAAAATACATCATGGATTCTACGTTTGCAATAACAAAGATCTGGTTGCAGCTGCTTTGAAGACTTGTCCTGCGTGTGTTAATATGTGTGAGCTCATAACAGCACCAAGGTTTTAGATCTCTCCTTTAAAAACTGCGGACAAATTTGTGTGTGATAAATGATTGCTATCGAGTTAGTGTGATGAAAATTATATGAGTCTTTTGGTGACAATTACTGAGTAGCAAAGCACAAGTTAGCAAGACTCCTGTGGCTGAAGATAGAATAGAAGTGGTAGCAATGGTGCTGTTCTTAGTGGGATCATAATTTTATGCAACAACATTAATCAGAGGAGTTAATAGATATCAGTCTCAGCTGAACTGGACAGACAATTTAGAGAAAAATTTTTTCAACCTATTGTTCCTGAATGTTATCCAAATTCCTGCTGATGTGGAAATTGTCGTGTGTACCTGAAAGCTGGGGCTGTCACCTACTGCTTTTCTTTAATGCTTTTGGCTAGCTCTACTTTATGAACCTCATCAAAGAGCGCTTTGCTATTGAAACCTCTCTTGACTGTAGAGTGATTTAATTACATTCAATTAAATATCTCTTGCTTAAAAAGAGAAAAAAAAAATCAAGATTTATTTCATTGATGAGGAGAATTGCAAATGTCATCTAAAAATGATGCTGAATCAGATTCCTCTGGGACATTCATTTCATTCAGAGGAGCTTTCTGGGTTACAGGCATATTGTTTATTAGACAATAATAGCTCTGTTATTTCTTTCTCAAGCAGGTAAAAGCCTTTAGCAATTTTACACTGCTTAAATTCCTGTCACGCTCTGAACCACTTGCAGGAAGCTAAAATGTCAGTATGAGATTAAGCACTAAAATTTAAAAGCTTTTAGGTTTTGTGAGGTACTGCAAACCATGATTCTTGTGAAAAAATGTTATCACACGTGTGCACACATATGCATATGCATATTCACAAAGAATACATAAAATCTCTTGTGAAAAAATATATATATTTATATGCGTATATAATAAAAAAACCATGGTCAGGAATTGGCTGATTCCCATGTTCTTTTCTGTGCTCAAATTCCTAGGCCTATCAAACTACTCAGTTACTATGAAACTTTTATTCTTTCCTACAGAAATAATTGCTGGAGACTTATCAATAAGAATACGAAGAAGCACAGATTATCTCCAGCCTCCCTAAAGTCTTTGATGTCCTCTTTGTTGGGAGTTTGTGCTCACTAGAGGGGTGGATAACACACAGATGAATTCCCTGCTGTGGAGTGGATACCAGCTGTTTCTCTTGCAACTCTAAAACACACTGATTCACTGTTGAGCCAACAAAATCTGTCAATATGCTCAGTGCCCAAACCAAGAACTAACATAGAAGGTGGTGGACTTCTGGCTACATTAAACACTGAGGGGAATTTCAACTCCTTCCCATCCCCAACACACCAACAACAAGAACCCAAACAAGTCTTTTCCCCTTAGAATTCAAAGTAGTGCTTTATCTTTCTAATAGCTTTAATTAAAATGATGATTTCTCAGGATGTTTAACAGGTACTATCAATCTCCCATGCAATAATTAGCTGTCTCAGACAGGACATTTTTTTTTCTTGCTATTCACATATTTTTAGTGGTACCGGGCAATTGAAGCAAAAAGCCCCTTTCACCAAGCCACAAGTCACCTCTGATTTTTAACAAAGTGGGGATCTTCTATTGCCTGTCAGTTGTCATCAGATAAGTGCACCAGGCTACCACTAACAACATGGCACTAGGACTATTTAATTGGCTCTGGGTGTTTGGTGGTTTCTCCTGGGTAAAAAATATTAATTTGTGTACCTGTCATGATCCTCCTGTGAGAATAGAAAGTATACGTGATCAGAAAAACTGGCCAGTTAGCAAGCTGCTTATGAAAATCAATAGTAGACATTATAGGTGAACCTTGGAAAATAAATCTTATTTCTGTTTTTTCTTCTTTTGTTCTACCCTTTAAACTGCATTTGGAGAAAGCTTCTCTAGTTTTTAGTATGTGTCTTTAAAAAGAAAAGTTTAGTGGTCTATTAAACTGGTTACATTTCCTTTCAACTACCCTGATTTTTTTTTTTTTTTTAAAAAGTGAGTATTCCATATTATGACACTGTAGTGGATCATTCTGTTGTTCAATATTCTTCTTATTTGACACAGATGTAAGCTCCTGATACTGTAGGCCTCTATTTTATACCTGGAAACTTATGCATCCCATGAATATAATTAATTATCATTGTTGTGAGGCTAGTATTTAGCAACCATGACTGTAATCTATGTTACATGTGGCTATGTACATAGCCATACAAAATGCTAAGTATAATGGCTATAAAGGATTTGGAAGTGATAAATGTGTAGACACACTACTAACAATATGCTTAATACAAACATTTTAATAATGCTTCCTAATTACTGTCTTTTTGTGTTCTAAGAAAGGATTTTGTGGCTACCTGTTTGCAAGTGCTGGTTTGGCTGAGAAAGAGTTAAAGGGTCAATGATATGTTCATGCCAACAGTTTGGAGAAGAAGTAGAACTCCTGGAGATCTAGGATGTGGCCTGAGAGAGGATGTCTAGAAACAGCCCTGTTCAGAGATTAGCTGAATAGATTTACATATGATTTTATATTCCCTCTGGTAATAATGCCAATTCTTGTGAAGCGGTGAATTTTGGCTATGTATAATGGGCACGCTTGACAGTTGAAGAAGTCTGGGAAGCCTCCTGATCACAGATCTGGTTTTGAAGTGTTGCTTTTGATACATTGAACCAAAGTCAGAAAGCACGATCGGTCCTGCCTCTCTCAAGGATTCAGTTACTTGAGACCTGATTCAGGATGCACTTGTGAAACAGCTTTCTGATGCTTAATGACAAATGCTTTCAGTTACACTGTTTACAGCTCAGTTAATGGAAAGGTTTTGGTGAAAGGGGTTGAATTAACTTTTCACAGTATTCTGCATCATACTAAATAAAGTTTTCTTTTGCAGAAGTTATGTGCCCAGACTGGCTTTCTTGACTGTAAGATATTTTCAAAACATATAATTACAACTTACCATGATGAGTTGACATTATTTTTGTCTGTGAGTAAAAAAGAAAAAATAAATTAACAAAACCCCCAAAACAGGTACTACCCTGGGAAAAAATCCCAAGTTTTTCTCCATTTTTGGGGATGTGACATCCCTAGTATGTAAAGCCAGCTGGAGAATAAGAAGCCTTTCAGTTCTGTGCTGAGGCCTTTTTTTTTTTTTTTTTTTTAATAAGAAAATAATAATATTGATTTGTCTTACACTTTTTCAAGTTCTAACTAAGCCAGTGACAATTGGCACAACCGAACATTTCCAAAATTGTATATTTTTTACATTTATCACTTCCCTATGTAGTGTATAATTAGGAATGGGGTCTAACTATTTTCAGAATCTGATGGAATGTAGGCAGTCATTTGGAGGAAAGATGGGGAAGAGAATCAAAGAATGTGTAAATTTTCATGTTTAAAAGACAAATATTCTGTTTCCAAATACGATGTTTTGGCACTGTTAAGGCTTTTCACAGCCATTTTAGTTGGCAGGTGAGAAGGGTGCAGCCAGGAGGTCGCTTGTCCCTCTCCTCACTGGTGATGGAGGGAATCCACCCTGCGAATGAAGGCACTGGATTCCGAAGCAGCTCAAGGAAAAGGAGGTGCACCGCACCCTCCATAAGAGGTTATTGATTTCCCTGAAGAGCTTAGAGAAGCGTTTCATGGGTGTTATCTGCTCCTGAGATCCAGCAAAGGGATGCTGCAGGACTGATCTCCTCTTGAAGAAGTAGTTTTATTAAAGTATCATTGAAGTACTTCTATTAAAGGGATTAGTTTTATTTCTGTTGACTCGAACAAAAGCATGATTGAGTACTGAAAAAGGGAATTACAACCCCAGTCATTGCTGCCCTTGAGCTATCTAAACAGTGCTCATCCTGCTCACCCTTCTCCCTTGCTCTATAATGGTGTGGAGTTCAAAAAAAGTTGAAGTAGCTTTAAAGGAGTGAAAAATAAGTTTCCCATAAACTAGGAAAAGTCAAAGCTGTAAGATTTTTTGTCTGTTTATTTCTTTTTTTTTAAAGCACTAGAGATTAAATTTCTCTAGAAGCTGTCATGAAAATACTCCATTGGGCATGGTGACTGATTCTAGGTAAGAGTTAAATAATGAGATTAAGGCTGGTAGCACTTTAGAGGCCTGTGTATGAGTTGGCAGGCAGGGTGTTACAGGAAAGTTTAGTCTCTGACTTTTAAGACCACACAGCTAAAGTTTAATGGAAAAATATTTTCAGTGCTGTGTGAATTTCAGTGCTCTGTGATTCCTGTGACCACTCTGAGAGTTTCTGTGTAATTTGGCTCAAGCTGTTGTTTGACATGTTTTTCTATTCACACTGAGCAAGAAGGACCATCACCAGGGGTCAGAATGAGATTGGGACGTAGCAGTAATGTGTTTCAGTGCCGCCTTGTTACTCATGCAACGACTACATGGAAATTCCGAGGTAAAGACTTTTCCAAGCCATCAGCTGGGCAAGAAAGGTAAAACTGTGGTACTGAAAGTATGTCTGGATAATGAAAGTACTAAGCTGCTTGTGTTGGGGGGGGAAAAAAAAAAAAAAAAAAAAAAAAAAAAATCCCTTCCAGAGGTGCCAACAGTATGGCAGGATTTTCCCAAACAGTGAATCTGTTCTGTTGCCTGAAGTTCCAGACCAGAGGAAAAAACAGAGGGAAGGGGAAGAGGAACAATGAATAAAATGTTCTAGGTGACAACTGGCTATTTCCTGCTAACACAGGTTTATGTTAACATATTTTAGTTTAATAGGGTTTTAAAATGTCAGCCAATTACTCCTTCGTATTAGTGTTTTAGCACTCCAAACATAAATTAGGGTGTATTAAAACTTGAAGCTCTTGAAGGGCTATGCAGGTTATTTGTTCAGGGTTACATGAGCATCAATTTGGTGCACACATCTAATTATTATAATCATAAGCAAGAGTGTATGGAATGTTCCAGCACATGAATCTCTAATATTGAGTAGTTCCTTATAAATATGAGGCAGCCCATATGGGTGAACAGATGAAACACTGATAAACACTGTGAATTAAAGCAGATGTATGAGTTATGCCAAAGGTTCTTCACTCCTAATATTTACTGTCCATGAGGAGAAGGAATTAATTTGTTACACATGTCTGAAATTCTAGGTACTAAATACAATGATGACATTACAAACCTGAATCACCAGAGGTATCGCTATAGAAGGAGATGCTGTTTTAAGGCTGTTTGTGGATGATGGTGTAATATTGGTTAGAACAATCATGAAGGGAGTGTTGGATTGCTATCCTGGTGACTTTCATCTAAATAATGGAGCAGAATTTTACTTTGACAGTGCTCTCTGCAATAATTTTGTTTCTATTGTTCAAAATACTTGATGTATATTGAATAATTTAATCTGATTCGTATTACAGCTGGAGACAGTTGCTTGTTATAGCCTGATTAACTTGAAGTATTCATTCTAGATGGGATATGCTGTAGCTGAAAAAGTAAGAAAGCATAGGTACTTAAGTGTTTATGAATGACTTTATTAATTTGTGATGAGTTACTTAAGGCAAATAGCGGATGGGTACATAGGCTCTTGGCTTGCATGTAAATGATAAGAGATTCGTGTGTTTCAAGTGTTTATAAAACTTAGGGTTTTGCATTATTAGGCTTTGTAATAAGGCCTGACACCTTACAAGATGATAAATAACTTTAAGGTGGCAACAGCATCGTGACGTATGAGCAGGTGCTGCTCCCTATTCCCCTGCCCCTGACTTCCCAGGGCTTTGGCCTCTGCCATGCTGAGTGAATATTCCTGTTTGCTCACTTACAGCGGGTGCCTGTGCAGCCAGGGTGAAGATGCATTTTTGAGCAAAGCTGACCTTCATCTTTTATTCTTTGCTACAGTGAGGAAAGGCTTATTCAGTGAAGCCCAGTGCCTTTGTTTGGACCTTAATTGTCACACACTTATGCCCATAGATAAATTTTTTTTAGGCTTGATTAAACTTGTCATATATTTCCTTGTAACAACAAAACTGTAATGCCTCATGTTTTGACACGCATCAGTGTTAAGAGTACAGGTAACAGAGATGGAGTCTGTGGCTAATTCTACTATTTTAGAATCAGAAGAAACCAAGGCTGCCTTACTGCAGCTAGACACAGACTTCTTAATGCAATGATCTGATTGACTGTATTTGATATTGTTCAGGAAGGCTTCTTTGCCACAAAATTGGAAAGGGTGTTTTGGGATGTAGATATTAGAAGTGTCTCACAGCATACCCAGCTAGTGTTTCTATAAGCATTAGAGTCAGCAAGATTTATTTCAAAGACATAACTTATTGGAGAAACCCAGCCTATTAAATGTCTATTACCAACGATGGCATTCTGGAGGTGGAATTGGTTGTGCTCAGCAAAGAAATTGAAATTTAGATTGTTATATACAGGCTACGATAGGTGCTGATTTCTTAGCATAAAGACTGCTTGGTTACTCAGGATTTGTTATCAGTTAGTTAAAATATATTGAATGAAAAGGTTGATATGTCCAAAGGATTTGCAAGTGAAATAGATGAAAGTGTATGCTTTATCGAAACTAATAAAAAAGCAGTGGGGAGATAACTTATAGTGAATAATTTATTCATGAAGATTCCTTTTTGTTCATAAATTTGTTGCAAACAGATGGCAGTAGTCTAGAATGCATTTGAACTTGTTCTTGTAACTTCTCTGAATAATCCTTCATTGGGGCTCACTGGTAAGCGGGATGCATTTTGTATAATTTGAGCAATTTTGATTGGCTCTCCTGTGTCACCGGAGATCCTGCTCCCTGATTAGAGAAATGAAACACTTGGTGGGGTGCTCGTCACTCAAACCCAGGCTAATTCCCTGTGGAATTTTGCCAACTTACTGTATATAGATGATACGTTTATCTGAGGGCCAGGCAGGGATCAACAGAGCAAAAGTAATTAAACTTGATGTGCAGAAGAGGGAAGGTCTTTCTTTCCATTCATTACAGATTTCTCTTAGGGTGGAAGCAGGTGAACAGCACCCAGTGCAACCACTTGGCTGGCTGGCCTACCTTTCTGTTGCCAGCTGCTGAGGTGCAGAAGCACCGAGGAGCAAGTTTCAGTGTGTGTGAGAAGGGGAGAGGGCCACCGAAAGGTGATACTCAATTAATTTGTCAAATAGCAGGATCTCTTACTGCCTTGCAAACCACACTAATCTGCAAATGCAGCTCATAGTGTGTATGTATAGGCTTCTCATGGTGTAAATCAGGGGAAGGGGGTCAGCAAAGCTGCAGGCTTTTCATAATAATCTGAATAGCAGTGTGGCTCCCAGTGCTATACTGGGAGAGGCAGCTCTTAACACCTGGCTCCTACTGGATTCTGAAGGCAGAATAAAGCACTGCAGACAAAACTACTGGCAACAGTTGGCCTTTTTTGAGGAGCATTTCCTGATGCCCATTGGGTTTCTGCTGAATCTGTACCTTGCAAAATAAAAATATAATCTGGCACATCTTCCAGGAGGCATTCCTGTGCTGTTCGGTACAAGGGGAAAAGAGAGTAAAGTGCCTTTTATAACCTCCTCAGGTCTGATAGCACTCTGCTCCATTACTATGTGTCTGAAAGCCAATGAATCCTAAGAGTATGTTAACCATTCACTTAAGGCATGCTTAAGTAGTCTGTAAGATCAATGAGGCCAAATTTTTCATTAAGGGGGAAAAAAAAAAGGAGCAGACAATGTTGGAATACTCCTTCAGTTGGCTTTGTTTTTTTCCTGTAGTAATGTGTGCACAATCTTTTATATACAGGACACTCTGTCACACTAGATTGCTTATAGCTACTTCCATATAATATTTAATAACAACTCTGTCAATATTGCTGGAGAGACATACATTTGTTTTCCTGGAGACATTTAGGGAGTACTCAGGAGTAAGTAATATTTCCATAATCTAAATTCATGTTCTGTCCAAGAGACCTGTGTCTAAGGCACATAGAATTATGTTTCACAAAATGTTTATTGCTATAACTATCTTTTTTTATAGTTCATTTGTTAAGCTAAGTAATGATGTATAGCTGCTTACACTAAGGTAATAACAATTCTTTCATATTCTTCCTTTTTACAATATCTCTTCTCCCACTTAAATATCAATACCTGTTGAGGGCTTTGTTAAAAGAAGTCTCTGTGATGTATTTGTAACAGTTTCTTTAAAAAAAAACAAAACAAAACCAAAACCCCAAACAAAATCAAACCTAGAAAAACCAACTCTCTAGTTATTGTAACTATTGCCAAAAGACATGAGGCAGCATAAACCAAAAGCCTCCCCTGAAAGACTGTTGGGATTACTCTTTCCTTCGAAGTTCAGCCCTTTAGAAAACACTAATGCCATAGGAAGAAGTTGTCTGTAGTCCAAAATAGAAAGTAGTTTCTAAGAGAAACGTCACCTTTGAAACAGGACTGCAGTAGAAATTGCTCAGTACTATTTGACTTTTCATTTTAGTGACAAATGTAAAACCTGGAGACTAGATCTTCAGCTACCATAAAGGACAACAGCCAGTACTTGATTTGTGCTTATGGAACACTTCTAGATCGTACTCAGTGTAATAACTCCTAAATTTCAGAAATCACATGGTGGAAATCCTTCCCCTCTAATCGAGGAAAGACAACTGAGTGGTGAAAAGAGGAGGAGTACTTCTCTGTATTTAAAAGAAAAAAAAAAAAAAAGCTTTGTCTGATAATCAGTATCCTTCTCACCAGTGAAGCTAGAGCAATTTTTTTTTTTTTCTTTTTTTCTCCATTGCCTAAGTCTGTGGAAACAGCATCTACCAAACAGCCTTTGTCATAGTGATGTAAGGGGTTGGTTACTTTTTGATGCAGTTGGGAACTTATGAGGTGTTGCATGAATTTCTTCGTGTGTCTGAGCAAGAGGGTATGGCTGGTTAGGGAGAGCTGAATTTAGATGATGTTTCATCCTTTGGTACTCTTTCCTGTTGAAGATTTATGCAGCATAAATGTTAGCTTAAATAAGAGCTTTGACACAATTGGATTGTGCAGCTTTCAGACCTGTTACAGGCCAGTTTATATGGCTATGTGCTGTGTGGTGAGAAGGCAAATCAGTGCTGTGGCATGGTACCATAGGCATCCCAAAGTAGTAATTCATAGTCTTAAAGCTTATTTTCATAGAAGGGTTGAATCTGGTTTTTAGAGTCCTTGTGCTGCAACGTGCTGTTCCTGTCTGCCATGGAGCACAATGCACTCTGCTAAAGCCCAGCCTACAACAAGCTTTCTCTCCAGGCTACAGCAGTAATGCAGCTGCTGAAGCTTTCTGCATTTTTGCAGAATGCAAAATTGTTCAGACTGATTCTTATGTGGTCCGTATAAGAGAATTCTTATCTTTGTGGTTGTGGGTGTTTTTTTCCTCTTGTTCCAGTTCTCATGCCATTGGTTGTTCCTGTGGTTGCAGCTGTGATGGATTACCCCATGGTCCTCCAGATATCCCAAACTGAGTGGCACTGATGAGATGAGTATTCAGCAATTGATACTTCCAGAATACGATATGTGACAACAGCAATAAATATGCAGTTGCTTCTAAGGCAGATCATGGAAATGGAAGTGCTTTAACTGACAGTGTTTTCAGTAGCACAGGCCCCAGGGAGTCTCAGACAAAGGAAATATTCCACAATACTCTAGGAAATGGAGCCCTATTCAATTATTCATATTTTCACTGGGTTTCCATTTTGAGAATAGCATAAATTGCTTGACACAGACTTGGTTTAGTTTTGAGGATTTTTGTATGATTACTTTTGTTTAAAGAATATTAGAAACACATTTCAAATAGTAACTATGCTGCAAATTTCAAAGGGGTTAGGGACAGCCTAGAAGTCAAATAGAGCTGGGAACTCAAACCCTCTGGCAAAATCTTAGTTCTCATGTCCATCATTAAAATTGAGCTATAAATAGCTTAAGGGCAAACACAAGGCAAATTAAGTTTTTCCCTTGTGTGCTAGAATGCACACATATAATTCAGGAAGGTGATACACAGGCTGAAAGGAGAAGTCAGAATTTGCAGGATCCTAAAATTTTTGGGGGAAAGAGAAGAGAGATGAGGATGATGCCATTATCAAACCACAGTGCTCTGGTATAGTTGCAAAGCACCCATGGTATTGCATCATCATCTATTTGTTTTGTAGCTTTGGTGGTTTTGACAAACCAGCAGCTGGAGCAAAGTTTTATTCTGTTAAAGTTACTTACTTTTTCTTGGCTTTCTTGGGTTTGATGTTGTTATTTAAAATACATCATCTGGGACATAGAGCCGTCATGCTTTTCTGTTTCGCAATCTTATTTTACAAAAGAAGAAAGTTTGGGGGTTGACCCTTTTCAGTGTAGGCATAAGGAACAGGAATGGTTCTGGGACAGTTGTGGTGATAGTAGGTAATAATTAGGAAATACTGCATATTGGCCTTGGTAATGGGCGTTTATTGTACAAATATGTGAGTTTACCTAAAGGTGGTCTCTTGAGAGACAGGATGCTTGTTGTAGAATAAAGAGAGGTCTTGTGTTTCTAGAGTAACCTCCTGTTGAATTTATCCCACTTCTTTGGTTGAGGAGGAGAAAAACCTGAGCAGTCACAGCTATGAAAGGAGTTGGTCCCTCTCTTGAGGGAGATAGTTAAGAGGACTTTCTTGCCCAACAGGAGTGAGTCCTGGTGGGAGCTATCCTAGATGTGCAGACACTTCCTCTGGTCTCTTGGATAATTAAGGCTGCTTTGGTTATCCCCAGGAGACAGTAATCTCCAAGTGAGAGAGACATATGTTAACACTGTCTGTTTTAATATCGTCTTTCTGTTATGTCTTGTTCCTACTGGGAGAATAAACTATTTTGAGTATGAGCAGATTCTTTGTTTATGGTGCGCAGCAGGAAGAGCAGCATGTATCAGACAGAGTATGCAGGGAGCTTGTGGTATGTGGTACAGGAGTGGTAGAAGGATCAAATGTTGGCACAGCATAGCAGGAAAGGAGAGACAAGCGTAGAGAGGAGCACATAACTGAAGATAATGGATAGCAGCCCAAACTTGTTTGCAAGTCCCAGTTAGTAGGCCTCACAGAGGACTCGCTGGGTGAGATGCACTTGTTATCCATGGGAGGCAGGATGGAAATATAGGTCCCCTCTGATCCCAATGGTTATGTAAGTTTTTGACTTGTCGGTTTTAAAACTGGGTTTCTTTACTTTATAGAGGGTAACTTTCAAAGATAATGGAACTATTTATTTTAATAAGTGATGGTGATATCTTAATAAATTAACTCAATGTAATTAACACAGACCATCTTTATAGCTTCGTATTTTCAGAAAATGAACCCAATAGGAAAGCAAAGGAAAATTTTCTTTGCAATTTTTTATGCTGATAAAAATCAAATGTATTTATTATGGAAAATGTATTTATTATGGTAGAACAAACACAAATATCACGTGCTACTTGTGTGTTATGGTCTAATTATTTAAGAAACTGAGTCTAATTATTATTACAGTATGTTGAGACTTCTTAGTGAAAGCCAGAATTATTCTTATGATCCCCCCAACTTTTTCGTAACTGGGCAATCTCTATCCCTGAGGTAATTTGCAAGCTATTAATTATTCATGGAGTTTAATACTTTGCTTTCAAATGGATGGTAGAGCTGCGTAAGAATCACAAGAGCTTGCCTAACCTTTTTTCTTCCATTAGATTAGAATCTAGATATTCAGCATGTATGTGACAGAAGACTTTAGGTGACTTCAGAGGTACGATTGTGAAAAGATTTCTTACGTGTAAACCAGTTAACGTGTGAAAGGAATCCTTCTTCCCATCCACTTCAGGCAAGAACTATGTACGTTAGGATTTACTTAGTTCCTGTAGTCTGACACAAGTGACAGCTAAACCAGACGACTCTTGAGAGTCACAAAATTGCACATCAAGACTTGCACGATGTAAATTTTACTGAATGATTTGAAAGTTCTTCATAGTCCATCATGGGAGACATCTCCCACTAACCACGTTGTAAAGAGAATGCATAGCAATGAAGTAAAAGTTCCTGTGAGTCACTGCAAAGGCATTTGAGAAGCAATACATGTTGAGTTTTGGCTGAAATGTTTGTGTTTCCTCACAACTTAAACAGCATTCTTTCCTAATGAGAGACTCAAAACATAGGAAGAAATAAGAATATGCCGGGAAAGGTATGTTTGTATTCAAATAGAATTTGACTGTTGGGGAAATCAAGGAAATGGGATATATGATTTCTCCCATGTTACGACACTTTAAACTGGTTCTTTCTGATGTTAACACCTGAGAGAGATTAGGAAATACAAATGGGAAAGGTACTGTGCCAAGCAAAGTGTAGATTTGTTTTATTTCCAAATTAGGGTGGTCTAAGTATATACAGGGAGTGAAAAATTGGCTCACAGCAGTGCAGTGTGCACTTAAGAATGAAATTGCAAGAGTCTGCCTCAATGCACAGATTTCTAATGTCTGAAGTGTTCTCAAAAGATCAGACCAGGGAAAGAGGAAGGGAGATGGAGAGATGCAAAGATGGAAGAGAATGGGGAAAAAAAAGAGAAGGATGGGGCAAAGGAGAACAAGTTTAGAAGCACTGTTGAAAATTTTCTAGGTGAATATCATAAGGTGTTGCTGAACAAATAATTAATCATTTATTGTGAAAGCTGTCATCTCTTCTTGAGGAGAATGGGAGCTGAAGGGACTATGGTGTCCTGAATTAATGCTTAAGCCCACAGGCCATAATTAAATATGGAATCTGGCCCTCATCTAAATTAGTCTGATATCTGTGCCCTAAGCACCAATGTCTATGAAGTCGATCAAATGTGATGCCATTGTCATACTTCTCATGCCAAACACTGGTGAGAAATTATGCATTGTTTTTGCTTGAGGTATCCATTACTTGTGTGACTGGTACTTACTTTTTACATACAGGCAGCATCATAATCAACTTTCATTAAGGCTAATGCTGAGTGTTGATTTACTACAAAGAGTATTTCCGTTAAATTTAGCATTTTGGGTAGGACATGATAATTATCCGGTGTTGATATTCAATTTTGTAGGCCTGAAGTTTACAAACAAATCCCACATCTTTGTTAGGCACATTAGCAATTGAAATACCCTCCTAAATCACTGTCTGTGTAAATGGTAAATCTCTGCAATCAATCTTCCTTTTCTTTAAAAATAAATTTAGGAGGAATTTGCATAATTGGCCATGCTTGATAAAAGTCTGATGTATAATGTTGTCTTTTAAATGCACTGCTACCTGGAATCATGATGAAGTGTCAACATGCAGGAGGTAAATATAAAACAAGCATTTAGTAAAGGGTGCAGCTGATCTCACTAGGTGAGAAATGGCATCTAGTGGTGTTATAATTTGAAGTGGCTTTATAATTTGATGTAGGGCTTTCACTGTGAAGGATGCAAGAGAAAAGGACAGAAATCAATTGCATCAAAAAGCTTTAATTTGCACTAAACTTTCAAGTGAAATTTACACTGAAAAGTGCTTTTAAAACACGATGAGGGTGATGCAAATGGATGTGTGCACTTCTGTTTGAAAATATGCAAAGCTCACTGTATGGAGTTAGGATGGGCTAATGCCTGTGTGAAGGCCTGGGTTTCTCGGTAGCTTGATTGTGTACCAGCTGCTGCCCTGCACTGTCCTGCAAGCTGCCACAACTGAATGAGGCAGCAGAAGTTTACCTACATGTCTTCTAGTAGGTTATATTGGAGTCATATAATTTTGCTACTTAAATTCTGGGTGGCACGGCCAGCACTGTCCCACTCTTCAGCATGTCCTCCTAAAGCTGTCCCTGCCAGCAGTATGTGCTCACTACCACCACTGCAGTTAGTCTCACGGTCCTCACCATGACATGCTTAAGACTATAGGTTTTGTAATGTACCGAGTGCTATGTATCATACTACTGCTTTTATTGCCTGAGGTATGTGCCTGAGCACCGAATATTGGGACAGTCCCTGCTGTGAAGTGGAAATGCCCCAGAACTGCAGCAGGAGATGTGGATGTGACTGCTGGCTATGCGGCATGTAACATGGCCCAGTCCAGGGTGAAGTAAGCTCCTCCTGTAGGGTAACCCTGAGGTCTTGTAATGACAAAATAAACCAAGGAAACTCTGTGCTGGAATATTGCACAGTAGCGGAGTTACTGTAAATCTGTACTGCACTGGTAGTTCAGATGCAGTAGTAAGTGATAGTCTGGTCTTATATTTTGCAGCTGTCTGCAGATTAATGCTCCCTCGTCCTTTAAAATTAAGATGAAAATGTGCAGTCAGTCCTCTGATAAGATAAGCAGGCATTATTTCAATGACATATATGCGCTCACCCTATTAATGACTTGGACGTGTTTGTGCAGCTAAGTAATGTCACAAGGATAGGGAGCAATAGCAAGGATAGTACAACAGTTTGGAGGTTAGCATGGATTAACAGCTGCAATATATACCTGGAGTCTGTGGAGGGTTTGCATTCAGGCCCCTGAGGTTGTTCCCATTTGCTGAGCTAACCAAAGGACGCTGGTGGCTGGTGTGCGATAAACACTGCAGTGATGCTTCAGGTGCACAGGCCATGCATATGGAGCTGGTCAGGAGTATGTCTCCAGGAGTGCTGCCTGCATGAAGGTCCTGTGAATCCCAGAGGTGGAGAGCAGGTTGATGCAGTTGACTGGGTAGGTCAGAGCTGGCTCTGCTGAACCAGAGGCGGCAACTGAACTGAAGGGGAGGGGTCAGACCCCTGTAAGAGTGCAGATCATTGTGTGGGCTTCTTTAGAGCAAGTGCAATGTTACTTGCATGTCTTTGTGCTTATATGTGAAAACTTTGCTGGAAGTGACTCAAACACTTTTTCATTGACTGCCATTTTAACCAGACTTTGTGAAGATGAACTGCCAGAGTTGTACCATTTAAACAGTCACGGAGCAGGACACCCAGGTTAGATGACAGTTTCTGGGGTGTTTTTTTTTTTTTCTACAGCTAGTCTTTGAGAAAATGGACCGGAATACACTGATTACGATAACAGATGTTTGATCATAAGTCCAGAACAGACAGAGCCTACTGGAGATGGCTCTCTTAATCTTGTTTCCCTTTTATTGTTTCCTTGCCCAAGGTTTTAACAACTTAATTGGAGAGAGCCTGATTTTCCAGAGAGGTCATATGTGTGCAGCTTCAGGTAATTTAATCTCTGAAATATGGATTGGTTTTGTCTGTCTTGTCCATTCGTAGATGGATAGAGTCGAACTAGCAAATGCAGCAGCACTTTTGTAAGTAAGAAAGAATGCAGTTCTGATTTTAGGCAGTGGTATGTGAGTCACCAGTACCTCACACTGGGACAGAGTCTTCCCTTAAAATATAAGGCTTATAGGAAAAAAATGTTCTATTGTCCTAGAAACAACATGCTTGCTGCAAGCTACTTCAAAATCTGTCATATTTAAATAAAAAAGGGTGGTAGATCTTGATCTGTGTGTTGGGTTTGGTGTTTTGGTCGGGTTTTTTTATTTATGCAAGCTTTGTACATTGTTTTTTCACTGGATTGAAAAGAGACCAAACTCCTCTGTTACTATAAGAATTGTGTAGTCTCATTGGCAATAAGCAAATTGAAGGAATAGGTCAGATTTACTTTTCTGCTACAGTACAAAGAGGTTGGATTTCATAAGAATGCCGATAGCTCTGCCATAACGTAAAGCCACGCACTCCCCATAGGCCTGTATAGGGTACTGCATGCCCATGCAAACTACTGATGGGGCAGCTGTGATGTGGAAATGACCTGCCCAGACCACTGGTGGTATCTCTAGCATCTCTTTCAGACGTGCAACTTCTGTGCTCGCTTCTCCTTTCCCTGCGAGTCTGGAAATAGATGTAACCAAGTGATATCTGCTTTCTCATATCTTCTATGCTCTGTGTGATAGATGTCTTATGACCCCATCTCTGCGGGTGCTATGATGAGGTAACTGTAGTATGCCTTGGGCTTTTACAGTAAAAACATTCTTGGTATGTTTAAGAATCTGTATTTACCCTCTCTAAATAGTGATGTCTGCTATACTGAAGGCTCCTTTTATTCCACCATTTCCTTTTGAGAAGATAACAAGAACATCTTCCAGCACCCCGGCCATTTCATAAATCATGACTCATGTGCAAGAGCTGACTAATGTAATCTGAGCAATGATATGTAATATCCTCAGCTGTCAGTTGTTAAGGAAAGAAGTTCAAATAAGGCTGCTAGTGTGATGAGAGACTTGATAACGTTAAGTGAACTGTGTGCTGTGTGTGGTATCAGTGTGAGGATCTTAAATTGCAGAAGCAGCATGAGGTACCTAATTTCCATTCTTCTGTACATATATTAGGGAATCTCTGAATTCTTGTGAATAGTGTTCACACTGTGGACAGGGAGTTCGCTACTACTTTTAAAAAATAATTTTTAAATTGCCTAGTGGAACCAAAGAATTATACAACATTATACACAGGCAGAGAGTTGGGATTTTTTTGTTTTGTGTTTGAACCATGACCATACCATTAAAGACAAATTTAATTCATCATCTTTTTTGAGTTGAAAGAATTAGCCATGCCTGTTTTGTATTCTAATTCCAGTTCTTTCTTTATCTTCAATCTGCTGGGGTTTCGATGTGCACAACACCTCAACGTATTGAGTTGATGGGATTTCTGTCACTCTTCTAACATAATGCATTGTAAGAAATAATCTGTTTCTGCACTGTATATCATATGCTGTAAAACATCATCGTCATCCTGCCATAGTAAAGGAGGACACTTACTGTTCTTAGAGCATTGCACATGAGTATGTGAACTCAATAGTATGCATTGGGGCAGGGGGGAAAGAAGGACAGAAAAAGCTGTGTGTAGTCAGATGTTGAACAAAGCCCACTAGAGCAAGAGCTGCTATTTTTGGTGTGCCTTTTGGTTTTCTGTAGCCTGCCTGTATGTGTGCACTGATGAATTGGGAAGGCTTGTGAGTCTTTGGGGATTCTTCTCTAGAGCCTTGGCTAAGGGCTTTTTCAAGCTCTTTCATTCTGTTCCCATGAGAATGAGACAATCCACAGGATGCATACTGATTTTTAAAGCCTAATAGGTAAATTTTTGTTTCTGCTCAAAGCACAGACAAAACCTTCTTGACTTGGATGCAGGTGAACTTATGTTCTTTTTATTTTTCTCTTAAAAGCAGCAGCTGAGTAGACTGATGATGCTAACAGACAGATGTGAGAGCAATGGAGGTCAGCAGCAATGTTCTGCATAGTCACATGCGCTCAAGTTAATTTTGCAACTGTCACTTTGCCCTCTGGGAGGGTGGGACCAGAGTGTATAGAAGGGATGGGGCAGAAGTGCAGTCTTATTGATCAGTAATTTCATTAGTTCTATAGATAGAAACACTGATGGCTTTGCTGAGAATCCATTTTGCTTTCTGTGGCTGATAACATAATGGATTTGGGGGAAAGACTTATGGAAATGAGAAGTAATTAGTAGTATTGACAGAGATGCCAACTTTCACTTCCCCCCCCCCCCCCCCCCATTGACTGTCTCTTGCTGTCCAGGCTATCCTCCTGATTCATGTTCTGCTTTTTCTGACCATTTCATTTTTTTCTGTAGGCAGGCTGCAGGAATCTGCTGCCTCCTCTGCTGAAGGCAGGGTATATTAAGGAAGCCACACAAATACCTTTGAAGCACTAACCTGCTTCTCCATGTTTAAAATGGGTGCACTGGGTTATGTGATTTCATCCCAGAAATATGTTTTCTGTCATGCTGTGTGCAGTCAAAACCACAGAGGGAATCCATACCGCCTCACAAGTAAATTGGTGTTGAAAGTCCTGTAGGCTTTTACTTGTCTATTCTATCCTTTGCTTACTGGGAAGCTTGAAATGTGCACAAGCAAAGACACTTCTGTTGGAAATAAGGAAGTGGTCTTTCCCTTTTTATTAATTTATTGTGATAACACAGCTGTTTAATTATAGGAGGTCTGGGTTGGGGGTAAACTGGACCAATAGGATCATTTAGGTTGGAAAAGACCCTTAAGGTCATTGAGTCCAACTGTAAACCTAACCCTGCCATCCCACCACTAAACCATGTCCCTAAGCACCTTGTCTGCCCATCTTTTAAATACCTCCAGGGATGGGGACTCGACCACTTCCCTGGGCAGCCCATTCCAATGTTTGACAGCCCTTTCTGTGAAGAATATTTTCCTAATATCCAAGTATCATTCTGGGTTAAACTGGCATTACTTTGACTGCACTGGAACTGCTCTGATTTAAATCTTCTGAGAATCTAGTCTTTTCTCTATCTGCCATCACTCTTGCATACTTTAGGAGATCCAGCTGTAATACCAGTTGCTTTGTACAAGCAAGTAGTAACAAGAAATATTTTATTCTCGACCAAGTTCAAATCTTAAAAGGTGATTTCCTGGACTAAAGTTGAAGGCTGAAGTTTCTCTCCCTTGCCTTGGGGCTGGCTTAAAGTTTGTTGAATGATGCTCCTTGAAGCTTGGTTAGGCAACTCCAAAGGCTTTGTTCTGTTTGTGCTCTTTCCTGATTTAAGCCACGGATTATTCTGCTTCTCATGATATCTTGGCATATTAAAAATGAAGGGATTTCTGTTATTTTCTTTCTTCTCCCTCCAGTGTTTCTTATTGTGGAGGTAGTTTCCCACTTGAATATTTTCAATGTTTCCCATAAGATAATGAGTTGAACAGCCATGCCTTTTGCAGTCCATCTGGGCAAGAGTAAAGGGGAATTTCTCAGGCATGTGGTTGAATGAATCAGTTCCTTGTTAATTTTTATAAAATTTGAAACTAAACTGAACCCTGATCTTGCAATCAGGTCAATATGGATATTGACTTAATCTTTGAAAGATGTTGATGCTTTTCTCTTGCTTCCTTTTCTTTTAAGCTGGAAGGTTAGGAAAGAAATTACTCATGTACATGAGGCCCTAGTGTATGCCTGTAGCATAAGACCCATCTGTAGGTGCTCCTTGTTTCACACGGAGTTGTTATAACCTTCATTGAATCATTTAAGCAGAGCTCTACGGTGTGTGATGATGCTTGGTGTCATGGTTAGGGTGGCCATGTAAATTGGGGATGCTCACGTAGTTTCAGGCAGCTGCATTGCATATGTGCCAGAGCACTCATGCATACGGAGTTGGTAAGTAAAAACTCGAGATACTGAAAGGGTTAGAGAAATTCCTTGTGTTTTACTTGGGAACATGTGAGAGTCCAAAAGTTCCTTAAGTACTTTGTGGATTTTGTGCTTCATTTCTTACCCCTGTAAAATGCATTTTCCTCCCTCTGTAAAAGGGGCTTGGAAAACACTGTAACCTGTCCATGTTCAACTTCCTTATCTAATGAGATACTGAGGTGGGGATTTACTGTCTGTAAAATACAAAGGAAATAAAGATTATATCGCAACATGTTTATTCTGAAAACCTGTCTAATCCCTCTATACTGCCAGGGAAAATTATTTTTATGGATCCTGAGCAGTTAAGAAGGACTTTCTGTGTGTGTTAATCTGCTGTGCTAAGGCACACTCTTCAGGAAAATATTTTTTTTGGGAAGACCAGAATTTTATTTCTTTCTTTTATTTCTAAGATGATGAATAAAACAAGGAAATACAATCTGTGATGACCTGTGTTTCCAAGCCAGAGCTATGCCAGTTGATGCTCGTAGAGGTGATGATGACACCATATTTTTCAAAGATGAGAAAGAACACTGCGTGCAGAAGACCTGTATGCTGCATAAACAGCTGATGCTGAGAATGCAACCAGCACTGCACCTCTGCTATGACAGGGTACAGCCAAGAAATAAAAACAGATGTTTAGGTATAGTGGTTTTGAACCTTTTTAGGAAATATATAATCCATAGGTGTTAGGAGCATATTGATGTTACAAACAAACTGGTGCTTCAACTTTGGAAAAATAACTTTTTGATTATGGATGTTAAAGCCAGCTGCTTCTAAATTTGTGTGTCTGCTATGAGAGATCACTATTTAAAAAAATCTGTCAGCTTATCTTCCATAAGGTAATACCCTGTACAAGCTTACTAGTCAGGACAGTAAGCTGCTGGGATCTTCCAGAGTTTTCTCTGACTAACTCTGGGCATTAAAGGGTGTAAGAAAGGGACATATTGTCCATTGCTGTGCTTTGCTTGATGAACTCGATTAGATAGTGCTTCACTAATTATAGTCAAACTGAAATACTTCAACAGGCCTGTAAATAAGAGACAGATAAGAGGCAAACCGCCCCCTTAATGACCTCTGTTCAGTGGTGAATACTATAAAATCAATGTACATCTCAGCTTAGTATAAGAATGCAGCTGCATTGATTCTGGATTACATCTAAACTGTAAACAGTCTAATGTTGATTACTGTTCTTTGGTATTGTGAGCAAACACCTTTTTTTTTAAGGAGATGTTTTCTGAACCTTTGGAAACACTTTTTCTTTTTTTTTTTTTTGCTTTACCCATCCATTTGTGTGTGTGTCTGTGTATTTGAAAGGTATAAGGAGTTCCTTACTAGTTATCTGCAATACGTACACTATAAGCACATTTACTTTTTAGGTAGTGTTTGGGTTTTTTTTAATTTTTCTGATTTCTGATGTGACTAGGGTTGACTAATTATTTTTTTTTTTTAATATTATGAATGTATGTGTGCTGACTCTCACTGACTTCAAAGGAATTTAACGAGAATGGAGGAAACTTCTGGACCAATCCCTTATTAAGCTCAGTGATCCTTGCAACAGGTCAAAACAAGATGAAATGAAGCACATGCTTTTGGATGAATGACTCTGCATTTTGAGTCTCTTTAGAACCTGTACTAAATTCTCTGACTTTAAGTGGCTAAAACCAAAGCCCAAATTTATTTTTCAGCATAAAATATAAAGCAATGTGTGCTGGGATTTAAAGTGGGAATGATGGCTTAGGCTGCTATTAATTATTGATACTGTTGGTGAATCACAAAATCCTTGACTTGTTCTGACAGATTTCTTATGCCTTAGACTGCTTCTTGCTTCTCTGCTTCATGTGCCAACTTGGATAAGAAAAAAAACATTTCAGATCCTAATCAGTGTGCTATGCCAGGAATTTTCAGAAGGGACTTTTCTCCTGGCTGGTTGGGTCCAGAGAAAGGAATCAGGACACATCTCTGGAGTATGGAATAGATATCAACGAGAAAATATGGAAACAGAGGGTTATGCCTTTGGGTGCTCACAACCAGTGTTCTTTCCCTAAACGTAACAGGTGACCATAATGAATAAGAAAGTCTAAGTGATAGAGTGTGCCTTTTATGTCCTGGTTTGAATACATACCTCCAAAAGGAAATTCTTCTAAGCAGAACTCCCAGCTGTCATAACAGCCAGCCTGGCTCTGGTCTCCTCTGTCAGAGCAGGCAGGGAGAGCGGATGATGGAAGTTTGAACCTCCACTGATTTAAGACTCTTCCAGAATTTTGTTATGGATCAAACTAGAGCAGCCCTTAGGCTGCTCAGATCCTGCCAGAGCTCGATGGCTTCTTTCTACACCTCATTGTGTTCAGAGAATTTAATCCTCTGTCTATGAAACCTTAGTGAGAACTTTAAAGCCATATTAAGCCTTCCATGGCCAGAGGCAGAACACTTATTCATGTAATAATTTTTAAAATTGGCTGAAGATAGATATCCCCTTTTGTGTGTGTCATGTTGTCGTCCATCCATCCCCTCCCCTCCTCGATTGTGTTTGCATGGAAAAACCTTTCCTCTGTGATTAACCTTTCTGTGATAGAAAACCTTTAGCAAGTGGATTGATGGCGTGAAGGCCAATCACTTCCCTGTGTGGTCTGCCTGTAAGTGAGCAGAGCTGGGCAGCAATTTTGGTGATGAAAAGCCTGCTTAAGCTGCATTGATATCTATACTATGTGTCCTATCAAACTGCTCTTCAAAAACATCTAATCAGTGGGGGAGGGATTTTTTTAATGACATCTCTCTACCAGATTGCTTCTCGCTCTCAAAAGAGGTCTTACCAACTGCAGTGTGCTGACCATCACCTTGCTTGAGTTGTTTTCCTGTATTATCCTGTATAACATATAGGAGATATGGGTGCCTTCATCACTGAACAGATCCCTCCTTCTGCGTAAACTCTTTCAGTTACTTTGAAATAATTTAGATTGGAAAGGCTAAATTAATCCCTGAATGCCACCCTGGCGGGTGGCATATTGGGAAAATAGGCAGTTCTGGCTCTGTGTGGAGGATGATTGTGTCTGCAGGTCTCAAAGTGGAGTATCAGCACCACATAATTCAGCCTTTAGCTGAATTAGAGCAGCTACACAACAGCACTGGGCTCCTGCTTGCTTTGCCATCTGGAGGAAACCTCCCTGCTCCTCCTATCCATTTACTGTAGTGGGAACCAGGGGAAATTAGAGCTCTATCTCAGTTGTGTGATGACTCCCCAAAACTATCCCTGAAAGTCAATGCAGGGACGTAATTTGACTTACAGTTGATGGTTCATCCTAATGAACATTGTTACTGAAGTCAAAGAGATGTCACGGCGCTCAGTTTCAACCTATTGTAGGGTACATCCAGGCAGAAAAAGCAACCTTGCTTTGTTTTGTTATTAACACCTAGTTTAATAGCCTGTAGTGTGGTTTCTTTGTCTCCTGTGCTCAGGACTGTGAAGCAGAGAGGAGTCAAGTACGTGCTACTGCCAGGCTTGTCTAGATTTTGTAGTCTAGTGAGCTCTAGATGGCTTCTGGAAGGGATGACTTGGAGGCTTCATGGTCCCGTGTGACACTCGCAGTGATGTCAAGCTTTACCAGTAGCAGAGATAGAAGTAGTATATATACCATTCATTAAACTGGTACTACCGATTATCTGACAGAGCTGTAAAGGGGTAATAATTCACGTGGGTGTAGTTTTGGTTAAGTAGGAGGGCCTCCCAAGATGGGGACACTGCCTCAAATGGAATAATGAGTTCTGTTGTAGTTAAAATGATCTTAATTGCAAGCAGTGACATTTAATGCCAACCAGCCGATCCTTCTTCAAGGGGATTCGGCAGCAGGGAAGAAAATGTCTCCAAGTATTTTTCCAGGAACAAAGGGCACACTTTCAGCTTTGCTCTCAATGGACACACCTAATGATTACCCTGAGGAACCTTGTCTGTCAAAAACATGCCACTCATCACTGATCTCATTTAGGCTTTAATAAAGCATATGATCCAAAGTCTTTCAGTTCAGTTATGCAGATGCAGTGCCCTATGCATTTGATTAGGGAGCTTAGAAGCCACTAGTGTTTAATTCTCGAACGTACCTTGTCCCCTCTCCCATCTCCCAGCCTTTTTATGCTGAAACAGTAGTTGCACTGTGGGGAAAGCAGCCAGCCGAGATCATTGAAGGGCTAAGATGGGTGGTCCAGTGTGTGTGTGTGTAAGTGTATGTATATATAAAATACAGCAGAAGAGGCTGAGCTAATAAGGGTCAGCCTACTGTGTTGGTGAGACATGGTAGGTATTTGACAGTGGCACAGGAGAGTTGTGGAGTACTTGAAGAGTAAAATCATGGAGGAGGATTTTAGTGAAGGATTCTGTGTTGGTTTCTTCCCAGGTCCAGAATCCCACCTCTTTCATTACCTAAGAAAAGACTATTTTAAATGAAAGCATGATTTGTTTAAACTTGAATGCGTTGGACTCTTGGAGAGAATCAGTACCCAATGTTTTAGTGAAAGTGATTGAGAATAGAAACAACTGTTGTGTCGTGAAAAATGGAAAATATGTGATTCTTTTTCAAAGGAGTAAAAATCAGTAAATAGTAGTAAAAATTTCAGGAGCCACTGCCTTGGAATTACCAGCCAGGTAGAGTTTTGAACTGTATTTTTCCCCCATATCTCTTGGAAAGATAAAGTTATATGCATTATGACTGTTGTAATAATCCTTTTCTTTTTTGACTCTTGGAAAGTTATTCCCCGTAGTTTTTCTCTAATTCTTTTTTCCAGTCCAGTTTCAAGTGACCCAACTGATAGGTTTCCAAGACTGATTTAATGCCTAAACTGTAGGTATTAAAACTCTCCTTGAACTTCTGGCTGAGCAGCAGAATTGAGTCATGATTCTCATATATTAAAAATTAAAGACCAGATTTCCTTTGCAAATTGCATCTCCAGAATTCCTGTTGAAGTTCTGCCTTTTTTTTTTTCTTTTTTTTTTATGCTGAGACTGGGATTATTAATGGATTTTGTATCAAGTTAATTATATTTTCATCAAAAACTTTGCCTAAAACTTTAAGCCCAATGTTCTAACACCTGTAGAATCGGTAGTTTCAGATGGGCAAGAGGAGTGTGGAACAGCTGGTGATAGTAGCAGGAGCAACAAGCTAGCAAACATGAAGCAATTATCACTTGTCAGACCTCAGATCTAATGCACTGCTCACGTGGTTTTTGTCTTGAATGACAATGCTGCTGAAACGTGTGGGGTTTTTTTTTTTCCTATGGAACTTCTTAGTTTAGCGGAGCTACAGATTTCTGAGCAGAGTTGCCTGGAAGTGCAACTTGGCTGCTCCAGAATTGGTCTTTTAGCTATTGCTGAGGTGCTGGAAAAAACTTTTTAACTCTGACTGGTTCTCCCTATAAAGCAGGTTATGAAGCTGTGCTACATGGGGGAAAAAACTGTCTGTATGATGCAAGGAATGTTAAAAAGGGCAAACAGTTGCAAGATAAGCAAATAAGTAAACTTCAGCCATGCCAAATATAAAATCCCCTTTGTTTTCTTTTTTAAAGCCTAAAACAAAAGAGAGGCTACATTCAGCAGAAAAATAATAGTACTGTCTCCCAGGAGATACAGAGTTGTGACAGCTAAAATGAGCACAATTTTGTTCCCATGATGTGACTGGCACTTCTGAGGTACAGTTCCCCTCTGCCATAGGATGATCAAAATATGATAAAGTACACGGCCAAAGCCAGTAAATCTTACTGCCTTTCATCCACGTGATGATCCTTGCTAGTAGAAATGAAAAAGAAAGAAGGCAGGAGATGTCCCGCACTATGCGCAAAAGTGCTCAAAAGCTTCTTGCCTCCTGAGAGAGCCTCATCTCCCACAGCTGCTGTGTTATTGTGCTGATTTTCATAGTGCGGTCTGGAACGGATCCAAAATTTATTCCCCTTATGGGAGGCTTTCTGTCAACTCAGGATCACTGCTTGTTGCCAGCCACTGCAATAAAATGAATAATAGTCCATAGGTGTGGAAAACCCACTCTATTCTTGGATTTTTCATTCAATTATTTAATTGCATGTTTCTAATGATTTCATACAAAACTTCTGACACTTGCAACCTTAAATTTTAGAAAATCGCATAGGAGCTGAGCATTAAAGGCTTTGATATTTTATGTGTTTCATGATGGGATCTTTTTCATGCAGTTGAAATGTATTTTTGATTCAGTATCATCTGCATGTGTGATGTAGGAATTACAATTTCCACAAGTTTTTTTTCAAATGGGACCATTTTAATATAAAATGCAAAGTCCACAGTGATGAAATTTTTATTTTAAACTTTGGCATTACTTGTCCAAAAGAACATAATTCTCAGAGGTGGTATTTTCACTTTCACTAATAAGATTGTGTCATTTTGGAGCATAAAGATATGGGAAGTAACTTGCTTTTGTTTGAGACAGACAGCTACAGAACCCAGCGTGGTTATGAAATGCAAGAGAGTAAGCACAAAATTATCTCCACAGCCATTCCCAGCATTGAAAGGATAGAGAACTGGCATAAATCCACCTCTTCAAGAGAGTGATGCACCTTGAGAGTTGTTTGTTTGGAAATTCCTTTGAGATTCTTTGTTCACAAAGCAAAAACTGTATTAGTCTGCTTGTGAGAGAGCTGGAGAACCTTCCCTGTGATTAAAAGGTCTTAGTTCCAGGGAACTGCAAAAGTAGCCATTTAGTAACCAGAGGGGGTAGCAGGGAGGAAAGGTAACATGAGTGTTTTAATCAAATAAGTGTTCTTCACCCAAGAGGGTCAAAGGGACTTGTAAAACACAGGGCATGTGGAAGATGAGAACTCTAGCCTGAAGGTTACTGTATGTATCTGGACAAAGCCTGAGGAGGGACAGAGGACACGGGCACACTTAATTAGACTGAAGATGCTAAAAACTCTACAGAATGAAGGAAAACCAAGGGCACAATCACAACTTTCTGGATAGTATTAGAAACTTACTAAGGAGACATACCAGGATGGAAAATCACCCCAGGTATCAATCTCTAGTTCCAAGTTCTCTCAGTTTGTGGACCTCCCAGTATTTTCAGGGAGGGTGCAGACCAAATTTAAACTGACTGGAGAACTGCTTTTGTTAATTATCTTTCTGGAGCACATTAGAAGTAATTGCAGATACTCAGTGACCTGCAGACTGAGAAGCCCACCAGCTCCAGAAACCTGATGCTGCTGTAAACTCCAGGGTAGATGAGCTATCAGAATTGGAGAAAATGTTGATCAAGTGCAAGAAGCTGGAGGTACTTGTCCTCTTCAAAGTAGAGCAGAACTGTGCTGTTCTCCTTTCCCCTCAAGGACAGAAAAAACAATCATATGGAAAATGGCTGCTCTTTTACAGCTGCTGCACTTGGTTAGCCTCTGCTGTACAAAGGCCAGAGCAATAACAGTGAGCAGAAGGCCAGGGATCAAATAGCTTGTTATATTTTTCTCCTCTGTGTCTCATCAATCAATGTACTAGGGGTCTAGATTTAAGACATTGCTCTATACTCAAACCTTCTCAAAGTTCAGGGTTGGTTGGATGGAGCAGAGAGGATGAGAAACTGCTCTCTGACACTTCTGAAGTAATTCTGTTGAAGGGAATATATCTGCCTACAGGACGAGACTGCGGCTGCATCAGGTGCTCTGGAAATAAGGATCCTGTGCTGGCCAGTCGCTAGCGAGCAGGGTTACTGTATCCTAAATCAGCCTCGCAAATCTGCCTCTGGCAAAGACAGATTCATAAGTGGGATCAAAACTGGGGCCACATGTTTGGAAACGCATCGGTATTTCATGCTTTATAGTTAATCTGTACCCATTAGCCTCTTGAAGAAAATAAGGTGTGTGCTGTATTTTTGCTTTGAAAACAGTCTAAATAGAGGAAAATATTCCAGAAGCAAACAGAAAAAGCTCATACCGCATTATGCTGAGTTGCCCCCTGACTTTACTGCCTTTATTCTGCTGCAGCTACAGAAAACTCATTTAAACTATGAAACTTCTTTGGCGTGGATTCTTTATATTGATGAAACAGAGCTGACTTTCTCTGGAGAGCCAGAATGTTATTAAAGCACTTAACCTAGCACTGCTGTGGCTATCAATTATACCCTTCATTTACACTATACAAGGCTGATGGCTTATTTGAAGTTCAAGAGTTTTTTTTAATGAGATGTTAATTGAGTACACCTGCAGTTGGCTAAAATTTTCATGGACAATTAAGTGTGATCTTTTCCCTTCCTGAATTCTTTGTTTTTCCTAGGTTTCTATACTGTATTTCAGTAAATGTGTTCAGTGTAGAAGTATGGGCTTTTAATATACACCAACTAGAACAATAATCGATGCTTGTGATTTATGAATAGCACTTTAAGCTTATTGTCTAAGTCACCATGACTTTTCTATTTACATGAACTAGAAGGCTAAAGCTCGGTGCCTCATAATTTGGTTAAACTGGAAACCATTTGTACTCAAGCAACCAAATCACTTTGCAAGTAAAGATCCAAATCTTGGAAAGCCTCCTTGGTTCCTCAGCATCCTAAAGTAAGTTTTGTATTCCTTTCTACTTCCTTCCAAGGGGACTTGGTGACAGAGCCCTCTCCAGATATGTGGTGAAGGTCAGGTCATTCTAAGACTATAGATAACGTGTTGTTGTTTTTTCTAAGTGGGCCTAACTAAAATCCACCTTGCGGCTGGTAGGTGTGTTTCAGAATGGTTGCATTTGGTTGTTGTCTGGTGGATCTGACAAATGGAGTTTACAGTAGTACTTGGGTGGAACAGAATTGTCAAAATGTAAAACGCTTTTGCTCCTATTCTTCTACTGCTCCTTCTAAATTTGTTAAAACTACATAAACTTATCAAAATGGGAGACAAAAATAGAATTTGCTGGGCAGTGGTTTGTGTCGTAGTTTAGAGCATAAGCATTTGGCTCCAGCTCTCCTGGATGAACTTTATGACAGTGCTGTGGCCTCGTGTCTCAAATAGCAGAGCTCTACAAATAAAAAACCTGCCTTCAATCCATGTGAAATTTTTGTTTCTGGACTTCCTCTGTAATTCTGCAGTTCAGCATATTTGACCTAGTTTGCACTAAATTAAAGGGCAAATTTAGGACAGAGTGTCTGCTGGCAGGAGGAATTTGGGGGACAAGAGAACTGATCTGTCAGATCAAAACAAAAACCAAAGCATCGCTATATTAAATATCAGCTTTGAACAGACATTTTCAAGCTAAACAGCAACAGCAACAAAAAAAAGTTGTTTATAAGTATTTTGAGTTGCATGAAGGAACTTCTAAGTATGTACAGGATTACAGAATAGCTGAGGTTGGAAAGGACCTCTAGAGGTGATCTGGTCCAACGCCCTGTTCAAGCAGGGCCATATGTTGCAGCAGTTGACCATAGCAATACTCTACATTCAGAAGCTGAAGTCTAAATTGCTTTAAGGATACCATTATGGAGACAACTGCATGGTTATAACTAACAGTAAGTGTTATAACCATGCAGTTGTCTGTACATACATATTCTTAATATGAAGCTGATAGGTACATTGCTAATAATCCTTTGCACTCAATATGGTCAATTAACACTTACACCTGGAAAACTGATGGGTCTGTCAGGCAATGATGTTAAAGCCAGGAATATTTCTAAACTTTTTCCATCTAAGTTGGTAATGAGAGTGGAATGTGCATAGTCTGTGAGGGCCTGTACGGTAAGTCATATTGCTGATCGAGGCCATGTGTGTTGCTTACAAATAAGGTCTTGGTGTCAGTCACTGATATGCTTCAGAGCAACTAAAGCTGCAGAGCAGACTCTCTCGCTCTTCTTGTCTCTAAAGTTATTGATTTCTACAGGTTTTTATTAGAATATCAAATTTAAAAAAAAAAATCTGCTCATTATTAATGAGCAACAAGAAATAGCATGTCATTTAGAGAGGCCAAGAACACGTCAGATTATGGGGAGGACAGGGCTAGGACCAGAAAGTAATGAAGACTGAGTGAAGCTAAAGACATTCAAATAACGAAGCAGCTATAATTGAACAGAGAGGGTTAAGCACTAGATCATATAGCTATGGTGAGTGATTAATCATCCCTTGAAGTCTTTAGATTGAGACTGGCTGTATTTTGGGTGGGGGGTGAGTGCGTATGATTTAGTCAACACTACAAGTTTTTTACCCTGAGAAGTATTCGGTAGACATCACAGTTAAATAAAAACATGTAAGTTTGTGCTTTAAGTATGTGCTTAATTACTTCTGATTCCAGCTTCAAAGCATTGTCAAGATCAGCATTATTTTCCTGAGTCAAGTTATGTTTGTTGGTCAAATAGGTTGCCTCTGCAGTATTCCAGCACGGGATTTTAGTAGTTGTCATAAAAGGGGTCAGGCAGGGTTGTTGGTCATAGCAATTCTTGCTCACCTCAAACTGTAGTAATCAGCACAGAGAATTTCTGGCTCTTTGTAGTGATTAATCTGTAGCAGGGGAATAGCATCTGTGAAAGCAAAGGTCAAGTGATCTAGAAAGGGAAAAGGAGACTTTTAAAAATTATTTTTATAAATACTCTGGTTTTACATAACAGATGAGCTTGTTTTACATACATATCACTTTATACTGAGGAATCCGAGATCACTTCAGTAAATGTGATACTTAAAATGCAAACGTGTATTGGGGAGTAAAAATTTTGCAATGTCATTGACTGAGTTGTATGAGAGAGAAAATAAAGCTGAACAGCAGTGTTTGGTCAATGTCATTGGACTTTTTGACTTGAAGTTGCAAACATTCAGAGGAGAAACATATAATGCGAAAATAATAAATATTTTGGACATTAAACACTGTAGTAGTCTGGTAAGTACCTTTCTTCAGCTTGGAAAAGGATGAACCCTTATAATTTTCCTCTGCAGGTAGATGTGTCTGCCATTATCCTGTGGGGTAGCTAAAGCGAGGAGGAGAGAGGGACACTGACACAGCTCTTCTCCCAAATGATACTGTTCTCCTTTGTATAAAGCAATTGGGTATTCACTGAGCTGGAAAGCAGAGGGCAGTGAGTTTCTAATTAGGAACTTAGTCTGCTTAGCTGGGAGATGGGATAGTTTGTTGTGTCAAGGTCCAGGTGGTTTTGGTAAAATAAGGATATCCATCTGCTTCCCAGGTTAACGTTTTGGCTACTGAAAACTGGGTGACACAGGAAGGGCGCTGCTGGTTGTGCTTTGTGAGCCCTTTGTTTACATCAAGATTTTTAACTTGAGTAAGAAATCTATTTATTTATTTTTTTGAGCCATGCAAGCCTGAATATTTTGTTTTATGTTTGGTCTGGATGGCAGCTGAATTTTCAACAATTTGTGGAGTCCTGTTTTCTGTATCATTAACTCTGGTGAGTGAGTGTGAAAGCTTGAGTGTGGAAAAAGGGAGAAAAATATCTGATCACAGATAATTTACTACTTTACCTTCTGCTCTAAGCAAGTCATTTTTGATCTGTGATCTATGGACATTCTGGGTTTTCTCTATTGCTTCTAAGGGGTTCAGGAAAAGTGAGTTTATATGCAGACTCTACAGATGTGAACGTTCCACACTCTCACTGGAACATTTTTTAGGCTCCATAAATCAAAAGATTGAAAATCCCTTCTCTAAACATCCTAAGCATACAGCAATTTTCCACAAGAAAAGACTAAAGTGATTTGTTACAATGCAAACTAATTTTAGCACCAAATTCTCTGGTGTATTTGCTGCAGGCTCCCTGTGCCCCCAGAGCAGCAAGTTTGCAGAGCAGAAATGTACACACAGCTCTAAAGCGGAGTTTGCTCATTTATATTCACAAGCCTCTAAAACCACAGTGCAGAACTTGATGGGTCTTCAGTCAGTGCTGCACCTCAGTGGTGTGTGGGCCAGCAAGCTCAGAGTCTGCCAGGAGAGAGCATTTCAAGCTCTGGCAGGAATTATCCACTAATAAATTGAAGGAAGGCTTTGAAAAGTCTCCAAAGAGGCAGGTGTTCAAACTAAGACATTTGCACTATTTTCACCTGAATGACTGCTTAACCTGAAGTCTTATCAATATATGAACACGGGGATGAATTCTGATCTGGTACAATGATGTGACTCTATTACAATGATCCTGATGTTTATGAGTAATGCCAAGATCAAATAGAGAGAATGTTTTTTTTTTTTTTTTTTTTTTTTAGAGGAGATAATTGTGTGTTTGAGAAAAGTGCACTTAAAATTAATTAAAGAACGTTTAACAAATTCTATGAAGTGAAAGTTCAAAATCGCATAGAAAAATCTATGAAATATATTCAAGAGAATTTTTTCAGAAGGGTCACCTAAATGAAAAAACCAAAACAGAAAACAAACCAACCACCACCACCATGTTTTCCACATGGAGAAACATTTGTTTTGTGGCCCTTGAAGGCGTACTAGCACAGCCAGTATGATCAGCTGTAAGTGAAATGATCTGTACCAAGCAGATCCTTTTCAGCTGTCTTTGCAAAATAGAAGAGCATAAATGCAAGCGCCCTTTGGGGCCTGATCTGAAGTATGCAGAAGTAAATAGGAAGATTTCCCTAAATACATTGGCCTTCAGGTTGTGTCCTTTAAAGTCAATGGTTCTATGATTTGGGAAGTATTCTTGCTGTTCACATGGCCAAAGCCATGGATAGTGTCTTCTGGCTCTGTTTTTGACAATAGTAAGGTTCCCATGGATTTTAGCTGAGCTATGATTATATTCTTTGTGCATAGTGAATTGCTTATTACAATTTATAGCAGTCACTGACAATTAGAAGGTGACACTTTTCTTGTCTGTCAAATTTAAACAATTTTCAGTTCTTTTCTTTAAAGTGTGTTGCCTAGACCCTACTGCTGCTACTCTATTTTTCCCATTCCTGTTCTGTTGATGGTCAGTATTGTCCTCTACCCTGCAGTCAGTGAAGTCTGTCACATCAGGAGGAAGCTAACTGCTAGAACCAGTAAAAAATATTGTTGATTCACATTTTATGTGGAAGAATGGCCCTCCTGACAAAGAGGGCTGTTTTTGTGGGCTTGGACCAACCTCTGAGATGTTTAAATTGTTTGACTTCCTTTCTTTGACTTAATTTCTAGCTATGAATGTGACAGACCAAGTCATCGCAAGGATGCTTCTCTTTATTTCTTGCCATTCTCTTAATTTTACTGAAGTTGCAGTAAGTTGCAGACTGAAAAGAGGAAAAATTGAAACCACAACTCTGCAGAAGTTTTACCAATGGTTGAGAACAACTTAATAACTCAGAGTTGGTTCAGTGGAGGATGTTTGTGCCCTTTAATTGGAGCAACACAGTTATCTTGCTGTAGCCATTCTTCTAAATTAACTTTAAATAGCATTTGTATTAATGATGATCGTTATGTATTAATGAGAAATCATTTGTTCCTTCAATATTTCCTAATTGTATCGTGATTTCCATAGCTGCCAAAATGTGGTGATGATTACCAATTTGAAAAAAAAAAAAAAAATCATCTTCATAAGAACAGATCAGTTCTCTAATATGCCACAAAGGATAGAAGAAATAGATCTTGCTCATTTGTTTGATTGTAATCAATATCATTGCATATTGAGGTCTAAATGTTTTGTACCGGGTCAGTCTTTATTTCACATGGAAGAATCTATTTCATGTTGTCTTGATCCATCACTCTCACACTAAGGGGCATGGTTAAGGACAGGAAAACAGCAGCAGAGACATAAGCCTCTATTGTTATGTTAACTGCTTCTAAACAAAACTTTCATGGCACTAAATACAGAAACATGCCAAGGTGACTTAGCCTTAAAGCTATTTGGCTTCAACTCCAGACAAGCATTTGCTGGTGTCATAAAAACCAAAAGGATTTGCAATGTGTCCAGCCTTTTCCTAAATGAAGCTAACTGAGCTAGATGTCTGGAGAAAGATGTTCAAAGCTAGCCAGTATGGATTTGATCCAAAAGAAGCTAACCTTAAAACAAAGCTCCAACCAGCTCCATTCAGCTTTGACTGAGATCCATGAAGAGATTATGAAAGCTTCATTTTCAGTTTCTTCTGAATGCAAAACCTGATCTGCTGACTAGAGGTTGGAATGATTTTGGAAGAAAAGAGGTGATCTCTGGATAATTCTGTGACCTTGTACACTGCTAAGGTCAAGACTCTTGTCTGAAATTATTTATTAAAAGGTATAAATATATCTGTGAAATCCTTGAAGGGAGCTGGTTTCAGAAATCAGAAAGGTGATTAAACTTTTTTCCTTGCAGTATTCCCCAGATGGCTTAAATATATACAGCATAAGAACATTGTGTGAGGTGGGGTCAGATCCTTGTCACTGGCAGCAGCCTTGGATGGGACAGCAACTTAGCTTGTATACATAACGTATAGTAGTAAAACATCAGTGTGAGGTCTTGCACTTTTCTAAACAGTGTAAGTTTCCAGACACTTCAAACTTCTGCTGAAATCTTCTGGAGAATATTTTTTGCAGCCAGGGCTTCAGCACTTCTTTTTCCTTTCTACTGGAATCAGTTTCATCTTATAAAAATGGGTTACTTCAAGGTTTTTTATGGTTCTGCAGATGGGTTAATTTTTCTTTTTTTTTTTTTTTTTTCCACTATTGAGCTGCTAAGATAGGTAACTCGCTGAGAGCATGTTAGCTTTAAACCTTCCCATTCACTGTGTCTCATGGTCTTGCAAATCTCAGCCATTAACTGTGCTCTATAACATTGCCTATATTCAAACAACCCAAATCCCCTCACGGTGAACTGAAGTTGCTCTACAGGCATTAGTAAAGTTGTACAATATATAGCAGCTGTGTCATCTTGTTTTAAAATTGTTCCTTTAAGAGTTTTCTGGACACTGCGCCCAAATTATGTAATGAGGTTGATTCCTGAAAAGGAAACAAGTGATTCCTCTGATCCTGCTCCGGACCTTTTCCTGATTTTCTCTGTTTTATCTACGAATGTCCAAGTGAGCTAGCGTATATGAAAATCCAGCTACTCTCTGAAGACCTCCAGGTGTTGAGACGAGGAGGTGGCCTGGACTGTCCTGTAGTGCACTTTAGCTTCCATCCCACAGATTGAAAGGTCAAGTGTTTCGATGATATGGAAAGAAATGGGCAAAACAAACACAGCGAAGTCAGGGAAGTGAAAATCTAGCCTATTTGTGTAAGAACAACAATTCTTGTACCTACTGGGAGAATTTGCTGAAAGCAGTGCTCTTTCCAGCCATGCTGAGTTTATATTATAATGGTCATGAGAGATTTGTTCCCCTCCCCTCTATTGAAAAGTGGTTTAATTTGACTTAAGGCATTAACCTTTTTTTTTGTTTTGAAAATTTCTGAGCCCGTATGGCAGCTGCTTTTTCTGGTCTCGGCTATTAAGAATGTATCATTTTTATTGGTTGCATGGCAACAGATAATCCCTTTGTTCTGTTTTGTTTAAACAGATGCTGAGAACTCTGCCTGTCATAATAAGTAAAAGCACTACCCTCAGGCTTCCTTTAAAACTGCAAAAGAGGGAGAGTCTGGAGCTTGAATTAATATCACTTCCAAAAGTAAAACTTTTGGTTGTAGCAAGCGACAGACCTATAATCTCCTTAAACAGTTATGCTTGAAATGTACTTTGATGCCATAACCCAATGGGCTTTGGCAGGCTTGCCTGGAAGGTTAACTCATATAGACCAGGACTGGGATTTCCAAGTCAAGGGCCATAGCTCCTCTGACCAGAATAAAGGAGTTGTTCTGTAGAGAAGCAGTAAATTGAGACCAAAAATCAGTGGGAAATTTGAAGCATTATTCATTAACCTTAATAGGCCATAATCTCACAGATGTTTAGTGATCCTGTTGGATAGCATAAATTCTAAGTGGCACGATGAGGCCACAGTTCTGATTCTGATTTCTCTCAGATTGACATAATTCCACTGATGCCTGGGAAGTTTCTCCTGAATTCCTTCAGCTGCAGTAAGACAAGAAGCAGGCTGCAGGAGTTTTGCAAAGAGCCAGCATGAATGCTTCAGTGGCCAATATTACCTGCTATAAAATGGATGAGGGTGTCATTACATCAGAGGTTTTCCTGACAAATGTGAGTGGAGTGCAGCCCTCGAGACAAACGGAAGAGACTTGCAGTGTATCTGTCACAATAGAGCTGGTAGAAACACTTAAGAAGTTCATTTTGCCACCTTCGAACATTACTGTGAGGAATAAACCTCAGCACTTCCTTTCTTTTTTTTAAATAGAGTGAACACTGACATGGTGCAGCCAGGTGTCTAGGTTTTCTAAAGAAGATAAATGAACCTGTAACGAGTTATTTAGATTTTACTGTTGCCCCATATGATGTATAGACTTGGAAGCCTATGAAGCATGAGAGAAGTGACTATAACGTATGTGTGTTAGTCACAGACCCAAATTAGACTCTAACAACTCTCCCATGGGATATTTTTAGGAGGTTGCTTAGATATTAGCATGTCTCAAATAAAATTCTCCCTAGCTACTTCTATGGGGCCACAGGATTTCATTCCTGGATTTGAACTGAAGCCTTAAAGAGGGAGGCTTTTTTCTAGTTTATTTAAAGAGCAACATTGTAAGAAGATTTGGTAGATGAGAAAAATCTCACCTTCTCTGGGTTTACTCTAGACTCTCAGAGATTTCTATGGCAAATGGTGGAAATGAAATAGGTCATGAGAAAGCTGGTTTTCAGTCCTCTGAATCACTGACAAGCGTGGCACAAACAGGGAAAACACGGGCAACCTCTCAGCTACCTGGTTAACAGCTCCTCCGGGAGGAGGAGCAAGGTGTTCTGCAGTCTCTGCTCCTGAGGGGCATGAAGGGAGTAGGTAAGGGTGGTTCTCAGTGTATTTTTTGAAGTTGCGCAGAGATACTTGAACTTGGGCTTATTGGTAAGATGTCTGTACGCTCTCTGTGGCTTAAATCTTGATCCTTTTCAGTGTAAGGATGAAAGTATGGATGAGATGACAAGGGCTTTTTCGTCCTTCAGAAATGTAAGATTTGTTTTTCAAATGTAGCTTTTATTAATCAGCTGTTCAGACGACGTCCATGCAGTACTAATACTGCTTAAGACTGAAGCTAATTTAAAACTTGTCTTTCTGCTTCCATATACTTTATTTACCATTGAGAAATGAGGACACCACTTCCATTTTCTTGTGAATAATAAGAAATCCTGCTGTGACTCATTATTAATACTACCTGGCTTGGGCCTAAGGAATAAAGTTTGTGTCTTGTAACAGCTCCTACCTTGGTCTTTTTCTGGCACAGATTTCTTTCTATTGTACCTTGTGAAATGCTCTGCTTAAGCAATTGATTGCCTTTTGATTATCTATTCTGTTGTCTAGAGCCACTGGTTTAAGTTGCATTTTGAAATGAGAAATGGAGTAGCAAATTTCTCAGTAACTTTCCAGGCTTGTGTTAAGAGCTTGGGAAAATGCTCTGCTTTGCAGTATCAGCTATTTGCATAAGTGTTTTTGCTGGGTGAAAGTAGCATAGTCCCAACAGTTTACCTTGCATACAGGAGTACAAATCTGGAATGATTTTGTTAGCATCAGAGGAGTAATTTTGAGTTGCACAGGTATAAGCAAGATTATTGTCTAACTGCTGAAGTGCTTTGCAGAGGAAAATCAGCTGTTCCTATCTGGGTGGGAACGTAGATGAGCATAGAAATGTGGCTTCTTCGTTGCCCTGCTTTCTACCTCAGGCTGTAAGTGGAAGTTATGCTGGAGGGAAGCTTTATTCAGTTCTTCTAAATGTGATTTTAAAACCACACATTTTGTTGTCCAGCCAGTTCAAAAAAGTGCAACAATTTGTACTAAAGAGACAGATTGTATGTCAGTCTTGACTCTTCTTTGTATGCCCCTAATACTATTAGATCATCTAATTTGTGAGGCTTTATTGTCTTTCTCTGTGCTGTGGCACTTCTAAAAAGTTGCTTTCTAATTCTTTTGTCACATAAGCCATATCTCCAAAGCCTCCATAATTCAGACTGGCTCAAACACCATCTGCCTCTCCATTCCTCTGTCATATCAGTGGGGATCTTGGGGTCTCAGTCCCAAACTGAGTCTGTGCCTCTCACCTGACTAATGCTCTGGAAGAAATAATAAAGGAACCTCCATGTCACATTCATGAAATTGTCTGAAGACATCAGGTAAATAAAAAAAGAGCTGATTTATTCTGATGTGTAGGCATTGTTAATTAAGTCATACAGGGGAATGAATGCTAAGCAAAGAATGCTATCTGACATCAGCAATTATTTTATTGATGCCTCCGCATCTCAATCAAATGCAGCTCTTTCTTGACAGGTAGTATTTAGCAATGATGGAAAAATGGTAGCTTTCAGAGGAGGGGAGGCGAGGGTCTCCAGTGAATGGTGGAATATTTCCATTAGCATCAGATTTCCTGGATACAGTTTTAGTTGCAAATTGAGTTAACTCCACCTGGGGAGCTGCATGAGTTTATTCTAGAAGATGAGTTCTTAGTTGATGCAGTCAGAGGTATTGATCAAATGCTCAGAAAATTGGTACAGTTCTAAGCTAATGGGTTTGTATCTATTGGCATGATCTTCTTTAATTTTGGGTTGATTTTATGCTTATTCCTCAAAAGTGCCAACAAGTCTGTGCTGTGATCAAAGGTGTTTCATTTTTATGGTATAATTTTTGGAAGCGTTACTGTTTAAAGCAGAGGTTGCTGGGAATAGTTGCTTTGTCACATTTGAAGATTCAAATATCAGTCTTACTTGGGCCCTGGCAGATGAAGTCCATGTTTTTAAGACCTGTATTTGTATTTACATGCCTGCTTAAACAGCAGTTCATCATCCACTCAAAAGAGGTGCTCCTGCAGTCACCAGAAGACAAGACAACCTAACTTTCAATATGAGCTAAAGTGACACAAGAGTGGAATGTGTGCTGATGAAATATAAGCTGTTATGCATATATAGACAAAGGAAACTAATGCTCAAAGCTCAGTGGACCCAGTTTTTTGGCACCTGAAACGTGAAGAAAAGAGTAAAATGGGCTGAAATCTTTTACGTAAAGGTGTCTCACATTAAGAGAGCATGCCTTGACCAGTAAAATTATAATGGTGTGAAAATAAACTTTATAGACTCTGTCAATAGAATAAAGGCAGATTAACTGTACCTTAAGTTATCTCCTCCTTTATACTGTTATTCAAAGTGCACTATGCTGTGGAAACAGAGAGGAATCTACTGTGCACGTGCAGTTTGCAACTATAAATAAGAAGGTATCATGAATTAAGCTTCTAATTTCAGAATAACAGTAGTTATAGACTGCAGATCACATCAGATATCTAGCTTGCAAATTATAGATACAGGCAGGAAAAATGGCTGTATGAGAATAGTTTCTCAATTACTACTTCCCAGTTCTTGGTGTACTCAGAATTTTGTTGTGTTGTGCAAAGAAAGTAAGGAAGCTTATACTTGCCCATATGCCAAACATGGGCTCTGAGTCAAGTAGACCCACTTTATACCTGCTGTAGAAATAAATAATTCTAAAGGGAATTTGATCCTCATATCCTAGTTAGATGTTATCCTGGCAATGAGTGTAGGATAGTGTGCATAAATGGGAACATTTAATCGTAAAAATCTCTTACCCAGCACTGAACTTTTTTAGCAAACACCAAATATCATTGAATTCAGGATACTTTTTTTTTAAATGTTGGAAGTGCTTGTGTTTCTATTTCCTTCAAGCATTATAATGTCACTACAGTGATCTAATATGCTGTACATGTGTGAAGGCACTAATTCAAAGATTTCTGTAATACTGTAGTAGTAAAGAGTGGTCACTATTAGTCTTCCTATCTTATCCAGCATTCCTGTAGACAGAAACAACTCATAAAATGGCTTAGACCTCTATGCATGTGAAAGTGACTTCTATTAATGGTAGCAGCTGGAACAGTAATATGCTTGTGCATGGAATGGATGGCAGAATAGATACTCAATAAGAACTAGTTATGTCATAAAGCCTTTTTGCTACTACGTTTGGATCCAGCATGTGTATGTAGCCTCACCCTATTTATGATAACACACCCAGCAAGAATATTGGTAAATAATAACACGAGAACATATTTATAGGGTTCACTGAGTGGTTTTTTTGTTGTTGTGGTGGTGGTTTTCTTTTTTTTTTTTCTGTTAAGCCCATGTACTTACCTTTTAAAATTTGATAGCTCTTCTTTGAACTTTACCAAACACACATTTCCTGTTCTGTGGATATCAAAACCAGAAAAACTGTTCTGGGGGTAGTTACGGCAGTGCCAGACACAGAGGTGATTTAACTTCTCTATTCCTCCCTGATCCTGTAGTTTTTACGTCCAAAGAACACATCAGGTTTTTTCAGTCAGCGTTGCACGGGGGGGGGGTGTGTGTGATATTGCACCAAACCTTGCCGAGGCACATCCTCCTAGAAGAGACTCCTTCCTCTGACAGTGCGGACTTTGTTTCTCCTTACTGCATGTGCGAACTTAAACATGTTCTTATTGAAATAGCACATTGGTTGGTTGTGCTCAGTTTACCAGGCCATACAAAAAGCTCCCTATATTGAATTCCTTCTTTCCTCTTACTACTCTGTTGGGTTTTTTTTATAAAAATCATACCTAATAACCTTTAGAGCCAAAGTCTTTATTAACGTGACTGATAAAAATATTCAATAACAGAGGAAAAAGCAGTTATTGGACAGTACCATAAAGTAAGTAATTATTTGAAGGTAGTTTTCTGCTTAGTTTCAGGTCTACTAAGTAGCTGGGGTTTTAACCATCTAATATGAGCCATGCTGACTTACATATTTTCTAGTATTTTAATCAAAACTTCACATAAGGTGAAAGCTTTACAGCAGACTGTGCACACTACATAAACACGATTGTCTGCATCAGCTAACCATAGAAAGGTGGTGATTTTGAGCTTGGTTTTCCATAAACCCACATGCATTAATTATGCTATTATTGCTGAAATCTTTTTCAAGCTGTTCCTGATACTGCTCCCTCTAACCTTTGCAGTACTGGCAGGTATTCCTGGGATCTGCCTCCTTGATTCTAAATTTTAAATATTAGAGCAGATTTAGCCTTCATCAGCCCTCTAGAAGGGCTACAGTGCTCTAAGGCTTTTACTGAATAGTCTGTACAAGAGACCCTCTCCTATATTTTGACTGCCTATTTTAAACCTCTTATATGTAGGAGTAGTTTTAGTTTTGCTGCTATTAAGATACCTTCTTCTAGTATACTAGCTTTGCTTAAAGCTTTTCTTGTCTACTGTTGAAATACAGTATTCAACATCCTTATCACCAGATATGACTGCAATGTCCAACTTCTCGTCACATACAGGCAATATGTTTTCTGAAAACATTTTCGTTCTCTGTGTTATTTTTGACCATTTGACACTACAACCTGTGTATGAAGAGAATCACTGTACAATTCCTTTTTATTACTATTATATCTAAAAATTTCCTTCTGTTGGCCTTTGGTTTTTTTTAGACAACTGGACAAAAGGAGAAATCTATGGCTTTCCTGTACATTTGGGGAAACTTCTGTATTCTGATTTGTATTAAAACTGAGAAGTTTGTCTTTCTTGCATTTATTATATGTGTGTCTTATACCTGCTTCCACTTCCCCCTAAGCCAACTTGGTTTTTTTTAGCAGCTACAGCTTTCTTTGACTCAGACTGTGGTTTTTCTGGACATCCAGAAAAATGTTCTTAAGCTGTTCCCAATTATTGTAACATTTTGCTTCTAAAATTCTTTCTCCCAACTGGTTTGGCTCTTCTACTCCCTTCCCTTCTCCCCCAGCTTCATTAAATTGATCCTTTTTAAGCAGCAAGCATGTATATTAGTAGTTTTGGCAAAGTAAAAAAGTCTTCTGTTTGCACTTGAAAAATGCAATCAAGTCGTGATCACTTATTTGGAATAATACCTTTTTTTTTGTGATCAATTTACTTCTTATCACGCAGATGAGCTCTAATATAGAATTACTGTGTTGCATGCATCTTTTCTGAGTTAAGATTTTGTCATCCATAGTTTCTTAGCAATTGCAAGGACAATTTAGCTCTGGCAGCATGAGTTTGCTCTGCATAAATCACAAATTGGAGTCTTTTTTTCCCTTTGTGCTTTATATATTGGTGTTCAAGGAGCTGCTCGTACTGATTTGTACTGTGATTTGGTCCCCTTTTTGGGGCAGGGGGAGGGATGGGACATATTTTTTCTTAGTTACTTGGAAAGGGGCTGACCTGACATGTTTTTACTCTAAGACTATTTTTATTTTTAGCCATGTGTTCAAATCATAGACTTAATTACATTTGCATGATACTGTGCAAAACCTAAGAAACTGGCTACACTAGTCCCTGCACCTTTCCCAAAATGCGCACACACATCCCCCCCAGACAAAGTATTGTTGATCTCTGCTGATACTTTCTGGAAATCAGCTAAAGCTACCCTGAAAACTGGATCTGGTCTCCTTTGTGCTATTAGTTGGCCATCCCTGATGATTTCCTGTGCTGATCCTGAAACAATGAGATTCTTGTTCTTTAGATACTTGGAGATCTTTAATTAAGTTGCTTTGAGAAGGGAGAAATCTAACTCTATACAAGCTGTGTATTTGTCTTTGTGCCTGTTTGAAAGAAACTGTAGTCAGCTGTGTGCACCTCTGCCCAATTCTCTTGGTGATTAGCCGCAGGCTGAATCCTGTGGGATTCCTGCATGGACCAAGGTGGCACACCAATGCAAGCTCGTTCACAAACACATCCCTTCCAACCTAGGATTCCATGATTCTGTCATTTCCGCTTCCCCCCCCCCCCCCCCCCCCCCCCCCCAATAATTAGGCTTCTCTGCACTTTAAAACATACTTCTTTACCATGTTTATTTAAAACAAGCAAACTCAACATCAACATACAGGTAACATGAAGATTTGAATAGGAAAATAGTAACTTGAGGTCAAATCACAGACCAAAATTATTGCTATTGTTATCACTTTAGTGTGTGTTAAAGTAATTATTACAAGCACCCAGGAGACACACGGTACAGTTCATGCCTATGCTTGCCTTGGAGAATACAGAAGCCACATTGGAATTAAAATGCTTAATAAAAAAAGGTAGTTTGTGTTACATTTCAAAAGGTATTTATGAGAAGCTGTAACAAACTGACTAAAGGGTATGGATCAGGCTGTGAAAGAAGGAAGACCTAGAATTGACATGAAGGCTTTTATTCTTAAAAACAATCTTATGTAATCAAAATCTGTGGCATTACCATAATTTTTTTTCTTTCCTTGGGAAATAATTAAGCACTCCCTTCTGATCATTTTATGGAATCAATGCTCTTTCAGCAGTGTTAGCATTATTTGTCTTTGGGAAGTGTGCATTTGTGGATGGTAATAACTTTTAAATAGCTGACATCAAATACGAAATAGCCCTTTTTTCCCTTGACAGAGAATAGCATGAATGAAGGGCTAGGAGGGGGTTTACCATCTAGCATGGGCTGCCCCAGTTAGCTGGGCCATAGTCCTGGACCTCTGTTCAATTTTGCTTTAATTTTGATTGTCAGACACTTGTTTTGCTGCTTCCTCCAGAAGAGTAGGAGGGGGAGCCTTCAGTGTCTCACAGGAGTCACCTTTAATCTGCACAGTCTGAGCTTGGGGTCTGAAACCTTCTGGCATTGGGTGGGACCTGAGCAAAACCAGGCACGGGTGTGGAATAAACTGATGAGAGCAAAGGGAATCAATGCAAGTGCGTGGTGGTCGGCAGCAGAGGAAACAGTGAGTTAGCTATCTGGAAATGGGCATAGGAACGAAGAAGCAGAACAGTTCTTCCCTTTTCTCTTTGCTTTTCTGTTTTCTCCTCCAAATTGCACAGGAAGATATGCCATGGGACTAATTAGTTTTCTTCCCACTGCTGTTTGCTTTGTTCTTTTTTTCTGAACAAATCAGGTGGGTAGAGCTGGAGAAAGATGGGATGACTGTGATGCATATTGGAGAATTTGTTTGAACACCACTACCTGCTTCTGCAGTTGCTTGGGAAAAGGAGCTGCTGGTGACAGCGTGAAGAGTTGACAGCAGAAAGGTGGAACAGGAGGCTGAGAGGAACCCAGGGAAAGGTGCAGGATGTGGGTGCAAATAGCTGATCCAGTCTGGCGAAGAATTACTTAACAATGTTCTCCCACAACTTAACCTTATCCTTTCCTTATGGTTGTGAACTTGGGCACTTACAGTCTTCAGCTTGTCAACCTTTTAGGTATCCACCTCTAGTTGCAGAAAAAGCCATGGCAGAGAACGCCTCTGCCTTCATCTTGCACGCGCCTGCCTGCAGCCAGCTAGGGCACAGTGGTTTGTCACCACAGCTACTGTCCTTACCCTTTCATGGGATTTCTTCCTCTTCAGAACTTATTAAAAGACTCCCCCTATAATGCTACTAATCATCTCTGTGCTTTAAAATACTTGTAAATGATATGTAAGTACTAGCCAGCTCTTGAAATCTAATTACAGGAATTCACTTGAGATGCAAGTTTCTTTGAATTTGTTAAGGATGACACTGGAATAGAAAAATAATTGCTACCAAAGATTGGCTTCTGCTTGGAAGAAAGTCGCTCTGCTCCCCCCTCTGCCACGTCTCCTGTAGCATGAAGCATAAAGCCAGTGTGCCATTGGGTCACTAGATCTCGGATATTTAGCTAAACCAGCTGAAGGTTCAAAGGGGATACTAGAAATACTGCGTTGTTCTGGCTTCATTCCTTCCTCTGCACAGAGACTGCTTTAAGAGTCTCTTGAAAGTTGAAGGTCTTTAACTCCCCCTCTGTTAGAGTACCCATAAATCCCAAAAGCTTTTATTTCGAAGCTCTCTGTTGTATGTGGGACATCTAGAGCTCCTTCTCAGAGCATTACCTCTGTGTGGTGTGGCTGGGACACTGAGAACATGGTTTGTGAGCAGGTCAAGGGAGGTGATTGTGCCCCTCTACTCTGCTCTGGTGAGACCTCACCTAGAGTACTGCGTCCAGCTCTGGAGCCCTCAGCACAAGAAGGACATGGAACTGTTGGAGCGGGTCCAGAGGAGGGCTACTAACATGATCCGAGGGCTGTAGCACCTCTCTTATGAGGACAGGCTGAGAGAGTTGGGCTTGTTCAGCCTGGAGAAGAGAAGGCTGCGGGGAGACCTGATTACGGCCTTTCAGTATCTAAAGGGGGCCTATAGGAAAGATGGGGAAAATCTTTTTAGTAGGGCCAGCTGTGACAGGACAAGGGGTAATGGTTTTAAACTGAAGCAGGGTAGGTTTAGACTGGATATAAGGAGGAAATTCTTCACAACGAGGGTGGTGAAACACTGGAACAGGTTGCCCAGAGAGGTGGTGGAGGCCCCATCCCTGGAGACATTCAAGGCCAGGTTGGATGGGGCTCTGAGCAACCTGATCTGGTTATGGGTGTCCCTGCTCCCTGCAGGGGGGTTGGACTAGATGGCCTCTAGGGGTCCCTTCCAACCCAAAACATTCTATGATTCTATGATACCGTGCTCGCCTGTGGCAGGGCAGCTGCCGCAGCAGGGGTGTGGGGAGATGGTGTAAGAAGCAATAAATTCCTCTTTCATGTGCATGGGAGCTGGGCTGGGCAAGCGGATTGTGGCCATTTTCTGTTCTCATTACGTGATTTATGCCACAGATATTTTTTTGTGTGTATGTGTCCATGTGACTGTGGAGAACAGCAGGGATTTTGCAGAGCTTGGCTTTGAACAAAACAGAAATAGCAAGATAAAAAAAGTTATTTCTTTAAGTGCAGTGACATGGAGACAAACCAAAGAAGGGAGAAATTATGCCAGGAATACAACACTGAGGCTGTTTAGGAGCCAGTGTGAAGGGAAGGGAAGCTGAACTTCATGATGCTCTTGCTTACTTGTAGCTGCATTGGAGATGTAACAAGGATAATGAGGTGATATTTATACCAGCCCTAATGCAGACTAGAATGAAAGCTTGTATCTTCATAAGTGATATATAAATTACTGAGGCAGTTTAAGAAAAGTTTCTGCCTCTCTCTTTATGGGCTGTGCTGTTAGCCTGGCACTAGCTGCATATATCAGAGCCCCCATGTGTATTCAGCTATCTCAGGAGCATGCTATGGGGTGGATTTATGAATCCACGGAAGTTGCAGTGCTAAGCATGGCTGCCTTTTTCTCCTGATTACCTGTTTCTTATTAGGATATATTGCTCTGCCAGTCGGGTTGAATGCTAGTTCCCAAGACTGCGCATGGTGGAGTTGCTTTGTGTGGCTTAACCAGGCAACATGGACAAACCTGGGGCTTTCTGGGGATGCATTTGTTCCCTACCACTGCTCTTAAATGTTCCCTCAGGCTTAGCGCAAAGTAAATACGATGTTCTCACCTGCCAGAAATAAAGTCTGATGGGGAATGTGACTTCCCTAATCCCCTCAAATGGCACAAAAAGAAAACATTAGCAGCCAATATGATTGCAGGAACCCCTTCTCAGTCAGAATACTCGGACTCCTTCACTGCAAGAAGCGATTCCTCTAATAGCGGCCACTGGATGCAATCGGAGTGTTACAAGATGCCCTGTCCACAACAGCTATCCCGGAGGAGAGGAGGTTCATGAATATTTGATAACATATACAATGAAACCAATACTGCAATTAGTGTGTTTAGGTTGCAGCGTTTGATTATCAGTGAAACCTAAATGGCATCTAAGCTAGTTCTGTAATTGCTCTGAGTTCTCCAAATAGAACTGGCTGTTAAGATGTCGCATGACTTGCAGGGAAGATTTGCAGTGCTTGTCAAGAAATTTATCAAATTGTTGTTTATTATTATTCAATGTTATGAATACGCTGGCACATGAGCTTTCCATTTACAAGAGAGCACAAATTTACCTCCCTGCTGAAAGAAACCTCTTCCAATTCAGAAAGTGTGTTTGCACAGAGAGGAAAAGCATCTGTTAGGCGTATTAATGACTTAATGTTGATTGTTTATTATTTGTATTACAGTAGTGTTTAAACTCAGACGGGATCTTTTATGTGTTCAGTGTTGCACAAAGGATGATTGAAAAGTGGCTTCGCCAAAGAGCTAAATGGAGAACAGATAAAAGACAGAAGAAAAATTACTTTTCCTGGATCTGAGTAGAGAAAGGAGCTGCCTTGCCGGGGGTTATGTAGCTTAGTCTATGGCAGAGCTTGGATGTGAACCCAGATATATCAGTACAATTATTTTCACACAAATTGATGTGGCATCTTGATTTTTATCTACTATTGCATTAACTACTCAGTGTTGCACTGGTGAAAGTGTCTGTGCTTCTCTAGTTAAGAAAGCAAATGCTTTGTTTGTGTGTACATAGGTATAGAAAGCTAAGATTCCTATCTGAGCATAACTTTAATCTCTCATTCTTACATATGCATGTTTCCTAAGAAGATACATCTGTCGGCAACTGCAAATCCCATTAGTAATGCTTGTTAGATGCAAAATTACCATGTCTCTTGTGCACTGGACTGGGATTCGGGCAGTCTGAGTGCTAGCCTGGCTCCTGCCAGGTAGGCTTCTCTCTGGCAAGGTGCTGCAGGGCATGTGTGGGGTTTTTGTTTTATTTTGGGGTTTGGGGTTTTTTTCTGCTTTATTGCATCTTTCAGTCTCTCAGTGCTCATCACGACCACAAGCATCTCCCAAAGTCAGACTAGGTCATTACAATCCTTCTGTCTTATCTTCAGCTGAGCTGTAAAAGTCTGAATATCTCCCATTGCTCTGTTCCTTGGAAATCACTTAAAAGGGAGCTCAAAGGGCATGCCAACCCAACCCCCTCTTGCACTGAAGCATGCTGCAGAAGGCCCCGAGCAAGTTCCGAGGATGCTGGTAAAACTGCAGCGATAGGGCTGGGCCCTGGGAAGGAGATGCCTTCAGGCTGGCAGCAGTGTGGATCCGGGGGAAAACTGAAAGCAGGTTGAGCTACAGCATGGCTCTGAGGCAGCTCCTTGCAGTTTTGGCACTAGCGTGGTTGTGAGTAGTTGAGGCATTTGCACAAGATTTTTTTTTGCACCAGAATTTTCTAGTGCTTCTGCAGCGCAGGAGCCTGGAAAAGAGCAATGTTCCCCCCGCCGCTGGCTCCCCAAAGCCTGGGTTTCAACCCTCTGCCAAATTCCACGAGTGAATTATTTTGTGTTTTCATGTTGTTCCACTAATGGTATCTGAAGCTTTTAGTCGAGTTGGGCAGTAAGAGGGAATGAAGAGATCCTTTCATTAAGTGTTTCCTGGTGTTTGCTGCCACTTTGGCTTTGCACAGTTGGCACAGCAGTAATATCTGCTCGATGGAGTTTTCAGAGTCTCCCTTGCTGAAACAAGCATTTCCCTGACACTACAGGGCTTGTGTTTTTGGTTTTTTAAAAAGCACTGGCTCATTTCCCAAGGCAAAAGTTTCTATAAGAAGGAGCTTCCTGCCATGTACAGTATTTATTTTTTAATTAGTTGAGCTAATGTGCAATTAATGTTTATAATGCAAACCTGTCTGGGGCCATCCATTCACTTAATCAGAACGCTTTTAGTAGTTGCATTTTCCTTAGCGTTTTTATTTTGTGAACAAAATACCGGGGCTGCGTGCAACAGTGTTTTTCTTGAACCTTGCTGTAAGCTTGGCTGTCCCTACAAAATCTGGTCCTCCAGAGACTAGCCCTGATGAAATTTTTGTTCTTTGCTGTTTAACAGGTTTGCAACACTTTCCCAGAACAAAATGAACAGCAACAGTACATTTCCCACTGCCAGGGAATTTTTTAGTCTGTTCGAAGCTTGTTCATATTTCCAGCCTGGAAGTAAGATACCAGTGTGAATTAGTAAACCTAGCTTCAGATTTGAACTGTCTGATATTGGATTTTTGCTGGTAAATATATTTGCTGTTGGATATAAAAAGGGATTTTTTGTTTGGTTTTAGTGATGTGTTCTCCTGTGTCTTCCTTCACTCTCCCCCCTCAAAAGCAGGTTAGACACAACATTTTGCAATATGTTGATGCAACAAGCTTAGGCAAAGGACAATTAAACAAACTTGGACAAAAATAGATTAAAATTATTTAATCCTAGATACAATTCAAGTGTAAACATTTAGAATTGCAAGTATCACAATCAGTGGGTGTGTGACAGAAGATCAGGGGCTGGATGGTCTGTAACAAGTATCCTTAACTTTTCCTAGAAATACATCAAAGAATTTGGAATAGCAGCTCTGTCCCTTGTTTGTGTGTGCTGGTGGACACGCAGACTTAGTTAATGATGTCTTGGAATGATCAGAATTACATTTGTCTGCTATAGATATGCTATATGTGACTGTAGCATGTGGCAATTGCAACTGCAAAATTGTATCAAAATTTGAGAGTGAAAGTGTGTGTCTCACCTTGTGCTGAAGTCTCACAGGTTGCTTTACATGTTTGAACCAACTGGAAAACATAATGAGCACCTTGGTGATGGTAATTACAGAGAAACCCCTGCTCCTTTCCCTGGTAACATGTTGCTGGTACTAACTGATGCGTTGCGTGTCAAAATGCAGCCTGCTCTTTGCAAAGAATGAAATGGTGTTAATAACTCTGGGTTTTGTTTGGTGGCTTGGTTTTTTTGGGGTTTTTTTGTTTGGTGTGTGGTTTTTTTTTTTTTTTTAAAAGTAGCATCTGTCATCCAGAGGTGAGAAAAGCAGTTGGTTTCCCCATTTTAATCAAAATCATTTGCACTGCCCGAGCTGTGACACCCTGCTAGGTAACCTGCACTGGAATGCTGGTTCCCTGAGCTCTCGGTAGCTGCAAGAAAAGGACCTTGAAGGGGGAATTACAAGTCAGGCTCTTGCTTTGAATTGTCCTCTGCAGGATCTGGCTTTCCTCTGAGTGTCTGGGGAACCTGTGGAGCCTACTGACTGTGCTGATGCCTGAAGCTGTGTGCTATGAACTACGCGATCTCTATCTGAGCAATGTTATCCCCATTTTAAAGATCAGGGAGATAGATGTAACATGGCAAAGGCAGGCTCAGAATTTAGGTTTTGCGACTCCCAGCCCCATGTCCTGTACATACTGAGGCGAGCCCTATCTGTTACAAAGGGGCTTCTTATGTGCTTAGAATTAAAAACATGCACGAGTGTCTTTCAGACATACAGGCTGTTATTGTCCTATCCCGCTCCGTGTATAGTACAGGTGTGCTAAAGGTGTGTGCGTCTGCGTGACCAATATAGAAGGCCTGCTGTCCCCAGCATATTGAAGTAAGATTAACAATGTGCTTTTAATTGCATGTTCCTGCTGGCTGCCCTGAGCCATCCACCTCTCAGCAGCAGGACAGCTCTAGTAAACATTGCAATTACCTTGCACTGCAAAGGTCCCGCTGCTGCCTAATGACTTCATATCACTATTACAACACTCTGTTCTCTGCTGCTCCAAACTAGGCTTGTCAGAGGGATTATAGTGAACCTGATTTTAAGGATTTATATTCTTTAAATTATAAATATCCTGCAAGAATGGTATTTGTAATGGAATTTGGAGTTTTAATATATTTATATAGATAACACATAATTTAAAATAATTAATTTGTGAAGAGTGAGGCAAGGAACAAAAATTTAGCAGAATGAACACATTTTGTTTCTTAGTGCTGCAGCTAAAAAGGTAATGTTATGTCTATACAAGGAATTGGCATGGCTAATGTGGGGTAACAGTGGGAAAACCATATGCCTGCTGTGTTTGTACAGGTCATACTTCTGGTTTTCAGCGTGTAAGTGTGTAGACTGCTTTCAGCAACACAAACAAAACTCTACCTCCTGCTGTGACTTGATCTGATGGCCCTCCTCCCTAGGGAATTTGGGTAAGTGTTCAATTTACTTGTAGGAAAACCTATACTAGGAGATGGCCTTTACAGTATCTGGAAGAGCTGCTTACCAGGGCTAGTAGAGGTGCACTGCCCTGGCTTAGATAGCTTGAGTTATGGAATGGAAGGGGAGGTGAGTAGGGAAAAACTGTTTATGGTCTGTTTCTGTACAGTAATTAAGGACTATCAAACTAATCTTAGTTCTTGGGAGTGCAGCAGGAAAACTTCCTACCATCGTAACTGTTCTTGGACTGCCCTGATGCGCGATAGAGAACGTCCCTCTGGTCTGCTTATTTCCCAGGTGATCTGTAGCTCTCGCTCTCTAATTTTGTTCACATTCACATACAGATCCCTCTGATTCTCTTCATTGGCTTCATTCTTTGACCTTGCTTCTTTTTTCTGGCCAAAAGCCTGATAGTATTGGGACCTAACTGGTGTGAATGAATGCACTCTAAAGGGCCTTAACTGATACTGTGCGCGCCTGGGAGGGTCGGGTGGGAATCACTACCCCGGCAGGGGAATGGTTGGCCTCCTCACCCTGAATGGTCAGGATTGTAAACAACAAAGAGCCCTGAAAACACTGCATATCCTGCGGCTCCTCAGTTTTTCATTTTGAATACCATCAAAGTAAGGGGAAAAAACCCAACATCTAGGGTATTTATCCCCCTTTAGCGCAGGGAGTGAGCCAAATGGTCATTTGTCCCTTGATGCCCCACAGTTCTCTAATTCAAAATAAGTGTCTCGAAGCAGTGGCAGACATGCATTATAGCTAGCATTCAGAGGTGAAACAGTGGAGGTATTTGAGGATATAATCATAAAAAGGAAGGAAAATAAGAAAAATACAGTACAGCTGTAGCAGCCAGAAAAATGTCAGATGTTAGGGAATTGAGACTTTCAAGACACGTTATTTGGTAACATCCCTTCATATTTCTGATTTTAATCCTGTTCAGTACTAGAGTCCAGGGTTGTGTAAGTGAAAGATGGGGAATTCTACTGTGTGTAAGAAGACCCTTGCCAAGGGGGGACCAAGTTCCTCTTCACAAGCAACAGGCCCTAGGGCTTTCTTACCACAGTAGGATCATGTCCCTTCTGTATTGCTCTGAGTGGTGAAAACATTGGGGAAATAAGAGAATATGAAACCTTACTATAGTACCGTGAGTCTGGGTGCACATAACAGCACCTGAAGCATGAGGTAGCCTCCACCTGACTTTTTGGAGCTCTTCAGCATTGTTGCTGATCAACCTGTCTGTATTAAGGAGATCATGGCTCATCTTGAGATTGTGGTACTACCATGAAGTGGAGACAGAAGTATAAAATAGTGATTTAATTGTACAGCAATGAATCACATTCTTCATACCATCAGTTTCTGGCTGTTAATTACAGTGAAGTGTAAAATCCATTATGGTGTTGGTCAGCATGGAAGTAATTATATCCTTTTGATTTGGTCTGCGGTGAAAAAAGGGCTCGGTAAAGACTGTGATTCTTCTTTCTTCTGAAATAGGAATGTTCCAAAATAATTAAAACTATCATTGTCAATGCCTTAATGGAGGAGAATCAAGACAGAGGCAAGACCACTGGATAGGTCAATTTGTAGGGCATTGAAATCAATATCCAGTTATCAGACAGTGCTTTAAAAACCCTAGTGAAAAAAAAAAAATCAGAACAGTGACCTTAACTTGGAGTTAATTTACTCTTATTAATTTGAGTAACATTTCTTCTGAATGCACAAATTAAAACCTAGCTGAGGGTGTTTATTTCAGGCATGATTATGGGCTTCATGAGTATGCATGTGCGCAGGGAAAGAAAAACCTTTTTATAATGTTGCAATGTGTGTAAGCAGCTCCCAGTGCAGAGTTTATGTGCTTTGTTCAGTGACAGACTGACTGGACTTGTGCATTGGAGAGAGATTCCAGTGAGGAGCAGGTGGTTCACCAAGACGATTTAGCCAGAGACAAGTCAAGCCCTATTTTTGGGGAAAAAAATAGAGAAAGTGTAGATACGCCTGCTTCTTTCAATATCTTCTGCTCATGGTATATATCCTTTCAGAAGTGCCATCCAAAATGACTTAGAAGAACTTGCTATGCTTCATAAAGAAGAGTAAAAACAAACAAGGTATGCTATATCCAAACGAAGGCTGTAGAGCATCAGATACATGTTGCCATAGCAATGCTGCATGTAGGGCATAAAGAAGCGGAATAGTAAGAAGCCAGCAGGGTCATTAACATCATCAGCAGGCTCAGTGGAGCACAGCTCTATGGTAGATAAAATGGCTTAATATTTCCCTCAAAAAAAGGTCTGTGGGGGTGATGTACAAAAAGAGAGAAGACAGTGAAAATACAACAGTGGTGGGAGTCCTACCCCCACTGACTGACCCTGACATCTGTGGCAGCTGCTTTGGTCCTCTTGAATGCTGTGATGAGTTTGTAAATCCTCCTGTGCTGGGGACATCCTGGGATATCCCCTGTCCAGAGGGTTTTGAGGTGAAGCATATGACCATGGTTTAGAAATGCTCTGCGGCATTCCCCAGTGTTTCTAGGAAGGTGTTAGTCAATCACAGTTTCATTCTTCCCAGCCAGAGTATCTGGGATTCTTTCTGGGCTTTGATGTATCAAATGAAAGGAGTAAATTGAAGTTCTAACTTTGGTTACATGGGAGATGCTAAGAAACAAAGGGAGGAAGGATTAATAGTAATTAAAAAAATTAAGGAAAAAAAAAAAATCTGTTCCATATGTTAAAGCAACAAGGAAAGACTATAAACGCTACTGCCTATAGGCATTGCACAGAATATGTCGTGTGATCCACTGTGTGGGGATACATCTGTGTTACAGCCACTTAGCTTGTGGCTTCTTCTATCAACACAAATGCACATTTCATTTCTTTTTTGGGGTTTCTTCTAATGTCATTTCCTGAATTTCCAGGGAACAACTGTAGCAGGGGAAGTAGAATGATTGATCCCATATTATCGCTCTTGTAAAATCATCTCCAGATATGTCAGCTTTAAGTGGTGTAACTGAAATTAGTGTGGGCTGAAGAGCTGCGTACAAATCAGGGTCAGTATTAACAGGGCCAGATCCTCAGCTGCTGCAAGATGGGATAGCTGCCCTCAGATCATTTAGGTTATCCTCAGATTTGTTTGTGACAGGAGTAGATCTTTTGTATTAGTCAAATTTAGCAGTTATGCAAGTTATTTAGATTTTAAAAATAATTGGGTCGGCTTATGACTAAATGCCTTAAATTTTTTTGCACACTTTTAGTTGCTCAAAAATTCCTTTTAGTGATGAAGTGAGCAATTTTTTTGGAGGCTTTCTATGGTGTTTTTTAATTAAAAAGACAATGTTTGGAGCTTGAACTTGCTGATTAAATTTAATGTTGCTGTTTTAAACAGAGTCCTAATCAGGAAAAGATCAGAAATTGTTAACCACTGAAACAAAGCTTATGTAAAAATAGTTGGATTAAACAATGCTGACTAGGGTCCTGGTCTGGTTTTAATGCCAGAAACATCTTTTCAAAGCAATCATGCTTTCCCAAGACAATATCAATGAGGGAGGATTAGTACTACAAAATGTTACACCTTGTTTAAATTTCCATAGAGACAAAATGCTTGTTTTCTGTGACAGTTGTTCATGTTTTATTGGTAACAATGATGCTAAATCACAGCTGTCAGGCTAGGAAGAAGGTAAGACTGAGAAGAAACTCCCAGCTCTGACCTCTTGTTTTGACTCCATTCCTCAGCAGCATGTTATTGCCTTTGAGTTGGAAGTACATTTGAACTAAGCTTTTTGATAACACCCGCTCTCTCCCCGCTGCTGGTGCACTTCATAGGTCTTTGGAGCAGATTGCTTGCAGATATTATGCAGGGGTTGGAAATGCAGGTGGGTTGGGGAGGGAGGTCAAAATGTATTAGAGAACATATTCTGCCTCTACTCTGTAGCGATGAAAAGGTGCAGTTAAAGACACTGCCCACCACCTCTCCATTTTACTATCTGCGATAAATTATTGTGCTTTTGGTTGCCACCTTCCAACAAAGTCATGACCCCAATCCCAGTGGGTATGGGGCAACATAAGGACATCACACGTCTACTCCCAGTCGAGCAGGGGTATTTTCAGCCCAGTTTTGGTGTAAAGGCCAATGTGAAAGGCATGCCAGAACTGTGTGACTCATGGGGCTGTTATCCTTTACGTAGTAGCAAGCTGTGGAAATACAAAGCAGAAAGTCTTGCAAGCTTTTCACTGTCATTCCAATAAGGTTCAAGAGACTTTGGTATTTGCAACTCTGTTCTGGATAAAGCTCACCATGCTGAGCGTCAACAACTTCTACTGGCAGTAATTCTGTGACACGGGAGTGAATCAATTGAACTCCTGCAACATCTAATTAATTTGCAGTTGTTGTGAAGAATCTACAAATGATCATTATTGGCAGTGACAGCTGTTGATCCAAAGTGTACAAACTAGACAAAAAAAGAGGAGCAGGTGAAGGCTGCAGGTCAGATCCTCTGATAGCCATCACCAGCACTTTAATGACCTCAGTGGGGCTTTGTTGAGTAACAGCAGCTGAGAACATGGCGCATAAAATTTAATGTTCCTTGAACTGTTCCAGGATTTAGTAATAACGTAGCTTATGTATACACCTACGCTGAAGTTCTCAAAGCTACCTAGGGGAACTGAATGCTAATTGTAATGGAAATGGGCACTCAAAGCCTTTAAACAGCCTTCCAGATCCTGGCTCCATTGCGTGGGGAGGCATGCAGCCACCCTAACGTTATACAGACCCATTGCTCAGCCCCTCGCTGCTTTTTATGTTTCCATAGACTTTTCTTTCAACCAGAAATCAGCATCTTTCCCCTTCTTCTTTTAAAGAGACTGAATTGTAATCATCATGATACAAATTTTGGATGCTTTGCTAGTGAACCTGTATATTGCTAAGAAAGGGCAGTGTAATAGAAATTTTCCAGTTTTCAGTTTTAACATGACTTTGTAATTTAAAAGGTAATTCAGGAAAGACGTGTTGAAACTCATTGCTGCTTGTGCTCTCCCTGCTGTTTCTTTTTGACTGTTCAGAATACAACTACTGTGTGAGAAAGAGAATGATACAATTTTAGTTGTTGCTATAAATTCATCCCTAGCACAATTCCATTAAAACTAATGGAATTATATCAGGATTAGTTTTGGCCCACTTTAGAATTGTTAGATGCTGGGGAAAAAAATCAAATTGTGCTTGTCATGAGGTAAAATAGGTCTGACACTACCTTCTATGAATTCATACTTCATCCTTTATTAATGTTAGAGGGTAATGATGCCCTGCATTACTTTTCTGGCAGCTAAAATATTATGCTGTTTTAAGGGATTTTATTCAGTCCTTCAGGGACATTTGCTGCTGCTGCAGCAGAAAGTGTTGAGATGTGCATATATAAGTGTGTGCTTGTATAGGTGTAAACACACGTATATAGGTGTGAACACACAAAGACAGGAAACCTCTGCTTGTGGAGGGTTGTAAAATTGTTTTTAAGGAATATATAAACCTTGCAATTTTTCAACCTGGTTCTATTTGTTAAATAAGTCTTAAAATTAAGAGCAAAATCTAAACAAGTTAAATCTTACTATTCATCATGAAAGATGAATCCCTAATTTCTAGGCACTTAGCTGTGCTGCTGCTTTTTTGGTTGGATCTTTAGAGAATTTTTATTAAAATGCAAATAGTGTAGCTACAACACTGTTCCCTGATTAAATGGAAGAAGCATCACTTAGTACTCATTGAAGTAAAATGTAATCAAGATAGAATTGATTTTATATTCAGTTCGTGTAAACACTGCTCATTCTAGCTCTTAAAAATCCATAAAATAACAAAAATGCCAGCTTTATTTTTCACATGGATACAAGGTAAAGAGAAAACTGCTTATATGCTTTATACATTTATAATGGGAATAATGCTAGCCTAAGGTAAGTGCAAGAATGATGCTCCTCCACTACTATAAACTTATATTGAAGCTATGGGTATGTGATGAAATTTTCACAGGCTGAGTAAAGTTGAGACCTCTCAGCATATTTACAGCTTGAATTGAGCTCTCCATCTCTATGTTACTTACCTGGGATAGCTCCTCTTCCTTCCTCATTCACACAGAAACATTAATGGCAGATCAGGCATTGCCTGTTGGCTTAGGCTTTGGTATCCATACCCAGTTACTTCTTGGGAATAACACTGTCGGCCCAGAAAATACTTGTTTACATGTATATCTCCTGTTGACACGTCACACCCCTCAATCCAGATGGACAGTTAGGGTTAGGATCAGGGTGCGTAGGGCCACTGGACTTCTGCAAGGAGAGAAAGCCATTTGGCAGATGGAATTAAGTTCACAGAGTTTTAGGCTCAGTTCAATGAGCTAGCAGTTGTGCCCTTGGAGAAGCACAACTGTGGGAGAGGAGCTGTAAATCAGGTCAGCAAGTCAAGGAACAGAGAACACCACTGGAGGCAAAGCAGGAGCTGGGTTATAAATGATGGGCTCTGTGTACCCATTAAAGTCTCTAACACAGGACACTTCAACTGCACTGCTGGCTGCAACCAGTGCAGCACCCACTGCTCAGGAAATCCGGGGTGTGTAATTATGGGGACTTACTATTCCACGTCCTCTCAATGGCATTAGGAGATAAGTCATAGTTGATTTTTCTGCCTGAGAAAGTGCCTATTTCGTGTCTCTTTGTGCAGGCACAGAGATACAGACATCCATATGCAAAGGAAACCTTACAGTCTGTACTGAAAAATTAGGCACTAGACATCCCTGTCTCTGCCTCTCCAACTACAGCTTTTAGGAGTCACTTTGTATTAAGAAAAGTAATAGTGTGCTTGCTAAGCAATGTGAGTATTTTGCTTACTAAGAAGTAACTCCTAAAATCTCCCTTAAGTCATAACATCTGACAAGCATGTGAATGGAAGATAAAAGCTTCTATTGATGTGTTAAAGCGAAGCCAGGGAAATATTTCTGAAGTTTTGAGTTCTCTGAAGTGGTAGTTGGGTTTTGTGAAGATGATTCTGTCATGAGCAATGTTTCAGCTCCGTTAACTGCTGAGGAGGAAACATGGTTAGAAGGTGGACGAGTATAGATGGATGGCTTGTGTTTTCCCACCACGATGTAAGGAATATATAGGCACTGCAGGGGTAAGAGACCTGCTATACAGGCTGCTGAGCAAACGGGAAAATCTCCACCTTTGGTGAAGAGGAATGCTATGAAACCCATCTTTAGAGCGAATAAATCCCCATGAGCTCAGTTTTCAGGTAGGGCATACAACAAAGCTGTATCTCCCTCCCTGCTTTCTTTTCTACTAGATTTTGCTTTTCCATATTGATCTAAGGAGAGCAATTGAGCTTTTAAGTGAGTTGCCTGGGGTTGTTCTGAACAACGGTTTAGGTCATGTACAACAAAAACATTGGTATGAATGCTATGATGGTCTTTTAGTAGCTAAAATTAGATTCTCCAGGAAGAAAATTATGTTTTGAATTACTTTGAATTCTTGTGGTTGTATATATTTAGTACTTTTCCTTAGATGATGACTCCTAATAACAATCATTATGCACATTTCACAGACATTACACTGAATGATTTAAACTTTAAGGAGTTCCTTTTTTAGAAGCCAGTCTTTACAAAGAAAGTTAGAGCACTGGACCATTTTAACATAAATGGTAAAGTGCAAATGAAAGTTAATTTGTCTTGCAAAATGTGTTTCAGGATGTGTTTAAGCAAGCAAAAATCAACAAGTCAAAGGTCATTCTTAAAAGATACAGAAATGTGGAGTGAGTGCCTTAGAGCACATCTCCTAATTAAATCCCTGTAGAGGAAATCATGGTGAAATTTAAAGACGGCAGTCGTTGCATCTAGGACAGGTCAACACATCAATTACCAAGATGACTTTGACTGTCTTATTGCAAATGACTATAGCAAAAAGTAAGCTAGTGTATTTGGGAGTAACAAAATGTAATATTTTCATAATTTCTACTATTAATAACGTGTTTCACTATAACCCCCATATGCTTCCATTTAATATGGCACTCCATTTCCAAACAAAATACTTCTGCATCATAAAAGTGTTATAAAAAACATCATTGGAAAGAAAGGTGGAGTCTGTGAATCCCATTTATTTCACTTTTTGCATGTCTGTCTGTTTCCTAACACAACATTTGCACTGTGAACATGGTCTTCAAAAACCTGTTCACCTGTAAGGAGGGCACCAAGCTAATGGCACTCAAATGTTTCTGAAATGGCTCCTTAGTCCTTCTCTCCCAGATCTTTTGGTAATCACTCGTAGAATTAAAATTTTGTAATCAATTCATTGTATTGAATTTCTCCTACTTCACTGTAAGTGCTTACTCTTGTTTGTTTGTTTATATTGAATATTATTTAGCGTTAGTAAAGATTGTATTTCATTACATGTCTGAGGCACTTTGGACAGCTTATACATAAACAACTGATGCAGTCAAAGAGACAAAGGAACAATTCAACAAGATTTTCAATGCTCCCATCAGTGTTTTGTGTGACAGCAAAAATTAGTGAGACTGTCTTTCTAAATGTGTGCAATTCCACCACCTGATGCTGAGGAGACAGGCGTTACAAGGGGTCAGATGAAGGGGAACCGGTCACACCTGCATAGAGCAGAAATGCCAGGAAGAGCATGGGGGTTCTTCAGCGGTTGTGCAGTGGATGATGCCCCTTATTTTCAGGCTGGAATCTTCCATCTTAACCTTAGCTTGGATTATTCTGTATTTAACTTGTGCTATCTCCTTAACTGAGTAGCTTAAATACCAGCTAACTTTTTTAAAATACAAAAAAATTGTTGGTGCATCTTTTGGTACAAGGGGCTGAGTTTGAAACATGGGCCTTGGGGCTGCAAAATCCCCAGATGGTTTTCATTTTGGGGGGTCACCGTTGTTTTGTTTTTAATCTCTTTAGATTGATAAGGGCTACTAAACCTGTCACCACGCTATGTTTTAGTTTGGCATTTTGTTGTAAACAGGTCAGTAGTACAGGTAACCTAAAATCCATGAAGGGGCTGAAAGTAAGAGAAGAGCATTAGCTGTTTCACAGGCTTAATAAAAAAAGATATGATGAAATCATTCCAGAGGCAGAGAGGAAATATGATTTCCATGCTGCTTTATGATTTATACTTTCTGAGCTGTGCTACAAAGGACAGCAATGAAAGGAAAGCAAAATATCCTCTGGTGATATTTCAGTAACACTGCAGATTACAGAAGGATTGTGGTTGAAGACTATCAAGCTCTTCTAAGCAAGGCTGTGCAGAGGAGGTGCTGATGCTCCCTCCAGTCCAGCTCTGCCAGTGCTACTGTGCTCTGATCAGCTCTGGGCATACTGTGTGACACCCTCCAGCTTTGCCCCAGAGTTTTCTTTCCCTCCCAGGCCTGTTGATAATTTTGGGAGTCAGGAGCATGATTATGGTGAACTGGAAGGCCACTGTATTTTAGTATTATCCATTGGCCCAGGTAGGTTTAACACTGTGTGTTAGAGATAAGCATAAAAAGGATTTTAGTGGGTTACAAAGAGGAAAAGATACAGACAAAACCTATGATTCCTTAGCAATGTTTCCTGCATGCATTGGACCAGTGCCGGGCAGTATAAATCAGCCTATTCTGCTGAAGTCTGTGAAACCATATGGAAGTGGAGCAACAAATAAATTAAGGCACTCCTTTTTTTTTTTTTTTTTTTAGCCCCCAAGATTGGAAGGTTAATGTGAAGAACAGTTCTTCCATCATCACTCAAGTCAATAATTACAGTAGGCACAGTCCTCCTGTGCTTACATGGACAGTAACATACTCAACTAAAAAACCCTTTCCACAATCTTTCATAACTGGTTTCTGTTAAACTATGATGATGGTTATCTTCAGAGTTGCCTGATTATCAGTGGTAGAATTGAGAAAAAATCTTTTCTGGGATAACACATATAAAGATTCAATAGAAACATCCTTCTGCCTTCTGGCTGCAGTCCAGGAGGTACAGGGCTCAGCAGGAACATGGCAGGAAGAGCTTTGAGAAGCATAGTCTATAAGTGAGGTGGAAATTTTCCTTAAGCTATAAAAGGTGAAAGACTGCTACAGCTCAGATTTGGCCTGGGTGTCTAAGCTTGAAAAATACATGGGTTTTTCATTGCCTTACTGCTCCTATTTCAGCAAATTTGATTCTGTTTTAAGCAATTGCTTAAATGCGAGATCCTCAATTAAGTGCAGAGAAGAACTGAATAAGAGAGTGAGGGCCTCCCTGACCCCAGCAACATCAACCACTCTGCTTGAAAGGGATGTGGGGGGGAAAGCCCTATTCAGCTATAAATGGAAAGGGACTTGAGACGGAGAGAGGGGAGTTTCTCAGGTTTGCAAAATTGCTTTAACAATCCTTCATGTATGCAAGTAAGAATGGTAAACTAAAACTTATTTTAGGACTTGAGTAAACTTCTGCACAAGGTTTCAGAATCCTTTGACTTGGTCTCGTGTTTCTTCTTCTTGCACTTGTGAATTTTTGCACTCCTTAACTGTGGCTAATTCAAGTTATCTTTGATTTACTGTATATTATAAGCCATTGGATGCAGCCATAAAATTTAACATGCAAAACTCTGCCGTTTCTTGTAGATATTGTGCAATATGATTCCAGAAATATATCTAAAAGATGCCACATTCAGTTCCCTTGGACTTTTAGAATAACTGTTTATACTGTCACTTGTGTGGGCTCCATACATATTTTGTTCAAAGGAACTTTTCCGAAATGATGGGAGTTTTACTGTTAGCATTTATTTTGGCAGAGTATGTTTAAATCCATTCCGTCCTATGGTACTTGTGACTAGTTTGCTGAATTAGAGCATTAAGGATACTTCTGCAGGGATGTGTCTAAGGTACTGAGTTTGAGGAAGGGGAGCGTATATTTAGTGGAACTCTGGAAGTCAGGTTCATGAATTTAAAAGGATGATCTATTGTTGCCTGCTTTACATAGGATATTCCTCAGATCCAGGCAAAAAGCTTTAAAATGTGAATCCTCTGATCCACTGAGATAGATGTCAAGAAGGAAACTTTACTCTCAAGACTGACTTCACTGGCAAAATTCAGATCTACAGGGGTAAAACCCTCATACATTTTCAATAATTCTGTCTTCCAGACTGCTGAGTATACTCAGGCAGTGGCTTGGGTCACTGACAGACAGAATCAAGATAAAACTCTTACTCAGGCCTTCTTTTTCCAGGATTTTCCAACTGTGTTTTTTATAAACTTAGCAAATTTTCAATTCTTTCAGTCTTGCCTCAGGAGGCAAAATTTCCCCACTCAAGTTCATCCTTACTGCTCTATGCTGGCATCCTTTCACACTGAGCATATTTGCTGAGATGTGATGCTCCAAGCTGGACACAGGACTTTGACTGAAGCTGTGTAGAGCAAATTACCTCATCTCGCACATCCCTGTTTAAATGTCCTGTTATGATGCTCACTGAGCTGCAGAAATTTTATCCTGTATAATCGCTTGTCCACAGCCTAACAGCATAGTAAGAAACAAAAGCATTCTCATTGATTGCTCAACCTGTTTCATTGAAGAGCTACCAGATATTTTTTTCCTTCCTTCTGCTCTTGGAGGAATAAACAACTTGAACTATTCCAGTTATCTGGTGGTGTTGTAAGTGTAGGTCTGTCTCACATTTGTTGTGTTGCTAAGGAATGTGTGCAGCTTTTGTTGCTTTTGAATTATAGCTGATAGCACTTATCTTCTCCTCCAGCAAATAGCATTTATAGCAAGTTCTTTGAAAGGAGTGCAGTCATTTGTACTTAAGACAGAATTATGGCAGCAGCAAACAGTTGCAGGGAAGAATTTAGCCCAGTGTTGCTTCTACGCACAGGTAGCTCTGCTTACTCAGGTTCATTATTCATTTTTATGAGAACAATTTCCTTAAATTTCTGGAAGAGTGGAAGAACAGGGTTTTACTAGCGCTGGCTAAACCAGAGAATTTCCATTTGCCAAACATGCTTTCTGTGAAGCCGTAATGTTTTGTGGAGATTTAAGTGTTTCAATGATCCACTGAAAAGGGGTGAGGATCGAAGGAGTAAAAGAGGGTCTGAGGTAGCTGACTACTGCGACACTGATCTGGAATGAGAAACAGGGGCTTGAATTTTCCATATTGCTTCATAACAGCTAAACACCTCTTGTATTCTCTTTCCAAATGGAAGAACTCAAATTTTATTCATAAAGTGGACATTTTTGCCCAATTTTTTTTTTTCATGGCGAGATTTTGAAATGGGTTTGGTTTTGTTCCAATGCAAAACAGAAAACATTTGGAAAATGTTTTCCACGTTTTGTTGTGGTTACATTGAAAGTTCTCACGAAATGGAATTGTCATTGTCTGGTCAACCCTAATTTGCTGGCATTCAGAAATGATACCAGACAATTACCCATCCCCATTCCTGTTTTATGGACATCTTGTTGCATATTCTAGCAACACATGTTTTGTTCTGTAATCAAGACAAAAATGGATTGAATGGGAAGAGAGATTTTTGTTCAAAACTCCAAAGGTCTGGTTTAAGCCAGGGACATCGGTGTGTCATCTTCACAGAAAGAAACCAATGCTTTAATTCAGTGCAAATCAGCTGTGTCAGCCTGGAAGTCAACTGAGAGGATCCCGGTAGAGAGAAGTTAGTGCTAAAAATTGTCCTAGTGAAGAATAGATTAAATTCTCATCTTTTCTTTCATGTTATTATCTAAAGTTTCTGGGGAGACAGTGAATATACCTGTCATCCCCATGCTGAAGACAAAGAGCACTGTGACAGTACAGCCAATGCGAAGGTGTGTGTTACGTGAAAGGTTTGTTGTTTGGGCTTTATATTCCTTCCAGCCTTTTTTATTTTGAAATGCTAATTGCTCATTTTTCCTGTCAAAGTTGAAGAACTTGATGTTCTTTTCAGAGAGCCATTCCAGCAAAGGGTGCTTTAACCCATATGGTGGAAATCAAGTCATAGTGTAGGTTTCTTTTTTTTTTCTCTCTCCAAATTATAAGAACAAGAAGACATCCCCTTCCTCCATTTAGCCTAATACAATAGAGACCTGTAAACATAGAGTGATGTATGTATGCATGTTGGGTTTCTGTTTGGTGTGGTTTGTGTTGTTTTTTTTTTTAAACTATCATGACTTTATGATAGGACTTCAAAAAAAGTAATCTCCCTCTATTGACTTGATATGATTTGGATGTGCATTTCAGTGGCATATATCTCTAATCACCTTTACTTCATTCAGCTCTAACTAGTGATGGTCATGATGTAATTTTGGAATTCGGGCCTTAAGGGAGTGAAGATGAGTGTTCTCTACATGTTTCTGCCTTAAGAAAGGATGCAAACAGAAAAGTGAGCATTGAAGCCTCTCTGAATCAGAGGTGATGTTAGGTGGGTTGGGTGTTCTGGAACAAGGAGCAGTTACATGGCCAGTGGAATGAATTTTATTGTAACGGAGTAAAAGGAAAACTGCAGGCATTCAATGTATCTAGCATGTAATTTTCTTCTTTGCTTATTTCCTTGGGGGAATGGAGTAGAAAGTTCCTCATATAAATGAACCTACATTCTAGTGGGGAAAAAGCAGGGAAGAGTCAGGCGGTGTGATATGTGATCAGAAACATTAATCACAAAATCCTCTTATTGATTTCATGAATCTTGATGCCGCTTACAAGGTGTTGAAAGGAATCCCTAACTCTAGAAGTAGGATGACAGGCACACTTGTGCTTATCTGTCTCCCAACGGGTCACCGAGTTCTGCAACCCAGAGTCGCTGCCCGTGGAAACAGCTGCTGTTTTCACCAGGGAATTGGCTTTGGCTTTGGCTTTGCAGGAGCTCTGCTACTTCGTGTCAGTCCAGGCTCCTGGACTTCTGGTGGCAAAGAGAATAGCCTGAGTTTGCTGCCAGCAACTTTTCACTTCCGTTTAGCATCCAAACCCCTCTGTAGGAAAATATTTCCAGAATGACTGGAAATCACTTACTGTGAAGAATGCAATTCTCATTCTAGCAAAACACGCTGATATAATGTTTTGTAATTTTATGCGTAGCTCCCACTGTCTTATGAGATTGGAAAATGAAACTAGCTTGAAGCCAGTGGGTAATTCTCTGAATATGCAGTGAGTGAAATAGGCTTTCTAATTAAAGGTGTTTATTGCTACAGAAACATTGGATCTCAGTTTCTTCTCTTTGAAATAAACTTTTCACCATTGAGTGTTGTTTATTCTGAATATCTGTGGCTGTATTTTTCCTCTGTGGCACTACTAAGAATTTACAGTAAGCCGGGGCAGATCAGCTGGATTCTCCACAGTAGATCCCCATTACCTCCATAATATTTTTATATCAGTTGCAAGTCTTGCTCTAGATTTTGTTATTTCCGCAGCTGTGTGATGCTCCGGAGGAGAATGTGAGCTTCCGGAGATACTTGAGTTCTCCAGGACAGCAATGCTAGATAGTTTCATTTTCATGCTGAAGTGCTTCTTTTTAGGCTCTGCTTGCTGAAAATATCTTTGGGAGTGTCTTAGATCTAGAGATGTTGAAGTGTGGGGGGGTGGTGGTGGTTTATTTATTTAAAAAAACCCCCCTATCATTGATATCTCTGTAGGCGCTTTCAGCATACGCAGCGTATTATCTGCAGCTATTGCTTTTCCCCTTGCTTTTCAGTTCAGTACTGTGACTGCTTGGTTGCTGTGTCTCTACATGCTGCTTTAATTCTGTTTCGTATCATACATTATTTATACATCCCCATGTTAAACTACAGGTTCACTTATAAGCTCTGAGCATCATTTTGGTTGTAGCCCTGAGTGTGGCTCTCCACCTAAAACCACAGGAGGTGATTTTGCAACAAGAAGTGAGCCTAGGAGAGGAAACTGTTAGTGCAAGGATTAAGCACTCATTTAAATGGAAGCAAATATTTGATTAGGCAAAGCAGGAGAACAAAACACTGTCTAACCTGATTTCTATCTGTATGGAGGCCAATAAAGGTGGTCATCGGGAAGGGTGGACTTGAAGTCTATAAAGCTCTTTTCAGCTGTTTTAAGGAAGCTGCAGCACCATAAGCCTAGGATACGTAGGCAGTAAAGAGGGAGGAAGATGACCTAAACCGCAGCCTAAATGTTTGTCCTTTTCTCCCCTTGATAGGTAAGGGAATAGGAAGAACCTTGCCTCTGCTTCTCTGGCTCTCAACATGAGTAGGTGGCCCAGTCTGCAAAGGGAAAAGAGCCAACAGAAAAGGTGAAGTGAGCCAGGGCTCCTCTCACCACTGAAACAAATAAGGGGGCAGGGAAGGGTGAGCAGTGCCATATGGCCCTAAAACAATCTCAGGCCTATTCCTGGGGCACTTCATTCCTTATGACAACAAGAAAAGGAGTTCAAGTTAATTCATACATTAATCCCTGGAGTTGTCTCATCCTCTGAAGGGAAATGCAGGAGAGGATAACCGTTTTGGACCTTGTCTGTGGCTAAGCTGTGAGCCTGTAGTATCACTCATTGATGTAGACGCGGAGGCTGGTTGAAGTGGACCCATATTGTCATCTTATGTCATCATCATCACACGTTCTGGCATCTCAATTACTGTTCTAAAATAATGAAAGGACTTGTCAGGTCAGGTAGGTTAGATGAATTACCCAGCTCAGTTACTCCTATCTAAAATAATCTGTATCACTTTACTGAGCGTCAGCATGTTGCTTACTTGAAAAATTACACTTTAACACTAGTTTCCCTCAGACATAAACAGTCATTAAAGAATTCTTTGGGGTTTAGGTCTCTTGATTTAGTACATAGCAAAGAAAATGTCAAACCATTTCTAAAGAAAATATTTTAACATTGGAAAAACATTTAGGAATGTAGTAGAGGAAAAAACCTACTGTGGAGAAAATAAACCTGTTTACACATGAAGGATTTTAATGTGGGTGAACATATTGATTTCTAAATTAATTTTATTAATAAAAATGGATGACTATGCAGTTGAAAAAATGCAATACAGATCCTGAGCAGGGGGAACCTAATAGCAGTAATGCTATTACAGTTAATTTTCACATTAGTATGATAGTAACTACTTCATCCTGTCGCAACAATGCAAAGTTTGATAGAGACAGGTAAGAAGATAATGTCCTCACAGGTTTTCCACGTAGATCTTTAGTACTGCAAGGAGAATTCATGTGCTCATATGATTTCATTTGGTAAGATGAAGAACTAGAAGAAAAAAAAAAAAAAAAGAACAATTGCAAAAAATCCTAGAACAAATGAAGAAGTATGAATGACCGGTGATTCACAAATTGTGTTAGCTGGATGTTTCATTTATGCTTGCCATTTCTTTTTTAGTTGTTACATTAGCAAGATGTAATAGAGCAGGAGCACCACATTACATTGGTGCTATATGTACCCAGCAAATCCTCCATGTGGCATACTGATATGGTATAAGACCCTATAGACACCACTTCAGCTGGAGCATGATTTGCCTGGAGGTTGATGGTGATAAGAGATGGATGAAGATAAACATCAGTTAGAGCTAGATGGGAGTTTACCCTTGTAATAGAGAAAGCAGAGAAAATTAATTTGTATTTTTTCTTAAACCCATGTTTTAGAAAAACAAAACTATAGAGAGCTATAGATTTAATTAATGTGTGTTACTGTTGAACTTTTAATTAAAAATACAGTAAAACATTAAATTATTTCTTTAAAAGTAAAAATGTTTCTGAAAGGAAAAATCAGTGTTTCAAAAAGAGTTTTTCCTAGATCAGAATTTCGCCAGAATTTATACTTTTCTAATAATGATGCTGATGACAATGTCAGCTGTAATAATGAGCTGACATTTATTGGTAAAGAAATATTTCCCTAGAAGTTTGTTGTTCTGCTGTGGTCTGCTGGTAAAATTTAAAGACTTTCTGCTCCCCCCGCCCCCGGCTGCAGATATGACAGCATTCAGCCTCTGCACAAGCAGCGTGTGAGGGCAGGAGGATGAATTTAATCCCAACTTTCTTTCTAATGGGATGGAAGATGGATGTGTGGGAACAGGCAGTCCTTCCCCTGCTGAGCCATGTGGGTTTTGTGCTAGAGCAGAGGCCTAGTTCAGTGACCCCATCTTCTCCTCTTTTCTCCCACACAGGGACCTAATGGATTAAAAAAAAAAATTAATTTATTATTTTCTCTTTTTATCTCTTGTAATCAGCGTCTCAATTGCTTGAACTTCTACACTGTCTCTGGCAAGCTGGCCTGCTTTGTGTGTTCACATATTTGCTTTCATGTGATGTGCCCTCAGAAAAATAGCTCGAATGGCTGCTCATTGGATCCTCCTCATTGCTAATTGGAAAAAAAAAATTGGTCTTGTTTAATTCAGATCTTGGAGGCTGCGCTGAAAGATAAACCGTGCTTGGCAATGATGTGGTTTACCTCAGTTACCAGCTGATACAAATTCAACAGCTGCTAATTGTGGCTTTTCTGGTCTGTGCTTGGGATTTGTGCTGTTGCTTGGTGAGGCTCAAATACGCACAGGCTTTAGTCTGGGGTGTGTAATCCAAAACACATAATAGAACAACTTTGCTTTGGGGAGAGAGGGAGAGGAATTCATAATACAGTCTAACAAAGTAGCACTTTTCCATTTCCAATTAGTGTTGTTCTACAATAAAGCTGCCTTTGTCTGCAGTGATAGTTAGGAGAAACTCAAATAAATTAGAACATATGAATCCAGAATATAAATAAGGTTCTGAACTATGTGGGATGCCTAGAAAATGAAAAACGGAGTAGATTAGTATTGGTCAAAAGTGTGGATGAAAGAAGAGCAATAAATTCCAAGAACAAATGTAACCAGATACAATGATACGTGTAATGAATCAAGGTCAATTGTTGACTAGAACAGTTTAGTGTAGATAAATGAAGAATAATTGAGACTTTATGAGTCTGTCTTGCATGAGGTTTTAAAACATTTAAATAATTGAAGTAAAAGGGGCGAAGAGTCAACAAGACAAGTTGGCGTTTCATGTTATTGAGAGAGATGAAATAGAAAAACAGAAGATAGGTTTTCACCTATAGAATAATGACAGTTTTTTAGTACACAAAGGTTGATGCTTTGGGGGCTTTCACAAAATATAAAAATGTAAAATGTCAAAAGACAACTAATTTGACAAAGCAGAACTACTCATGTGTTGTGGACATCTTAAATGTGAGGAAGATGAATAGTAATGTTTCAAAGCAGTAAAGATGCTTGAAACACAATGCTAATATATATACTTAAGAAACCAGTATCAGTAACTAACCCATCCTTGTTACCATTTTCAAAGCTGGATTCTAAAAGATACTTAAAGATACTTGCTTGGTCTTTGTGACACACGTCCTGAATAAAATTCAATCCCTTTCACTTGTTTGAAAAAACTAGTAAGCCCAAGAGAGTGGATGAATAGAGATGGCAAAATTCTATGAAAATAAGATCAAAGCATTAGCGTGCGTTCATTTTTCCAAAGCTATTGACTTAATGAAATCTGCATTTTCAATGGAGCTTATCACAGCTGTAAAGTATCCAGTGCTGATCCAGCTTGGGATATGATCGTGGACTGTGTGGGGAGCAATCAGACCAATTTTCAGTGCTTTTGAAAATTGTGTCTTCCTGTTAATTCTTTACCAGTGATATCCAGGTGTTATTTTCACCTAAGCTGTGGAAGTAGAAAGCCACCTCTCTGCCTGGTCTGTGACTAGTATTTCAGAAATACTTTCTATTCTGGAATTTTTTTTTTTTTTGCAACATGCCTCAAAATTTACTCTGCCTAGTTTCATCTCCTAGTTTTCACTGCAGCTTTCCTTTTTCTTTCCCCCTCTATTAAACTGGAAACAACTAATTTACAGCAAATATTAAAAAACAAACAAACAAAACCAAAACATCTAAAAAAACCGTAAGTTTTTGGAATGAAAGGCCAACAACCAGTTAAATTTTCTCCTTGAAGTTTTTAACGCAGAATGGAGTTGAGCTTCAGGTTTTGCAAGCCCTTTATATGACTCTAGTCCCAAAGTCTACATCAAAAGCCTACCTAATTCCCTGTTGGCTTTCATCCTGTTTATTTTGTAGCAAAAATAGTATATTTATTTTACACGCATATAACATTTTACACTACTGTTTGCAGTGGTTTGATGAATACTGGAGAGAACAAAGCAGGAGTCATCAAACCTACTTTTTGTAAGCCTTAGATTAAATAGTCTTGGTAACATGTGAAAAAACAAACCCAAATGTATTCTTCAATTGGCTAGACAGCTTGGTAGTTAATTGCTTTTTTAAAATATGTACAAGGAACATGACTGTGGTATATTAATTTGCAAATATAACAAAGTGCTTTCCCACTCCAAAGGATTTTAATGTGGAGAGGCAAGAAAAAAGGGGGTAGTGGTGATTGCTAAGCCAGGTGGATGATTACAGAACTAGTGGTTCTTTTTATCTCTGCTGGTTTACTCAGACCATTCTGAACCTCCCTCTTTGCACTTTGTGAGCATCTTTCCTTCAATGGGCATTGAGGCAAGCAAGCTTGACCCATCTGGCAGAAGCCAAGACTAAAAAAAAAATCTCAGTGCCCCTGCTTGTGTGTTTGTGTACAGCTGTATCAGAGCATATTGACATGAATGTATTTATGCTTTGGAGTTGCACCTTCTCATAACTGCATTTTTGCCATATGGTGTGCACCTGCAGATAGTTGAAAGCACATTTCAGTGCAGTGTGACAATTTTGGGGTTCAAACTCACCTTGTTCATTCCAGCTATGAACAGCAAAAATAAGTATACAAAAAAGCTTTTCCAAGGGAATGATAAAGGCTAATGGATTTTAATGATTCTGTATTTTTCCAGATAAAAATAGATGGGACGTTATCCTTAATATTTGACGGTGTATTCTTATACAATAGGATCTGGCTCCTTAAAGGTGATCTTGGAATGTTTCATGTGAGCTAGTATTGTGATCCTTCATGTAGGTGACACAGGGGAAAAAGGGACTTGCCCAAGGACACCCAACAAACCATGCCAAAGGTGTGGACAGCCACGCAACCACAAAGGGGCTGTTTAAAGCACTGTTGATAAAGAGGTTTCCTCCATACACTTGGACTTCACGGTGGTCTTTCTGAAAAGAAGTAATGAATATGTGAAGGGATTGGGGAGCTTAGAGATGCGTGGTGTGCTCGGTGGCATGTTGCTTGGCTAATGACATAGCATAGTTGCAGCAATCCTGGGAAAGCTCTGCTTATCCCGGGCTCTGTCTGCAGGGTCTGACGAATATAACAGGAATGATTCCCATCTGAGCTTGAAGGCCATAAAACAAGGGAAATATCTTCAGTGCCTTGCTGTTCCCACTATGATAGTAGTATTATGCTGGGAATCGTTAAAATGTCCAATAATCCTGCTTTCTTCTTTCTGGCTGGGTGCAATGATGATTGTGTGCTAGATTGCAGGGAAAAACTTATAGATTAGTATTTCAAAATGATCATAACGCTTTGTTGCACTGGTTTACAATTTTCCAAAAGTGCTTTACCAATACTCCTTTCTCAGTCTCAACACAGGGGTGAGACAAAGATTGTTAGTATGCACACCTCACAGGTAGGTGCATGCAGACTAAGAGCAATGGTTGTAGGAACTGGTTCTGATATATTCACATATATGTTCACTTTGTATATTCATGGCTGGTGCAATTTTTGGTCCAATTGTTATAGCAGTCTGCCTGTACCAGCCTACTGTACATTTGCATATGGCAAAGGCTGTCTTTGTATAAATCCAATTCCTCTGTAAATGAAGCTAAGGCACAGGACTGTGCCCTGTGGTGGCAGAGGAGTGACTATATGCTTTACTTGGGCAGCTCTAGTGCAGAGGTGAAAACCTTTGGTAGGGAAGTACAGCATATATCTGGAGAGAAGTGGTAGCTCCCTGATTGCTGGAGGAAGCTTTGGCCCGATCTTGCCTGTCAGCACCTATAGGATGAGTTTGGAAGATCTGTCAGCAAAATTAATTTGGGCAACCATATGTATCCTGTCCCATAATAGCATGGTGCCTCAAAAGAAGGAACGCATGCTGTTTGGCTGAACAGCGATTCAGCTGGTGTGGGAGGCAGCTCTAGATCAGAGTTATTGAGTTGATAGAAATGCTGCCTTCAGACATTTTCTGGGGAAAACCTGATTTCTCAAGCATTAATTCAATACAGAAAACTTTGTTGGTTAGCCCTATAATCTTATTTTTAGCTCTGAATATGAAGAGCACACACATGTGTGTCTGACTGCTTAACAGCTGCAGTCCACTAGGGAAAATCAGAAGGCAAAAAACAGAGCAGGGATTTTGTTTGTCTGAGCAGATGAGAATAATTTATATGTACAAGCTATTTATAGAAAGGCTGCAGCAAGCTAATTAATTGTTTATAGGGAGAACTTTAAAGAGCATAACCTGAGATCTGACATTCTGTGTAATAATTATAATTAGAGATGAGCTGGAATCAAAAATCAGGATGTGAACACAGATACATTTTTGGGGAAGTTTTGAATCTGATCCAGACCTCAACTGTGCAGCTTTTTGCAGCCATTAGGGTAGGCTAGAATGAAATCCTGGGTTGGAATTTGGCTTTCTGTGTTTTGGTAAAGTGCAAGTCTGGATCCACATTATGTGATGAGGGCCAGCTTCTAATTAGCATCTGGCATGCTAAGGGAACAAAACCAAATGGGGTTGCTATGCTTTTATTGGTACATATTTATTTGGTGGGTTTTTTTTAAAGGATTTCAGAAAAGCTTACTGAGTTATGCGTTAGGATCCTGGAAAGCTAGCACTGACATTCATAAGGTGATTGTCAAACTTCTAAATTATTTTAGAAATAGCCTAATTTCTGTGAAGTCCTCTTAAACCTTAGGATAAAGGAGTGGTCTATTGGTGTTTTCTAGGTCTTGAGGAGTAGTGGAAAAGAATTTGAATGCTCAGCTTGGAAATGCAGCTGAGGCACAGACATTGATTTATGCTTAGCATTCGCTAGCACTTCTGGCTCTAGTGCAATAGTACCTGAATGTTTTGAAACTTGGTTCTGATTCTAAACTAATTAGAAGTCAACTACTGTATGCTACATAAATAAATATAAATAGTGAACCAGATGAAAGATGAGTTAAGGAGCCAGAGAATTAAATCTCAGTCGAGTATTTATCTTAGCCAGTGCATCTCAGTTTATATGAGATTCCTCTAGGCAGAAAGAAAATCCATCCAAGGAAAGACTGCATCCTGCCTGTATGTTTCAGTTAGTTAGCAAATATGCAACTGAATCTCGGATTTTGTTTGTTTTCCTTCCAGGTACCAGAGGTAATTGCTGAAGAGATTATGATACTTTTCATAGGGTACTGGAGAACTTGAAAGACCTCTGTATCTCCGTGCAGCAGCTAATCGATTTCTTAAGGTAGATCCAGCACTGCTTGCAGGGAGGGGGCAGTAGCGCAGGCAAGCGCGCTTGCTTCTGCAGCCAGCACAGGCAGTGGATTGTCAGATAAGGACAGAAAACCTGCACGTAGTTGCAACACGTTTGGGTCAGGTTAGACCCTGTACGAGCAGTTCTGTCCAATGTTCAGCATTGCATAAGTAAGGCCCTCACGCACTTGCAGTGCTCTTAAATCAGTAGCCACGGGCATGATTCACTGTTGATGCTGTTTTGCTCTTGTTTTCATCCTTTTCATCCCAGACAATTTTTTTTCTGGCTGCTGTGGCTGAGTTTATGCTGCCTTTACTTTCTCCCTTAATTACTTTTCCTATTTTGTTGTGGACCTAAACATTTTTTGCATGACAAATGTGGGACTGTTTTCAGCTTGATGTCAATGCATTTCCAGACAAGCAAACTTACTTTCACTGGACCAGTTCCTGAGCTGCATAATCTTCTCCTCCAGGAGCTGCAGCTTTATTCACTTGTAAGTGAACCCCTCCCTCCATGTTCAGCACACGCTAGAAACTGCTAGTTTGAACTAAAAGATGATATTGTTTTCCCTCATGCTTGTCACGGACAATATTTTGTGCCTCGAGGCAGCTTCTGCAACACCTAAGTATGTTGGAAAACATCCTTCCACCACGGTGGCTTGAAAGGGTGGCAGCAGGTTTATGCAAAGCAAGCTAAACTGCAGATCTGAACGACCTCTCTGCAGAGCATTGCTGCGAATCCAGTGCTGCTCGAGGAACTATTCATCATTCCTGTCTTCTTCAGTGAACTTACAAGTCTGTCTAATAAGGACCACACACATAATCTTTTATTTATATAATGGTCTATTTATCAATGTGAGGCAAGAATTTGACCTTATTATACAAACTTCAGTATTCCCAAGATGCGTCAAAATCCAGTTTCCTCTTGCAGCTCAGCCCTTCCTAACCCACTTTTGCATTTTCATTGCACTTTTCATTATGTAGCTAATTAAGCCATGTTTGTATATAAACACCATTACACAGTTTACCAGCTAGTGAAAAGTTCTCTGACATATATATATGCATACACTGATAGATGGTGTATGCAGCACGGGATTTTTTTTTCTGAAGTAGGTTGTAGTTGGTTAAAATCAAAATGACATTTTACTAATGGCATTGCTATGAAAGCAGACTAATAGAGTTTAACTGTGAGATTTCTTCTCCCTCTGGAAACAAAATGAGAATAAATGAAAACACACAGTGGTTTTGTTCTTTCTTGTTGCATTTTGTGCCCAAATCAAAACTTCAGAAAATACAAAAGGTCCAATATTGAATTAGCATATAGAAGTTGTAGCTAAGTCTGGATTTAGCTATGAAAATCAAACCGTGAGCGTAACTCATGCGCACACAAATCAACCCTGACTTGGGATGATTTATAAGATCTTGTTCTCCATGTGCGTGTGTATTCTTTGCAGAACCTTTAAAGACGGGTAGAAAATCTGTACACAAGGTGACTTGGTGTGCAAACCTGCATCTTTCAGTTAAACCTGGGCTGCTGTTTGCATCTGCTCTGTCCTGCATCGCATCGCAACAGCCTCTCCTTGTCTTACAGTGAATTTTTAATTAATCTAACTTGACTCTTCAGGCAAGAGTCCAAACCCTGTGAACAGAAACACAGAATTTAGTTTATGAACTGAAGCATGCAAGGTTTGTCTGGCTTTAGCTACCTGTTTCCAGGGATACTTGAATCTGCTTAGGTAAACTTCCATCTTCCTCATTTTCATTCTTCTTATCGGGAGAATTGCATGTGTTATGTTTCTTCTGCTGGCTTCAAATATTGCCTGGGGGATGAATGACAGTGAAGTTCAGTTTCTGTTAAAGAGTATACCTTTGTAAAGTACATTTTGTGTGTTTAATTGACACCAAGTCATTTATCTAATTCATAAGGGGATAAGGTAGTCAGCACACATAGCTGAGAGCTTCGTTCCAGACCAAAATATGGAGAGTAGTCTGTTGGATTTGATGTAATGTACTGCAAATATAGGTGTCTCTACTTATCCATTAAATGAAAAGAAAACAATGTATGTAATTCCAAGTATAGAACAAGTACCTTAGGATATTGTGTTAAACCATGGAGTGATTATTCACATGCCTAAAGTACATGTAACCGACTGTAGGGCTGGGACACATACTATCATGTTTTCCCACACTGGTTGAGTATTAGAATAATCCTTTTTCATCACAGCATGCTGATGGGCATTAATAAAACAAGCCCGCTAATTTAACAGTATTCTACAACTTTGCCTCAAGTACACTTTTTGTTCTGGCATGTTAAAAAAAAGAAAAAAATAAATGCGTAGAACAACTTCTCATCACCACTGGGACTATATGCCAAGACGATTTGTTTGTCAGAACTCCTACAGCTTCAATGCCTTTCCACCTATTTCTTCCACCTTTTCCCCTTTCCTTTATTTTTAACTTTCAATTTATTGTTTTTAAATTCAATGAGATAACAAGCTACCTCAGGGGAGGAATTTTACACCATTCCACAGTGAAAGTAGTATTCTTTAAAAAGTTATGCTATTGCTTTACAGCTTTGAAGAAACGTGTTCAAAAACCAAAGTAATGGAAGTTTTTAACTAGACTGAACAGTTTCTAAATAGCCATGGGGCGAAGTCCTGGCTCAAGCCTCTGTTAGCTAGCTAATTCCTAATTACTCTGTATTTCATTAAGAAATAAAGGATTAGACTATAAGAGTTTTGCTTTAGATGGAAGTATCAGGAAGCTGCTAGAGATCTTAAAATGTGATTCCAAGTTGCTTTCCTACATCTGTAGAAAATTGCCTCAGTCTCTGTTATTAAAGTTAAAGCTTTTGGCACAAGAACAAATTTTGGTAAATGTTACCTTTTCATACAGGTGGATTTTTTTTTTGTAGAAAATATATAAAGAGCCAAAGAAGAAAAGAATTTCATGTGTAGAATTTACTTTTGGCAGTTGTTCAGAAATATGGAAAATTTAGGATTTCAGGAAAAAGGGCAGGATTATGCATGTAATCCTTCCTTCCAAAATTGGTGAGGTAATATTTGGGGCATTAGTTTCACTACCATTTTTTTTCAGAGTGTAACTGAGACTGGAGAACCAGGACAGGTCGACTTCACTGGAGAAGAACACAGTAGAATATTCATCAGTAGGGAGGGTAAAAAAGGACCAAAAGCTGAGGTTCCTTTGAGATACTTATAACAAGAATAAAGAAAAAAAAGTTAATTGTAATTATTTTGGATATTTTAGAATTTCAGGATAAATGTCTTGAGTGAAATACCAATATTTCAGTAGAAAACCCCCAAGAGTTAGGGTAACTATTGTAGCAGAATTTCTTTCTGAATCCTCTTTTTTTTTTTTTTTTTTTTTTTTTTTTTGGTACTGATAGCATTCTGAAATTATGTTTGGTGTGAAGTTTCTTACAGTTGATCGCTATCAAAAGAAATGAAGCATTTTTTTTGCTGTAATTTGATTATTTGTAAAAAATCCTTAACCCTTAAATTATGTGAATATGAAAAACAAATATAAGCTCTTTGTTATAATCCTAATTGAGTTGTAATACTCTCCCACTGGGTACTTCTCTGTCCCTTTAGGAAATGAAATCCCTTAAAAAATCTAACCCTTAATCCACTTATTTTCTTTTGAAAATCAAATTAGGCAGCCAAGTGCACTTTCAGATACATAAGTACCTTTGTAATCCAAACCCGGGTCGTGTTCTGACGTGAAACTGCGATTGCACGTTCTGCTCGGACAACGTCTGAGCTGTTACTTGTGCTGGGGCTACTGCTCTGTGATCAGCTCTGCCTCCTCCCTCCCTCCCGCTAAAGGCTGCCTCTTGCCTCGCCTGTGCTGCTCATAGCTACATGGGGAAAAAAGGTGTTTCCTCTGACGTATGAGCCAACCCAGATCACTGCTGTTTCCTTGTGACGTTGCAATAGTAATAGGGCTTTGGTGGCAGTGACGGTCTAAAAGATAAAGGAGAACTAAGGTTTGTAGGTGCAGGTAATATCTTTTTATTAGACCAGAGCGCTATAGCTGGAGCCTGTAATGTGTTTGCCAACTTGCCTGCTTCTGTATATCAAGCTAATGAAAGTTATTTCCTCTCCAAGTTAACTTGGCCTTATTTTTTTTAGAGTGAAATCAGCAGGGATAGTGGCACTTAGAGTTGATGTTTAAGTTCAGGTCCTTCCATTTGAGGAGCTCCCTCTCCCCATGGAGAGGCCAACCCAGTGAGCTGCAGTAGACGGGCAGTAACTCACTGCCTCCCTTTAGCTCTTCTGTTTTAGATGGAGGAATTAAAGATTCAAGATTGAGAAGGAGGGAGGAAAATCATGGATTGGGGATGGTGGTGGCTCCCAGCCCACTCCAAGGACTGTGCACATATATCACAGGAACAACTGTCACTGCATAAATTGCAAGAGGGTCCTTGGAGTGAATGCAATGCTGAGTGCTCTTGGATCTTTTTCTTAAGCTTTTACAGTTTTATTCCATCTCTAATTATGCATGGAACTAAACCCTGAAGAAATCTGGAAGGCTGCAGTGAAAAAGAGCTATGCCACAGTGGAAAAGGGGTGGCTATCACTCTCGCCAGCTTCCTTTCTGTCGCACATCTCAATTAGACGCACACTGCCCAAACTTCAGTTGAGGTGGAGATGGGAAAGCACGCTTCCACTCATGCATGATGGTCTTTTGTTATGAAAATATCTGTTAGCCTTTTTCCAGCCATGACTGCATGGATGGGTAGCTCTGTGGGTTTCAGAGTTGTCAATACAAAGGTTGGTGATGTGAAAACAAATGAACAAAAACATTTCTCTTTGAGTTTTTGGATCTGTGCAAAACGCGTGTGGAAAAATTGCTAACTGCTCTGCAGTTGAAGGTAACACCAGTATATGAATCTGCCTGAGCTCTCTCAGCAAGAACAGTTCTTGCCTGACAGAAAGGTCAGAGTTGTATTTCCTTATAAGAGTTCAAGTTCCCCAGTGAAAGAGGAAAAGGGACGTCTGCGTTTGGGCAGGGGAGGTCTGGTACTGGTTCTGGCACGCATCCAGATAGAGGGGCTTGCTGTAGCTGTGTCCCTGTGACACGTAGGTCTTTTTCCAACTTATTGGTGTCTGTATTGATAACCTGACTGCAAACCTTTCTAACATTAGCAAGGCTGAATGAGCCCGTTCATGACAAAGGGCAGATGTGACATTTAGCATTCAGTACTGCACAGTCTTCCTTCTATCACAAATATCTACCCTATAGTCTCTTTACATAGCAACTGAGCACCTCATGGTATTTGAGGTATTTGTCCTTACATTGATCTTCTGAGGCACGTAAGGCTCTTTTACAGCTGGGCTGGGATTTGTCTATAGCTGTCTGAAATACTGGTATCCAACCCGAGCGAGTTGTTCAGGAGAATTGTTTAGTCTAAGAGATGCCCTTCCAGGAAAAAAGATCCCACCTGTCCTTAAGGCAGATGGGGCAATCACCTTTTGGAAGTATCTTTCTCTCAATATTGACTGTAAAAGGAGTTTCTGCAATATGATCAGACAAATGCCTAACACTACTGCTGCAGGGCCTCTTGAAAATTGCAGCAGGCTTGAAAGTATCTTTAGAAATGTGGTCCCATGATCCTTTTCCAATGCAATAAATGAAGCTTAAGGGAGACCAAGGAATTGTGGTTTCCTGCGTAGTAAGTGCTGTAATGCTCGCCAGCCTTCAATTCACTTTGGCTTTCAACCCACTTGAAGAACAACATATTGGTAATTATTACAATACTGTGACGCTGCTTTAGTGAACCTTGTTTTTTCTCTTTACCTCTTTTCCACTCTATAGTGGGAGGAAAAATCATAACATATGGAGGCATACCTATAGGGTAATGAGGCTGGTTTTGTCCCATCAAAGAGCTGTTTTCATCTTTGTATTGAAAAGATATTTATTCTACTACCGGCTGTGGCCTTACAGGCCTCTGTTTTTTCTGACCACATATTTAACATAAATTACCAGTCTCAAGGGGGATATGATGGCCTGTCTATAACTGCATTCAAAAGGTGTTTCTTTAAGAAAAAAATGTGAATTTTGGCAGACTTAAACATAAAAGGACCTTTTAAAAAAAATTTACATTTCAATACAAAATTAGTCTTACTGGCCCTGAGTCATTCTGGTGTTTATGTATGCACTCCCGGCTTCAGGAGCACAGTTGTTCCAGTCGTGCCTGTGGTAGTTAGTACTAGCTTAGAAGAGCTGTGATTAAGCTGAATCACCTCCAGCCATTAGAATTTCAATGGTCAAAGCTCAGGCTTGTGCCCAACACAGAAACTTCATGCCAGGTTTCACCTACACAGGGATTCAGGGTTTAGGCAGTACCCTGTGTACTCTAGAAATTTGTATGTGAATTATGGAAGTCCACCCCAGCTAGGCCCATGGGCACTGCCTTTGGTGGTGCTGGCGTGGCTTCCTTGGGGTGCCTTGCTTCCACTTAACTCACAGAGCTCCAAACAGGATCCCTGCTCCGAGAGGAATCAGGCCATAACCGTTGGGATAATGTTTCTGTCAGGTTTTGTGGCCCACTTTTACCTGGACTGTTTCCCTTGGGTCTCTGCAATGTTTCCCTCGGCACCCCTTGGGGGACAGCTGTGCTGGCTTGAACTGGGCTCCCTCCCAGCAAACCCCGTGCCAGTGATAAGATTCCAGGGCAACCTGGGTCATATACTTATGCAATTTTTCATTACTTACTCCTAATTATGATTGTAATTTATATTTTTTTAATCTGCAGAGATTATTACAATTGTATTGAGATTCTTTATCTCCTTTGTGCATACTTATCCTTCGATGATCTATGTATAGTATTAGCTACCTCTCCTCTAATTACATCTTCCTGATTCTTCAGCAAATCTTTTAAGGCAACATTAATCAACTGAATTTGGAACAGAGAGCACCTGAGGTGTCTCATGCAAACCCTCAGATTGAATTTAAATTGTGCTCTCAGAAATGAAAGGCAATTTCCTAAAGGTTTTTTTAAATTTAACTTCAAAGCCTCCCAAGTATATTTTATTTTGATAGATCTCAAAAAGAAGAACCTTTTTCATTGCCAATATATTCTGCTCTTAGATATATTCAGTTTACACCGGTAAGGCAGAAAAGAATCACTACTCTATCGCACAACATTTAAGGAGTTCTCAGTAGACGCCTGGGAACCATAAATAAACTCAAGCTTGTTATAAGAGAGTGTACTTTATATATCCATAAAGGAAAGATCTTTCCTGGCTAAAGTGTTGTGTGTTTCAATGCAGGCTGCTGATTTTTTTTTTTTTCTTTTTCGGCCAAGTTAGGCACTTTTCTTGCAAAAAGAAAGTTATTTTATGGTGGAAAAGAGGCAGTCTGGAGATTCACTTTACCGTTTGAAACTGTTCCTCAGAAGGTTTGCAACAAAAGCCTCACGTGAGATGGCATTACAAATTCCAAACTCAGGAAAAAATTGCAGCTGGGTATTTCTGAATGGTCACAAAATTGAAGAGAAGCTGCCCTTTAAGTGTAAGTCAATCTGGATCTGCCCTTCAGCAAAGTTTGGCTGATTTGTCTTGGTTTACATCAGAGTTGTGGAAATCAGAGGTTTAGAGTGAAATGTACTTTGCATCAGACATTAAACAGCAATTTGAGGGTGTCTGCTGCAGGAGATTTGAAGCTGCAGCTGAATTAAGGACATACTAAATCATAACTTAAAATCACATACTCCAGGATCTTTGTCTGTCTAGAGAACTTTCTGCTCCAAAGAGGGAAACCTCTGTTCTAGTTTCCATTCACCTTCGCTAGTTCAGTTTTGTACCATAAGCTGTGGGTACCACAGTTAGCTTTACTTTTCCTTGTGACAAAAGGAAATTTTGATCTTGATGTGAATGCAAAGAGGCACAAGTTAAGATTCTGTTCAGACTGATGTCATCTTTGTTCCTCATTTAAAGCTTAGAAAAAGATGGTCTGGAGCACCCTGCTATAGCACGTCTTCCAGAACAGCTTGTGGAGGGTTCACCAGGGTGGGATAATGTGGCTGAGTAGTTTCCATGAAAGGAGGTGATGAGACACAAAGCCTATGAGGTGAGAACTTCCATGTCATTTTATATTGTCGGACAGGTAGAAAGGACTTAACATAGATGTAACTTGGCCTGAATGTATTGACAGCGCAGAACCATCAACTCTTTTCACATGACCAGTTCCCCCTTCGACAAGTTACCGTGTGAGTTGAAAGTTTTGCAACTACAAACCCCTTGTTGCCTGTCACTGAAGGAAAGGCATCCACCGAGATGAGAGCCATTTCTTAGCTCTTCAAACCTACTTCTCCTGGCCATGATGAAGCTGTATGTAAAATACAGACATGCAGAATAATAGAAAACTGAGTTTTTATTAGAAAATTTAGTACCAAAAGTAAAAAGCAGGAGGGAAAAAAAAATCCCCTTACTGAATGGACAGATGTATTAACGATTAAAGGATTTTGGAACTAGAGGCCATGACAAATATTGGTATGCTTGAGCATAAGGCTACGAATATTAACCCTAGCATATAGCTTAGTTTTATTCTGACTTCTTAGAAATGATGAGTGTTTGACTCTTCTATATTAGGTTCAAATAATCTGTATTAGCAAAGCACTAATTCTTCCACGCTTTTATCATATGTGTGCCAATGGATCTACAAACAAGGGTGGCAGAATGAACCCATGTAAATCTGCCTGACACAGCTTTTTTTCTCCCCTCTTTCTCTATTTTCTTTGGTTTATTTTCTTCACTCAAGAGTGCATTAGAGCTCTAGAAATAAATAAAAAGAAACACTTTTATAATGACTTCCTGGGCTTTGGTGTTTACGTTTTATTATGTGCTTTTCTACTGCTGGAGGAGTGCTTATCCCATGCTTTCAGCACCCTTGATAGTTTTCTGAAACTGTAGCAGTAAAACTGCAGTAGCATCTAGGGGGTCTATGTGGGCTGCAGTTTCTGCCGGGCTGCAGGGTTGCTGGCTGTGTGTGCTGCCAGCTACTTACATCTCACAAAGCAAGATGGAAAAAGAGGGGTTCAGGAGCTGAGCTGGGACCTTTTGCACACCCCAAAGATTAGGAGAATTGTGCCTATGTTATTAGAAAAGTATTGATGTTTTCCGAAATAATTCGTAGTGCCATTTGTGCTATTTAATGGTCCATGAAGCCAATAGATATGTTAGAGCTGGCACAGCTTCTGCGTGCTTCAGTAGCTTTAGATTAGAGTATGTTGTCTTTGAAATGACAGTAATTATTTGGTTTGTGTCATCGTTTAACCCTGTTTGGCAACCAAGCACCACACAGCCACTCACTCACCCTTCTCCGTCCTGGTGGCATGGGGGAGAGAATTGGAAAGTAAGAAAACTCATGGGTTGAGATAAGAACAGTTTAATAATTGAACTAAAATAAAATAATAATAATAAATTGTAATGAAAACAACAAAACAGAGAGAAAGGAACAAAACTCAGAACAAACAAGTGATGCGACTGCTTACTGTCTGCTGACTGACACCCAGCCTGTCCCTGAGCAGTGATTGGTGCCAGCTCTCCCTGGTTTCTATACTGAGCATGACACCATACGGTATGGAATAGTCCTTTGGCCAGTTTGGGTCAGCTGTCCTGGCTGTGCACCCTCCCAGCTTCTTGTTCACCTCCTCTCTGGCAGTGTATGGGAAACTGAAAGGTCCTTGACTTAGTGTAAGCACTGCTTAGCAACAACTAAAACATCAGGGTGTTACCAGCATTCTTCTCATGCTAAATCCAAAACACAGCACTATCCCAGCTACTAGGAAGAAAATTAACTCTATCCCAGCCAAAACCATGACAGTTTGGGAAAAATCTTCACATTTTAATAGCACTATTACAATATTTTTTGTTTATTATGCCTTTACTGCTTTGCCTCAAGATGCATGTGGATTGTGCTGAAAACATAGCATGGGTGAACTATGCTAAATGCTGAAAGCATCTTAAATCTAAACCGCAGCTTTTTGTTAGACATCACATGGGGGAGTCAATAATGTTCTCAGGAGTCTATGTGCGCCTTTTTATAGAAGGAGTAGGCAAGTAATATGGGTTAGATTTCACTCATGTTGGTCTTTGTACTCTGAGTGAATTTAGACTTGCGACTGGTCATATTTGATTTAATGGTAACATTCAGTTATTTGCAAGCACATGGAATACAGGACTGGCAGTGAGTTCCAGTCCTGCAAACAAAATGTACTTGTACATTTGCATTCTTGAAGTCAGTAGTTTTGTTTATAAAGATGCTTCCCCAAGACCTCTTGTAGAATTTGAACTGAGAAGAAAACACTTCTGGCATATGAAAAACTGAAGTGGTTCTGTGCACTGAATGCTACCAGCTGACACCGCTAGGTATTAGCATATAACTGAAAATTATCAAACAGTAACAGATGTGTACACGTGTCTGTATGTAGTAAAAAAATAACTTTTAAACTATATAAACTATTTGGCCTTTAGGATGGGGGAGCTCGTTTAAGAGCCTTGAACTGTCTCAAATCTGAGCCAGGTGCTGAGCCCTGGGGTGTATATGCTGAAGCGGAGCCTGCTCTTATTTCAGTGCTGTGCTTTGTCAGCTTGAAATGTGTTTACTCCAAATTCACATGTTTATGCAGAGATTTTTCATGAATTCTGTATGCCAGGTCACACGATCTGTGCACAGCCCCATTGTAAAATGCGTTGTGCTAGTCAGTGGAGGGAAATGAGGTTTGGGCTTTTTTTTAGGACTGAGTCCAAGATTGTTTATTTCAATATCTTTCTTTTTTCCATTTATTTTCTAAAAGCCAGGAAAAGAACCCAATTTAAGCTATGCCCATATTGTGTCTCTGGCACCAGAGAAATAAATCAGTTGCATTTTACTGAGACAGTATGTAAATACAGCTCGACCTTCCTTGCGCTGATCACTTGATTGCCAATTTGGCCTCTGTGAAAGTACAGTGTGGCAGAAATGATACTTCTTTAAAACTCACATGCCACCACCATTCAGCTCTCCATATACTGAGCATTTTTCTGTTTTTAATTAGCAACTTTGATATTAAGCCAACTGGCAAATATTTATTTGATGAAGATCCTCCATTCATTAGCAAGATGAGAAAAAATGAATCTATAGCAGCGTATAACTGCCCCATTAAGCAGCATTAGCTATCTATTTGAGAGCTAATAATGTAAAATACAATTTTCCGACCACCAGATGTTGATGAATAAACTGGTGCTAAATTGGTGGCAGTAAAGCAATAAACAGGTCAGAGGTCAATTAGTTCCACCAGAAAGAAGCAACCCAGTGGGAAAACGGCAGCGACGCCGTGATGGATGCTGAGGGGGTGACTGACTGGTGTTTTATTCAGAATTTTGTGCATGCAGCTAAGAGAGCCTGAGACTCAGGCAAAACTGATACTTAACTTTATGGGTCACTGTTGTTTCTTATTGCATCTCAGCCGGGCCTGGGGGCTGTGGCAGTGCTGTCCCCTCCCCAAGCAGCTGCTGATGCTGGATGGTAATTTTGGATCCACTGGAAGCAATAGCTGAACAAAATCCCATCAGCCTCACCAGGACTGAGACTCTCCTAGAGTGCCTTGTCCTGCACAGATATTTGGATATGATTCAGCCTTGATATGCTCAAGTGAAAGCCACTGTGCCTCTCCCTGGGTGCCAATCCAAGAAAAAAAGATTTATTCTTACATGTAATTCCATCCTTCAAGAGGAAACCACCTCAGTACATGTCAAACTTTGATTTCAGGTAACTTGAACAAAGGAAGATGAAAGCTATGAGATGAGGCAGCTGAGCTGGAGGACCCAGCAAGGGTGCGTAGGATGAGAGCTGAAAAGTAGCCCCACATTACAAAAATCACCAATCGTTCCATTAACTTTAAGCGAGTAATGCATGGTCATGCAGGGAGGATCACAGCTTTGGCATTGTTCCTTTCACTTTGCGTAATTAAAATACTCGGGAGGAGTAAGTCAAGTTTTCTGTTCCAATATATCTTTTCAAAATGGTGCTACAGAAATTAATCAACTTTTTTTAATCATCCATTTTATTCTGACCTATCACCCTTCCTTACAGCACTAGCATGTAAATGTTATGCACACTGCGTTAAACTATGTTAATATATTCCACAAATCACTCCCAAGGTTTGCTGCATTATGTTGAGCAGAAATGTGATGTGACAGAGAATAGAGAGGAGAGAACACGTGCACCTTTTCAGAGACACACTCCAACTCTAATTAAATACAAGTCTCGGAAAATGCTCAGTCTCTACAAAAAGTACTCTAGTCCTTACAGGGGCCTTTATTTTCATTTCTGCTTGTCCCTTGCAAAGTCCTGTCTTCTTAGGACAGTGTTGGAAATCAGACTTAAGGGTTGAGAAAAAGTAAATATCCATCACGGAGTGCAAACTGTAATGAGTCGTGAGCTGGTGGCATTGAGAACGTGTTACCAGGCAGATGAGAGGTGTCAGTGATCCACTGTGCCTTTTGTGCTGCTGATCATCTCTGTCATATTCAGAGTTTTCTTTCTCTGCAATAATAGATCACTGTTTTTCTGTCTGAATAGCTATTTCCTCCTCCTTATATACAATACAAAGGATATCGCTTAAGTATAAAAGCTTCTTCTCAAATCTCTGCAGGATGTTCTTTGCCCAAATCTTTACTTTAAAGACATTTTTTGCAGTGCAATATCTGAATTACATCAGATATGTGGCAGCTTTTTTTTTCTGAAAATAGCAGCTCTGAGCAGGATTTAGAGTGAACAAAAAACTGTTGGAGTTTTCTAAGTAAAAATATGTGTGTGTTTCAAAATTTAAACCTCTGAAAAGTCTACGTAATATATTTTTCTCCCCTCAAAAATAAAGCTGTATTTTCAGAAAATTCCACTGGGTGCAATTAGTAGAGACAGTAGAAATACTCATAGTGAAAGCTGAAGCTGCTTAAAATCCAAAGTGGATTAATTCTGAATTAATGCCATGATCCTGCACCCACTGATACCTGTGCTTAGCTTTAAACACGGAAATCAATTCAACCCCACTAAAAAACCATCAAAACTGTTTATGATTGTAGCGATACAAGTGTCAGATTTGTAAGACTGAGGCAGTACCAATAAGCTTTCATAGAATCATAGAATTGCCGAGGTTGGAAAAGACCTTTAAGATCATCAAGTCCAACCGTTAACATAACCCTTTCCCCCCGCTGTGCCCTGAGATGCAGGTCAGGGGCACCCCGGGGCCCCTGAGCTGGTGCTCCCAGGCCTGGGTCATGCCTCATCTGCCCTGGGGGCTGAGCTGAAGCCACTTGCCCCCAGCACCAGAAGCCACGCAGCTCACGTCACGGCATGGGGAATTTGATGTGCTGTTGCACGTGTGACAATGCATGGGTGGATGCGCGAGGATGGCACGAGACGTGCTGGCTTCGGTGGCACGAGGAGGAGGAGGAGGCAGGCTGCTACACTGAGCTATCGGTTCAGTGCTGCATGTGCTGGAGGCACCGAGTTTCTCGCAGGAGGTGCTCAGGGAGCCCCAGGACTGGGCTCTGCCTGTGTGTGCCCACGGCTGTGCTCCCCGCCATCCTCTGCACACCTGGGGTAACGAGTGGGCAAGGAATTGGACAAGGGCAAACGAACCTGCTGAGGGCTGTGTCGCCATGGGGTCCAGGGGGTGTTTAAAGCCATGGGAGGCTGGCTTGGAAAGCGCTGTGCTGTACCTCCAGGGATGTCTGAGGTCAACCATGACTGTAGGGCTGGGTGTGCAGCTGGGTACTCATTAACATGCACAGAACAAAACATACTTAAATGATGCATGGAGTCTCAGTCGTCTTTTTTTTTTCTTTCTCCCTTTTTTCTCCCTTTTCTAACTTTACTGAAGAAAATAACTTTTAAAGTCTTGGTTTAAACATCATCTTCCTTGTCTGCCCTATTATTTTCTCGCTACTGTGATTTACAAAAAACACATGTAAATATTTTATGATAGGGCCAATTTTATTCTCTTCCCTTAAAGAAAGCACTGATAAATATTGCTTTGGTTTTGATTCATCCTCTGTAATAGCTTTCTCCCAAGCCCAGAAAAATCCTATACAGAGACATATACACACTTTCTTTTGCATAAGAGATATATTGACTTCTTAGTGTAAAGAGTAGTCTTTTTTTTTTTAATAGCACGGTCTCGTATCGTTGTCCTGTTATTAGCATCTGGATACATCTTCTTCAGACAGATGGACTTCTTATCATGAGGCAAACCTAGGGTGAATGATTACAAAGTTAATTTAAAATGAAGAATTAAGATATTGTTATTGACAGTTCCATTTTCTTCCTTTCACGTTTAAATATGTCTGTGTGTTTATCCATACACATATATGTATATATAAGCAGAAAGAAAACTCACCCTAATTTTAGCCTGTTTGTCTCAGCAGATGCACATACAGAAAAAAATAAATGAATAATTCGCTGAGGCACAGTTACAGACGGGTGTTTCCGAGAGCCTAAGAACTTGTAAATGTCAGCTCAGGTCCTGTGGCTTCATCTCCTGTCAGCTTTCACACTCAGCTTAGCTGGGACACATAACAAGTAAACCTTTTAGAAAATTCAGCCTTCAGTTAGGCTGCATATTTTAAATGAATTGTAGGAATCTGTCTTTCCTGTCCATTATTTTGCATGGGGAGTGCATTTACAGAGAGCCAGCAGTTCTACGCTGTGTTGCTTGGCACGTGCCCTCCGAGCTTTGGGCTCCAAGCTGGGACCCAGCTGCCCTGGCAGCTCACGTATACTGTGCTCTCAATTCATGTACGCTGGGGGAGAGGTTTTACAGAAATGGCTGGTGAGAGCTACCTCTTGGTCGTGACATCTTTTGCAGTCTCCTTGAACTCTAACGCGGCAAATCCCGGCTGTTCACCTGCCCCTGGCTCTATTACTGATGCGGTACCAGGAGAGGGAAGGGGGGTGCGGGGGAAGTCATAGAAACATGCACTTATTCTTCTCTGTCATTTTTTTTTAGTTGTTTCAAATTTCTGAAATGCAAGTTCAAAGAAAGGGTAATTACTTTCTGCAACGGGCATTCATCTAATGGGAGAGTCATTTGCAATGAAAATATTTTAAGACCTAGGTGAAATGTTGCTAATGATTTGCTTTGTCAGGTCGTTAGGTAGCTTTCAGGCTTCACTGAAGGTAGCGGGAGTTTATTCTCAGCGTGACCACCGAGGAAGCATTGTCTTAATTTCTGATCATATCACACTTGCTTTTTATAACACCAATTTATGATCATAAGCTTGTCTCTTTGTGGGGTGCAGTGATGGGAGAGAAGGGGCCGGATTGCTGGAAGCAGAGCCAAGTCACATATAAGAGCAAGTGCAGTGCAAAGGCACCTGGAGCAGGCACTCGCTGTCTTCCCGACCAGCTTCTCGTAGCCTTTCCTTCTTACGTTAATGGATTGACTTCATATTCCAGAAATCTTCCTTTTTCATTTGTTCCTTTTTCTTTTTTTTTTGTTTGTTTTTGTTTTGTGTATAATGTTGTAACTCAGCAGGCTATGGCTGGTGTGTGTGCCAGGGTGCTCTTCATACCAGGGTTGCTTCCTACAGGGTGTAATTCTGCGTCAGACTGACATTCTTAGTAAGCACTGCTGAGGCTCTGCCAGACAATTGATTTCAAGGAACACACTTATAAGAATCTCAGATTTTGAGCCATCTGTAAAACACAAGCATCTCCGTGCCTTTATAAAAGAGTTGCTCGCAAGGAGAGAGAATCTGGGCGCATGGGAGTGATGCTTTACCTGCCATCATTTGCACCTCTGCAGTTCTGCACGCAAACATCAAACCCATTTAATGCAGGAGCAGAGAGGAGAGCATTAACACCTATTTGACCCACTGGCAATGTAAGAAATCTTTTCTTCTTTTTTTTTTTTTTTTTTTAACATATTTCTTCCAAAGCACAGTGAAATCAGATCTCCAAACTACCCAAACACAGCTTAAAATGTGTTTAAAATAATCATTTTTCACTCAACACCAGCCACAGCTTTGGCCAGGGTCCCTGGTGAGGGATCTGTGAGAGAATGCTCAATGTCACCTGGATGTTTCTCTTGTGATAGCAGACTTGCGCAAACACAAATTCAAAATGTTTCATCAACACTGACCCAGTTAAGTGACAAACTTGCTTTTTAGCCATGGGAACCTTAAAGACCTCTCAAAATTTTTTCCTGGGAGCCAGCAGAAAACCTCCCCCGCCGCCCCCCCCCCCCCCCAATTTTAGTAGTTGTTGGGATATTTTAAGTCTGTCTAGGAAAAGGGATTAAAGAAATAATAGGATTGGAAAAATATTACAGGTGAATTATATATTAATGTAGGTACAATATGGTACTAATATTTTATAATTATTTTCTATAGAAACATCCATCAGAGTGTTCACAAACTTCTGAATTTAGCTATTTCAGACTGAGTACAAAACTCTTCTTAGGAATATTTTATTGGGAAATTTCGCTTCAACTTGTTTAATCTAGTTAGATACCTTTTCCTACCATCAGTATGGTCTGTTTCTTTATGGTTAGTTCAGGTATCACTGTGAAGACATGAATGCATTTTTACAAGGGAAAATTCACACAGAAAAAAGAGCATTTGGTGCAATGTAAGGACACACCAGATTTCTTGGCTTGTTTTCTTTTACTTCCTCCTGTTTCCAAATGAACTTTCAGATCAGGGTGGGTATAATACAATTCAAGTCCTAAACTCACTTATTTAATCTCTTGTCAAAGTCATACCTTAATATCTATCCACACCCTGGTAGAATTAAAAATAAAGAGTGTTGTCAGGTCCGGAAATGTAGTTATTTCACTTGTCATTTCTTGTTAGTCCTTTCTTTCACCCATGATCACTGAGTGGATAAAATATTTAAAAGAATGTGCTGTGTTCTATCAAATGCAGTTGAGATGAGCAACAGGGGCTGTCAGCGGAAGAGGTCATCAGGCAATTTCACTCTCTGCTTTCTTTTGGGGCCTTTGTAAGCCAAGTGTTACGAAAATAGGCCAGTCACACAGAAGGATCTGTGGTTTAATACATAGTATGTGTTTTCAATAAGAGAATTTGGCTTGGATCCCAGGGATTATAATGACTTATTTCTGATGCATAGTGCTTCAGGTCTCTGGGAAATTGGTAGAGCATAAAAAATCATTTGTGTGTGACCCAATATAAGTGATAATTTAAAAATGGATTCAGATCTTTTGTGAGGCAGGTATATAGCGTACCTACATTAACTAGGGGATCTGTATCTACAAACTAGCAAAACAACAGTGCGTAGCAGTGGGAGCCGATAGTCTAAAAGACTCTAGCTAGATACAGCCAGTTTAGGATGACTTGGGTCTGATTCAGAGAGGTCCTGAGCACCTGTAATTTCAGTGTTCAAAGATGTTCAAAGCTGAGTGCTTCAAGATGAAAAGTCTTCAATACCCAGGTTCCTTGAGGTAATGTTGTTTTCTTTACCAACTGCTGTATGTGGGTAGAGCTTGGTTGCACCAAGCCCTGCGCCTCATGCACTTGTTCTTGACCTTTTCTCAAATACAACTGCGGCCTTTCTTAGTGAGCTGCAGGACTTCTGCATATCTGACTGAACCTGCACATCTCATTTGTGTGAAGAATCCTATGTTTTAGAGTCTGCTACTCATCACAGGCCTTGTGCTGTCTGTTCTGCATATAAAATAGGACCTTAAGGACCATTGTCAGTAATGCCACTGAAGTGAAGTCCAATGGTCTTGACTTGTGTCAGAATGGACACAAATCCACAGTCCTAATAACGGGTTGGGATGCCAAGTTGCACTTTATCTCAACTCCCACAGACTCATAAATGAATGCTTTTATGGGTGTCATCATTATTTTAATACTGTGTTGGAACCTGGAATGTTTGTGGGTTTTTAATAGTGTTCTGAGAGCTCCCAGTAGTACTGCAGTTGTTGACAGCATCATTTCCATTCACTCCTTTCTAAAGAGTTGGGGGTTTTGTTTTTTCTTTTCTTTTCTTTTTTTTTTTTTTTTTTTTTTTAATTGTTATTCAACTGGAAACTCATCCCAGCTGAATCCTGTCATTTTTTTAAAGACAAACATAAATCCCCTTTCTCTCTCTTCTCTTCCCCCTTGCCTTCTCTGAAGGTCATGTCTATCTTTATCAGACAAATCTCAAATTCTTTTTTTAATGTTGTGTGAATGAAACTCATGACAGCACTGGGACACCAAGTGAGTACAACATCCCAATATATTGGCTGATGTTCAAATGCATAATGACAGATGTCACTGTAAGTGCAGAGGGAGAAAAGGAAATAAAGGACGTGAAATAATTAATCCAATATCGCGCATCAAGTCATTGGGAGAAATAAAATCTGCACATTTTTCTTAGGTGTCTTTGCCCCTGTTTCTTTCTTCAAAAGAATAAAGCACCATAATGTTGAGATGTTTGTGTCTCTATCTTTCTCTCCGTTTCAATAATTGTGTACAGTTTTGGTTTCCTTTTTCCCGATAGGTCTTCTCCACAAAGACAAATAATTACTGATAATATTCTACATTTACAAGCAGCCTTCTGCAGATTTGAGAAGTTTAGTAAGTAGACCCGATTTAACCTTCGAGTTGTCCTGCTTCCAGCATACAGATGATACCACTGGACAAAGATATTCTGCAGTTACTACAGGTACTTTATTAACTTCCATTCTCATGACAGCAGAGCTCACCATTCAGCCTTTGAATGGAAGGGTCACCTGGATAAATTATATTCTGTTCTATCTCTACGTATTAATAATGGGAAATAAGATGAGTACTTCTAGTTCCATTTTATCTATCAGTATGTGTCCTGCCTGCCCTAAGAACATTCTCTGTTTGCCAGGATTTATTTGAATGTTGCAATTATACAATTAGCATATTTACCCTATGCATGTAATTATACATAGTTACTGTAATCATGTCAATATGAGATAGGGAAAGAAAAACCCTGTGTTTAATAAGTCCCAGTGAAATTCAGATGAGAAACTCAGCATTAAAAGAACATTAAGGGCTTGATACAACACCAAATGATTCATATTTAAATGCCACAGAAGAATATGGGATTGCCAGTGAGCTGCTGGTTTTATGTATTCAGATAATCGTCTTTCAGTATGCATTTCCTTGACTGTGTACGGTTCGTGGCAAGCTTTTCTGAGAGAATAAACTCAAGTGCAGTGACTAACAAAATTGTGTACATATTATACAAATACATACACAAGAGGGTGTACTTCAGGTGTTCTGAAAGTGATTATTCTTTACCGCAAAACCATAGCATGTCTGGACAAAACAGTGCAACAACTCAGACCTGTTGCTTTAGTATGGAGAGAAAGAAAGAGTAAAATTCCTCAGTTACTGCTCGAACCTTGAAATGGTGTAAAGAAATAAGTAGCCTAGGATGCTATTGAATAGCATAATTATTTTTCCTAAATTAGAAGCTGGCATTGACATTGCATTGTTCTTCCAAACTTCTGATAGTACAGCATATTAGGAAAAGCACCATTGTCGCAAAGGTCGTATATAGTTACTCCAAGGTATAGCAGGGAGATAGTAATTTAACTAGAAAAGTTGAGTCAACCTGCAGGGACTTCATGTGAATGGAAACCAGAAAGGAAGGTCTTGCCAAAGTTCACTTTTTCTTCTTTTGTTCAAAGATGAACTGGTATGTTTTTGAGTCTTTCCATTGTCTGAGGAGCCTTCAGTGGTCTACTGGAAAGACAGTAGATACAACATAGCTGTTCTGGAAAGAACAATCATGCAGTAGAATTGATGTTAAAGGTGTGGTTTGCAGCTGAATTGCTATATCTTGAGGTTATAGTTAAGTTTCTTATTCAGTGGGTAATGGGGCAGGAAGGAACATTGAGAGGTCACATAGTCCCTATCTCTGCCCCAGGGCAGGCTCAACTATAGCTGAACTGTACATGACAGGGAATTTCCAGCCTGTTCTTCAAAACCTCGAATGATGTAGAGTCCCTAGTCTCTCTCTATAAGTAATTTTAGGACTTCATTAGATTTATGATTAGAAAGATATTCTTACCATCCAACTTAAATCTATCTTGTAGCTGTTTAAACTTGGTATTTCTTGTCCTTTCCTTTTTGTGGCTACCTTGAAGATTTCTGTCATGTTCCACTTGAGGTGAGAATGGTAGAAAGCCAGCAGCAGCTTGCAGGGAGCTGGGCAACACTGCCTGCTTCTCTTGATTGCCTTTTTCAGTTATCTCTAGTGTCTGCTTATACAGCATGCTGTGAGTCAACAGGGTTTATAGAGAGGGTAAAAGGGCCTATTCTGAGCACTTAAGCCACTTGCTACAAGTCTGAATGAGTAGAAATGCAAGTGCAAAACATTGGTTCTTCCAATATTTCATTTTGGAGATGGGCAAGGAAAGCGCCTCTGTCGCAGGGGAACAGCAGTGAGAAGAGGAAAGTGCTCCATGAGTCATTCCTGGCAGAGGGACTGAATCTCAATGGGGTAGTCAGATTAGTGTCACGCAGTTTTACGGGAATATCTCAAAGGTGAAGATGAATATAAGAATTTCCCTTACAAACGCTTCCCAGACTTGCATCAACATGCATATGCTAAGTGGAAGGTGACTGCACCCCTAAAAACTTTAATCTCCCAGAATTCTCATATGCCTACAGGTTTAAAATTCCTCTTAAATGCATACCGGTTTCCCTGAAGAGGGGCGTAGCTGTATAACTAACTTGTACAAGATTCACGTGATTTACATCATACGCTACGTGGCAGAGATACCTGACATAAGCTGTTGAGATATGTCCCGGGTGTTGAAAGCAGCATATGGGACGCTGTAGGCAGATCACAAAAGTTTTATGAGTGACTGCTTTTTGTTAATGCACTGCTTAGTAGAAAGCAAGCCAGCTCTTTCAAAATCTTCCATTAGGGATTTGTGTTCTTACTGTACAATTATTAAACTGAGTTCCACATTCTGTGTCCAAAACAAGCTGGCTCATATGTATAATACATACTGTGCCAGCTCTTTTCCTACCACAAGACCAATCAGTCTCCCATCAGGAGAGACCATTCCGAAATAATGCGATAGTCCTGACTACCCCTTTTTAATAGCTTGTGACTTGTCTCCAAAGCATAGTTGCATCTAGAGGCTATTACCAAACAAGATGGTACAACCTGGTAGCAGCCACTGGTTCAGCACACAGAAACACAGCCGTTAAATGAGAAACAGTAGCTTTGTAACTGTAATTGCTAATTAAAAGTATACTTTGTGTTCTGTGACCTTGAGGCTAGGCAGTCAAGTGCTGAAACGTGAGCTCTATTTGAGAAATACTGTTCTGATGTGACCTATATTTCACAGATATCATTTTACTTGGTTGCTAGCACTTATAGCAGCATAAAATATTTTTTTCTGGATTCTCATTCATTGACTGATGTCTATTAAATCATTAATTTCTGTCTAGCTGTGTTGGATTTTTTGTGTTGGGGAGATTTAGATGCCCAGAATTGCATTGTTTTTCCCTTGAATATTTTAGACATCTCAAATTTTTGCAGGTTCAGAATAGCTGATTCAGACGAAATTATAGATATCATAAAGAAGAGAGATTAATTTATATAAAGGGTCAAATTCTGAAAAAAAAAAAGGAGTTTAACCACGGTTAATGTATGCAATACTGAGGCTTTACTGTTCTGATTGTATTTCATATGCTGATGGTAGGGCAGGAGTGTTGAAGACTGCTCAATTCTGATACCATCTGCAAAAGCAGACATGTATTCTGCCTTTGCTTATTGTCAGCTGCACAGCGCTTTTTCCAGTTATGTCCGTCAGTCTGGAGTACAGCCTCATCACAGTGAAAAATGCTAAATATGGTTTAAGTGATATAAGAGGAAATTTATGCTTTCAGAGAGAAACCAAACACTTCAGGGAAGAGGTTGTCTTGTGATATCACAGGTTGTAGCTTACCTTGATAATCAGCTCTAATTTGGACTAGAGTTTAAAACAATAAGAGACGGTATCCTAGAATCTCAGTAAAGGTGTGAAGAAGTGGGAGCAAGATCTTCAGCTCTTATAAATTTGTGTATCTCTGTAATTGCTTCCAGTGCTCACTTATACCAGCCAAAGCTCTGAATGTTGGCTGATAAAGAGGAAGACAAGTTCTCAAGGAATCGCTGTGGAGCAGGTGGATATTTTTCATCAGGCTACCCAGCGCACTGAGTGTGAACAGCAGCCGCTTGGGGAAGAGCTCTAAAAATGTACTCTTGCAGGTCTCCAGGAACAGACTTTAAAGCAGAGAGAGTGTGCCTGTGGTTCAGCAGCCAAGCAGAAAAATATATTTAAAAATCACTATTCTGTTTACTAATTACCTTTGGGAGCCCAGGAGAAGTGACACTTTTACAGAGTAATCAGCAAAAAAGTTCTGTGGTCTCATGCAATTTTGCTGAGTTGATGCAATTCTAGATAAGGTGTTTTTCAGTGCAGATTTCTTAGATTCCCTGTAGGAAGAGAAATAAAAAAGTCCGAAATCCCTCCTGAGCTGAATTTCTGATTTTTAGTATTTCCCCATCATCCTAAGATTCAGGACCTGACTAGTCAGCTTCTAGCTGCAGAAGCTTTCTTGTCAGGACAGTCAGGAGTGAAGCTGAGCTTGGAGCATGGTGTAACTGCATGTTTCTGTACCAGCCATAAAAAGAAAATAAGAAATTGTTTAGATAAAGTTTTTGCTTTGCTTGAATTTTAGAGGGGCAAAGCTCACAAGAGAGTTGAATTGAGAACATTTTCTCCCAGATCCAGGTAACTTCAGTTCCTGAGAGATAGTTTCTCTGATTGTGAGATGAAAGGTCAAAATGAGCAAAAAAAGGCAATTTGTTAAGAAGTGGCTTCTTGCAAAGATAAGGCTGTCTTCCTCCCTATATGCTTATCATGTAGTTTAGTGTCTACATAAAGTGTCCTTAAAATATTCCTTTTCCCTTTTCTGTTCTTAGGGAAGGGTATAGAAAACCAGATTAGGATTTGGGATTTTTTAGTAAAAAGAGATGAGTCCCTTCTCCTCCCTGCAGCTCACTTTTCCTGTATGTAACAGCAGGTTAACAGTGTTTATTGGACGAAGAGCTTTAGGGCCATGTTATTATCTCAAATGCTTTGTAACTGGAAACATCTTACCTAGTTATATTTTTACCATTACTGCTAGTAATGTTAAAAAAAGAGATGGAGCAGTAATAAGGCAGCCAGCATTCACCTTCAGCAGTGCTTCTCGCCTGATTCTTCCTGCCTTCCCATTTACAAGCACAAGGGGTGGTGTGTCTGGTGTTTCTGCCAAGGATCCTCATCTTTGTGGCTCTGGACTCTAGCTGCCAACAGGGCTCAATGGCTTTGAAACACAAGCCAGGCCAAAAGAGATGAGAATTGACCTGATTACTTTAAAAAAAAAAAAAGAAAAAAGAAAGAAAAAAGAAGCTTGGTAGAAAAGGAGAGAGATGTTTGCTTTGCTCGCTGCTCTGAGTGACAGTGATTTGTGGGGAGGTTGGAATCAGGGATCTAACAGGAAAGAAAGCAATGGCTTCTGTGCTGTGGCCAAATTAAACTAGAGTTTGAAGAGCTGTTGAAATATTTCTATTCTAGGAGCACATTTTGGGGGTTTCATGTCAAAATTATTCTGAAATATATTTAAGAGACTCCTGTATGCACCAGGAAAGCTCTTCTGATTGGTGTTGATAGGTTGCTTATCCATTTCCTCCAAGAGTTGAATTTACTGGGCAGAAAAGTCTCTTTAGTTGGTTTTCTACTGAGCCGTGGTGTGTTCTCTGTTGGGAAAGGCTGTGGTTTTACAGACAGTGTTAAAAGTCCAGCATGAGAGAAGGCCATGTATTTTCAAAAAGCAGAGTTGTGAAAGAGCTGGTCCTCTGAATATTTGTTTATGCTTTATTGTTGATTACGCTCTTTTTTATTCCATGTGAGAAAGAACACTGGAGAACAAATGATAGGTTTGGAACTGCTCATAATATTTTGATAAAAATGACTTTTTCAATTACAAAACCGTTTTTCCCCAATATTTGGAAAATCAATTTTGATTACATTTCTTTCATAAAAAAACACCCAAGGGATTAAGTGCTTTGATTGTGCCAAAAGCCTATTTCAATCAACATTTTAACAATGAAGCACAAACATAAGTATATTCTTAGGAGCTTAAAAAGCTGAAAACCAGCCCCCAAGATACTGATGTATCTCAAGCCAAAGGAAAAAAAAAATCCCAAAAAATGAATTACTAACATTGTCATCATAGCCAATAGGAAATATATGCTGCTGGTTTTCAGGGACTAAAAATCTTTTGTTTTGAACTCACTGACATTGGCTGATCCAACATAAATACTGGGAGCAGAAAAAAGGGCTGCTGCTGTCAGACAAAGCCTTAGGCTGCTGTGCAGCTTATAAGCATGAGGGATCTATCGGACATACTTATTTTGAACGTGTCTCCTTCCATGTTTCTTTTCACCAAATGTGTTTTCAATGCACACCAAGAACAAATTCAGTAATTCGGTGTGCTAAATTCTGGAGTCAGTGATTCCTCTGTACCATCCGCTGTGTTAAGGTTACCAGGAGGAGAAATCCAATCTCTATGGTACATGGCATGGAGAAGAGAGAGGAAGAGCTTTGTTTCTGCCTGTATCTCATGCTTTCCATTTGCTGCCCCGCGTGCCCATTCCCCCTGCAGCCCCGGTCTGGGCTTTTGGGCCCCATGGCTGCAATCTTTGCCGCGATCCATGCTGCTGAGCCTGAGGCCCAGCTGTGCCCAGTTTCCTTTGTGCCTTTGCCATCGTCACCTCCCGGCTGTTTACTCCGTGGCTCGGTGTTGCAGAGGGTGCGCCATGCCATATGCATGTGCTTTGGTTTTGTGGAGCAGATGCTGCCTGACACTGGCTTTCTGAATTTTGTTTAAATTCTGCATAAGGGGGATCTCCCCCGAAGTTTTGTTTTCCTCTTGCTTTCCTGCGCTGCTGTATACTGCACACTGAGACTTTTCCTTCCAGCGCTGCAGACCTGCTGATTATTGCAATTTACTTGTTTTTAATACAGACTGTGTCTCCCTCCTCATCCTCCCCCTCCCTGTGATGGTTTTGCCTGGGGAAGCAGTCCCAGCTAGAGGCCACAGTCTATTTTTGTCCATTCCTCCATGTACTGGGAGGTTTTACTTGAAACAGTGTGAAGCTCTTCTTGCTTCTGCCTGCAGCTGTGGTAATTTTTCTTTGCAGTTTATTTTCTGGATACAGTCTTTCTGTTGTGCCTTCATTTGAGAAAGAGGATCTGTGACTTTCACATGACAAAAGTCTTGCTGCTGCAAAATCTTCCCAAGATATCAGTAGAGAGCAGCTGTGTAGGAGTTGCAACTGGATGCAGATAAGATGAGCACTTGTCCGTGCAACCTCGCCGTATCCAAGCTCTCCATTTCAGAGTCACACGAGATCCCTCCTGCCCACTGGACCAGAGGTGAAGGTTGGAGCTCTCTGAATCTGAGCAAATAAAAAATGCTGCCTCTGGTTTCTCATGCTTGGTTTTGCGGAGGGTGTGCACCAGAGACACTAATGTGTCTCCCAGCTCTGTCCTTTGCTACTGCAAATGAGGTTTCCATGTCATGTAATGTAGCAATTTATGGCTGAACATTTTGGTAACAAGTAGTCCTGCCTGCCATGACTGCTTAGCAGTTAGGACTTTGATCAAAGTTAACCTCAGAGTCCTGGTGATGGTTTCTAGGGCATATGCAAGAAATGGCCAGAAATGCCTGAGGAATTTAAGCCTCATCTGTATGACTCGCATCAGGAAATAAGCTGTTTCCCTGTTACCCCAGTGTCGTGTCCATGCTGTTCCAGAGCCCATCACCTTTACTCTTTTGATGTCCTCATAAAACAAAGACATCTATGCAAAATAAAAGAAATTTGATTCCTCCATGGGTTTACTCTGGAACGGTCAGGTCAGTTAATTGTCCCAAAGGAGAGACAGCCTGATTTGCACAGAAAGTCCAAAGGTTGCTTGGTGCTAATACTTCTAAATGCTTTAGAAGAAGCTCACCATTTTTTTCTGGATCTCACTGACTTGACTAGAATCCTGGCTCAGTGAACAGCTGAGGACAGAGTTAGGCAGTAGCCTGAGTATGTACTTTTCTGCCCTTCAGAGGTTGTACTTAAAAGGTAGAAAACCCAGATCACCTTCTCAGTCTCTGCTGACCCACACTAAATCATTAACCATGTTAGTCTCATCCCCTCAGTTTAAATGTGAGTGGATACGTATTCGTTTCTTAATATAGTTTTGCTTTTAAATGATTCATATTCCGTTTCATCGTTTTCATTGCACTTTATAGAAACTTGGCAGAGGCCTGAAGGACCTTTATTCTCTCCAGCTTGTCACTCCAGATGGCTTTGCATTTCCACAGCAGATGAAATGCTCTGGTCATGGCTGTGCAGTTGCATGCATTTACTAATCCGCTTTGCCAATCTCCCAGACCCTTGTAGGATGCTTCTGTGCGCCACATTTGAAGAGTTTGAATTTAAATTGGCTTTTGAAATTCACGTTTCATTTTCTTATTTTAATTACTGTCCCTGCTGCTCTCATAGTTAGTTACTATACTCTGCTGGAATACTTAGGGACTAGTCAGGTTTCTTGTGACTTTTGTAATAAATTTAGATCTGATATTATTGCTATTATACCAGGATCTAAATACCTAATTAGTGTCTCCATGGTTTTTGTGTAACACAAAATGTTTATAGTAAAAATAGACAAAAGAGTAGTATCTCCATTTTACTGATGGTGAACTGAAGCTCTGAAAGATTAACTGATTCGCCTCAAGATGCTCAAGAGACTGTGGCAGAATCTGGGGCCTCCATTCTTTGTGGCTTGTACGGCTTCTGCCTCATAAATTCTTGAAACCTTGGTGGGATCAGACCCACAGCAGCAGCTTGGAGAACTGATCTTACGCCCAGGAGTCAGTAAAATGAGATTGCTCACAAGTGCAGTTTCACTAAAACAGTGGGAAAATGTTTCTGACTATTAATTTACTTTTCATCTCCATGAATATATTTGAGTCAGAAGTGGTATGAAATATTGTGCCATTTGCAACTGAATCAGACTTTGGACTGTGTCCGGGTCAGCCAGGAAAGTTGTACTCAGCACATTGCGCCAGTGTATTTCAGAAACTCCCCTCTAGGCAGTTACTGGGTGGCAAACATGCTTCATATTCATGACGTGTCATTTTTCTGAAAAAACAGTCTTATTATGTTACCCTGAAATATAGTTACTTAAAATTATGGTCCTATTGTGTTTCTCTGAGCCTGTCTTTGGGTAATCCTCTGGCTTTTGCCTCAGGTCTTGGTGTAGGACAAGTGAAAGCATGCTGTGACACTGGTAGCTTCAATTTACTACCCCTGTTTTATAGTACTAAAAGTAAAGATAGCAAATTGATTCATGCTCTAATTAATGGCTTTGCTACTTTTGAAGTCCTTCTGTACCTCAGCAGATTGCATCTCATTCCACTTCCAGGACCAGACGCCTTTTTCCATTTGCCTGGTCCCTAAAAAGGGTTCAGCATTGCATGCAGGGATGTGTATGTTGAAGATGCTCTGCTTTGGCCTCTCTGGTGTTGTTTAATACATTGCACAAGCCTGTGAAAAGGGAGGAAAGAACTCATGAATTTGTACTTTTGCAGGAAAAGTCTTGCACAATCAGTATCAACAGCTTGTGAAAACAACAGAGACCTGGTGCATGGTGTAAGCAGATCTAGTAGGCTGTTGGTCTTTTTGTCTGTCTGAGACCCACGGCTTCTGGCAGCGGCACAGGAGGCACAACTGAGTAAGTGGACATTGCTGAGAAGCTGTACCAAAGAGGAGACTTTAGTGGTTGAAATTTTAGGCTATACTTAAGACTGCTTTTTGGCAGAAGGGGAAATGTGAGGCACTGTATTTTCATGCTGCTTGTGCAGAAGCTGCGTGGGACCAGTTGGGACCAGCTGTTGTGCTTTGCAGTAATTCATGTTGCAAAAAAATTAATGTTTAGAAATCAGATGTGAGTAAGGAGACCCACAGTCTTCAGCAGGGCTGAGAAACTGCTGGGCCACTTGGCCGTGTCTTTTTGTAGGTCCTTACTGATGCATTGTGAGTTCAGATTTAGTGCTAGAATGAATTAGTCACCACTGAAGTCAAAAGACGATTTTTCAGTGTTGGGCTGTTTTCTCTAGCCCTGATAGTTAGAGGAAGCACTAGTTAGACAGTCAGACGTGCTGTAAGTTGAATTCAGTTATAATTAACCTGGGACAAGAAAAAAGGAAATTGAAAATCTCTGAGAAAGGATAAACATGGTGAGGATCTCAGACCATTTTTTCAATCCCTTGTTTATGTAGTACAGAACTTTTAAGAGGATTTCAATCTTTATTTCGTGTATTGGATGATTCTGAGCAGAGGTTATGTATTCCTGCAGTTGCAATTTTTTTTAGCATGTTTCCTAGATAACAGACCCATTTCAGTTGATAAGCTCCAAAATCCTCATTCCTCCTCCCTCTCCTCCTGTGACATGTGAACCTGCCAGAAGATTACAGGTGTATAAGGTTAAGTGTCTGTGAAAAGGGGAAGAGTTTTATCCAACTAGTTCCAAACTTCTCTTGTTGCAATCTGTAGCAACACCATTACTGTCGGATCTAACATCATGGCTTAGCCTAACCCTTCAGTTATGCACTTAGAAAGTCAACGCCTGTCAGAATAGCATTAGTGTCATTTCCAGCACCACGCCTACCCACTGCCACCTCAGATCATGCCTGAAATATTAACTCATGTGCTCTCTTGTAGTGATGAAGTGAGGATGATCAGCTACTTGTCAATCAGCCTTTCAATCTGAGCCTCTAGCTTGCTCATAAATGATACTACCATTAGCTAAAACAAAGTGGGTGGTTTTTCTCCTATTTCTCATCTATTTTCGCATCGCAGAGAAATCCAAGATGACATATCCATGCTCTGAGCTGAGAGATGCTGCAGACTGGATTGCAGAAAACCTTCTCCAGGTTTCGGTGGGTGCTCACCAGTCTCTGCCATGGCGCTCAACCTTTACTCGTGCACTTATTCGCGTTTAGGAATGGCATCCACAACGGTGCTGTAGAAAAGGATAAATCTCCATGTAACTAAGCGCTCGGTATTTCTCAGCATTCCTGCTAATTGCTGATGACAGAGGCTTTGTCTCCAGAAGATCACAATATTCTGGTTTGCATTTTTCTCACGAGGAGGAACGTTGACAGTGAGGGAGCAGTCCACTCTCTCCAGACACCTACCGTCAGGAAGAGGAATTTTTTCATGACTCCAGTAAAACATACAAAGCACTCAAATTTCAGTCAAGATATTCTTTGTTGAATATTGCTTTCTGTCTGAGATAAAGGGAAGCAAACTAATTTTGAAATTCTATCCTGGGGGAAGATAAGGATACCAGGCTTATTGGTTACAAGGAAATCCCTTAGCTACTTGGGCAGCTTAAAAGAGCCTTAGAGTAATTGTAAAATCAGGTCTCTGTCAGGTGCCTGTGTCTAACTTTTTAGCTAAAAAGAGTGAAAAAAGAAGTTTGCGTTTGTGTGGAAGGAAAGAAAATACTCTGCTCTGACACAGCCAGTCCAGAGATTTCTAATAAACCTGGAGCTGTTTCACCCTCATCAGTTCTGTCTTCATGATATAAAGCTGATAGACTTTATTTTGACTTAACCTCCCTTGGTTTAGAAATTTCCACATAAGTGAAAATGGTAGCACTCCTGATTCTTCCAGGCTAATTTGCAGTGTGATTATAGAATAAATTAAGGTGTATTAATGAGACACATCTCTTGTCCTATCTGCTTCATTTTACAGTTTTTTAGAAGCAACTCATGGAACAGTTACCATAGTCACAACCTAGAAAGATAGGGGCAGTAGCAAAGCTTGTGAGCTAAAATCCAGTATTGCTACATGCATGAAATCATAGATAAGTATGACAGGATGTGACATCTAAGATACAGTTTGACTTACCAATGAGGGACAAAGCTAAGATAAGACACACTGCCTCTGGAGAAGGGGAAAAAAAAGAAAAAAAAGATTCACTGTGGGAATCATTTTGATTTTTGAAAGAAATCACAACGCTTCAAAATGATTGTGTTATAATGGGTATAACATCAAAAGCAAGGATAAACTCCTGGGAAGCTATATTTGCAGTATTTCCATTTAACCATTTCAAGGCAAGTGAGTGGATAAAACACAGGACCTGCCCACAGCAATGACTTCCTTTTCAACACGTAGAGTTTACCCATGTTCTGCATGTGCTTTATAGGGCTGGGCAGCCTACATCTATAGCTTTTCTCCTTCTGAGACTTGCTGTCTCCCAGTAACCCCAACTGTTGTAATTGAGACCCTCGTTAATAATTATTTTCTCTTCCTCTCAACCCCATTGCAGTAAACACCATCTAAAAAACTTAGTGCACAGAAGCAGGCAAAGAAATACCTGCATAAGAGAGCATGAGGCTGTTGGGTTTTCCGTGTGATAGGAACAGTGCTAGTACTGTCACTGGGGTTTGCTTCCACTCTGCACAGTATTAACGACCATCTAAGACCAGGGCAATGGGGGTTTGGCCTCTTTGCCTTTCTGATTTTGCACATCAAGAATTTGTTCATTATAAAAGTGCTAAAAATCATCTTCTCATGATAGGACTACAAAACAACAACAACAACAAAGCCCAAAGAAAAGGCAGCTTACAAGATCACTGAAATTCTGGTGTTAAAACTGCTGTGTGACATTGATATATATAGAAATGATTTGATTCCACTGTGACCAGCAAAAGGCCGCAGTGACCTTGCTGAAGACTCCGGAGCAGGGTTGATCTGAGCACAGGCAGACCAATACCTGTGAATACTGCTCAAAAAGCCAAATTAGCACACACTTTTGCATGATCTGTCTTGCTGCCTGGGCATTTTCCCACAGTGCTTGGAGCTCTGATTAAGGCAGCCAACCATAAATCACTGAGGCACATGTCAGTGAAGCCCTTATGATGCCACTGGGGATAGAGGAATCATACCCTCTTATTGCTTTAATTGCAAGGCTGGAGTCCATTAAAAATCCATTTAAATCTATGAACTGGTGCTAGTTTTAAACTGGTAATTTATGTCCAGTGGATGTTAGCAGCATTTTTTTTCCACTGTATCTGAACTATTGCCAAGAGCTGCTCTAACTAACCTATGATATTCATGTTCAGGCTTATGCAATATAATCTCCTTTGCTTTCTGGGTATATATCAGCAGGCAGCAGTAATGGGTATTGTCTGAATCAAAGCCTCTTATGGAAATGTTGCAAACCAAAATGAAAAGACTGGAATTGCTCACCATCACTACATGGAAAGTGTTCCGAACTGGGAATTGATCAGTGGATTTTCTGCCGTCATCTTTCAAGTTGCATTTTGGAAGGACTCAGAAGAAATTCAGCAGTGCGTAACTGATACCCAACATTCACCTACCAGGATAAGCTGCGCAATAATAATAAAACAAATGCTGCTAGCAAACAAGGGCAAATTCAGTCTAGTTAATTACTTCATTATTTTTGGAGTTTGAGTATTTCAGAGGCACGCTGTCCTTGTACCCATCTGATTTCCAAGGCAAGGTGTTCTGCAGGGTAAGAGTTCAAACGCATAGCACAAGCTCTTCCCCTCCATGCCAGTGGTTCTGCATGGTGGCCTTCAAAGGTAGGCAGCCAGCCCCACTTCTAACTGGCCAAAATCAGCTTCTGCAAAGGGGTCCAGGTGAAACAGTGCAGAACCGGTATATATTGTACTGTTAATGTAATAAGAAGCACTGAATAAGTGAAGCAACAGCAATGGCACACCTGGCACCTGTATTACTGTGTTTACAAGCAAACAACGCAGAAGCAAAGGCAACCTGGGCAGGTGTATCCTCAGGCTGGGATGGTTCTGGCAGCTTCTGGGCTGCAGCGTCTGGGCAGGATCATGACCCATTTAAAGTAGTCTGACTTTTTTCCCTCTGTACTCTAAAAAGCCTGTAAATGCTCTATGGCAGTTTCCATTTCAGTTTTCTTGCAGAAATGGACTTTGAATTACAGAGGTCAATGTCTTCTCATTTACTCATGGTATTAAAACATTCTGGAATGTAAAACAAAGGGAAGCAAAATCCTTTGTTCCTGTTGCCCATTTTCCACTCTTAAATGACATTCCAAAGTCCTGGAGACTGCGAGTGGCTCAGTCATCATGTCCATCTGTCATTGCTGGGCCTTTGCAAACCTTCGTCTCTAGTCACTGCTCTTCCTTTGCCTTCTCCCCCTCTGCTCCGCAGGTCTGCTGCCCGCCTCCCCGTGGCACAGCTGGCTGAGCTGCCAATAAAATGCAGGTTGTACCCCCAACAAGTGCCACAGGGACATGCTGGGGCAGAGAAGATGGTTACGTATTCACAGTGTGACTGTCTCCAGCTATTTTGTCCATCTGTTACAGTTTCTTACTACTAGCAGGTGAGCACCTAGCCCTGGAGGGCTACAGAAGCAGAAAGGAAACTGGCACTTGAAGGGTGATGAGATAAGCATAATGTTGGATGTAAAGGTGTGGATCGCAGTTGGAGATCCATAAAGGGAGGTAGGAGCAAATGTTGAAAGTTGTGGTGAGGTGTTTTTTTGCCCTGCCTTTAGAAATGGTCATCAGAGTGCAATGAGGCTGGCCCGATCAGCCAGAGGCAGACAGAAGAAACCAAGTGAAAATAGGCAAAGGCTCAAATGTTTCTAAGCCAAAGTGCTGGTCTTTGTTTTTTAAAGTGAAACTAATTAATTCCTACTGGAAATCTACCAAGCTATTTACTCTTACTTCTGGTAGCAGCAGCCACAGAGGTAACCAGAAATCTCTGGGTAGTACAGGTGTTTGCTAGCAAGAGCAGCTGTTACTATTAAAAAAAAAAAAGAAAAGGTTCCCTTCAGTTTCAGCTTCATAACCCAGATGACAAGTTCTGAAATGAATTTAAAAAAAAAAAAAAATCTCCAACAGACGCTTCATCAAAACCTGGCTCATTGCTTGGTTTGCTTGCAGCTGTTTTGCTCATTCTGGGGCTTGGCACGGGATCGCTGTTGTGGGGGCTGCGTTCACCCTTCTGCATGTCCTTTTTCTGACTCACCTTCTATTCAGAAGCCAGTTTCTTTTTTCCCCTCATTTTTTGCTCATTAGTGCAAAAGAAGCCACTGTGCTGCTGCTGTAGCTGATGCCTCAGCTGGACAAAGAGTGGCTTCCTTAGGCGGATGGGAGACGTTTATTTTGTATTAGGTGCTCACTTGGGACAAAGAGTAAACAACAAAACTAACTCGTTCCCCCCATCCTAACGTTCCTGTTAGTTTTCTCATATGAAGGTTCTCCTTTGAAGTGGGAAGGTTCATTGACTGGACTTGAAGGCATCCAGATAATGCCTCAAGAGGCAAAATTATACTTATGTCAGCAGCATTAGGGAAAGTTAAAGTTGTGGATATAAGCAATCCAAACTAAGCCAGGAAGCTTCTGTTTGATTCAGACAGCTTATAGCTGGCTATCACTGAAGCTTGCATTTGACAGCTGTGGAACTGTATCCTTTTGATTTTTCATGTACGAAGTCCTGCAGTAGTTCAGAAGTGAGGAGCAGGGTTTCATGCATACGACTGAGTAGAGAGAGCCAGAAGCATTTTGAAATTATTCAGCGCAAGTTATGTTTTGTTCTTACTGCTTTTCTTTTTAGCACCAGAAATTGGTGCTGATGTCATTCTTGTGTTCGCTGCTTAGCTTAGTAGGAATAAAGGACAGCTAAATTGGGACCCTGCAAAATGCAACACCCAGATGGCTGAGAAGACAAGTGAACAAGGTGCTGAAATGAGAGGCTTTTGTCCTGGGTTTGAAAAAGAAATAAAAAAATCAAGCTGCATAGAAGTAATACACATGGCCATAAACAGAAGTGAGGTTTATTTTGAGCCTGAATTTTGCATTCCTTCACATCAAATCAGGCAGTCAGTATTGCTGTACTTATTCTGCGTTAAAAACAGAGGCGAAACCAAAAGCAAAGCAAGGCAAAAAGAATTGGACCTCTCTGACAGTATTTCGGTTCTCAGAGATAGGTATTGCTGGTGAGGTGCATTTCACAACCTCCGTGCAGGCTGGGTGGTGTAAGGGACACTGGTCCTTATGGCGATCCTTTGCAGTGACCTCCTAGCCAAATGCTTGAGTGCCAAGGAGCATCTCAGGTTTTGTTTCTGTCCCAGGTCCTGGATATTTCACTGAATACATTTCAACCCCTTGTCATCGCTGCAGAATGACAGCAGGGTAAGCCAGCGAGTTAACCTGGCTTTTGCTGCAGGAGTTGTTACAACAGAGGTGAGAGTAGTGGCTACAAATTGGAGGACCACTAATGTGATAATTATCAGGTAATTACATGGCCACTGTAAGCCAGGTATGGCTGCTTTTAGAAATGTCCCAGGAGGAAATGAAGTGGACAGGAAATTATTCTAACATATGGCAGTTTATCAGTTGCTAATACCAGCAAGACTTTGTTAAAAGATTCCCTTAGGGTTCCCTATGACAATGTCATGGATTTACGACTGGTGATGAACATCTCTAGTGCAAAATGAAGCAAAGGATTACAGGCTTCTGGTTGTTCTGTGTCTGGGATACAGGTGAAACTATTGCCACCATAGTGGGTATCTTGTGCCAGAAGGGAAAATAATTGCTGGTTGTCTGTATGAGTGGTAAGGTATAATATTGTTTGTTTAGATTGTTTCACACAGGAGCTAGAGAGATTGCTGGTAGCCAAAGAATCCGGAAGAGGTTTGCTTAGTTTATCTTAGAAGATACTTTTTTGTCTGATTTTCCCTATTTTTCCAGCAACCCTGATTACATCAGACATAGCAGCATAACACGAGTGCTAAAGTTAACAGTGCTGTGTTGTAAAAACCTCTTTTAAAAAATGGTGACTGGTGGGAACTGCTCATGAATAAAACTGAAAAGGAGGGACGAGCGAGGCATCACGGAAATGTTGGCAGAACTGTTCTTTCAAAATTTAAAATGTGAAAATTTGTTGACAAGCAATATAGATTTCTTTAGGTAGGGCAATGATCATGTACAGATTATGTTTTGTTTGTTTTTTCTTGTCAAAAGTACAAGAGGTGCTACAAGCATTTTCAGCCTCGTGGGTTTACACAGAGGCGTGGGGTTTTGTTGGTTTTGGTTGGGGGTTACACTGCAGGACAGGGCAGGGGGGTGTCCCCAGGCTCATCCTGGCTGGGAAGACCTGAGGTGCTATGCCAAAGCCTGCCTTTTCTTTAAAAGGACTGTGGGAATGTGGCCAGGGAAGTACTCCGTGATTCTCTCTGATGCACACCTGTGCTGGGAGAGCAAGTTTGCTGCTCCTTCTGTAACTGGAACAATCTTCCTTGCTTGCTGCAAGGATACCCTCGTTTCTCTTTTCCTCACTACTTGAGAAAGCAGTTTCTATGCTGGGTTTCTCTTTGCGTGTGCAGGAGTTGATGAGCTGATGTGATATGACAGTATAGCTACAATTACAGAAAAAACAGGAAGAATGGCACATTTTTTTCAGTATACGCCATCCTGTTCTAATATTTATCTGGCATGTTGAAGCATTAATGCTTCATGTGCTGCAGTAACTGACTTTTTGATACAGAAGTTTTGTTAGAGAAAGCATTATAGGGTATATAGTGCCAGCAGGATTCTGGAAAGGCAGTGATATAGGGGAGGAGAAATTTTCTTTTTAACAAAAAGCAGTAAATTCCATCATGGGAATTTATACATCAGCTGGGGCATCACAGTGAAGGTAAAAGTTAGTTTCCAGATACCATCTGATGGTGATGAAAACATTCAGAGTGTGACATTCATTTGCATCCTGAAGTCACCTTGTAGAAGAGAGCACCAGCTCATCCAGCTGAGGATTCGTGCACCATCTTCCAGTAGGTTTCTTAGCATGACGTTTCATGAACTTTTTGTAAGGGTGGATTTTTCCAGCCTTTCGGAGTGTATTACCTTCAGGGGATTAAAGGACTTTGATCTCAGGTTGCCCATGTGCAAACAAGCATAGGAAGGGCAGGGCAAATTAATATGGGCCAGTGTTGCTAGGGATTTGGTTGCGCTCTTGGTTGTTGATCAGACTTATCTTATATTTGTATTTATACTTGACCACAATGAATGAAGCTAATTAGACTTGGTTAAGCTGATAACACCACTGCAAGAACCCAAAGCTGAACCCTCCTTGTCTCTGTCAAAGAAAATCAATATTTTCACTCTTCCATAACCTCATTGTTCTGTTTAGCAACACCAAGCCTACATTATGCTGAAACTTATGCACATAATTAGACCTTTGGGAATTTGGAGGAGTTTATCCATAATTAGAATGAAGGTTTTCAAGAGTAGGGATTTGCTTTCTATGGTTTTCTGCATTGTTAATAAAAAAGAACAAACCCAAAAACATAAGTAAAAAGAATCAACTGCAGATCTAGAAAGACTTCCCTGGAAGCCGTCCTTGCCACAGGTCAGTCCAGCTCTTGTGTTGGCATTTCTAACCTGTCTTTAAATGGAAAATCACACAAGTGCTTCAGTTTCACTGACAAAAAGGAGACACCAAAAGGGAAAGATTCCACATGAAACCAGTATAGCTCTTCCAGTAAATGCCTCACTCCACAAACAGTCATGGTGGGATCAGGACTGTGTCTCCTGGAGAAGAGTAATATCCCCCTTTAGAAGGAAATTGTAAGCTGCATTTATGCACAGTTACCTGGGTTGGGGTAACCCCCGGTATCAATACAGGCCGGGGGAAGAAAGGATCGAGAGCAGCCCTGCCGAGAGGGACTTGGGGGCACTGATGGATGAAAAGCTGGACATGAGCTGGCAATGTGCACTGGCAGCCCAGAAGGCCAACCGTACCCTGGGCTGCATCAGGAGAAGTGTGGCCAGCAGGTCGAGGGAGGGGATTCTGCCCCTCTACTCTGCTCTGGTGAGACCTCACCTGGAGCCCTGCGTCCAGCTCTGGAGCCCTCAGCACAAGAAAGACATGGAACTGTTTGAGCGGGCCCAGAGGAGGGCTACTAAAATGATCCGAGGGCTGGAGCACCTCTCTTATGAGGACAGGCTGAGAGAGTTGGGCTTGTTCAGCCTGGAGAAGAGAAGACTCCGGGGAGACCTGATTACGGCCTTTCAGTACTTAAGGGAGCCTATAGGAAAGATGGGGAAAATCTTTTTAGTAGGGGTCAGCACAAGGGGTAATGGCTTTATACTAAACCAGTGTAGGTTTAGACTGAATATAAGGAAGAAATTCTTTACAACGAGGGTGGTAAAACACTGGAACAGGTTGCTCAGAGGGGTAGTGGAGGCCCCATCCCTGGAGACATTCAAGGCCAGGTTGGATGGGGCTCTGAGCAACCTGATCTAGTTAGTGGTGTCCCTGCTCACTGGAGGGGGGTTGGACTAGATGGCCTCTAGGGGTCCCTTCCAACCCAAACCATTCTATGATTCTGAGATACTATGATTCTATGACACGTTTAATTGCTGGCACACTTGAGTGAACTGGTTTTGGGGGTAACAGTTACATGATGTTCTCTGTTGTGTAATAAATTAAGGGAAATGTTGGTAAAGGTTTTGCTCTCATACTGTGCATCATCTCCCACTACCTTTTGGGATGGTAACTGACTGCAGATTTTAGGGCTTTGGCAGCAATAGAAATCCTGCCCTGGCTTTGGGTAATTGCCATAGAACATGCCAAAGCACTTTCCTCCCTGGACAGCCAGCCCTCTACTTTACTATCCATTGCATTTCCTTGCAGCAGTATAGAAGAGAAAGGTCCAAGCAGCACAGAAACATACTTGTGGCTGAGTCTTCAGTAGAAGTACTGGTAAGAGCTAGCTAAGTAATTTGACTTGGCCAAATAAAATATTTCTAGTGCTATTCAGAGCTATTGCCAGTCTCCAGTAATATTTGTGTTGTAGACCCCAAAATCTTGATTTTTAGTAAAAGTAATGCTGTCTGAATGGTGCTAGAATATTAAGAGTGAATGAAATTATTCGGAAAAGCAGTAAGAAGACCTGGTTTAAGCTAACAGCTTTTACTACAGGAGGAGTATAGTGCAGAGAATGGAATAATGAACATACTCCCCAGTTTAAGCAGCTGCCTTCTGGGCTGCAACTGCACATGCGAGCAAATACATTAGAAACAACTTCAGTGAGAATTGTAGGGAACTGCATCCTTGGAAGGAAAGTACCAAAGGCAAAACTCACATCAACAGCAGCAGTAGGTAAAAGTATTCCTAAGTGCTCCAGAACAAAGGAGGTTTTAGGAAAAACTTCAAGCAATGAGTGTTTATGTCTTATCTATATTCATCCTTGGTTCCGTTTGCCTGCAGTGTCCTCTGTCTTACAAAGGAGATCAGCTTTTGTGGGGACAGCTGGGACTGGGATGGCTTGTTGTCAAGTCTCAAATGTCAATGACTAATGCTGATTTACATGCAGATTGCCTCTCAGATTTATTTTATTTGGTTGTCTTTTTATTTCTCAGAAATGCTGTCATTTGCTTCTGAGGAACAAATCAATGAGGGGGCAATAAAGAAGATGAAATCTTATTGCTGATTCAGGAAAAAAGAAAAAAGAGGACAAGATAAACATTTTAGCAAATGTATAACTGCTGGTAGTTTTTCCATTCAGGTGTTTGCCAGATGTCAGTCTGTCTGGGAAGAATGCATGTTGCTGTGGATCTAGAGCTGCAGTTGAGCCCAGACTCTGTGTTTGCTCTCTGCTGCTTGAGTTAGCCTTTAAGTTCTTCACTGTTGGTATGAAACAAGTACCATTCCCTTAGCTCTGTTCCCCGACAGCCAAAAAAGTGAAATCCTGTAGCTCTCACCATCTGGCTACAAGCAGGAAAGGTCTTTTTTTTCAGTGGGAATGTCTTCCTTCCAGGGTGTTCCAAATTATAGCTATGTGCCTTACTGACAAAAAATTAAACTCTTGTGGGCTGCCCATCCCCTGGATTCAGTGCTGTAATTTGTTTTTTTATTTCCCTCTCTCCAGTCTGTCTCCATCACCTGCTCTCTATTGCTGGATACTGTGTGGGGTAGGAATGAGCTTTTTGCCTTGTATCTTTACAGTGACTTGGCGATCCTTTCTTACTCCCTGAAAAATATTTGTTACTGGTGATTATTTATAATAAGAAAGAAATTGGCTTAATATTTTTACCGATTTGTCGTTGAGCTTGGCAAGTTTGCATTTTGGAAGTTACAAACCTAATGGTGATGAGAAAACTTGAGGTACAGCCATTGAAAATGAGATATTCTGCACCACAACCTTTATTTTGCATGGTAGTTTCCAAAATACAATTGCATTGTCATCAGTTCTTGTTTAACTTCCACTGATTTCAATGGGAATGTGGTCCCCAGACTGCTCAGAAGTGGCAAACTGCGTACCAGAAGAAAATGGGTTTGCATAAATAAGGCACTAGATTTAATGTCAAGAGATCTGGGTTCAATTTCTAGTGTGCTGGCAAGCCTCCAGCTTTGGATCCAGCTCCATCTGATCCATTAAAGATGAGCAGACACGTACAAGCCGTAGGCCCACATGTCCATCTCCTTGCTGGGCTCAGCCTTGTGTGTGTGCACGCATCTGTGAAATGGTGCTAATAACAAGGTAGTCAAACTTGTAGTTACCTGAACATAAAAAACCCCCGGAACATAAAAAGTCTGGCTAGGCTGGGGTAAATGCTTATATCTCAAGATTTATTATAGTCACTTATTCTATGCATAGCTCAGAAGAGTTAGGAGATTTATAAATAAGAAATTGGGACTAACAGATAAAGACACTGTGAGACAACCCAGCTCTTGTGGATTTATAGCTATACTACATTGATTTTTATTCCTTTTTTTTTTTTTTTGTAAAATTTGTGTGGCTAAGGACATAAGAAATGATCACAAATTGATGGTGACCCTGAAAATCACTTTCTAATGGTGATGAAAATCTCTTATTAAAGATTTATGTGGAGTGAGGAACCAGGTGACAACTATTCCTGGTGCTGAGTGAATGTGCCTCAGAATAAGTAAATATCACTGATGGCATGAATGTTCTTTCTTGAGAAATTTTAATGATTAGAGAATTTTCTTCATTACAGCCAGATATCTAATCACTAATTACTCTGTTAAACTGTGTTCTGGTAGCAGGAGAAATGCAACAACAAATTTATTTACCTATCAAAATCTTTATGTGTCTATTACTGCCACCAGTCTGTGGCTCCTCAGAAATATAGACTCTTATTGATGGCATCCCAGATGCTAACTAGAATTTAATTTAGTTAAATAGTTTATACTACAGATTGTATTTCTTCATGGATATGCACAAACAGAACAAGATAAAACCATTACTAATTACTTAGGGTTTTTTTTTTACCTATTTGCACCCTTCTTTTTTTGCATCGTAAATATAAAATATTTACAACTATTTATGTAAAATATTGCTTTTTTGAGTCAGAAAATCTGCTCCCTGTGCTATAAAGTTGATTTCAATGCTGTCACTACAGTTGCAACTGTCCAGCAGTTTGTAAGACACTACATCTGGCTCTACTTATCTTTTTAGTAGATTACACTAAAGTGAATCCTTAAGGCTAAACCCTCTAATTTACTAAAACACATGCACATAAAATTACAGCTGTCTCACCAAGGCTTTCATTGATTCAAACAGAACTGGGATTCATTTAGGTGGTTATAAAACTTAGATAAGCAAACTTCTTTCAAATCCAGAGGAAAAAAACACAAGCAAAATACCAAACCACCCCCAACCTGCCAAACAGCCCTAATTACTGGTTTATTGATTGGCTCATCAGTGCCTTATTCTTTATCCCTGTGTCCGCTGACACCATCTCTCCCGGATCCCTTGGCTCCAAATGCAGCTCGGTGTGCTTCCCTCACCGAGGGACGATTTTATCATGAAAGTATGATGTTGCCTGTGATTAAAGCACAGTTTCACTCTTAAAAGTTAACTATATACATTGTGTAAGATTCATCCCTCTGAAACTTAGCTGTCTAAAAATCAGACACCTAACTTAATCTTCAGCCATTGATTGCCTGTTAAGTACGGAGAGAAGAACATAGAAGGAGTCCTTAAGACACCTGACTAATTTGTAGGCAGCTTAAGTTAGGTAGGAGCTTGTTTCCTCCCTGCAGGTTTTCTGCTATGAAAAGACCCCACCAACTTTCTGCACACACTTTGAAGTGAGGTGTTTTCCCCTAAAAATCTATGAGAATATTTTGAAGATGTACAGGAGATGTAGGAGCATCCCCCCTGAGGACTGGTGTAAATCTACCCAGCCCCACATATCCTGGCTGTGTGGAAGTGCCAGTGGTTTTACATCAGATGTGGGACCTCCTCAGCAGCCTAGATAGTAACTCACAGGAGCAGAGGGCTCCAGAGTGGGAACGTGGGGAAAAAAAAGTTGTAAGACACTGAGGAAAAGGGAATTGAGTTTCCTTTAAAGACTCAGAAGCTGTTCGATTACCTGCCCGGGAACTAATGCCCCATTTTGTATTGTAAGTCTCATTACCCAGCTATGTCACCTAGTGTAGTGTGGCAAAGCGTTCGGGCATTACCGCTGCTGGGTGTTAGGGAAGACACCAGTACCCAATTTAAAACAAAAAAACCCCACAGCAATATTAGAAACAAAGAACTGGCTTTAAAGAGAGAGTAGTTACAGCAGTTTGCCTGGACGTATGCTGTGTTTCCCACCACCAGTCCTCTCTCTCCTGATGGGCCCTGTTTTCACTTCCAAATGATATCTGTCAGTTCAGTCAGTAGTTACAAATCTGATGCAAGAATTAGTGGAAAGAATGTTCCAGCTCATGTGATAAACAACCCTAGATGATCATAATCCATAACCAAACCCTCCCTACTCCCACTTTTCCCTTGGGAGAGAGGATAAGAGAACAACACATGGCAGATGTTAGTTAGTTTGCTTAATACAGAGCTTCACATCTTGTGGTGTATTCATCTGCGTGGCTAGCAGGTGCAGGAGTCTGCCTGTTGCTAATGTTTTCCTGTGCTTCTACCGATAGCACTGGAAAAAGTTGATTATTTCAATGAATGTGGCTGAGAAGACATATTTTACACTGGATGGTTGTAGCATTATGTGCTGCTGTAATATCAAAATGTGGAGTTTGTCCAAGGCTTCCCAACAGTGTGTGCAAGATTGAATTCTCCATCGCCAATGCTGGCGGATGGGTGTTGACCATTCCTGTTATGGAAGCGAAATCAGAGCTGGGGCAGAACGAAGACGCAGGAGGAGTCATTGCTGCTCTTTTTGCTCTCTGAACAGAGGAGGGGTTGAGGAAGCAACTGCTGGTTTGGGACCAAGTCATCCTGCAACCTTTCTTCAGCATTACCTAATGCCCCATTCACCCTGTCCTTGCCTCAGAGGTTGCCCCAGCCTGGGGTTTTGGGGCTCTGCTGTGGGCAAGGAAGGGTCAGAGACAGTTTGCTGACTTGGTGGTCTGCTCTGATTCGCCTTAGCTTGAGGCTGCTCTAATTTAAAGATTGAAATGGATTCTTACTAATGTATCAGATGGATATATTTGGACCTGACAGTACATTATATAATTAAGTATCTGCCTGTACACCTGTACCCATATGTGCATGCGAGTATGTATGCCTTACAGGATGCTGGCAGGACCCATTGTAGCAAATGTGCATGGTGCACACCACCATGGAGCCAGGCGCACAGGGTCTCACCTGCAGCCTGGGAGCTTCCCTCTCACTCCTGCTGAGCTAGAGGGTTATAAACTGAATTTACACCTGCGTAGGAGAGACCTGACCCTTTTGTGCCTTTCTTATTGAGAGCTCCATTTTCCTCTCCTGTTGTTTCTGTCTTTTCTCCTTTTCACAGAATAAACGCTCAAAAGCTCCCAAATGACTCAGGAGCCCAAATGTTATTTTCAGACTGAGCTAGGTATTGTGGTCCTGCTTAGCCTCCTCAGTCGTGTTGAAAATGCCATGGGGTTGTTCAGGGAACTGGACTGGTAATCTTGCAACGGCATTTGAAGCCCTGCTTCATCAGGAAATGTTTGAGGATTTATTCCAATATTGTATGGTTAAGCATGCATTAAGTGTTTTACTGAAAAGTAAATTTGTTAAATTTCAATCATTTCATCTATGTGTCTTCTGGACAGCTTGGGGTGTTTTTAAAATAGACTTAAAAATCTAAAGTTTACTGTCTACATCAGCAGTGTTTGAGAAAGCTGCTGAAATCATAAAGAGAAAGTTGATCTAATAGTTTTCTAAAGAGATGGTAACTTGTTGGCAGAAGGTGGTGCTGTTACCTGATATTGAAGCAGATAACTACCTCCCATGTCAGTGAACTGCTGCTAAACAGAGTCCCTGAGTAGAGATTTTCTTTTTTTCCCCCCAGTCATAGATGTGAAACACAAATAGATACAGATGAAGTTTCCCAGTCTCGGAGATATTATAATCTTCTTTATTAGAAGGCAGATGGCCATGCCGACATTTCACCCAACACAGAGTAGAATATCAGGTGAACTTTGTTCTTTGGAGAAATAAATGCAGCTATATCATGCTTTTTAAATGGAGCAGCTGATTTCTTTGAGAAGTACATGTGGACTGGATTTAACAAAAGCAAAACCTGATTGATATAAGGCACAGTTGAAAGTTTTAAAAGTTTTTTTTTTCCCATGGACAGCCTGCTGTCACACTTGATAATATCAGAAGTCACGAGAGAAAACTTGGAAAAATCCAAAGAGAGGTTTTGATTGGGAAAAGCTCTTTTAAGTTCTGTCTTGTGCATTGATAAAACAGTGGGTATGCTCCAGCTGCCAGGTCATGCATGGTGGTGGGTTGGGTGTGTAGAGCAATTCATGTGTGTAACGCATAAAACAGTTCTTGGCTCTTCAGAATGATTCCAAGCTTCCAAAACCATCTAATATCTTTTTGAAAAGGAAGGATAAAATGTAACTAATGATTTAATAGATAACAAGTTTAATTTCTGAGCCTTCAGAATACACATGGATCATATTTTCAAGCTCTACATTATAAAAGTTAGAAACTTATTTTGTATTTAACAAAAGATTACTTTTTCCCCTAATCCTATGTCTGTGGGACTTAGAGCACTGGAGCAACACACAGGTGTAAATAGAAATTGCTATCGTATTATTTCTCATAGAAGATGTTAGTTGAGGGGATAGAAATTGTGAAAATTGAATGTTTTACCTATTTCTGGATTAGGATACTCAGAAATTACTGTATTTTTACTCCACTTACAGTTTCTGATTTAGAAAATTTTAGAATGTGAGAAAGGCTGTTCCTGAAGTAGCTCACTGGTAACTAGTGGCAGAAATATCAACCTGTGTTCCAAAGTGTTTTGATAAATTTTCATAATCAAGAGATTTGGAAAATTTAGGTATACAGCCAACATTTTATCCAGAAAGGAGACTGAATTTCAAACCTTTGGAAATCTCTTTGTCCATTGCTCATCTTTCAATAATTTAAGATCATTTTAAGTACAAGCCTCTATATAAAAGAAAAATACTTCACGTGTGCTAGGCGAGAAGATTAAACAGTGAAAAAGAAAGTCCAAATTATGAAATAAATCTTTCAGGACTCATGCTATCTGCTAATCTGAATCAGCAAGGAAAGTGCTGGTGGATTAGGAAGGGTGCGGAATATTTGTGCTCCTATGAAGTAATGCCCCGGTTGGGCCAGCAGCTGTAGGCAGGGGCCTGTGATACCGTAGGTGTCCAGAGCTGGGCAGCGGCCCCGAGGGACTGCATGGACTCTGAATTTCAGAGATGTATTTCTACAGTTGCCTTGTGCATTTTGGGCCATATTTTCAAAATTCTGAAACCTCGGCTTTGATGCTGTTGTTAGAATAGCTCCATGGATGTACAAATAGCCAATAAATATCTGCACTTTGATGGGGGGGGAGTGTGCCTCGCTTTGAAATTCTGGCTTTTAGAGACAAGGCACTATGCCATACCTTTGGAGAAGAGAAACAAAACTGGTCAGATGCCGTTTAAGATACGATTGAGTCCAAGACCGAAAGGCCCTTGCAGGATTTTCAGACCTTGAGCATAAGGCTTCTTTTTTTTTTCCAGTTGGATTTCACGGTTGAAACTTGGTGTAAGAATCCTGAGACTAGGGAGCAAATAGCTTTTTATGGAGATTTGAATTACATTTTACACTTGAAAAACCAGTCTAAGCAGTGAGTGCAATGGCCTGGCATTTTGTCTCTGTGCCAGTCCTCCCCCTGCTCTCCTCCTGGCCAGAGCAAGTTACGCTTTCAGGGCACCTCGAGTGGTGTGTGGCTATGGCAGGGCAGGGGGCAGGTGGCTAAATGGAAAGAAAACATTAAGAACTGGTGCGTCCTCCTCCTTTAAAGCCCTCCTTAAAGCATATTTGAAAAGTCTGTGAGGATTTTAGCTCTCATTTACCCTGGCTTAGTCAAGTGATACAGCAAAGATGTACAGGCTTGTTTACAGCTTTCTGCTGCCAGCTTCTCAGTGTGAGGTGTGTTATCAGCCCAGTGCCATTTCACCACTTCAGCTGAAGTCTCCTCTGCTGACAAATATCATTGCCACTTTAGTGGACTCTTTAAAATCTGTGCCCAGTGATTCCTACTATTCATCCGATCATCGTCACATGGACCATGTCCCTTCTGTATGTGAAAATCCAGCAGTTTTCCATAGCTGATGTTGGTTTTGGAAACACAAATGGAGTGGGATTTCAGGTAGACCTGAATTCATTTCAGTGCCCAGTGCTTGCTTGGAATAAATCACTGAATTCATTACACTTTCCCATGATGTCTGCTGAGAGTTCTATCTTTATTTGATTCCATTTTCGGTACTATTTATCTGTTGCAGAGATTAGCAAATTTAACTGCCAGTCAGTTTATGAACTGAAGAGTTCATAAGGTTGATATTTATTTCCTATTGTCTTGTGACTTTTGATGCACCTCTGGATAAATGGGTGACTTTACTGTTATTTTCCCTCAGAGCATAATTGTAATTCAGGGCCCTAAATGAAGAACTGTAAGGACAGAGCTCCAAAACCTGAATTCTCACTTGTCAATGGGGAAAAAAAATCAGCCTGATGGTGGCACAATCTAGCCCTGTAAATAGCATCTACTCAGGTGAGTTATCCTGGTCCTGCAGAAAGCAGTTATATGTCAGCTATGATCATCTATTTTCTCAGGTTTTTTGTGTGAGTTGTTGAAAAGCAAACCTTTCCCACAACTAATTGTATTTGCTAATTACCTGTGAAAAAGCAATTATCTTCAGGTGATGCAAGTCTTTGGGAAGGCTTGTTTAATTGGCAAAGATGGGGAAAGAGTCTCTTCTATGGTTGTTGTTTTCAGAAAAATATTCCCAAATATTGTACCTGATGTATCACATTAGACACATCAGATTGGGTTGCACCAGCAATGTTGCATTACATCACGTCACCAAGGTAATGTGCTGTGACAGACTTGCAATGCAATGTGTCAGCTGGAAAATGGGGAAGGATGTGATTTCCTGAACAAAATGCTGCTTAAGTTTTATGGTATTTTCCCCTCCTCCAACTAAAGAAGTGGCTGTTTATGTTTTGGGGTATTTCTTAAAAGACTCAGTTGTCTATTGAAGAATTCTAAGGATTATTTTTTTTGTTTGTTTCCTGGTTCTGTGTGGATAATTAACAGGTCTAGAAAGAAAGATTTCTTTTTGCTAGCTACATTTCCATACCCAGATTATAATGTATCTGTTTCCCCAAACTTTCAGTAAACTGAGAAAGCATGTCCTAGGAGAAGGAAAGTTCTTGCCATTTGTACAGCTCTCCTTCCAGTGCCTGATCTGTTACCCCAACTCAGGCAGCATGCTGCATGTGAGGAACGCCAAGGGGCGAGTTCCTTACAAGTGAGGTTCAGGATCACAGTGGTAAGGCTGCAAATATAGAGAGAAAACATGGCAGCAATGCATGTACACATCGGTCAGAGCTGCAATTAGAAGGTGATTTTACAGCGCATGACTTATTTATAGTACACATCTTTTCCCCGGATAGCAGTGAAGTACCTTACTCTGCCTGCCTGCCTGACTCTGACCTTCTCTGCTGGGTGATAGCAGGCAGGTATTGCAGACTGTCTTGTCTGTTGGAAAGTCATCCTTCAGTGATTTGCATTAGCCAAGGTATTTCTCAAATCCTGAGTAAAGGATGGCTTGGCTAGCTCAGGAGAGAGAGGACAGTGCAACATTCGGTGCAGTTACCATGGGTGATGTGTGCCCAGCCAAGCTCACAGAACAAACTATTGCTGTCTGCTCGCTGTTCTTTGAGTGAGGTTCTGCTCTAATTTGGTTGATGGCAGTTAGGCATCTTTGACAGAAGATTGTTGTGGTCCCTGTTCGGACTCGGAACAGAGCAGAGAAGGTGGGCAGAGGTGCGCTCAGAGGTGTAGTTATGGAGGTAGGGCACATAGAGATCAAACAGCAGTGCAGGTGAAAGAGGTAAACTTAGAACTGTTAAGCTCTTTAGGAAAGGAGGAGCTATGAAATCCATGTAAAAGCAAAAGTCCAAATATTTTGAGTGTCTCTTCACAATCTGCATTTTCAGAAATAATGTATAGTATCAGTTTGCTTCCTTTCCTAGTTGATTTTTTTTAAAAATACCCACTTTTTAATGAGCTACTCAGTGTAGTCTGATACTGAGCCTCTGTTCCAGCATACATGAAGCTTCAGTGAAACATCAAACCCAATATACAGAGAAGAGGGAAGTGCTATACAATAATGATGAACAAATCATGCTCAAGCTGTAGAGGTTAAAACCCCCAAATTGCTTTGGTATTTGTATATACTGAAATAAGAAGAATTTATATGTTTGCTCTCATTTTAGTGGGCTGTTGTGATTCATTACATTGGCACTTCAGAGTTCAGAACAGTCACTTGTCTCCTGCAAAGCAGCACCCTTAACTGTGTTACTATTTGGTTGCTCGTTATTGTCCCAGTTCTTTCTTTTTTATTGTTTCACAAATACACTTTGGTTTCACAGTAACTTGCCTAATATGCTGCTTTTTATAGCATTCATTGTCGGAAGGATCAGGCTTCTGGTGTACTCAGAAAGAAATCAGCTAAGTAAATCTATAATAGCATTGGTGTTTAAACAATGCCTTGGATCATTAAAACTAAAAAAAAAGAAAGAGTTGTTTATGTACCTATGGATACCTTTCATTTTACGTTCAATAGGGTTTTTTATAAAATGGCAGCAGTCATGTAGAAAATATTTACTTACCTTTTTGCTTACCTTGATTTAGTCTTTAAGGACAATACAGTCATTTTATAGTCTGTCCTGGGTAAGGGAAGGTGCATAATTGCTGTGCCCTAGGAACAGCCTGGAAAATGAATTATGAGTTGAAAGTCTCTAATCTTTCCCTGCCAACCTACACTCCAGCTTGCTCTAAGCAGGTATTAAGACCGTTAAGAATAAAGGTATTAAAAAAAGGTATTCAGGTGCCTAAAGATGCAAATAGGCTCACAATGCTGTGCATTTATTTTTTCCCTGAAATGAAAGGTAGGCCTCTCACATTCATTGAAAACATTGTAAACTTATTGTAATCATAAGTTCCTTCAACACTTCTACTAGCCTGGATCCCGTTATTTCCCTTGAACCCCTGGCTCCACACCCAGCCCATGTCCAGGCAGTGTGAGGCCATCCCATATCACTCCCCGGGTGTTTGGGTGGAGATCCCCACTCTAGAGCCAGGCTCCCCAGGTACCTGCACTGTAGGAGCTGAAATGCATCCTGAAGTGTCTGTTTGGTCTCTCCGAACTATATGATAATTCTTTTGGGGCAAGCTCAGAAGTGGGTGTTTCTTGTCTGGCAGCTGTATTTGCTCAGGAGAACCACACTTTAAACAAAGGGACAACCTTGGTGCTTCTGTCACTTGTTTTCATCAAAACGTTTATTTTCTATCCCCCATCGTATGTATAAGTCATTCAGATCAATAAAAAAAACATTATTAGTCTTATCTTTTAAACAAATATTAACCTTGCTTTCTATTTACAAGCTGGTATTAACTCACACTAGCCCTTTTTCTACGTTCAGAACTCCTATTCTAAGCCTTTTATTTAAACCTGTTATTAATTCTGCCTTTTAAACCTGGTACAGCAGCACAATTAACTGCTTTACTTAACATGCAGGGTTATAAGTGATCTCTGTGATACCACTGACATTAAGAAAGTAAATGGGGTTAAACTGATTCTCATTACAAACTGATCTTTATACAGTCTTTGGTCAGCAGAACAGGCAGCAGATGTGTATTGCAGAATTAATTTTAAGAGAGTTATAAGAACCATTGCTACATAATGGTGATATCAGGCAAAAATGGAAGAATCCACACAAGTCTTTAATCTTCCTCAAGCCAAGATATTAATTGTGCTTTATTCTGTAGTTTAAAAGAAATCCTTAATCATACTGTCAACATCTCCTTTTGTCCTCTTAATTTCCTTCTGATTATAAATATGAATCAGCTTTTCCTTTAGCGAGATGGGGAAATAGAGAAGTTCAAGCTCTTCTGTTCACAGTGAGCAAGGGCTACTTTTCCTACTGCAGTAGGAAGACAGTATCTCACTTCTTTAGCTCCAGTATCTCAGTTCTTTAGCTCCATGGTCTTATTCTTCGGTGGTCAGTTCAGAGAGAAATGGTGTGTTCAGATGTCATGTCAGATCTAGCCGGAAGTGTTCCATGATGAGACTGAGAGAGAAATCACTCAGTGGCTTGCCAGTGGAATTAGAGAACAAGTTGGTGAGATATGTTGGTAAGCGACTGAAATGGTGACTTTCCCCTGCCCAACAAGACACATCTTTCTAAAAGTAAAGCAGATGAACAGCCAAGTCAGCTAATTCTGTGCTTCACTCTGTGAAGAGCAGGAATTTAACACAATTTTAAAAGAAGAAGTAGTGGTCGAGACAGCAAATGTCTAATGCGTGACTAAGGTTTCTACAGAAGCTGTAAGGTGAAGGCAATGATTTATAAAGGCTGTGATCAGCAGGTATGCCAAAGCAGAGCTGTGAGCTTCAAAAAACTTGAGAATACAGCTGAATTCCAGGGTTTCAGGGCAGATACCATATCTGAGTGAGATTTGTAATAGCAATGCCAAGGACACGACAGAAAAAACACTCCAAACATCCACTGCCCTTCAGGAAGATTTCTTCTTTTGAAGCTGTATGCAGTAGGCACTCAGGAAAACACAAGACTCCAGCACACAGAATAGCTGCTGAGGAAGCTGCAAGAAATCACCTTTAGAGAAGCAAGACTGAAACTAGCAGTGAGGCGTCTCTGGGTGGGGAAAGGAGGATGAAGAGATTAGAGAAAATGAAAAGTTTCCACCTGGCTGGAAATATTAATGTGATGAACTCAGCACAGCTATACCTTGTGAGCACCTCCTTTAGCACCCTCTTTTCAGTAGGTTGCTGGAGATTTGCATTGCTAATTTGCTTGCTTGAAAGTTCTCCTGAGCTTCCAAGGGAAAGAGGCAGATGTATCCTTTCAGGGCAAGGCAATAAGGTGTTGGAGTAATTTTACCTCTGTGTCCTAAACTGTGGATGTACTGGCTGTGAAGCCTTGGGGTTTCTGGGTAGAAAACACCTAAACTTAACATTCATTAAAGAGAGCTAGTTTCTAACCACTGTATCCTCGATAAGTAGCACATCAGTAGGAGGGCAAAATAACAATTGCTGTAGGCTTGGAGAAGCTTTTGCATTACTGCTACCCCAATTATTTCCTTTTTTACACATGTTCAGCAATCTCTTGCCTCTGTAATTACCGCACTGAACACTGCAGCTATTAGATACAGCCACTAGACTTTTAACAAGCCATCGTTACTTGCACTTGCTATCTTACAATTTAACAGTGTCTTTGAGAGCAGTGTATCTTATTTCTCCTTCACAACTAACTCACAGACTTGTGCATGGACACGTGTAAAAGCCAATTGCAGCCATAGACTTTGCTAAGGAACAGTGAAGAAGCCAAGGGTAGAGCTGCAGAACATGGAAGCTGATGCACGCTGTGGTCCTGATTTGATTATTCTGGTTATCTGTAATATCTTTATTGGGCAAATTTTTCCTTTCCTTGAGAAATAGTGGCTGAGGATGCTGTCCCAGTAAAACAGAGTCCTAACATCAGGAAGATAATTACCAAATTAGAAAGCATATAGATACCTGGAAGCCTCTGAGGCCTTATGTTGATGTCAGATGTGAGGACAGCTCTGTATCGGCTGTCCTTGAACACCTAAAGAAGTGGGGAAGGCAGGTTGAGAAGACCTGCCTTTTCCCAGCTTTCCCTCTGTTTGGCAATTTCTTGCCTGTACTCTATGCTCTTGTAATGGTGCTGAATACTAAAAAGAGGTAATTTTGTGTACACCCAGGCAAGCAGAAGCATGGTGGGCCAGGTTACCTGATTAGCTGGTGGATTTTCTACTCTAACCCCAGGTGGCCAAGCAGAGCAGGCATTTAGAATCTCATCCATCTCTTGTCTTACTGTCTTTGAATTTGCATAATTAAAAGTGAATTAGTTGCTGTATTTTTAATATATGCAGTGAAAATGCATGAAAAGCTGAAAAATTACAGCAATCCAGTAATTCATGTCATGTCCCATTCAGAATTACAGCTTTCCAGTGCCAGCTCAAACATCGAGGATTCCCTGCCACCATAAAGCTATAATTGCTGAATTAATAACAGTGGGTTTTGGAGAGTGACTGCACAGACTCTCTGACCCAGGTAATAGAAATACTCATGTTAAAGTGAAGCCGATACATGTGACTTAATCTATTTCATATCGGTCTCAAGTAGCGAAGATCATTGCTTTCCATGCCATAGGAGGTTATGAGAGTTGCAGCAAGGTGTTAGTTTTCAGATTTATCTTAAGCTACATTGGTTAGCTGACGGGGATTAGAAATTAAATTTTCAGGGACCAGCCAGACTAGCTTTCCTTCTGCCAGAGGACTTGTACCCCAAATCTTCCAGTCTGCTCAGCATTTCTGGGAGGTGGAATTCTCCATCCAGCTGCAGAGGTGTGAACAGGATTTAAAAGGAGATGGTGAAAGGTTTCTGCTAACGTTTGGTTACTCCAGAACTTTATTAACAACAATTAAAAAAAACAATCCCTCCCCCTCACTTTCCAACTCAGGAACAAATTCTCTAGCTGCTGCTCTTCACGAAATGCGGTGCCTTGTGGCCCCCCAGCTATCACATTTATGACTGGGATAAAGTGACTGCTGTTTCAAAACAGGATGACAGGAAGTTAACCAAAATGGCATGATCAGAATGAAAGGTTACTTTTTTATTTTCTTTTTTTTTTTTTTAATTTTTCCAAGGGCTACTTAGGTATTGGAGGGAACTGGTAATCCATTTACTCTACATTTATTTAAGTAGGTTTTGTGATTCTTGGTCACTACTGTAAGCCGATTCAAGTCATTAGAAATCAATTGGCCCATGTCAAAGGATCTGCTTGTACCAAGGAATTGATTTAGTGAACAACTATTCACAGTGCAAAGCTCAGCTGCAGCAAAAGCCAAGACACATGATCAGTTCAATGTTGGACTGCTCAGCTCCGGGTAATGTCCTACGCCAGGGATCTTTGCAATAGTCTCACTGAGATTGTATGTACATTGCGGATGAAAAGAACTGGCAGTTTCCAGGGCTGGCAATCTGGTTCCTTTCATAATAATTACCATCATTAATTAAAATCTCTTTTCAGTCTAATTATTTCAGCTCTAATTCTCTTGCAGGTTCATAAATAGTAACATCCCATTGTCCTGGAAAAAGGTCATTTTTTTCTCCTTTCCTTTCTCTTTTTTGTTGCCCTCGTTCTCTGCCCTCTCATGGCTTAAGGTAATTAAACTTCCAAAGTCTGGTCACTTCTCTGAAATATTTAAACATGATCAAAGAGATTTTTGTGTTTCTTTTGCCTGCAAAGCTCCATGAGAGTTTTAAATGCAAAGGCTGTGCTTTTCCCTTCTGTAAATAACTGCAGAAGAGGGGCTGGGTCCAGTAAGGGATCGGTTCTCTCCATTCTGGCTCACTATTACCCAGACCCTGTGCTACCGAGTTACTATTCCAAGAGCAAACATTTCAAGCCATATAGCTTGTAAGCATTGTAAAGGTGTTTAACCTGATCTTTGTAATTGCCTCTCTGCCATTTAACACTAAGATTGCAGCATTTACCGTTGGGTGTTAATAATTCTCTTAACTGAACTTCTGCATCCAGCAGATGATTTTTGCAGAATATTCCCATGGAAGACACTCACTGAAATTTATACATGCATGAATGCGTACATGCGGAGTAGCTTGGGCTCAGTAATGTTAGTGAAGGGGAGAAAAATCTTCCCAGGTATGTACTGGGAACACTACTACCCAGAAGAGCTGAATATAAGATCTGGGTATTTTGAGAAAGAATCAGTATAAAACTGTGGTGTTAAGACAGAAGATTTTGCTTTGGGCAACTTGAGGCTGAAGTAGGAGGGATCTTTCTAGGCTTTCAGCAAGGCAATAATTTTTATCAGTTCATTATGAAATCTACCTTTTCTGTGCAGATATTTAGCTTGTTGGCTGATGTTTTATTGAAATTCCCTTTATTAAGTGTCAAGTTTTGGTACCAGAAAATACCAAACACAGCTAAAGGTCAAAGTAAATCATGAATGAAATTACACAAACTGATGAACAGTGAAGGATAAAACACAATGTCAGAGGCTAGTTTACATAAACGCTATCCCTGGATCAGAGGCCATCAGTGCCCGGTCAGAGAAGCCCCTTTGCTTGCACCTTGGAGATGCAGGTCTACCAGACAAGAGGTTTGGAATATGACTGGAATGCCCACTAATTTTGCTATTAAAACAGCAAATAGTGCCTGAATCCTCAAAAGGATTTTAGGAACTTGACTGAATGCTTTTATTTTGAGAAAAAAGTCCAACTTCTTCGTCAAAAACATAGAGGTGCCAGCGATACCAGGTATCTGTGGAGGTCATTCTTCATCAGCAGCTTGGCTGACACCAAGCAGTAGAACAACAATTGCTGGTCCAGCTGTTTTCTTGCTTCTTAGCTTATGTGATGAGGAAAAGCAATCAAGGTCTACTGCCTGTTGTAAGCACGGAAGAGAAGTACCATCTGTGGGACAACTCAGAGGCTAGGAGGATCCGTCGGATCTGCCCTTCTGGTTCAGCACCACATGCCAGTACTGGATTCTTGCCTTCATCCAGTGTCCAAAGCCTTTCTGGTTTCCAAAGACAGTCAGTACTGTTTCAACCAAAGCTTGCTGTTTATGGTGCATTTATAAGCAAGACTGCAAAGAGCAACCCTTTTAATGGCTGTTGGGCTCTGGAACAATGGCGTCTATCAAACCAATTGAATTCTGCTTAGAAGCAATTAGTTCTGTGAGCCACAAAGACAACAGGATTTCCAGTCCCTGTCTCCTGCATTTATCTCCAGATAAACGGAGAGCCTGTTTGTCTAGTTACTGAGGTGCCTATTTCATACAATTTGTAGGAATGTCAATACCTTGACTACACGCAGATATACATATTCAGAGAGGCTTTGTGATCATATAAAACTTAAGAAAGCATGAAAGGAATAATTTTTTCTGGATATTTGCAATGCTATCTACACCAGAAAGGAGAGGCAGAACTGGACCGAAGGAAAAAATGCATGTCCACAGATCACAAGCAGAAAAATAGGTATTTTGAAATACTTTTTTCATAATAAGAATGTTGACTCCTTTTAAATGTCGGGGGTTTTTAAAGCTCAGTAGGCAGCAAAATGAAATGTTTTATGGTTTTATCAAGTGCAGCAAAGGCACTGCTATTATACTTGCAATTTCATGACCTGGTAAACAGATACCTTTGTGCTTAAAGGTCTGAGTGTCAGTGGTGTAGAAAATGGATGATTGTGCTGCTTTGTGAAACAGAAGCTTCTTCATAAGAAATGTATCATACCTGAGGCAGCATCACTTGATATTTGCCCTTCTAGAGCATGACCCTGTGGCCAATGTTCTTAGTGAGATCAAGAATGAAGAAAACTGGTGGGACAGTTAACCTGGAGATATATTTATATATTTCAGTGTGGTCTGTATGGACTATGTATTGCCTCTTCAAGTCCGGTGATTCAGCACCATGTGCCAGGATTGGATTCTTGCCTTGGTTCAGTGTACAAAGTCTTTCTGGTTTCCTAAAGACTGTCAATGCAGTTTCAGGCAAAGCTTGCTGCTTATGGTGCATTTACAAGAAAGACTTCCAGGAGCAATGCTTTTAGTGGCTGTTAGGCCCTGAAACAGTGGTGTCAAACAAACCAATTGAAAACCTGAGTTTTCCTGGTTGGTGCATTAAACTATCTGCAAGTCCTGTAGATCTGGTGTAGATGATTTTTTAAATTATTCAGAGATATGAGAGAAACCTGGTTGCAGGAGGAGGGCCCCCCCAGCTGTGGGTTTCCACAGACATCTTTTTGATTTCACTAGTGAATGGTAGCTTTATGCTGGTTTTGCTGTGTCTTATCTAGTGTGTTATTGATGCTATTGCATTTGCTTTCAAACACAGTCATTAGAACATTTAATTTGCAGCAGCTGTAATTTATATTTGTAATTTTGTCTAAGATCAATAAAGGAAACCGAAGAGATTTATAGTCCTAGTTTCAACTAAGATAAATTGAAACAGGCCCTATTTCCCTGAAAAGCCTTATTTAAACAGCATTTTAAAAGAACAAAATGAATTAGATGAGAGATTTGCATGCAAGCATGGGTAAATAATCCCTTGTGTCTGGAAGAAATATTGGAAAGTGTGAACATGGTCAGTGTGTTCTTCTTTGAAATACAAATAAACTCCTGGGAAATGTTACCTTAGTGTAGGATCTAATGGGAGTCAGGCAACCATTTCAAAATGTTTCTTAAAAGCAACAGGCGATAAATATCCTTGAGATCTGTTGTACTGATACTTCATAATAAGACTGTAGCTGCATGTTTTAAATACTGTCAAGGATCAGTCTGAAAGTGGAAAGCAAGACCCTGAAAGCACGGTGCTGTCTTATTTTACAGCAATCCTTGAAAATGGATTGCAGAAATGCGTTAATAATTTTTGAAAAGTCTGTATTCATTTATGAAATATTCATGTTCCAAGCACCGCTTCATGCATGGGGAAGAGGTGCCTCTCCCATACAGCAATTAGCTGAGGGATTATGCTGGGCAGAATAAACGTGAGCATAGTGAGGCCACCTCAGGGCTGTAGTACAATTTCAAGATGAGTCTTACGGAGGGAAGGAAGAAATGCCTAATGAACCTTTCTCCTCTTGCACAGCATCAGGGTGGGATACCGAATCAGTGCCCAAGAGAGCTGAAGGCTGGGGATGGGGGGATATCATTGCAGCTGGCCCAAGATGGGGACACAGTTTAGCAGCTTGTGGGTGTGCTCAGCTCTTTAGCTCTGAAGCCTTTCTAAAGTGGTGTCCTTGGGGAAGGGAGTATATTCTTCCTCCACCTTCTGTTAATTTTATTTATGCCTAATCCCTCTGCCTTAGAGTGCTGGTAGCGTTGGGCCAGAGCAGACGTTACTCTACACTGCGATGTAGCCAGGCTTGAAATTCCTGCTGGTTTGGATAAAGCTCCACTTCCTACTGTTGTGTGATCCCATGAAAGTGGCAGATCTCATACTGAAGAAAAAGATAATTTGTACTACTTCCTGGCATGCGGGAGAAAGTTCCACAGTAAGATCTTCACCTCCCCCACTGGGCAGCTGTTTTTTTGGATAGGTTTTTCAATATTATGGTGCTTTGACTTGTTTTGCCAAACTGCTGGACCCTTTCTGGGTTTTATTCAGCTCAGAGCATACATCCTGAGCCCCCACTTGTTGCAGAGCTCCTGGATTTGCGGTGCTCATGGACACATGTGAGCGTGGCTGGTGTGTGGCACGGTGAAAGGAAGGGATCAGGAAGCCTGTTCCAGCCTGCACATAGCTCAGCTTCCTCCGTCATTCTGGAAAGATGCGTCTCCAACTGATGTATTCTGCAGGCGTTTACCCCTATGGGGAGTGACCCAGGATGGAAATTGGCGTTTTTAATCTGTGCTATTCTTAGATTGCTAAAGCAGGTGGGGGAAGGAGGGAAAAACTCCCCACTTTCTACACTTCCACTTGTCACATCCCATGAGGTTACAGAGAAAGCAAGAGTAGAACCTGACCCACCTCTGCGTGCGTGCTGCATTTCGCGGGGGATTCACTTTTGAATGCTGTCAAGACAGCTCGATACTGTCCTGGAGGAGACATACTTCCCCCTTTTTGTTATTGTGGCTGGTTGTTTGAATTCAATTAATTTAATCTGTTTTTAATAGTGCAGCGCTGCCATCTCTATAGTACCTTGTACAATTTTTGCTGTAAGCAGTCAACCAGCACCCTGTGTCTAGTCATCAGAGGGGCTGAATGTTACCATTGCAATCTTGGACCTCATGTGACTAATGTCTGAACTGCAACAAATTGCTGTATGGGCCACGAGACTGTAATACCCATAACTATTCCTATTATTATAACTACTATTAATAATAATTGTATGCATGTTAAGACAATTACTAGATATGCCAACAAGGAATTATCGTGCTAGGGCCAGAACAGAGACAGAGAAGTCTATGGAGGAAGACAGGCCTCCTTCTGAGGACCTTCTCTTGCAAATGGATAACGCAGAAGCAAATGTCAAGGGAAAAAAAAAAAGAAGAGAGGCAAGGAAACACACTTAGCATCACATGGTGGATTTAATAGAAGAACTGCATAGTAGCTTGTAATCCTGAACCACTGCTAGGCTGGCATCTTTATCCTATTCATCCAAACACAGCTAGGGCATACTGAGGCCCCAGATGCTTTGTTTATTGTGTGCAATCAGCTCAACTTGTCACTTCACCTACGCTTTCTGTTACCCGGTGTTTTCCTTAGAAGCTTCTAACAAAAGATTCGGGTGAAAGATTTCTTGAAAATTAATAGATATTTGTGAGTCAGTGCATGGTATTGGATTTCACCTGCCGTGATTTTGGAGGAGAGAAATTTAGACGGAATGATAGATAACACAGCCAGATTTGCATTACTGGTAGGTTAGTTTGAGGGCTTGCCAATATCCTGTAATGGCCCTGTATCCTGTTGTCAGCCTGCAAGACTCTACCTTCAAGCTTGCAGGGCTACAGCCCACGTGGAAGCAGAATTATCTGTACTTTTGTCTTCATTAATGAGACCGGGGGAGTCGATTTCCTTCCAGAACTTTATGTTTGTGTATCCCTAGTATCTGTCCTCTTCTGCTGATTAAATACTGTGTGGGAGTGCAAGGAGGGATGGCCGACTTTTTAAACCGCAATGAGATCTTCTGCTAAGGAGGGTTTACTTCTGCTAAGGAGGGTTTACTTCTGCTAAGGAGGTCTTCTACTAAGCATCAGCAGCGAAGCTTTTAACTCCCATCCCAGAACAGTCAAAGCACCTGGAGTGTCTTCTTCACTGTGTTCCACCTCTGATTTTGGGGGTGGAGGGATGATGAGGACCAAGGAAATCCCCCCCAAATGTAATACTCCCCTAAAATGTGCTGGGTTTTTCTAACCATTTTCAGGGCTTTCACTGGTGGGCAAATATATAGCTGAACTGAGCTTTGGAGCCCACCACTTCAATTTGCTGAACACCAGCGCTGGGAATCACATCTGCAGTCTGGAAATTGGCAGCTCCCCTGCTTTCATGCCCCTTGCCAGTGGAGAGGATGGGATAGAAAGAATGGAGATACGTCTCCATGGCTTGGGTCCCTTGGGTGAACAAATGAAAGAAAGGGATGTTTAAGAGATGCGTGCCATTAAGCCAGCGTTTCAAGTCGCTAAATAATAGGCAGCATTGTGAAGCTTCTCCAGGGAGGAGGCTTCTGGTGGTAGCTCTCTCTGTGCCTCCCCACTGTGAGTCATTGTGAACTCAAGTTCAGAGGAATTGGTACCAAGGAAAAAGCATTGATATAATAACCTTGAAAAATCAGAAGAGAGGGGGGAAAAAGGGAAAGATTTATACACTGAAAAGAGCAGAACTGCCTCACCCTAAAAGCATTCTGTAAATGAACTCCTGTGCTCCCCAGCTATATGCCTTTATCAAAGCCACGTCTTCTAAGTCTGGAAGGCCATGTGCATCGAGATTTAAGGACTTTACATATTGTGCCACACAGCCTAAGTCAGTGGTTGGTATGCTGCCTGTTTGCAACACGACTCATCAAGGCTATGGAAATGTTTTAAAATCTTATGCTCGCAATTACAAGGAACAGTACTTTGTACTGCCTTGGGAGAAATAGTGCGCTGTGATTTCCTTTCTCTAAGCATGCAGGTTTTTAGTGTTAAGAACACTGACATCTATTCAAGCATGTTTTACCTTTCTAAGAGCCATAGAAAATGGCATGGTGTGGGGGAATTTTGTGGTGTTTGCTAGCTGCTGGGCCTTCTTTTCTTGGAGATAAACGTACATTGTGTTATTAAGAAGAACCCTTCAAGTTGCTGTTCTGATTTATATTCCCTTCTACAGCATTGCATGTATTTATTGTTTGTTAAAGGCTGACAGCCCTGGAGACCTAAGCTCTTTATCCACAGAGTGAAATTCCCCTCTCTCTCTTGAGGGGATGCCAAAGGCACTAATTGTCACTGACACTGTTGCACAAAAAAAAAATCCTTTCTGTATTCTCCAGCCAGAATAATTTTGCCATGTGAAGGAGAACTCCTGAAATGGAAGCTGATTTGGAGAATTTATCTGGCACAGGCAATGGGACTTCAGCTTGAGGACCTAGACCAGCCAAGTGAAGGTGAGGGGAAGAATGGTGGTGGTGTCAGATTACGGGATTTTTTTCTTATGCCTTACCTATGGTCTAAAGCCAAACACCCTCTGCGGACTGATCTTGAGAACTGGACTGTGGAATCAGACGTGACCAATAAACTTTATTTTGTCAGTAGGACCCATGTGCCAATGACAGTGTCTTTGTGGGGTGAGCTCAGAACAGTTTAAGATGGGAGCTTTGGGCATGCAGATTCCTCCACATCAGGCATCATCACCATCCCCACCATCAGGGCGTAGGACTCAAATGTCGAAGACTTTTGATAATTTTTTATTACTCTCAACCTGTGTAAAAGTTTCTAATATATTCCAACAGAGCTCCTTTAGCTCTCTGCTCTCTTCAGCTCTGTAGGGTTTCTTAATAGGCACAGCTGGCATCCGCTGGTCCAGAGGTAACTCATACCTCCTATCCTTAAACAGTCAATAATGTTGGTGATCCTATAGTTATTACTTTAGGAACACAAAGGAAGAGAGGGAGAGAGATCTTGTAACAGAAAGATACTTTTCTAACCTTGCATGCTGTTTTTTTTTTAAATGTGGTCCTAACATATAACTGTATCACAACTTGCAAAATACCTTCCAAAACCAGAATTCATAGAAGCTACCAACTAGTTACCAACAGCCTATGAAAAGTAATATTGAAAGGCATTTTAATTTACTCATTTACTTCTGTAAAAAGAAGGTGATGCTAGGGGGAAAAATTAAATTTAAAAAAAGCTGAGTTTTCATCTTCTCTTTTATATTGCTTTAACAACTGTTTAAGCAAGCAGCATCCTCCAGTCTTAACTCCAAAATACCAGAGAGCAGGAAGCTCCCATTTAATCTGAGGAAAGATTGTAGCTTTGGCCCAGCGGTTATTCTGCTGTAGTGTTCTACAGGAATGGCTACAGGGCATCTACTTGAGAAACGTGAAAAGCAGATTTATTTTAATTACAACAATTTATGTTCATTAAAAAGCCTCCTCAATAACTAACCCTGGTATTGAATTGTTTTTTATCTCTTCCTAATGCACTGAGACAATGTTTATTTAATTTAATTGACAGTAAGGGTGAATTTATAGGTCTGTAATTCGCACTTTTAGTGAAAGGGAAAAAAACCCCAACATTGGAACTATATTATTTGCTGCAGAAATGAAGTAGGGAAATTCATCAGAGCAAACTGTATATTCAATTTTAATAGTTTCCCTCATCAGGGTCTCTTAATGGGGTTTCTTTTGCAATTACTCTAGGGCATTTGTAGCTGCCCATTGTGGGAACTTGCCAAACACCACTGAAATAAACTCAAATGTTAGAGGAGAGTTTTCAACTGTGTATCCTGCTCACTTCCTTCTCTCTTTGATAGAACTTTTTCTGGATTCAGAAATACTGAATTTGCAAAAGATCTCCATTCTCTCCCTTTTTTAAAACCAGAACCTTTGCCTCACCATTTCAGCACGGGTTGTGATTTTGGAATGAGTAATCAGACCGCTTGCGGCTCCTGAAGAGCCTGTCTGGATCACAAGTAAGAGAGATGCCTCCAGCTAAGCTGGTGACAATTCTTGCTTAGCCTTCATACTCTTCAGTCTATGGAAAATAAAGGCTTCATATAACATGATCTAAAAACAAAAAAACCCACCCCAAACCAACATGCACACCCCATCCCCCACCCTGAAAAGTCCTATCGCAGCCCATCCTTCCTATTTAAGGAGGCTTTGATGTGTGAAGGTGACGTGTCCAAATGATAAGGGAAGACTGGTTTTGTCAGACCCCCAGTATCACAGAGTAGCTCTGAGAAGCCTTGTAAGGAATAAAGTGGGATCTGACTATATGACCTACCTGCTTATGGGGCAACAGTCTGTATTTAAGCCTCAGGTTTTTAAGAAATTGCTCTGTTGCAAGCTGAGTGTAATACCTTTGAGATGACAGGATTTCTTCCTGCGCTATAATAAATAAAGGTAAGTATGAAGCTAAGAATTAATAAATAGAGTTTATTTGTCCAGAGAGTCGCACTTCAGTAGAGAAATCAAAGACAGCGATGAACTTTGGCCTCACTGGGTGAAGCTTTTACAGTGCAGTGATTATTATCAGATCTCAATAACTTCCAGTAATGTGTAAGTAGCATCAGCAGCAGCTATCGTACAATTTCATTGGGCTTTCAGAGTAGCATCTAGAAGTAGAACCAGGTTTTAGAGGTACAAAGAATGCAATTACCATTTTAATATCTCTGCACAGGGAACAGGAAGATTAATTTTTGTAGGTCTATTTTTGTGATTTTTCACAGGTTGGGAGAGATATACAAAAAGCTGGCAACAATACACTAGAAATAAATTAAGTGCTGCTGATAGCTAATTAAAGGAGCACAACTAGATAGCATTACTGGAAAAATCAAAATCTCTTGTACTTTAAAATCATGCTGTACTTTTGATTGGTTTTCCCCCAAAAAAAGAGAATAAATTTTGATATTGTTGGCTCTTTTTTCTTAATGAAGTCTAAACTGGCATTTTCAAAGCAAAACTATGTCTCAGAAGCCCAGAGAATAGAAAAAAAAATTTTCCTCCCCTTTAGGCTATATTTATTGTTAAAACGCTTGTGAGTGTATTTATTGTTACCTCTCAATTCCTGTATTCTAATACACAGATCTAGTGTGTCCTATAGCTTAAATTCCAGCTTCTTTGCTGCTTGCTGATGAGGCTTTTAGAGTTGGTCCAACAGAAAATGAACTTAGTTTCTAAGTGGTGTGGATACGTGACTACTTTATTGAGATCCAGTTTAAGAAAAGAAGTATAAGCTGGCAAATCTAGCAGAGAGCTGGGCTTATTCTGGGGAAAAGCAGTAGTGTTTTGGCACAGAATCAGCAGGAGATTTGCTGCAAGCAGCTGGTGACCTTCTCTTTTCCTTTAAAACTTGATCTGAGCTGAGCATTTGTAGCTGGGCTACGTCTGGGGGGCAGAGGGAGGGATGATGTATCATCCACAGCCTGTACAGCACTGTGCAGCATCATGTCAAAATCAAGATGGACTTGATAAGTCTGATTAGTATTATCTCGCTGTAGCATGCTGCCAGGGATGTTGCTGAGATGCTGTGTGGGTCAGCAAGGTGGCGAAACAACAAATGGCAATCAGCAAGAAGAATAGAAACAAACCCTTTAAAGGGCATGTTCCACATTTTTCCTGTGTCTCGAAGCATTAGAGATATTGAGCTCTTATTTTAGACTGGAAATAAAGTATGGAAAAATCTGTGACTTTTAGATCTTGCTACAAATTAATCTATTCACCAGGCAGAAAGTTTTAAAGTTGGTTTGAGGCATCATACTGATCTCTGCAAGCAAGAACAAAGTCACAGCGGCTGTACTGTCACATCCAGCCCATCACGCCTCTGACAGCTCACTGCAACAGGAACAGATAGGTGGCAAATTTTAATGACCTGTTAATGTAACTGGCCACATCTATATAAATGCTAGGAACATTGTCGTCTCCTGCAGCATATCCCTGAGGTGTCTGGGGTTTTGAGCCAAAGGTGTTGAGACTGTTCCAGGTGTTGCATGGTATTTTATGGTCTGAGGGATGTGGGGCGGGAGGGAAGAGGAAGGATGCAAAGTAAATATACTTGGGGAACTCTAGAATATTTAGCTGTGTTTGCCTAAACTGGACTCGTCTAGGGGTAATATGAAGGCCATAAACTTCTTGCCACATTAACCTTAAAACTATGAAGTCACACAGCTGAATGAAGTCCTTTAGTACATCCGTATGCAGAAAAATCTCTGTGATTTTAAACCAACCTTCCACTGTCTCTCTTTGAGGATTTAGGTTTATGGCCAACCCATTGGGTGGTGTTCTAATGACAGAAGTATGATTTAATGACATAAAATTAATTTTAGCTAGTGGGAGAAAGTAAGGATTTTTTTTTTCTCCTCTATTTTCCCTTTAGTGAAGAGCATAGCACCAGGTTCCCTTTCATTAGTAACCACCCATGATTTGAAAGATGGAATTTCTTGGCACCCTTTTCCTCCTGTTGCTTTTCCCCTAAACATTAATATTAAATGCTCAAGAAGAAAACTATTTCAGCAACCTGTTTTCCAAAATAAAGTGGGAAAAGAAGGGATTTTTTTTTTCCCCAAGTATTGCCGATGACACCTCAGAAACATGATTTCTTTTAAAAGCACGTATCTGAGCTTTCCAGAAGTTTATTCCACAGCAGTTGCATCCAGAGGTTAAGAGAACTCCTGGGAGAGCCACAGAGAGTCCAGAATTACAAACCACAATGTTTCTGAGAAGGGTTAAGGCCCCAGTTACCGCCCCCGCCTGCTTCACCGCACAGATCGCCCCAGAGTCCTCTGGCATAAAACCAGCCAGGAGCCCACTGCCATGCCTCGGCTGTGTCAGCAAGGAGCTTGTTTACAGTCTAACCACCGGGATGACTTGTGTGGGATGCTTTCTCCATGAAACGTCCTAACTCTGCAGAGATAACTCTGCCTGTGGGTTGTCATCCTGCCTTGACATTTTAAAGTGTTTTAGCTCTGCTGTCTCACAGTGAATTCCTCTTTCTGCCGGTGCTGTTGATGAGCTGCCTTCTGCACAAGTCTGCATCTCCATAAATCTTTTTAGGTGTCAGATTTAGTCAGTAGCAGCTCCCTAGCAGGGCTGGCCACCACTGGCTCCCTGCGGAGTCCACGTTTACCTTGTGCACTGGGGGTAGGACCTGCCCCAAGACTGCAAGGCTGGTAGGAGCTAGCGAGAGCCACAGACTTTGGTGTGACTTTGGGTAAGTCCCTTGCCAGCCCTCCCTGATAGCTGGAAAATAGAAATAAAACCATCCTCCTGCCCTACAGGGGCTTTCTGATAAAAGTCTCTTCCTTTCAGTATTTGAATTTTACTTAGTCTTAGTCTTATTAATACAATTAGCTAAAGTGGATAGACAAAAGCTGATGGGTATCCTTTGCATGAATAGAATTATGCGTTTTGGTGATGCTGAGCACTGGCATAGAATAAAAAGAGCTGGTCTTAACTGCTTACACCGCAGCTAGAAAAACAGATACTGGATATGCTCAGGAAGTCTTTATTAAAAAAAAAATAAAATAGGAAAGCTATAAATACAGGAGATGTCTGTAATTTCTGCTTAATTTAAACAGCCCTTTGAAATCCTTCCCACCACCAGTACTGGGGGGTTTAATCATGACACAGATCAGCATTGTAGGCACTGGGGGTTTCCAACTGGTACTTGCCCCGCAGGGATCTCAACGTCCTCCCCATCTTCCCAACCGGGGGCACACGGCTGCGATACCGATGCAGCTGGTGGGAGCTGCAGCTGAAGTGCTCGAATCACTCTGCTATAGAAGTAGGCATAGTGGGATCGCGGCCGTACAGCCCTCCATCTACTCTGCCCATGGGCTTTTGAGATGCATTTGCTCCTGTATTTGTGAATCAGGCTGATGATATTTACAGGGCACTAGCTAAGCAGGTAGTCTCTGAAGCAGGAGCTGAAGGTAAGCATATGGTAACCTGTAAGTACAAATTTATTATCCACTTGGAAAGGGGCAATAATCTTACTGGACTGATAGAAAGAGGAAGGCTTTTCTCCCCAAGAAAAAGGCCTTGGTTTTTGTTTTTTCTGAAAGATGAGGACCAGGAGGAAAGGAATAGATCCTTCTGTTTCACGTGTGTTTCCTTACCAAAGGGAGAAATGTTGGCAGTCAACAGGAAGTCGGAATTTTATGCCAAAACCCAGTACTTTCTTTTTTCAGTTTATTTATTTATCCAAAACAGTAGCTATACATCAAAAATACTTTTGATAGAAATGTGTCTTCGGATATTATCTCACAGGAGACATAGGAGAGACAAATAAAAAATTCTCTTACCAGCTGCATTTTATTTTTTAACTTCATAGGAGGTTGTGCTTTAAAGAGAGCTTTGACTATTACTAAACCAGAAAATGTTTCCATTAAAAACAACAAAAAGGGAGAGTGAAAAAAACACTTAGAAAACTCTTTCAGAATCAAAAATTGCTTTTTTTGTGGCTGTTTCTGTGGGCCCCTTTCATGCCTCTGCCCTCTGGACATGTCAGCAGAGCGCGAGGCTGGCACGGAGGCTGGGAGGAGCAGTTTATGGTTGGGTCTGGCATCGCGCAGTGCTGCGCTGGACATCACCTGTGGGTGAGGCTGGCCAGGTTCAGCGGTGGGCTAAGCAGAAGAGAAAAGTGCCACGCAGCTGAAGTAAATAAGCATGGCGGAGTGGATTTTGACAGTTATGCCAAAGTAATTTGAATTAGACAAACCTTTGATGTCTACAAAGCTGGACTTGATATCCTGGTGGGAGCAGGTTTTCCCATTATATGTTCATCTAATAATTTTTTTACTCTAGTTTGGGCAGAAATAACAAAAATGGCTTTCTGACAGACTCACACATTTGATCCTGAGCTCCCAGGGAGTGCAGAGATCTAGCAAGACATGAAGAACAAGTAACACCAAACTGTGACTCCTGTTCCTTGCTTACTTCTTTATTACTTAGGTGTGGGTTTGTGTGGAAAAGGTTCATTTTCAAAGAGTTATTCCAAATCCTTACTCAAGTTGCAATCCCTTATAAACACAACTTACAAAATGAAGGGCAGATCTTCAAATGATGCAAGGGATTTGGTGCATTGAGCATGTGGAAGTTCTGTCTCAGGTAGATGTAAGCACAGCTAATGATCTGTGAGGAAGGTGAACGTGGAGGAGGCAAAGTACATTTTTAATTTACACGCTTATGTAGCTTGTGGCAGGTGTTGAAACTGGCATCACTGATGAAGGGAAAAAACCAAAAGCTATGGGAAGATGTCTGGCATTATCAGTTTTAAGTCATGCACTTGAAAATGATACAATGTGAAATGCAGAGACTTAATGTAGAGAATTTTGTACTCCAGCAAGAATGCTCCTACCCCTGCTGATTAGCTGACATTTGTGGTCAATTATTTCCCAAAGGTAATGGCAGTTTCATAATTAGGCCCTCAGTGAGCGGCGCCTTTCTGCTCATGCGTCACCCCACACAGATTTGCAGTGTGGAGGTTTGCAGTTGTGGGTGGGATGTTTGACGCGCATTGACCAGAAGTAACCAGAATAAAGGAAGAACTGGGATTAGTCCAAGTGTGTTTGTTTAGCACTGAGGATTTTTGAACCAAGCTTCCGCTTCAGTGAATTCTTCAGGGTCATGAAGCGTTCATTAGATGAATGGGAATATGTATATTTGCAAGAAGACCTTTGTCACCCTGGGATAAAGCATGACCGTGTTGCCTGGGGACACAAAAGGAGTGGCCTCGTGCCTCCTGGCTCTCCCGCTGTGCTGTGAGCGCTCAGAGGGAGCAGTGAGAAGTGCTGGCCAAGAATTACTTTTCTCATCATTCAACATTTTCATAATTTCCTGATAGCAAATGACTTGTGTGGAGTGAAACCTTGCTTGCCAGTACCACAAAACAGAAATGTGTCAGGAGGTCTTAAGTGCAGGGTGCCTGGTACTGCAGTGCTCCTCTCTGACAAGGAGGGTCAGCGGTGCTGATATAACATGGAGTTCATCAAAATGACTTTTCCCTCTGGTCGCCCTTACAAATGCTGTTTCCTGCTAGAGTCCCGTTCTCACTGTATTCTTCAATGAAAATATGAATAGCTTAGTAGTGAAGTTTTCTCTGGGATATTTCTTATTCTGCCCTAATAAGACTCTCCCTCCTAGCTAGGCCGTGCCATTCACGCACAGTAGGAGACCTGTGCTTCATAATCCGCAGTTGCAGAGAAGCTGCTTCGACTTTACTGACCAACATCAGAGACAGGGTCTTAAATGCAGTATCAGACAGTGTCACCTTGGTGAAGCTCATGATAAGCAGGAGAAAAAAAAAGGGAAATAGTGAATGATTTCTATTGTTTTCACACCATGGTAGATTTTCAGAAAGACAAACAAAATCAGCTTTTTTTTCTCAAATGGTTTGTCAAGTTACAGCAAAAATATGCACGTGCAGAGATACTTTATTGGAAAATTTTCTCTACATTTGCACGCATAGATATACATATAAATGTGTATTAAGTGTATTTGTGCATACGCATGCAAATATATAGGTGTATGTGCATGCGCTTGTGTGGATACATACACACATATGTATGTTCATGCATACACTCAAGAAAATTGTTTTCCATAGCCTTTTCTTGTTTAACAATAATACTGAAATACTGGCATTCAGCAATCTAAATCCTCAAACGTGTTGAAGAAAGGTAGATTTTAATAGTGTTAAATGAGCCATTTAGCACAGAGGGCCTCTCACCTTCAGTGGCGTACTCTCAAAATGAAATCCAGTGTTCAGATACAATAATAAAAAGAAGAAAAACAATATTACCTGTTTAAAGAGAATATAAAAATCCAATTAAGTTCTGAATTTTAATTTGCTTGCAAGCATGGGTTTGTTGCTCTGTGAAAAGAATGAAAATGTAAATGACATTTCTGTGTGTTATCTACATAATCCAGAGGCTAGAATATCCTGTCATGCTTGTTTTGTCTAGTGATGATAAAACTAAACAGTTTTAACTGAATTTCCTGTAAATGGGCAAATAATAAAAAATTAACATCTTTATATTCTGATCTTTCATTAATTTATGTATAAATGCTGTTATAAAGAGATTAGCTTTTACAAAATAGAATTAATTTTGCCTGGCATCTGACAGCGGTGACGGGCTGTAGCACATGAAATGCTGTGGGTGGAAGAAAGCTGGGGCGGTCACTCACTTCTGAACTGCAAATTCAACAAAAGACAAGAAGGGAAGCTCTGCAATCAAGGGGCCCACATAGCACCAGGCACTGATATGCAGACGCAGACCATTGTGCCCAAGCCTCACTATCACCCCCTAAGCCCTCTTGTTCCTAAATGCAGTGGATCAGTCGTGGCCATTTGCCAAGTCATGTGTCTTACATGAATTGGTAGCATATATTGGAGGGTGGCAGAATGCAAAGGTGGTGACCTGGCGGTGCAGGAGGGGGCTGGCGTGGTAGGAAGCTGCACGAGTGAATTTGCTTCTGTTCCAGCCACGGCTGGGGCAATAATCTCAGTGCAGTAAACTCCGCTTCCCATTGCACTGACTATTCCTAACTTTTCTTCTTTCCTTAGATTTGCTTTATTTGGACTAAACAACAAAGAATACATCTGTACCTGGACTGTAAGTATCCAGATCAGCAATTAAATGTGTATCTACATAAAGCTGCCACCCACCAGCCTTGCCTAGCAAACAGAACGCCCTAGCAATGAAGCAATAGCAAATTATACCTCAATCCCACCGTGCCCCTGCAGCCTGGTGCTGTCCAGCCATGCCACACCCTGCATCCATGCTCCTGCCCTCCATGGAGCGTTGCCTCTTCCAAAATAAGTCAGCACAACTTCAGATACTGAGCACTCAGAGGAGCGAGGCAGGCTTCATTCTTTATTTGAGTATTAAATACATTGTTAGGGAAAGATATTTGACCAAATTGGTAATTGGATAGCACAGAATACACCTATGCAAGTGGTAGCTGCAGAGGAGTGGTTTATAAAGATAATTTAAAACAGGCAAAAGGCAGAATGTCCAAACCCACATTATTTTAACAGACGTTTGTGCCTAATGGTGGGACTAAGGATTCAAAAAAGGAGTCCGTTGGGCATTGAGCAAGACTGGAAATTCTTGGTGTCTGATTTTTTAAATACCAGTCTCCGTAATGGTGGGTGCCTAGTCTGAAATGTATCCAGCCCTCCAGTGTCTGGGAAATCTGCTCTTTCTGCAACAGTCAGAGAGGCTGTTTACACAATCTCCAGGTCTTCGTATTAGATCCAGAAGAAATTATTAAATTGTTCATGTGACCAACAATTGTACAGGAAACAGGGCTGTAAAACTACCAGATCTGCCCATCGATAGGTTTGCCTGGTTTTCCACTTTTTTACAAGCTATACATACTGCCCCTGGCCTTTAATCTCACTACAGATTTTGACAACTTTGAACTGTTCATTATATTGCAGCTCTACAGCAGGGATGGGAACAGCATTACCTGAACCCACATTCTTCTGCGCTTCACAAAGTTATCCACCCTGTTCTGCACTTCTCCAAGTTCAGAACGGTGGCAACGTTTATGCCTTGTCACGTCCTGTAAAGGAATTAAAGGACAGCCAGGTAAGTTTTAGATGGAAGTGAACACTAATCTTGTCTTTACTTTTCTGTATCCAGGATTGTCTTTATATTATGTATATTGTCGCTACTGTGGCCCTACGGCATGTCTCTTGTTCAAGGTCTTGTTGCCTCTGAAAATGAAAAGAATGAATTGTAAGTGTATGCAGAGATACAATACAAACCATGTTTAACATGACAAAGCTAACACTGTATGATTTTAACCTTGTTTCACGTAAAGCCTCAAAAACAACCTCGGGGCCTCATTTCAGTTTCTCACAGGCAATTTGTTATGCAAGAAACATCACCTTCAATGTCTTATATGAAACCACCAGGTGTTGTTCAGCCCTTTCATATTAAACTCCTTCGTGCCGCTTCAAAGGTGGCCCAGTGTCTGGCTCAAGGCAGCATATGAAAATTAGCCACACGTGTTCATAAACATACTATAAATCTGTTTTCATATTCATAAAAATAATGCTATGAAAAGTCTGAAAAGTTGTGATGATGCAGACACGGTTTCCCCCAATACTTCAGTGCTTTTGTTTCCTGCACACGCTTTTGTCCCTGAGAGCAACGCATCGCAGCAAACCTGAACTGGTGCAGTCAGTAAGCAAAGCCGCTTTGCAAGCACTTCCCTGCTGTTTGTGCTGCTGGAATTTAAGGACTTGATCGTGCCCTCATTTTTAAAGCCAAGCACTAAATTCAATCAGCAAAAGATTAAGCAGTGCCAGTGCTTTCTGACACCACTAAAAAAAAATAATTCATCACATATGAGTTATTTGTGTTTGAATATTGAATTCCAAAGGGGTGGTAGCTATTTTTTGTAATTCTGTGGAGACAGAGTAAATGGTTATGAATAGCACAGTGGTAGAACTGGATTGACTACGAAGCTCCATTCTATTAAAACCATCTCAGTTTGCCAAAAGGTCTTGCAGCAGGACTTATCCATGTACCCTGTTACTTTTAAGCCCTAACTCAAATACTGCACAGAAGCAAGGAGGTCTGGAAGGATTTCAGAAGAGCCTCCTGCTTCACATACTGTTTTCGTTGCAGAGACTGAAAGTCCCTCCCCACTGTTTGTGACACGGTTTGGACAAATGGCATCTCATCCCGAGCACTTGCTCTGCAATCTTAATGGTCCTTTCCAAGAAAGAGCTCTAATAGTTCATTGAAATTGCGTTTAGTCTGCAGGCCCCCTGGAGCTATTATGAACGCAATTAATGTCTGCAGATCAGGACAAAAATGCGAAGGACTCTATGCTGTATTGACTTAATATATCATAATGGCTCTGCCTGGGCCTGGATGGGCTATTATTCATCCAAGCGGTTTGGTGCACGCCACAGTTGTACAGTGCAGCTTTTGGCATGATTTGAGGTCCTGCAGGAAGGACAGGCTTGCAGTGTGCCTGCTAGAACAAAAACCAGGAGGTTGCCCCCAGCTAAAAGTACTGGAAACCGTGGCTCTGTTTCCCCATAAGCCTTGGTGGGATGCTGGTTTTAAAAGCCATGCGGGAACTCTGTGGGCAAACGCAGCTCGTGCTGCCTGCGTTGCTGGCTCTTCATTTGCTGGTCCTGGCTTGCCTGTTCCTTGCTGGCTCCTGGATCCCCATCACTGCCCACAGGGATAGAGCTTTCTGTTGCTTGTACATACACTCACAGATGCCATGCAGAAGGCAAAGACCCCGGGGTGAGGCAGACCTACTGGCATCTCAGCCCTCCTGCTGGGTAGGGGCCCAAGCTCGGGATGTTCTCCGGGAACTCTCTATAATAATCGGGCATCTCTGGAGTGCTTTATCCTGACCTCAGACCTGCAGCCGAGATGTACGTTTCACTGCTGATGGAGGAGCCATTTCACTGTCACGCATTTTGATTTCATGCTGGGCAGTAAATGCAGGGCACTTCACAAATTGTGATTATTTTCAACCAGTGAAGCCTGATTTCAATCATGTATTTTCCTGATTTTACGCAATGAACAATAAAGCAAATAGATAAGGAAATCTATGTTTCATCTTATAGAATCTCCCAGGTACCTGAGGCAGTTTCAGGTCCAGTGGCTGAAGTTAAGCTAAATTAAGCACTGTTGAAATGCAGGGTAGGCAGGGAACAGCTTCCCTTCTGAAGTCCTGGCAGTGCAACTGGCTGTGCAAGGGGAAATCCTTTTAAATGTCAGAGAGATCGTTTGCTTTGAAATCTCCATCATCTGTGTTATCTGCTCTTTTAACCTATCTATCCATTCATTCAACACTGGAGTTTCAGTGTCACAGTACATCCTCCCAGTCCGGTTCAGGTGTCAGATTTTAAATATCAGCTTCTGGGTTCTGCTATTTTTTTAGTGGCTTTTATTTTTTATGAAACTGAGATTAGATTCATATAAACTGCAGTGTGTTCATATATAGTACAAGAAAAATAAAAGAGGTTAATTCAATGAATTGGCTTTTACAAATGACCTGTCTCTAATCACAGTGCTGCTTGTGATATGAAAATATAGCGGTAACCAAAGTATTGGTACAGCTGTACTTCAAAGAAAAATGAAGCATTCTAAGGACTTTGGTCCTCTTCAGATTTGCACCATTTCAGGACTAAGTACTAAAAACATCTGTTTATGTGGAGACAGAGTGTGATTACAGAAGAAATCTTTTCCATGTGAATATATGCAGGTTTTTAATGCCACTTCAATGTATTTTCACTTTAATTATATCATTCTACTATTTAGGCAGAACTTCTGGAATTTATTTCAAAAGAGTCATGTAACTCCCTGATCCTAATATACCTAAAAATATATTTGTAACATTCAGCTTAACAATGTGCAGCTTCAATCCTAGCATTAAGCTCACCCACCTTAGCGCTCAGCACGTCCCTAGGTGAGTGCAGGCTGACACAGTTTCATCTTTTGTGAAGAACCCTTATTTTTCCTTACCAAATACAGACTAAGAGAGGCAGGCTTCCCACAGAAGTTGTGATCGGAAATGGATGCGTCAGCTGTTATCTCCAAACTTGCACGGTTGTAATCACAACTGCTTGTATGTGCCAGAAGAAATTGGAGTATTTACAGCTTTTCAGTGCAGCCGGAAGGAAACAATTACAAGTGAAATACAAACATACAGTCACATATACAAATATATGGAAAAAGCACAAATACGTGCACAGACATGCACATTCACGCTCGTAGATAAACAGGATGCCAACAGGAACAAGCAGAAAATGTGTTTGCAAGTAGAAAACATGACCCAAGGGGCAGAATATAAAACCAAACAGAAGCAGAGGACAAGGCAAGCGTCTCAAGAGGAGAAGTCATGGTAGCAGCTTTTCCGCTCCAGCTCTGAGGGCAAGTATGTGAAGGTGAGCCTGCTCAAACAGTTCTGGTTCTGGGCTGGGAGGAAGCTGTGGTTACCCTCTGTGCATTGCACTCTTTTTCACTGAGACGGGTAAAGCCAGGAAGAAGGGTTTGTGTTGATGGAAAACCACTCCACAGTGTTTGCAAAGTCTGATAGGAACAAGGTACTCTGAAACACTATGTTCAATTAAATTGACGCTGCAAGCAGGATGAATGGGTCTAAACGGAGATGAAATTTTGCCTTCTAAGGGTATGATATCAAGTGTGGGGATGATCTCTAGATTTAGGGACTCTAGATTTTTTGCCACCCTCCTTTCTGCAAGTTCACATATCCCCTTCTCTCTTCTTATTCCTGAAATTGCGCTACTGAGTGCATCCTCACATGGCCTGACCAATTCCTTCATGAGCACAGTAAAGACCTGCATTTCTTCTGACAATGCAGAAAGCCTGAATTGTTTGGGTTTATTCCTGCTAGGTTTTCTTTGTCTATATGCTTCTTGGGCAATCAATGCTCAAAGGACAAACCTGTGTATCTCTGACTTACACGCAGTTCCAGCTGAACAGCAATAGGCTTTTAGCAGAGGGATTGAAAGAACAAAGAAAAAGGTTCATTTAATTTACCTTGAGGGATAGTTCATTTTTCAAATAGAGACAATTTGAAAAGCACAAAACACTATGCCAATATCTTGGTCACTCTGAAAAATAAAATTAAGTCTTTCTCAGTAGGAAAATAAATGTCAATGCTATGTACATTTGCATCCAGCAGCAATTCTGCAGCTAATTTCGTAGTAATTGATATGCTGCTATATTGCTTTATTATGAGTGTTGAAGCATTAAATATTCAGGTCCAGGCCAGACTTGGCCTAACACCAAAGTGGTCATTTGCCATGTACCTAGCGGGCTGACCAGTACACAACAATAATCTGAGCTGGCACAGAGCTTAAACATTGATGTCCACTGGTGGCCTGAATACAGTTCAGAATATTATGGGCCAGAAATACTAACTTAACGGGGCTGCTTAATGAAACCAAGAACTTACCTGGACAATATGAAACCATACATCAGATTAGAAAAGAAGCTGCCCTCCAACCAAGAGGCAATTAAGTAGCTGATAAATGGGTGTTTCTACGAGTAGGATTTCAGGATGCTACATTCAAACTAATGTCTTTCTGAGTGATGCTGGTAAGTATCTTTATTATATACGAAGGTGACTGTGAGAGTCACTTTGTAGAAAAGTACATAATGGGTTATCTATCTGAGAAGGACACGTCTAGGTAGGCTTCGTTCAGACACGTGTGATGATAACTTCTTTTTAAATGCAGAACCACGCCATCAGATGTGGTATAGTGGGTTATTTTCATTGTCTGTCCTAATGCATGTCCACTGAACACTGCTGTTGCTGTGCTGCAAGGAGACGCAGTATATAGTACAGTTTTGGCCGCAGCTCCAGGAATCACTCTGTAAAAAGAGCAAACAACAGTGCTACTGGCACAACTCTGAAGAAATTACAGATAGCAAAAATGCAACAGGACAAGAGAATTGATGAGTATTTGCTGTTCCAGATAACCCCTATTCAGACATATTTACATTTCACCCAACAGCTAGTTGTTGTAGTGACTCTTTCATGTATAAAAATTGCCTGCCCTGCATAGACTGTCCCAAACTGGTGTTCCTGGATACTGCTGCTGTAGCAGCTGATCCAAACATACCTTGTATGTGTGCTGCTCCTTTAGTGGTCCTTTATCGGTGTGCTCTGTACCTGGTACCTGGTTGTGCAATGCAATCCGTGTCTAGTATTTGCTCTGTCCACTTATGGCTCCTACAAGGCAATTCACTTGTTTATTCCTGCTTGTACTGCTGGGAATGAGGACTAATTGCTATCAAAGGATCTCGTTACTCTTGCCGTAGCACATCAGCTGGACATCCCAGACTCCATTACCTAGCGAAACCGCCTGCTGATGAACTAATCCTTTTATGCTAACAAGATGGCTTCATAGCGATGCTCCTACTGCAATTACAGTGACAGGCTTGGCAAGTTTAATGTTGGGATCAAAACAGCACTGGGCTACTTGCTGAAGTCTTTGCTCAAGTAAGTACAAGGTGAAGGACAACGAGCTATTTTCCTTGCAGGACAAGACATGGGACAGAAGCTTTGGGCACAGGAGGCTGCGTGGCTCCAGCTGGGCTCAAAGGAGGGGGTCTGCCAGATGCCACTCGAAGCGCTTCCCCTTGGCTCCTCCCCGGACTCCAGGTGAGGCTGCCGTGCCCCAGAGCGTTTGGGAACCTTCCTTGTGATCTCTGGTTTCAGCAACAGGGACTTTGTAGCTAAAAAATTACATTCATGGAGCCCTCCCTGAAACCTGGACCAGCATAAGGATGGCCCACAGGGTTTTGTTTCACTTGCAATGTGCTCTTCACCAGTTCTTCACCAGTTCACATAGTTTCCCTTTGACTTAGCAGACCCTCTTGAGCTTTCTGCAGCAAGCAGGTATTTCTCCATATTTCCAGCCTGTGAACTTAAAGGAATTCTAAAATAATTTGTCATTTATAAATAAGTTATACAAGCTGTCACCACAAATCTGTCACCATGCAGACAGGTGCAAACATGCGCAGTATGCAGAGAAAGACACTGACACTGAGATCAGAATAAAGGCCATCTAAAAGCAATTACATTTCCAGGTATTAGTCAAACACAATTATTTAAATTGCTAGTCAAAACCAGTTGATAAAATAGATAATTAAAAAAGATTGACCTGAAAGCTGATTTTAAATTTTTCTGTAACGTTCACATAACTCATATAATTGGTCTCTCATGACCCAGCCTCCATTAAAAGGAAATTTCACCTAGGAAAAAAATTATATATGCAGCACACTGTGATTAGAATAAATACATATTCTCCAAAATGCTGGAAATTATGTGAGGAACTGTATTAAAAAGTGGGAATGTATTAACCCTGCATTGCAAACTGTAGTGTGGGTTGTCATTTTAATAAATCATACTCAAGGGGCATTGAAATAGAAAGTATGACAACATATTAGACCACAGAAATGATGACCTATTGTATGTAGATATATAGAAATTAAGCTGAAAAAAGACGGAAAAAGGTCATAGAATCATTTAGGTAGGAAAAGACCCTTAAGATCATCAAGTCCAATCATTAATCTAACACTGCTAAGTCCACTACTAAACCATGTCCCCAAGTACCACATCTACCCATCTTTTAAATACCTCCAGGGATGGGGACTCAACTGCTTTGGTGGGCAGCCTGTTCCAAGGGTTATGCTTCATAACTCTTTCAGTGAAGAATTTTTTCCTAATAGCCAATCTAAACCTCCCTTGGTGCAACTTGAGGCCATTTCCTCTTGTTCCATCACTTGGGAGAAGAGACTGACCCCCACCTTGCTACACCCTCCTTTCAAGTAGTTGCAGAGACCGTTAAGGTCTCCCTTCAGCCTCCTCTTCTCCAGGCTGAGCACCCCCAGTTCCCTCAGCTGCTTCCCATCAGCCTTGGGCTCCAGACCCCTCAGCAGCTTCATTGCCCTTCTCTGGACATGCTCCAGTCCCTCAATGTCCTCCTGGTAGTGAGGGGCCCAAAACTGAACACAGCGTTCAAGGTGCAGCCTTGCCAGTGCCGAGTACAAGGAGGCAATCACTTCCCTACTCCTGCTGGCCACACTATTTCTGATACAAACCAGAATACTATTTGCCTTCTTGGCCACCTGGGCACACTGCTGGCTCATATTCAGTTGACTTCTCAACCAGTACCCCCAGGTCCTTTTCCGCCAGGCAGCTCTCCAGCTCCTCTTCCCCAAGCCTGTAGTGTTGTGTGGGGTTGTTGTGACCCAAGTGCAGGACCCGGCACTGAGCCTTGTTAATCCTCATACAGTTGGCCTTGGCCCATCGATCCAGCCTGTCCAAGATAATGCAGATGCTGAGATAGTGGGGAATGTTGTTTTTCTTATTTGGATTACAGTGGCTCCTAAATAACAATGAGGGTCCTATCAAGCCATAAGCACACAGCTCAAGAGATAGAAGCTGCTGTGGAGAGATTGCATTTACACTAGGCTGGACAGAGGGCGGCAAACAGGAGAGGAGCAAGAATTGTGGCATAAGCAGATTAAAGGTCAGATTTCCAAATATATTTTGTGTATCTTGGTGAGGGAGATGGAAACCTTGGAGGAGTCTCCTGTGAGGAGACACGAGTCTAACAGAGATGAAAAGCAGATGTGGAGACCTGAGGTCAAATTTGTGTCCTTAGCACTGGGAGGCTGGTGGATGTGTGGCCACCTGACTGAGCGGGACACATCTGGTATCAGTAGTACCTGCTGGAGAAGAGAAGCAGCTCTTTGGTTCGCTTTGTAGTTGGCACCTCTCTCTGCTGCTGTGGCAGCGTGGCCCGTGAATGGCTCACAAATACGGTTGGTTTGTGCAATGCCATCATAAAAGAAGAAAATTGCACAGTGCCTCTGTTGTGAGATGTTGCTTCTGAGTTGGCTTTTAATGGCCTGATGCTCAGCTGGAGTAAAGAAACTTAATTGTTGAGGCAGTGAAACTCCAGCAGTTTATACGCAGCTTCTCAGTCATGGTTGATGCTTTCAGTACCTATGGCCAAATATATGCATTGGCAACAACACCATCAAATAAAAAATAAATGAATTTTGACCTACGGCTATCCATACATACGCAATTCAGAGAAACTGCTTGAAGAGATGGATAGCACTGAAGGACATTTTTTGAATAAAATCTTATAAGGCTCCAGTTTTAATAATGTGTAGCTCTGCCAGTCTCATTGCAGAAACATGAGAGCACCCACTTTCAATTTAAAGTGCTCTCCTCCACACGTAGTACTTCTCTGAACCTGTCACTTCTCAGGAGGCTCTTTCTCAGGCAGTCTGCATTTTAAATCAAACAGTTATAACAGTTTTCACGGCAAAAGGTGACGAATTAGTGATAGCAGCATATGTAGCAACTTGGTTACGATAACTGTTAAACAACAGTAACCAGGGATCCTGGGAAATAACTGACTGGCTCAGATTTTTGCAGTGACCATCCACAGAAAAAGAAAGTCATGTAGGACTAAAACAGCTCGCTAGCTTTGGTGCCTGAAGTAACGAGATACAAAATGGCGCAGACTGAGGTCATTAATCCTGGATTTATTGACAAGTTTGAAAGCCCCGGGTAGATCTTCGTTAGAAATTCAGCTGAGAGTGCAATCTGCTCCTGTGTCTATAATATTCTTGGAGCCCTCTTCAATTTTAGATACGTTGTTTTCCCATGAAGTATCTGAGACAGAGTGATGTGGGTATTCCTGGTTTTGTGGATGGGATGTTGAAGCTCAGAGGTAGCTCTGCTGAATTGTGGCCTGAAGCCAAATTTTCCCCACCTCACCTGCATGGCCCTTCTTTCCCCTTTGCAGAAAACTGAGCTTGCAGACTGGAGGCTGCTAATTTCATATTGCAGGTTTTTTACACGAGTTTGGGCACAGTCTGTGAGTTATTGAGCAGCACTAGAATGGAGTGGTTAGGAAGGGGCTATTTTACTAATCTGCTTTCAGAGTCCGATTTTCACATCTGAGTCTTATGATAGGAGATCAAAGTACCTCATTAGGGGACTGAATCCAATATTTAATACACTTAATGCCCACTTTATATACTCACAAGATAGCCTGGTTTCTGCATAAAACAACATCTAAGCTCCTTTTGACACTTAATGAAGGGACAGAATGAGTGTTTTTAAGACCTCATTTTCTGTGCTGTTACATGGTGGTGAAGCAGGACTGACTTCGGTATTTATACTGTCATATGCTCAGCCTGTCAAAAGCAGGCTCAATCTCCTATGCTTTACATGAGGGGATACAGGAGTATCCTTATTAATTCATCTGTCTTTCAAAAACTATCCTGTGATATCCTGCACTATCATCTTTGAAACATCCAGGACTTGGGGAATGTCAAAACTTAGGATATGAGCACACACTATTACTCTGTAAGTTGTATTGGAACTGATTAATCTATCAATCTCTATTATTCAGCTACTGGAAATGAGACACGTACTTCTCCTGGGGATTTATGTGGAGTGAGATCAAAAGGAAACTGCTTTCTCCCTTCCCTGCATGAAGGTTCAAAATTTGTTTGGACTAGTGACATTAAAAATAAATAAATATATGAAGTGACCTGAATAACTTCAGCAATTCCCTTGTGATTAAGGCAGGAAGTGTTTGAAACATGAAAAGTTGCACCCATGTTCAAATGAGAGAGGTCCTAGTTAATTATTTAGAGCAGCTGAAAGCTCATCAAAAATTTAACCAAGATTTATTTCTCTGTGATTGTGCAGGCACCACAATGTGCAGAAATTGGAGGCTTCAACTCTGTTAAGTGAAACTCTTGAGTTTTCACCTCCCAGCTTGCCAGTGCTGGCTCAGTGGGGCCAATGCACCTTTTTCTCCCAAGTCCCCTCTTCCCCAAGCACCTACAGAAAAATGCCTTTTTGTTAGTGATGCACATTAGTAGGGTGGATTTAAATAGCATACCCAGGTAAATAAATTTGCATTTGAACTACTGCTGGGGAGGGGGTCCATGTTGGCACACAGCAGACTGTAGCTGCAGCTTTGAAAAGCTGTTCACCCTGGTAGACGATAAACACAAGTGAGACTGCAGTAGAGCCCCTCCTCCTCTCCCATCTCTGGGGTGGTGTGGCTACAAGTCCTGGGACCAGCAGAGCTTGGGAAAGGGAAGGGGAAGCATGGACTGCCTTCCCAGTACCCTGCGGGGCACTTAGTGCCCATATTCCCTCCCCCTGCATCACTGCTGGGAATATAAACATTCCTGGTGAAAATGGGGAGAGGAATTTACAGGCCCAGAATAAGACCCAGAGGTAAGGATAGTTCCTTGGTTTTCCATCCATCCATCCATCCATCCATCCATCCACCCATCCATCCCATCCAATCCAATCCAATCCATCCATCCTACTGGGATAGGCGATGCACTGAAAGGCAGCTCCATTTCATTTCTTTGGACTATATTTTTTTATTTTCTTCCATTGACTCTCAATTTCCAGACCTGAGAAGTCAGAGCTTTGCAGCACACTGACTATTAAAAATTCCCCAGTGCTGGAAGCTTCCCCAGCCAGAGGCGAGCATAGCTGCAGGACCAGCTTTGTAGCCAGGCCCCTTGCCATCACTGGTGAGCAGCAGGTACCCACAGACCCTGAGTCTGCACTCCCTCAAATAACCAGTGCTACAAACTGGGAGCTGGTTTTAAGCAATTTAGTTCAGATCTCACCAATTTTGTGCACACTCCCTCAGAGCTATGTCTAGGCCATTGCCCTTTTCTTTGAAGTCCATTGCATTTGTGATTTTCTTTGATCATTGCTGTGGAAATGACTGAAATGTTTTTCTCATAGGTTTGTATGCACACAGGCATAAAAGGACTGAGACCTTCAGTAAAGGTGAAACATTTGACCTTATCTTGACTTGGTTAGGATTAAAGTAACATTAAATAGGATAACACCACCCCCCCCCCCACACCCCATTTTTAAAAAAGGGAAAAAAGAAGACCCATGGAACTACAGGCCAGTAGTCTCACTTTGTGCCCAGCAAGGGCAGGACCTTCTGGAAACTATGCTAAGGCACATGGAAAATAAGGAGGTGATTAGTGACAACCAACATGGCTTCACTAAGGGCAAATTGTGCCTGGAAAATTTTGGTGGCCTTCTATGACGGAGAAGAGAAGGCTCTGGGAAGACCTTATAGCAGCCTTCCAGTACCTGAAGGTGGCCTACAAGAAAGCTGGAGAGGGACTTTTTACAAGGGCATGTAGTGATAGGACAAGGGGTAATAACTTCAAACTGAAAGAGGGTAGATTCAGATTAGAGATAAGGAAGAAATTCTTCAGTACAAGGGTGGTGAGGCACTGGGATGGGTTGCCCACAGAACTTGTGGATGCCCCATCCCTGGAAATGTTCAAGGCCAGGTTGGACGGGTCTTTGAGCAATCTGATCTAGTGGAAGGTGCCCCTGCCCATTAAGGTCCCTTCCAACCCAAAGCATTCTAAGATTCTATGAAAATTATGTTCTAACTACCTTGAGCGACTAATGAAGAGTAATATTATTCTTCTACTTCTATCAATACACTCAATACATTAAATGCCTGTGAAAGAGCTGTGCTAGTAAGCTTAGCAAGTGTGCAGGGATCTAAAAATGCTAGCTAGTACCTTAGGATTCCTAAGGCATCTACTTTTTTCACTGAGTTTCCAATGGTGCCACTTGATACCTAATATCTCAAAAGGCTAAAAGGTCCCTGAAAAAAGAAAAAAATAAAAGAATCCATTCTTTTCCCACCATCTCTGAGCAGAAAGGTCAGAAAAGGGGCAACTGGGTTTCCTGGAGAAGCCTCAGTCTCACAGCATTCTCCCCAGTTTCTAGAGCTTCCCAGAACTGCTCTGTGCACTGAGCCACAGGAGAGAAAGAAACAACTCTCTGCCCCGTGTTCCTGTGCTGGTTTGGCTGATTTCTTAGTCTAAATGGCCTCACTATAAAAACTTATTTAAGAAACAGATCGCTGAGTCATTGCACATAGTTCTTGCAAAAGCAATTCAAAGCTCAGAGGTGATCAACCAGGGGAACAATGCTAGGAATAACATGGAAAGTGCTGAAGAATAAAATAATGGCATTTCTTAATTTCGATTATATCAGTCTGTGGTGAACCAGTTTGCAAATCCCATTTGTGATCATCTCCTATGAAAAAGGCTAAAAGAGAACAAGAAAGGATGAAGATCAGGAAAACAAGGGGGGGTCTGGAAGAAAGAACAGGTCCATACGAGGTGAGCTGAACGAACATCAGACCCATTGGTGGCAGAAGATATCCTACTGGGCTTTCAAATCATGAATAATACCGGGAACATAAACAGGGAACAATTATTCATCCTTTCCCACAATACATGAAGTATACTTTTTATACTGAAAAGATTTTTGGTAAATAGCTAAAATAAACCCCCCAAATCAAGATGAATATTTTAATGCTTTGTAAGTGGTAACTAGGGAAACAAACTGTACAAGGCTTGCATTTTCATTTGAAGTATTACTGTATATTTTGATTCATTTAGCTCAGTTCATGATATAATGGAGCATAACTGATGTAACTTGGCTTGATGTGTCTCCATGTTACGCATACTGGAACAATATCTGCAGAAACATTTGAAATTACACATTTTTTTTCAGACATCTATTTTAAGGATCAGTAACTTCAAACAAGCAGAGCACTTAGGCATATTTTAAAGGCTTATTTCCTGCAATCATGCATGGGTCATCGCTTAATCCTCATCAGAAAGCACACACTTTGGGATCCTGATTATGGGAGGGGGTAGTGAAGGAAGAACATAGAAAGAAAAGGAAAAGTATGAAAGAGTTTTCAAAAATTGCCCAGAGATCTTGCACCCAACTAGTAAATCTTTGATGCTAATCTAGAAGAGAGCTGATTTTTTTTTTAAATTCTGAAGGAGGCAACCCAAGAGGCAAAACAAAGTTGATGATTCAAAATATCTGTTAGGAGAATTTATGTTACTGCTTAGCAACGTGTGTCCACGTGTGACACAAAGGCTGGGCTTTGGCAGAACCAGCTGCCCTGGCCAGGACCAGGCAGCCCAATGGGAGGAGCAGCTAAATCCAGTATTTCTTACTGAATTTCTCAGTACTTTGTAGTAAGGTTTCTAAGAGAAAGGCAGGCCTATGAATTATTTTTAAGCAAGAAGGAGTAGGGTGGCTTTGCTTGGCCACGTACACAGCTTCTCTCTGATGAGGTGGGCTGGCAAAAGGATCCCGGTGGAAATACAACAGCTTTCTGCAGCAGATAGGAGCTGGATTCTGGGCCACTTTGAATAAGTTAAGCAAATCATTACCTGTGCATAAATTACTGAGGAAGAAAAATGCTAGATGTATTTATTAATAGATACCATATGGTTTTTGCAACTTCTTAACAGAAGGCTTGTTCGTAAAAGCACACAGCTACATTCAAGAGTTCCCCAGTCACGCATGTTTTTGGCATATACTTTATACACTCACCACCTAATAGGCAGAACACTCATTTAGTGGATATTTCAGAGACTTACAACCATCCCTTTGAGGTCTGTGAATATACAGTGAAAGTCTGTTTATTCCTTTCAATCACACCTATATGAAATGTCCAATATCCAAATTTCTTATGTAATTTAAGAAATTTGGATATTTAACAGCTGAACAGGAGGGTTTTGTATTTTAAAAAATGAGGAAGGGGATTTCCTATGCAACTCAATATCCTTTACTTTCACACAGCATTGAAATGCTGATATTTCTGGAGTATAGGATTTTTGAAGATACTCTGTTATTACAAATTATTGTTATTCTTGCTTTTAAGAATTCTTCCAAATGTCCTGAGACAGGCACTCATGCTCATTATTGGAAGTGCTCCTCTCTTTCTTCACAGCTAAAGGTTTTGCCAGCTGATGTGGTTTACAGAAGCCCCCAGGCTGCTCTCACTTGTGCTAACAGAGCAACCTTGAGATGATTGGGCAAAAACCGAAGGGAGCACAAATCATGCCGGTGTTCACCTTCATTCCCACCCTTTCTACTCCAGTCATTGTTCATTATCTCCTCACTACTCCAGAAATTGGGTTATAATTGTCTTCCCCCTTCACATTTTTACCTGAAGCCCGGCAATGTCCAGAGCAATACCCAGGGGTTTCAGCCGCACAGGCGTAGGCTCTGGCTAATTGGTTCTGGTGCAGATCTATGAAGTGTGGCAAGCAGAGGCAGGATTTTAAGGTCTATTTAATCAGCCCAGTAATTCCAATTTTGATTTGAGCTTGGGTTGTTTACGTACAAGAGAGAATTCTGCTTCTGGAGGGATTCTGGCCTCTCTGCACCCTGCATACAACAATTACTGGAGCTGCTACAAAACAATGTCCTGAGCAACAGCGGTAATAACAGCATAAGAAGGATAAACTTTTCCTAATGCTGTAAAATTAAGAGAAGAGTTTAGGAGACATTTCAGCTGTCTTGCAGGTGAGTGATGGGTAACCAAGCAGTTACAATGCCCATAAGATGGGTACAGAATTGCTCTTGCTGCAATGTGGTGAGGGCTTTATGTGCATTTTGGCATATGCTGAGCTCCATGCAGTTCTGGCTGCTCCTCCAGCACTGCCCGGACTGTCTAGGTTTAATCCCTGGTGAAAGCTTTTGCAACCCACACACGATGTCACAACTATGGCACGGGTATTTCTACTGCAAATGCTGCAGGAAATACTTGAGATCTTTTCTCCCAGCACACCACTGTCTGGTTTGCCTCATTAGGCAGTGCCAGAGGCTATGTGGAAGCCTGGATGCTACTAAAGTGCTGTATTCTCTGAACTCCAACACGATCTAAGTCCAAGTGCAGTGATTGAGTCCTGTCTCACAGGGCAGCTGGTAATGAGTGTTTTCAAGCCTTCCATAAGTTAAGGAAAAGCCAAAAAGCCCAGGCTGCACGTTTTGTAAAACTGATTTGTAAAACTGATTTGTAAATTCTAAATTCAAATATTTTGATTTTTAAGCTCAAATTTAATCTCACCACTGTGAAAAACCTGCTTCTCCCTACCTGTTACACTCAGAAGCACTCCTGCAGATGAAAACCAACTTTCCGTCCTGCAACCTCCCACAGACATATGGATGCACATTATGTCCCATGTTTAATTGCCTTTCAAAACTGTCTTATCTTGGCACGAACTTGTCATTGGTTTATCACTGCTCAGGATAAATGCATACCTAATCTTATTACTGGATGCACTCAGAGCAAGCAATCTCATTAATAGCCACCCTTAAGGGATTTTTATCCATGGATCAATTTCATAATTGGAACACAGCTACATAATATATAAATATATCTCTTCAATGGTGCAGCCGTTCATAGGCTGTTCTCATGCTGTTCAGTCTTGCACATCTTGTGGGAAAAAAAAAAAGGTTCCAGAAAGAAAGAATATATTTTTAAACCAGGGATCCTTCTTGGAAGCTTGTTACGTTTTCAGATCACACCACAGGCTTACAAGCTTGATTTGTCAGGTTCATGATTGTTACTGGGATATGCGAGTTCTGTCGTTTTTAGCCTGGATAGTCACTAAGAATAGTTTTCCCTATGTATTGAATTCTGTATGCTCTTCATTATAGTATATAGAATTCTGTAGTGGGAGAACTTGTTAGCTATATATCATTTTCAAAAGCAGCAGGAGCTATATAGCTTTTAAGAATTAAATTATGTTCATTTATTCAGTGACTGCAAAATACCCTACTAAGAGTGTAATAGCTTAAAGGCTTCCTAATCAACTTTACTTCATCATTAAATAATTATGCTTTGTGTATCTGAACTACGCTTTTGTCACGTCTCATATATAGGATAGTTAGTGAATATGAGCCATTACTGAGGCTGAGTGAACCATTCATAATTAAATCTGAACCAAGCAAAACCGCCTGTTTTCGAGTCATGTGAAGCCTTCAGCGAGTCTGGGCTAAGTTTCCAACAATCTTTGATTCAATTATATCCAAGCCCCAGCAAAATAAAATATACCTATACTGCACAGACCCAAGCCACAGGAAGCATTACTGGGGTTTGGTGGATTCCCCCCCCCCCGCCCCCCATTAGGATCATTACAGCTCCGATCAAAGGGGATTAATTTTCCTTCTCCCTCCCACTCTGCAGGCACACAGTGAGGAAGGGCACTACTGAGGCTCTTGGAGCATGTACATGACAAATTAGTGAGAAAGTATTTTACGTTTTTACCCATTTGCAGCTGCAAGCCGTGCAACCGCACACAAGGTTTTTTGCAATGACACCACTGGGCATTGCTAGCCAGCTAGTCAAAATGTGAGAGAAATTACTGTTATAATTCAAAAAGTGAATAGCAGTATTAGTGATAAAGATGATAAATTAAAAAATAGCCAGAAATGTACATTTACTGTGTTTGATTATCAGCAGATCCCAAATCCCCTCATCAGCCGCCCATAATCATCTCACCCAGGGTTGCCAACAGCAAAACACTCTGTCTCTGCCGGTGTGATGGGAAATAGATTGCAATGAAAATAGAGACATTCATGGCTGTGTATTCTCCCTGCAGTTAACGTGGGCCTGACCAAGCTGCTGAGGGGTGCAGGACAGGCTGCACCGCGCTCAGCCCTGCGGCAGCTCTCCCAAAGGACTGAAATGTTGAGGCACGCAACTGTCCAGGCAGGCAGATATGAAGCAGGAGGCACCTCTGCTAGGGATGGGGGACTGGAGCCTACCTTGTCAGCTCATCTGAGGCTGTTTGGGTCATTCTCTGTTGTTGGAGAGCTGTCCTGCCATGTTACAATTGCTACCTGGGCCAAGAATGGGAAAATAAAATGGCCTCATATTAGTAAATGCAACACCCCGTTTGAATCGTGATGGCAATGCACCATCAGACCTACGTCCTTAAGGACATGCTGGATTATCTGCTGCTTGCAGTCTTCAAATCAAATCTTTCCAAAACACAAGCTACATTGCAAATAAAATAGCTAACGAAAGGTGGAAGGTTTGGGAGGGCACGTGATTGATAGGGAGATTTCTTTGGAGCATGCCATTCAATTGCTTCATTTATATTTCATTAAGCATGAAATTATGTTTATAATTGTATTAGACAACTATGTGAGCGATATTAGCTCATAAGCCCAGACTGAATTAAAATTATTATTCATTAATTATAATTAAGGGTTTTTTTTAATTTTTAATGAAATTATGCTCCTGAATTCAAAGCACTAGTGAAAGTATATTATTTTAATTCATAAAAATATCACTCTGGCTGCTGTGTGACTGAGCGAATAGGAGTAGGTGGTATTTAAGGCAAACACTGTCTCATCCAAGAATGCCCCTTTGCATAAGCTATATGGAGAAAAGTGCCTCTGTGCTCCAAAATGGACAAGAGGAAAAGTAAAAAAAAAATTTCCTGTCTGAGGGTGGTGCTGCAGGGAGCTGGTGCAGCAGGGGTGGCCATGCAGCAGCCAGGGAAACCAGTGATGAGGAGATGAAAAACAGAAGAGGAGCTTTAAAATGCCCAATGTGATGCAGTGCCAAAAGTGACATAAGTGGCCACTTGGCAGCCAACCCTTCTTGCTGGGATCCAGTCGCATCCTCAAACACCGGCATGGTAGGAAGGGAGTGACAGCTTGAAACAAACTGGGCCCTTCTCTGTAGTTTGTCCATACACAGAAATTAGAGCCGAGCGGGGTTTGGTGTTTTTTTTTTTAATCTTAACTCTATCAGTCAGGACTGTGGCTCCCTATTATACTTTTCTACTTCATCTTGTGATATTAATACATATGCAAAAATCTCTTGGACTTCAAAAGGCTGCATTCACCTGGTGTGAGCGCTGCAGGATATTTCCTGAGGTGTTGCAGACATCAATGACTTTCATTAAAAAAAAAAAAAAAAAAAAAAGAAAAGCTCAAACCTTTAAGCCAGAGCTGGTGGCTATTCACCTGTACATATCTTTCTAGTGCTTTCCAGCTCTCACATTTATTCTGCTAATCATTAAGGATCTCAAGCACTTTGAAACAAAGCTTTTCACCTTTAGATACTTTTTCACTCTGTGTGAGGAAAAAACAGGTTCCTCGCTGGCATTTATCTTATAATATGCTCTCTGGCACCACGACCAAAAATGTTTTGAAACACATTCCTTTTCATCTCAACTCTTTGTGAGTGCCAGGCAATCCAATTTATTTATTTATTTATTTTTAAAGGCTGATTTTTTGGCTTCTCCTTTTCTTCTTTCTTTTCCTCTGTGTGCAGCTGACCACATGGTTTCATTCACTGAAACAGCTGATTGCAAAATTAGACAAATACTTTAACTTTGCCCCTGGCTTTCATGGCTGCCGTACCTCTGAAGACTCCAGTCACCTCTAATTACATGTCTGTTGAAATCATGCAGAGAAGGAACAGTGTAAGTCATTAGCCCTCCTAAATGAACATGCGGCTGACTAGCTAGCAAAGGGATTAACGCGTGACAGTAAAGGCACTGCATGCTGAAGGAGAGGGTCATCGGGTGACTGCCTGTTACACAGAAATAATTGCCACCCAATGCTGAGAGACACTGATGTCTTCAGGCTGTGTTTACGGCACAGGGATGTTGCCTCTCAGCTCCTACCCCTCTGCTTAAGCTGCCTTTGCACAAAGCAAGGAGAGCCATTGCCTGGCAGCGGATGGTGGAGAGCTGAAAGCTCGGGCAGGGGGAACCAGCGTGGCCTGGCTGGGGAGCACAAAAATGGGTTGTGGAAATACAAGGTGATTTGAAGCCCAAGAATGTTCAATAGAAACCTTCCACCTACTAAACAAAACCTGTCCCTTTTAAGTTTTAAAAATGCTTCTTCACTTAATCCACCATTGCCATAGTACAGCACATAGCTTGATACATGGGTTGAGGGGTTTTTATTTTAGATATTTAATAATGAGAATATAAAGGCATAGTAAAGATGTTAATTTTCTTCCTCTACCTAGCCTTTTCTTATTTAAAAGCACTTTATCATTCAAGAAAGTAGCCACACTACAATGAGCCTTTCGTAGATTAAGCTGTCCCTCAATAGATTCTTCTCTAACTAGTATTTTACCTTTTTGAGAACATTATTCTTACTCATGGAGCTTAACAACAGATCTGTTAATTCTGTGGCCACTACAAAAAAGTACCTATGGAGGACTTCAAAATGCAATGACAATTACTGGAGAAGATGCTGCAAGGCTGAGTTAGGGGACTGTGGTCATCGCTGTCACCGTGGTGCTGTTGATGAATTATGGAATTGTGCTTGCTGAAAACATGCCACTACATTAGCATAATGCGATATGGAATATCCTGTTTAGCAGTAAGAGTGATCTTACAGTTAGGAAAGATTTGGGCAAGACTTCCTGCTGGAATAAATACTCATCACTCTATTGAAGTCATCGCAGCTGTTACGATTCAAAGGGGCTGAGATTCGTTCCCTTGTCTTGAAGCAGACAAGGACAAAGTAACAGCTGAAATGATTGGGGAGCGTTCAGCACACATTTGGAGTTGAGCAGAAAGGGATTCTGTGTTGGACTTCTGAGCAGGGATGCATTTTTCTTTTGTGCTCTACCTTGAACTGGTTGCAGTGCAAAACTCGTGTCCCAACATATGGCTGAAATAATTCCCAGCCAGGATCACACAGAGGATGTCCAGGTGAGCAGGGGATGGGGCTGGCTTTTGTTTGGTTGTTTGTTTTAACCTTGCCAACAACACACAGTGGAAAACCTTTTGGCCTATTTTGGAGAAAAGGTGCCATTTCAGAGGCAAGTTAGCTTAGTCAAAGTAATTTAACTGAACTATACGTAGATGAGCTTTGACATCTTTAGCCCAGTTTGAAGACAGTGGATTTCAGTGCAGGCATTTTAGGTTATCTAATCAGCCACTGAGAAGAAAATACCATCAAGATATATAAATAAGACTGAGGAAAGACACAATAGCAGTGGGGTGGTATTGTGCAATGTGAAAAGGATGTTTATATCCAAAAATCACACGCACAGTTGAGCATGAATTCATATTAGATCAATTTGAGCTTCAAACATGTATTTATTAGATATGGGTAGAAACTGTTTTTCAGTAGTGGAGTACTAATATCACAAAGGTTTTCATCTGGTGAAATACATGACTTCTAAAAACCCAAACATGGCTAATATTTCCAAGGGCTTGTTGAACAGCACCTGAGCACAGGCAATGATACCTAGTTGTCTCTGTTATTATGGATGTCTTTTTTGGTGGTATGTCTTTCTGTCTCTTTAGTGGCATGTAATTTTTGCCATGACATGCCCTGTAGAGATGTATAATGAGTGAAGCTGAAGACACGAATGCATGTTTTCCCTACTGACATATTAGTATCTCATTGCAGTGCAGATGAGGTGAGCGCTGGCATCCGGCACTTGGGGTCAGTAAACCTGTACACAGTCATCTCCTCAGTGCACATGGCCACTGGCCCAGATGAATGACTCGTTGTTACACAAATAGGAGCTGTTTCCACTGAGCGCCGTGGAGGTATTCATGCTACACATGAGCAAAGGCTGGAAGAAAGGCCACAGAAGAAGCAATTATGGGAATAGAAGGATGCATGAGCCATTTGGCATCCCACAGACCATCTTCCATTCACTATGGAATATTCCTTCCTCTTCTCTGATAAAGTGACATCTGGTTAGTATATTTGCCTGTTTTTTTAGTTCTCTGCATCACTTTGAGCAATGTAATCTCTGTAATTGGTACACAAAAGTTTTTCTAGTATGGTTAAACCAGCAGATTCTGTGTCGAGATTCCTACGTGGTTGTTTTTGCTATCAGCTTCAGAACTCATGCAAAAGGAGTCTAATTTTGTGTTTATTCATTCACAGAGTTAACACATTTGAAGCCTTAGAAACAGTATTTAGGTCTACATAAGAAGGAAATAAAATACCGTAATTAATTTTCTGCATCACCGAAATGGATCTTCAGTCAAATGGGGAAGGCAGACATTGCGGATGTTGAAGAGAACCATCCTAGAACCAAGCCTCCAGCACTGTTTGGGAGCAAAAGGTAAAATGAGACAGTAGATGAGATGAAAATGCTGATTATAAGAGGGTTTTGGATGAGATAAGCAAATCTCCTGGTAATCTCAAATAAATCTGAAGGTTTCTTGCTGCGTTCTCACCCCATCCCGAGTCCATCCTGCATTTTGTTTCTGAAAACAGCCCTCAGTCTATTTTGATGCTTCAGGCAATAACAGTCTGGATGAAAAGACTCTTCCTTGTCCTTATTTGCTAAAACCCTAAAGGTTATTTCCTGAAGGTAAGAGGGTGGTTGCTGCCTTCACAATGGCACAGATTTTCTTTAGTATAAACACATCTGATCTATTTGGTCTGGTGTGGCTTTTAAAGGCCAGCTAGTAATCATCCCCTCAAAGATGTCTCTGTCTCTCAGAGCTGGGCCCCTACAAATCCATCACTTGGTTAGAAAAGCTCTTGGTCAGGAACATGCTCCCAAGAGGAAGACTTGGAGACTGAGTAACAAGGGCAAGCCTACTAGAGGTAAAATAAGCAAGATTGTGTTTTGTTTTCTTTTCTTTTTGCTATAAGCAACTGTATTAAAGCGTGGATATTAGTGATAGGATTGATATTTCTCAACAGACTGTATTTGCAGTGTTAGAATTCCTCATACTCTGACTACTTTAAATTCCTCAGGAGGCTTTTATCCCAGTATCTCTGAACAGCTTAGCAACATTCATTAGGCATCATGACACCCCAGTTATTGAATAAGAGAGCTTTCGATGCCCGCTTCACAGAAGGGGTCATCCTGAAATACATTTAGTTGGTGAGAAAGGGATAGAAAGGGCTAAAGAATCCCTGGTTCCAGGAGAGCAGCAGGCATTATAAAGTTGTTAAGAAAAAGTTCCTTTTCATAAGGCTAAAACTGAAAATGGTGAATTTGTAGAGCTTTGAAATAAAAGACATGATAATAGTCTTATAATTCTCAAAAAGTCTGCAAAGAAGGTGCTTCTGAAATATTGTCCTGGTCACCAAAGGGGCAAGAAAAGTGCCTGGCTCCACATGCAGCAAAGATTTAAATTAGAGATTTGGAAAAGCTTCCTAATGAAGGATACTTAATCAGTGAACCTGGCTGCTAAGGGAAGCTGTAAAATCTAAGTTATAAAGGACCAATTAGACCAACACCTGTCTGGAATGGGCACAGCAGTGTCCTGCTTCCATGCAGTGAAAATGGACTTAAAGCCACTATCACACTGTGGTGCTATTTTTTATCCCCCAGAATGCCACTCAGGTCCTGAGATTTCATTTTTGCTACACACATATATATCCCTAGACTGTATACAAGTCCTCCAAGATCAACTGTGAATGCATTCAGTCTGTCTCACTTCTATAGTACTGGCCTGTCTGGAGAAAAAAAAAAAAAATCATAAACCTAAATTATGTGAGAACAAAGTCCTCTCATGAGGAATTTATGTGGATTAAAATTACTTTCATTATTTTGAGTAGAGCAGCCTTCCCCAGGGAAAAAGGTGTCATCTTGACTCTGTTGAGGTAGTACTTCAGCTGATCCCGGTTAGGGAAGACTCTACCCCATAATCATCGTTTTTGGGGGGGTGGGTGTTCAAGGATGAGGGTCCTTGAGGAGAGGGGATGTTTCCCTGCAGTCCTCAGTGAGGTATGCAAAGGCTCTCCTGTTTTCCCACAGACATTAACTTTGCATTAACTTTGGATGGTTCCCTGATCTGAGTGATTTGGCTTCCTGGTGCATTGTATGAGAAGCGTGGGCATGCTAGCCACAACTCTGGATTCCCCTCTGAAAGCCAGTATCCTTCATGCCCAAGTCAGTGCTGCTTCCTAGGCTTCTAAATCCTTGAACTCAGTCTTAGTCATGAGTTGCAAGAATGATATCCAGCATTGTAAGTCAGCAGTATCCCCCAAATAAGATGATAAAGCAGCTGTGTTGGCTCTAGAGCTGCTTAACTTTAGGCTTCTGAGTATGATGAATTATTGTTTAAGGAGATGTATTCATAATTCTGTTCCTTCCAAGCAGGTGGTTGATATTTTGAGATCCCTGCTCTATCAGCACTATGTATATTTGGCACAGAAACTGCATGAATATTATAAATTCTATATTTAATTGGGTCTCATAAAGAAATCCTGTAAATCATAGTCATCCCATCAAACAAAACAGGAAATTGATATGGTGAGGTATTCGATACCATTACTTGTTTTCACCCTTAAAGGTTAGACAAAACTTTGTTGTTTCCTTAGAAGAAAAGAATTATGATAAGTCAGGTACCTTTGATTTAGTTCTGTTTATCTGAAAACAATATAAAATCCTAATTCTCAGCACAGAAATCAAATAATATGAAAAAGTACTTTTATATACAACACCAAGCCTCCCTGAGCCAGCACTCAGCCAAAAAAGCACTCTGGTTTGGCTTTCAGCAAGACCACAATGCCGCTGTTTATTCAGGTTGTGTCCTAAGCTTTCCTGCTTCTTTAAATCTTCCTTGAAATATTTCTTTCTGTTTCTCCATCGCACTTATTTTGGCAGGAAAAAATCACAGTATCATTTTCTATACAGTATGTGGTGAAACTCCTTCATTTACATTTGTGAATGTTAGGTGGTAATATATGCTGGGCTGTGAGAGTTACTATTGTTTCAACTTACTGGGGCTGCAAAAGTCCTAACGTGTTCTGCTTTTCCAATAATTCTTTCTATAAAGATAAACTCTGAGGCTATGGCAAAGGAACTAAGTCACAATAAACAGAAGAGAGAGAGTTCAAACAAGTGTCTTACCTAATAAATAAGGGTCAAATAAATATATGTACCAATACAAGTAAAAGGAGATTATATCTAGTTTCCTTAAGTAGGTCTGAATCTGTACATGACCAAAGCTGCTTTCATTATCAGTGTATTGAATTCTCTGTACCATTGGATTACAATGAAGTACTATTTGCACCTATTTTATCTATAGTACATCTATTACATCAAAACAAACATGAGGTAAGAGAGACTTGTACCAAGTGAATGTAGTTCATTATTTAGCTGTATCTGGCAAACTGAATAACGGGAGCAGGGGTTGATTTTGGCACCTGACCGGCTTTGGCATCTTTTGCCTGCAGAGCTCTCGTCATGGGAGAGAATAGTTTGCTACAAGGAGCAACAGACAGGCTGGTGAGCCTTCTGAAACTCATGCATGAACGCATTTTCTTGACAGGCTGCTTCAAGTGCTCTCCAGAGTTATTTGATCTGGTCCTCCAAACCCTATTCACACTGCTTCTCTTTACTGCTCTTAGTGTGGAATTCATCACAGGCTATTTTATCTGGGCGAGAGCTGAGCATACACGGGTCTGAGTCCATGCAGCGCATCTACAAATAGTCAGACTGCTATACAAGGTCCCTGGCCTTGCTTATCAGAGCGAAACGGCTGGGGACTGGCCTTCTTGATAGGCCAAGGTGATCCTGAAGCATCACACCCCAGGCAATTCCAAGTCCCAGCATGCAATAGGCAAGACGTGCACTTGCTTGTCACAGGTCAGAGAAAGGTCCCATTTGAGATTGTTTGCAGATCTGTGTTGAAAAGCCTCTTTGATATGAGTGGATAGTCCAGGTATGGCAAGAATGGTACTTGTGATAACATTTGAACATGACAGCTGCGATGCGCAGTACAACAGCAATGCTAAGGAAAAGCCACTCACATTAGCAGTTCCTGTGCTGAGTGTTAGGGAGAGAACAGAGCCAAGGGTGATCTTCACTCCACCTGCCGAGGTAAATACTTGGCACTGCCCCAGTTTTCATCCTCTACTGCAACTGAAAGCCAGTGACAAGTTGCAGTCATGTCTTCCAGAGATGCCTACTTCAATCTTGTTCTGCAGCAAAGTGTACCCCATATTCATAAATCTGTAGAAGTTTCAGGGAGAAAAAAGCAATTATGGAAGATCTAAAGGAAGCTGGTGAGAGAACAAGCAGAGGAAATGACATCTGCTGCTGGTTTCCAGTGTGCTCAGTGAATCGGGAGATGGGTAGCACAGTCTAAGAAATGAACACAGTTACACTAATATACATAATTTACCTTTTTTTTTCTCCTATCTGAAATGATCTAAGACAAAAACTGGCCAACAGCTCACTATGGGAGAGCAGGAGTGGTGCCATATCTACCAAGGAGTTCACTGCAAGTATGAATAACTATGGAATTAAGTAATTGTGAGTAAGATCCTTTGAGCAGGCAGGAGTTTATGAACATGGGTTAAGGAGGCCTGAAATGTATTGGAAAGCCACTGTGCTCAAACACAATTTTCAAGTTTTTCTATTACACAAAGAAGAAAAAATGTTATCCACCAGAAAAGGGCCTGAACTTTACTGTTCAGCCAATAGAAGTCAAGAATTAACTCCACTGAAGTCATCGGTATAAGCTAATGAGGTGTGAATATATATTCATATACTAAACAATACCTGCCCAAGGTTTCCTATTGATTTCAGGGAGACTATTTGTACAGCAAATTACCGCTCTGTACGAGTAAGGCTATGAGCATCCGGGTTCCTGCTAAAATAAGATTACATGTCTATTAGACTATCCAGAGGCTACAACATTGTGATATACTGTATTAACGTGCACTGGAGATAGGTTCTTGGGAACTTATTGAATAGAAATATGTAGGAGACCAATTTCCTCAGTAACAGCAAATCTCTCAAGCGCTGCGGTTTAGGTGACGATTCAGCTCTTGGGATAGAAGCTGTTTAACTTTGGATTTGGAAAGGCTAGTGCTGGAAGTTAGGGAGCAGCAGATTTATGTGTCACTGGATTACAATTTGGAGGCTATTTTGCAAATAAGCTGTCCTCTGAAACTGCTGACTGTAAGATGCTTTAGGAATACTGACATTTTGCCACAAGTACAGAAAGCTCAGAGTCAACTCTTATCATCAGATGACTTAACAACACATTTCACTCGCATAAATGAAACAATCCCCCACCCTCATAACAATTATGAGAACATCTTTCAATTATTATGCTACCCTGCAGCAAGGAGAAGGGTATTGATCCAGTCCTATGTTTCATTTACAAACCATATTTTTATCATGACTCTTACTGAGAGCTTTTCTGGGGAGAAACAAGAGAATATTAAATACTCTTAAACATTAAACAAACAGCTTAATCTCAAAGAAAAAACATCTGTTGAAGAAAAGTAAAATGTTCAAGACGTCTTAAGAACAAGGAAACACAAGCACCTGGGTCTATGCACTGCTCTGGAGCGAACTATTTTATATTGCTGTCGTAACAGGGGCTCAACCAAGGGGCAACCTCCCTTAAGACTGAACAAAACAAATCATGGGAGGCCACTCCTACTCCAAAGAGTTTTATGTGTTTCATGCATGGAGAAAGGAATAGAGAGAGACTGAGGTTTTTTTCCATGTGAATCACAGAGCCCTTGCTGGCATTGGGAACCAACTCAAGATTTCCACAGTCTCTATTCAGTCCTGCCATCCTTTCTTCAAAAACTAGGTCCAACAGGGGATCTGTAATGATGGCATAGTCTCCATACAATTGCTTTGGTAACTTTTCCAGTGCTGTAAAACATTTACTCCTGACTTTGCCTCTTTGAAGGTAAGAGAACAGGCAGTGCAGTATGCTCTGGGACACTGTCCTCCCAATTCTCTTTTCAGCCTTACTCCAACTTGCATCCAATTCTACTGGTATTGGATGGAAAGAATTGGCTATAAGCAGGGACAATGCTGTTGCAGGCAAATTTAAAGAATGGGAAAAAAATAAGTTTCACAGCTGGAAGCACTGCTGAGAAACCTGAGATCTGTTACTGCTTACGCAGATGACCTCGTGCCAGCGTCCTTTTGAAATACTGCGAAGTGTCCGCTGCTCTGCAGCCACCGGATACATCGGTGACACATGGGCAGCCATTGACAACATGAAGTGCTGCCTGCCTCCTCTCAAAGGGTGTTTTGTTTCCACTAATCCAGAAGATTTCAGTATTTTTATATTTGGTTTCTGTGTTGTCTTTTAATGTAGGCAGCTATCAACAGGCAATCTGGGTTCTTTTAACATCTTGGAGATGCTTTTGTCTTATTGTCATTCTCTATGTCACTGAATTTTAAAATCACGATTTTATTTGTTGCAGCATTTATTGCACTCAATTGTCCTCTTTTTCTGAGGTTTAGGGAGTTGTTTCATTTCCTGAAACTCAGTGACAAAATCTACTTAGAAGGCCAGAGCCATTCCTCGTGTTCTAAATACATATGTGAAAAAAATCAGCTAATTAGTGCTAAATTAAAATATAAAAGGAATATCCATTATTTTTACATTATACCTCCTCCATTACCTCCTTTGCTGTTTCTGAAGAACGATCAGTGGCTGCATGCTTTTGTACCACTGAGAATACTAAAATCACTGTCACAAAATGATATCTTGATAAAACTAGACGGACTTTAAAGTTGAAGCTGTGGAAGAAAACCAGATAAAAAATGTTTCAAAATACACACAAAAAGCTCTACAATGAAAGGAAAACTGATTATTCTCACGTTCTTAATTATTTTAAAAGATTGATACCGTTAAAGTAGGTATTATTTTAAAAGAGTGGGATCTCAATCCATTCTGGCTACAATATTGATTTTTGAATGAAATTCCTTTTTTTCCATTTACGAAGCAATGCTGATTTTTTTTACACACGTTTTTCCACACATACTGTACAGCTAGGACAAAAATTTTCACAGCAGGAATTGATTATAACTGGTCACTTTAAGCCATGTGGTCTTCCTTCCTTGTAATTACTGAGTGACACTATGTCCTTATCCATTTAAAGGTTTCTAGCAGCAGAAAACAGCTGGGGTCATTCTTATTGCTCCTGAGTAATCTTGTTTGGTACAAATTATCAGAATCCACGAAGGAGCCATCCACTATCTCAAGGCTTCTGTGTATAGAAGCTCTCGTGCAGGAGAAAAAAAAAAAAGTCATGAAAATCCCAAAATGTCTGCTAACTTCAACTGTATTTTCTTCTCTTCAGATACTCGTCCTGATTTTACAATTACATACAAGGGGACTCAAAGAGTTTGAGCCAAGGTCAAATTTTTGCTATATTTTTGCATAACGCCTTATGAAATGAATTCCTAATCCCTGATTCTGCCTGGGTATGTCATCTGCCCTAAATACAACAAATAATATTAAAATTCAGGCTTTGCTGATGTCGAAAAGAAATGAGAGTCTGTGAGGATGAGCAGAGTTGAGGGGGTGTGTGACCTTTTTCAGTAATCCCAGTTTGGATCTATAGATTAAATCTATTCTCTTTGAACAAGTACATTACAGCAAAACCCAAAAATCAGCCAGCAAATCCACAGTCTCAGCATTACAGGGTTAAAATTTGAATTAGGTTGCAGAAACAAGTCAGTGGGAGGGGGTCTATTATTAATTGAACTGAAATCCTGCTCACAGCTACGGATCTCGTGAAACATCCAGCTATGTTTTAAATGTTAGTCACATTCAGCGAGGCTTTCCTGGCTCGTGTTGCTCAAAAAGGCAGGGGAAGGGTAATGAAGTGACTGAAATGTGAAGTTAAGACCCACATCTGTTGATGACTGCAGAATTCCTGTGGCCAAAGAACTGAAGCAGGAAAAACTTGCCCAGCATGTGCCATGGCAGGAAATAAGTATGGTTTCATGAGCACTCCACATTAGTTACTTTTGAAAGAACCTGTGATTGAATCACAAGTAATTAACCGGTAATATGTCCAATGTATCCTACCTTCAAATTCCATACTGCTGGCATGGAGATTTTCCTAGAAAAAATTTCATTTTCAAATCCCTCAGATGAACTGCTACAGAACTCAATCACCATAAGCTTTATGGATTCAGGGAACTCCTTGGATGAAGTTCCATTGCTTGCTTTCTTTTTCCTGAAAGGATTTCTTCCCTTTTTCCTCCCTCTGAGCCCCATGTCTTGCCTTGAACTCCCACTTGGCCAAATGAAGCTTACCAATTGCAAAAGGGAGAAACATGGGTTGTTTAACTGAAAAAATACCTAAGAAGAAGCAGGGAAATGCTGGTTTCTTCGCTCCAGGGCAGTAAGGAGAGAAAAAAAAAAAAGGTTGGGTTTTTTTTTCCCCATAAAACTGAATAGAAGTTTCCTTCTTACCTGGTCAGGAAGGGATCATTGGTCCCTGGAGTCTTTGCTCCTGTTGGGCTTTCTGTTTCTCAGGGCCACATGCAAAATCCTTTCCTTGCCTGTCCCGGGAGACCAAAGGCTGGAGCAAACTTCCCCTGCAAAGTGTGGTCTCGTGTGATGCCATCTATTTTCTGGTAAAAGGGGATTTGAGATTTCTATCCCTGAAGTCTCAGTCGTTCCCACAGCCCTTTGAATGTGGGACAGTTGGCAGCCTTGCAGGTAAAAAAATTTTAATCTTCCTTGAAAGGCCAAAGTTTCCAGCTTGGATTGCTTTCTTTGCCCCTATTCTACTTCTGTCTGTGTTTAATAGCAAAGGGAAAACAGAGGGAGTTATTTAGAGAATTTGAAATTGGGATGGTTTTACTCTCTTCAGCTGAGTCCAGATAAAGACACCAATGTTAAAACAGGAAAAAACTTTGACGAATACACAGGGATTTCCAATGCAAATGTCTCAAGTGCAATCGCAGATTTTTACTCAGGCTTGGATTTTGAAAGGTATGGCAAGGGCTTCAAATCCCTTTCCAATACAAGTTTAAAGTGAAGGAGTCTAATGAACAGCTCTGAGATAAGATTAACTCTTTGATGTTAAAACTCTGATTAACTCTTCCTGTCTGGGGAAGAACAGTTTATGTTGTCATAGTAAAAAGTGAGTAACGTTAAGGAGATATTTGTTCTTAACATCATTACCAGGGAGCTCTAGAAATACTTAACAAGAAATGGCCCTTGACTTTGACTAATACCTCTGGACACTATTTCAAATTAATAAATCAGGAAAAGATTTTCCGAGGCATTTACTGACACACAGTCTCACTGAAACACCCAGACTTCTTTGATAACCATAACCCATATAAATAAGTAATATATATTTCCTTAATCTCAAAGACTGATTTTGTATTGCACACAAATCATCCCTGAAACTAGACTGGTACCTACTAGGATTAATGTATTTTTTGATCTATGTCCCTTAGTGGTTCATACAGCTCCATGTTCTTTAGAAAACTATCATTAATTTAACTGAAGTAACAGCTGCTTCTCTTTTGACATCACTACCTGTTCGCTATGTTATCCTATCAAGGTGACTGACTGGACTGCAGTCTCTTGGTCTTACATCCTGGAAGAAAATAAATGGTTGCCTATGCATAAAGAAGGAAAGGAAATGTTCTGCTTGAGGGTTCTTTTTCCCTTGTTGAATAAAACGTCCACTTTCAAGGTGTGTTTACAAGTAAGTGCAGACTGTGCCCTGCAGAGGGTTGTAGGATTTGGTCTTCCATGGACACAGGAAAAGGCAATGGTTATTTGCAACCTGGCAGCACTCATTCAGTTGAAACTAAGTAGATGGAAACGGCATCCTTTGGTAAGGCCCAGCCAAAGTAAAACCTTTGCTATGTGTCTGTCCTTCCTTCAAAGCTTTGGAGCCTCATTCAAAGGCAGCACTGCATTTCCCAGGATAGCCCAAGTCAAGTAGATTAGTGAGCAATGCAGGTGGAGTTTAGACTCTGAACATGGAGATGCAATAAAACACTGCTGTTCATTATAAAAGTATAAATTATATAAAAAATAAATAAATGTACTGTTCCTACAAAACAGGACATGTCTTCCTATCTCTGGCTATCTGAGCACACTGCCTGTGTGCTGTGGCTCTCCCTGTGTTCAGACAATTAGTGGTGTGCTTTGTTTCTGTGTTTGGACCGTATGGCTAAATCTCAACCCATATGTTACAATGATGCTATTGAAGGTGATTTGGAAAGGCACCCTAATTAAACAGCACAGTTGGCTAGCTAGGAGATTCAACATTGTGACTTAATATCACAGTATGAGTCAATTTGGAGAGGTGGTTTTGTCTGGGAGAGCTTGAGACATGTTTGATTTTGATAGCTGAATTAAGCATGCAAAACATAGAACCCATATGCACAGGGCCATGTTTAAAAAACCTTACCTATAGGAGGTAAACTTCAATTGTGTTTGCAGACCATCCATAGATATGTTCTAGAGGAAGATATTATATGTCTGCATGTAATTACCTAAGGCAAACCTGAAAATATCATTGATGTGATTTCAAATTCACATCAACTTGCATTGCACAAATAGAAAATCCAAAAGGAGCTTCCAGTGCAATTTGCTGCTGAATGTACTTCAGATAATGCATAAACTGGCTGTAACAAGGCCAAAGGTTTACGGAAAATTCATATCTTTGATGTTCTGATTCGACACAGGTGGCAGAGTAATCCAGAGAAATCCTGCATTGCAATATCTCATCATTGCTGAGGACCTACAGAAAAGGAACAAACAAATGTAAACTAGGACCCTAACTACACTACAGCTTCTCTTAGAATTGCAATAATTAGGCCAGTCCAGGTCACGAACGAAAGCTGTAAACCATCTTCTGCAAAATAATGGGTCATCAGGTCAAGTCCAATGAGCATTAATGCACAGCAATTTTCTACTGTCCCAAATCCAAAATGCTACAACAACTGAATCGCAACTGTAATGAAGAGGAATAGAGAAAACAAAACATTCCCTCACTGGCAATGAAAGGAGGGAAAACACTGCAAAACCAAGGGGGCACCGACTTTGCAAAAATATGGTTGTTCTTGTCATCTTCATTTGACACAATCTTTTGCCCTCATGTTCACAAGGAGTGTTTAGAATCAACACCCACCAGCACTCACTGATATTGGTGCTGAGCCTGGTTTTTGGGCTAGCTCTTATTGCAGTCATTGAGTAATACCTCAGTTCTCTTAAATGCTTTCATTCTTTCAAAGGAAAAAGAAAAGCACAGTAGGGACTATCACAGAAGTATCCTAGGGTGACATTTTATCCTCCTTCTGTCATGAGCTCAGAGGCAAAAGAACCAGAAAAAAAAGAAATGAACCATTAGAAAAAAGAGCAAAAGACACTCAGATCATTGCATGTCAGAAATGCCATACAGGACCAGAATATTGTCTTCAGCCAGCAATGACATCAGTCTGTCAGTGTCTTCACCATTGTTTTACTGAGCCCGTCAGAGCTAACTGGACACAGCACTACTCAATCATCACCTGTCAATCACATCTTAAAAATAAAGTTCAACTGTCATCAAGTTATCAGAATTCTCGACTATTTTATATGCCGACCACCCTGTCACTTGAATCCCCTGCATCACCCCTGTGTCCTATGTGATACAAGCATTTCAGTTAAGTTGCAATGTGAGACATATTTAATCCCAGGGACTGGATAACTCAGGGAGTTTTGGTAATAATTATAATAAATATACAAAGAAATAATGGAAAGGAAGATTTAACCAGCATCTGCTAACGTGTTTTTTTTTCCATACTTGTTTACTGCTTTGACATGTCCTTTACCAAAATCCTCTTATGGTTTGCAAAAGATGTGCTCGACACTGTTACCCCATCTTTCTAGATTCCAGCTGGAATCAAACACTGAGGTTCTCGGTATAGCAGTTGCATATAAAAACTTGATAGTTTCTGAAGAAAACAACAGCCTGGTTAAGGGGTTTTTTTAAATTTTCTGTGTTATAACTTTAATCAACCTGTAATGAGAGATAAGCTGTATGAACATCATACAGTGACCTTGGTATCCAACACTGGCTCAGAAAGTACAAATGAGTTGGTGGGAACCCACCAAGTGGTACCAGAGTCAGGTAGCTGAAAGGGAATAAGCTCCTTTTTGAAGCTTGTAGCAGCTGCGTGGAGGAGAGACTGATGGATGAATATTTGCATTATTTTGGGGAATTTCCTTGGGATTTGGGTTGTACAGGAACTGTTTAAAGGGTGCCAGTTTGCTCCCCTCTCTTTCCTTCCCCTTCTCACAACTTCCTAAGGAAGGAACCAACCTCAGCCAACTCCTGCTGGTTGTGCCTCACTCAAATCCCACAGCCGTTTGTCACAAATCCCAAAGCACCCACAGATGCCTGCAGAAAAGACCCTTGTTACATCCAGCCAAAGGCAGATAACATAGATAATCTTGCCAGAAGCAAAATTCTTGCTAATTCTCCCATTTCACTCCATATGTTATTAAATATAAAATACCAGCGCAGCACAAAGCTCACAAAAGAACAACACCACAGAGACATTTCTCAGATGCTGGGAAAAAAAGGCTCTAGGTTCACTAAAACAATTATTCAATTCCTGAAGGGGATACAGCATGTACTCCTGTCTCTCTGCATATTTATATTATTTATCTCCTGTGCCCTTTGTGAGCTATCCAAGCAAGGTGGAGGGAGGTTCATCTGAAAGGCACCAAAGTTTTGCATCCAAAATTTCTTTCAATATAAATTTGTGAGACCGAGTCTTTGAACACACCCACTTGCCTGATTTAATTATTTTTTTTAACTCTGATGTCTTGTTTTCCTCTTTATCTTCTCTGCAACAGCTGGCAGTACTACTGCCAGATGTCACCAAAGCCTATAGAGTATTAAAAACAGTCCAGCCCTCACCCTGGGCTTGAAAGAGTGATGATGTCTCAGCAGCCAGAGGACACAGAGGAAATGAGTGAGACAGAAGGAGCTTGTCAGAGAGTTACAACTTCAAACTAACAAAATAAAAAACCTGAGATTCAAAATGCAGCTTGGTAGCTCCAACGACAAACAGATGTACGCACATATATTTTTTTAGTTAGTGTTCTTTGGAGGCAATTCATTTTCTTAAGCAATTCTTGGACTTTGCACATGACTTGCAGAATAGGTCTGAATTGTAAAGGCAAGAAAAAAAAAGTGGGTCTGGAGGGGTCATGCACAGATAAATCCTTTTCGGAAGTCATATACAGGCACAGTCTTCTTCCTTAGCAATGGCTAAAGGCAAAGGTTTGTTGTTTTGTTGAAGAATCCAGTCTGGCAGATAGCCATTTCCACACTGGATACCTCTCACCTGCCTGGTGAGGTTAAAGCATGCTGGTCCTATCCAGGGTGATGCAAACCCACAGGTACATCCTCTCTTAATCAAATCAATGGAATCGCAGCCTTTAGCTGCGAGCTCAGAGCAAGGTTCAACCACCTCCATAACTATGCATCCTAATGTCTTCTCTGCTCCATCAGAAACTGGTATGTTTACACCTATTAGTGGCACCAATATGACATAGGAATATGATTTTCCAGCAGCAGATTCTCAGTGATGGTTCATTTGCACTTCAGAGGTTTCTGAAAACCTCCGCAGGGTCATGGGGTAGTTACCCCTTTTGATCCCCTCTCTGAGTTGCATCTTGTGATGCACCACTGAAGCCAAGTAGCCCAAAAGTTAGCAGGGGATTATTTCCAGGGTACTGGCTCTTCACTGAGAGTTAAAGCTGAGGCAGTGGCTACTGAGAAGCCAACTAGAATAGGCAATGGTAAGGAACTGAAGCCAAAGCAACCCAAGCCAACAGAATCACTGGAAGCCAGCAAGAGCTGTCTCTGAGGACTGCCCTACTGCACATATGTTTGGAGCTCAAAAAAAGAAAGGAGGATCTCAAAGGGCATGAATCAGAGTAGTTGAGCAACACTGGGAACTTGAATACTGCTGCAAAGCCAAAACTTATTTGCCTTATCATATTCAAAAGTTATTAAAGCAAAATGCTGCAAAATGGCAGAGAAAAAAAGTCTTATCCAAAACAATATTTGGAAGAAACAGTTGACAAAGAGCATAGTATATATGCCAAGCATCCTCTTAGGAACAGACTAATTTTATGCAGACATTCCTGAATAGGAGATACATTCATAAAAACATCTTGTCACTGGGTTTCAGAACAGCATGGGAACTCCTTAGTGAATTAGTTTCCAGGCACAACTCAATTCTCTCCTGTCTCTTCTTCTCCCCCTGTGACCAGTTAAGAACAGCCACTCTCCTCGGTGTCTCCACAGGGGTTAATTCATTCATCTATGTTAGGCAGACACTGGGATTGCCCTGAGAGTTTCCAAGGTAGGAAGAGAAAGTGGAAATAAAAAGCAGCTCCCTGCATGATTTGTGAAACATGCAAAATACAATAGCAATAAAAATAGTAATGAGCTCATTACAATAGAAATGGTCTCATTAGCAGTGCAAATGCCAATCATATACGTGGCCAGGTTCCTGATGGGGCAGGGAGTCCTTTAAACACCATCCTTCCCTGCTCCAGCAATGTAAGTCCTATTTAAAAACATAATTCTTTCACTCCTTGGGCTGCTGTCCCTCCCCTTGCTCCCCAAAAGGTCACTGTGCAGCATATAATGCCTGGAAACACAGCATGGTGGGGGGGGTTTGGATGCTCATCCCCATGCACCAATATTGGTCCTTCCTGTTCAGGCTTTCACTACCGTAAGAGGAGGCAGAAGAGGACTCTATTTGCTGGCAAGGAACGTCTTGCGCATACAATGGGAAAATGTATTTGGAAATATTTTAAGTGGGAGGAAAACAGTCTTCATCAACATGCTGGTAATGAATTCAGGGCATTTGCAGAGGAACAGCAAGAATGAGGATTATAATGCAGCTTCAGACGTTTTAGGCCAATGAGTTGGAGCGCAGCATACAGGCTGTGCATGTCCTGCTGCTCAAGATGTACTTCTCGGGAAAATGTGATGAAGGATGATCGCATCTGCCTGTGGCTGGAGCACGTCTTCATGGCTCCTCTTCACTGCAGCCAAGTGGTGTGGTTTCTCCTCTTTCAAAGTTACAGGCAGAGATGTTGCCTTAGCTGGGAACACGCTGGCCAATGGTCAGGCTGGGTGGGAAAGAGCAGCCAGCAGATCGGAGAAGATCGGGCAGGCACTGAGAAAATGCGTGGGAAGAGCATCACTCTGGAGGCCTGGGAGCCTTCTGCAAAGGAAACTCAGTCACTCCAGTCCTGGTTACTCCTAGATTCCACGCTGTGCAGGGACAGAGCACGCCCCAGCTCTGCAAAACATGCTGTGTGGATATTAATTGAAAAGAAAATGTCCATTTCACCCTTTTCTCTATTAAATGTCTACATATACACGACTTGAAAGCTCCTTGTATCAATGTATTTACCTCTGTACATGAGAAGACACTTATTATCTTCATTTTATAGATCAGAAATTGTACCACAGGAAATGCAGAGCTAAATCAGCAACAGGACTTAGCGGGATCTTGGCTGGAGGTCCCAGAAGTTCAGCACCTTTGGGCAGCAATGAAGCTGAGGCACAGCCCTTTCTGCTGGCTAACATCCATAATTCTTAGTCTACACACGGCCTCTCATGGGTCGCTCTTTTTCTCATTACACATTTATATGCCTTAGGGATCAGATTACACAGGACTTAGATTTTAGGGGACCCGAAACGGTAGGCACTGCAGCAATGTAGTCCCTCCTCGCAGGAACATCTCCATGACTTTTCCACAGTCATACAAAAGCCTGCAGCAGAGCAGGGAGTTAAGCCTCTGAGCCCGCAGGCCAGGCTGTGCCGTAATTGCCAACCAGTACCACCTGTATACAAATTTTTTTTTTCATTTGTAATCTAGGCTACCAGAAATGTACAACTCCATCAAGATTTGCACGGTAATAATGAGCCACACTCTTCAAAAATGTACTTAAGGTTGAAAGTGATTAAAGATGCTCCAGCCTGCAATTACCTATTACTCATTGGTGCTCTAAATGGTTCATTTTTCACATCATTCCAGGAAGTTGTAACTTCTTAAAGCAATGTTTCTGGTAATTATGGGAGAGCAGCAACAGCAGCCACTGAGCATTATCTAAAGCTGCAGCAGAGTCAGAAATGCTGCCTTTGGCAGATGACAGAAGCGTAGGGATGTGGCAAAGAGAGGTGGTACCTGGTCTGACTGCTCAGCCTCTCGCTGCTTAGGACTGCTGACCACTCGCTGGGACTTCATTTCATTTCAGAGAAATACTGGACTTGGGAAGGCTTGACCCTGCTTGGTCTGTGTTTCTGAGACCAGCTTTGGCCTCAGAACAAGGGGGCTCCCGGTACCGTTCAGAAACGTGGCGCTCCCTCTTGCTGGGGCTGAGTTAAATTCCTGCCTCTCTGAAGCTGGCTTAGGAATAAGAAAAGGCTTTTAGGAATGTGTTTTTATCTACATTTTAATTTTGAAATGTAGTTAAAGTAGCTACAACAGACACATCTGAACACTAAACCTCAACAACCTGCCTTCACCTTCGTGGCCTTCACTCTGTTAACGTTTTTCATTTATCAGTTTCATGTTTCAGACAAAGCTATGTAAGACCTGGTTTTCTTGAAGTAATAGTGCCACTTTGGTCTGATAAATGTTTTGGAGAGATGCCTGAAGAAAAATAGAAATACAATTAAATAAAAAAAAATCCCAGGCACTTGAGACAACCACTCCATACCAGACACTGTAATTGCAGGACCAAACGCTGTGGTTGTCCTGGCTGCCTCTTTGCATAACCCAGGCCAGGGAATGAACCCTAACGATGGCTATATCAAGCTCAACAGTTTGTGACAGTGAAGAACATAACTTTTATGGATATGGGCTCCTCTGTCTGGAAGCTGCCGTGCTTTAGAGACATACCTCTGATCTACAGAAAGCATCAGTTTTACGTGTGCTGGGGTGATCTGATGGGTGTTTTCACTGTTGCTTCCCATTTTGCTGCTCAGCTCCTCACTGGGATACCCTCACCCTGCCTTTCCTGAGCCTGTGGTCACCTCCGGCACAGCACGATGGGGCCGTATCTTCTGAATGGAGAAAGAGGATGAGAGAATGGAGCAGTCCTAGCAGACCAAAAGTGGGCTGGCAACCCAAGGCTTCAGGCTCCGCTTGTTGTGCCTGGGCGCAGCTGGGCTGTGATAAGTCTCTGCATTTCTGATGAAGACAACCCAATGCTTTGTTAAGACAGCAGGCACACATGGCCATTCAGTGCCTTTCACTGCTTTGGGCATGAAGTTGAAAGCACAGAAAGAAATGAATTATTTACTGCTGGTTCTGCTACACGTTTTGATTTGGAAAAAAACCCCCGTGCAGGCGTGTTCCCATTGCACGTCCAGGCTCAGCGCTGGGCTCTGGCCTGCTCCTCCTTCTACCTCCTCCTGCGATGTTCTCTCAGTCACTCATTCTCCCTTCTTTACACTTCCCAAATGCTATGTGACCAAGTGTGCTTCCAGGACAGCCGGGATTCATAACTCACTCTACACGTGCCTCTGGCTTGGAAAGTGTTGTGATGGTTCATTTTAGCTTGGAAGAGGATATTGTTTTGCAAAGATGTTATTTCATTCTCAAACAGAGGGCAGTGATCACAGCTGCTGAGTTTGTGAATTATATCCCAATATAACATAGCAACAATAATTTTGACCTGTTTGGAAAGTACTGTGCACACACAAAGCACTGTATAAACAGTAAATTACACTATTACTAATAATTAACCCTGTTACTAATGACAGGAACTTATCTCAATGATAATAATAATTTCCCAAGATTACTTCAACTCATTTAATCTCAAGAATTTCTCTCAATAATAAGAAAAGGATATATTAGAAGAAGAAATAGAAAAAAGAAAGATGTGACTAAGTATCACGGAAGAACTATCTCTCTTCTGTGATAACCTTGGCGAACAACATAAACATGCCTTCTTGCTCAGGTATGTGTCTGAAAAAACCCTCAACCCCCAAACCCTAGCTTATATGTGATATATTTATGCAAGCAAAAATACTAGAAAGGTGAGGGCATTCTTTGGCTTTACAGGGACTGTGACCTACCTGGCTGGTGGTGCAGGAGGTTACGTGCCTGTGAGCTGGGGTGGGGGATGAATTTTCAGTTCAGAAATTGCATCCCACCCCTGGCAAAGCCCCGCACTGCACAGCTGCGGGAGGCACCAAAATTTGCAGAAACGGATTCACTGGTGAGGATTTTGTGATGGTTGGAGCCATCCCATATTTCAAGCACAGCTAAACCCCCCGTGGGACTTGCACGGCCCCTTGCAGCAGTGACAGGTCTCCCTTCCTGCGCTCAGTCTGAAGCTGCCTCTTAGTCCTCCTGCTCCATAAGTCAGTTGGAGGTCTCTGCCTTCGAAGCAGAGAAAGACAGCTGGGAACACAAGTTAGCAAAAGGAAATGAAGAAACAGCAACTACCAGATGATTAATGCTGCCAATATGAACCTTGCTGACAGCTCAGAGCCTGGCCACCTTTCCTGAAACAGATTGACTTAGTCTCTTGAAGCACAGAAACTAAAGAAAAAGAAGCTGCCCACTGGGAAACGTCTAAATCTGTGGAAGAGTGATGAGCACTTTTGGGCTGGAGGATTTGCTGGAGAAAATTTCTGGCAACGTTTGCCACTTGTTATCTGGGTGCTTAACATCCTCTCGGCTCAGTGTGCAGATTTTGGGCTGCCGGTATCACATCTATTGGCTGAAAAGTCAAAGGCAGCGGCACATGGATTGATCTTCATTTTTTCCCCCAAGTAGTTTGGAAACATTTCCAGAGTTGTATTTTTCCACCCCGACCTATATTTCTGGTGATGATTAATTTTTCTTTTCTTTTTACATTTTTTCTCTCAAAGGCAAGCAGACTGCAAAAGCCTAGTGCGCTCCCAGCCTCAGCCGGGTTTTCCCACCCTCGCTGCCTATCGCCGCATGGCAAATAAAGCGGCACCACATGCCATGGTCGCACCCCAGGGGCAAATCGCTCCTGGAACACCGGCCTCCCATTTTGCTTACAGGGTCAGGGGATGATCTGGAAATTTCAAAGGCATAAAGAAAAGTCAAATACAGACTGAAATATTCCTTGCGTGAGTGCATGTGAGTGTGAGACATATGCTGAGTTTTCCCTTGGGGATTTATGGTATATTTATTCATGTCATAAAAAGAGCTCTTGAGTGGCAGGCAGTAGTCACTTGCGGGTCAGCCCTGGTGTGAAACTTCCCACAAAAAGTAAATAAAGGCTTTCCCCAGGTCTTGGGGTTACAACAAGGATCTGCATCCTGCTCTGCCCAAGAACGCTGAACGCTGATTTTAAAATGATCTGAAATAAAGGTCTGCACCCTGCAGCCATGTGGTTTTGCCCATCGTGGCCATCGCACGGTGCACGCTTTGCAAGCAAGGGACTGGTTATACTGTATGTGGCCAGGGCACAGGCACCCAAGCAGAGAGAAAGAAAACTAATTTTATTGCCCATCATATTTCCTTCCCACATGATGCTCCCACGTCATTCTCCTGAAGAAGTTACAAAATTTCAGAAGTTACAAAAATTTCATATTGTCTCAAACCACTGGAGACCAGCGGGATTTTAAGGCCTGATTTGGAACTGGTAGGAACATCAAAGGAGAAGTCCCAATTTCCTGAGGTTCTTTTTCTCATCTTTACGTTAGGGGTCTGGTCACAGCTGATTTTCCGATAAGCAAAATAAGTGCAGCCCAAGTAGGCTGACATCAGCGGCATCCTGTTGGGCTGAAGCAGAAAAAGGCTTGCACGTCTTCTAATGATTTGTATTTTGGGGAGGAGGAACATTACCTCTAGGAATTCAGCTTTATTGGATACTCTAATCCAGAAGAGATAAAAGCACTTACTAATTACTGCTGGGTTTTGTTTCTTTGAAGAATTGGGTTAAATCTCTTTTGAAAGTAGATGTCTGTTTGTGCTCGTTAGATGTATAATTTAATTTGTTTAGGACTTTCTCCTCTTTTAGGGTTTTGTTCTAATGATATCTGTGCTATTGCTCCTCTTCTTTCCCTCTCTTTTCTCCCCAAAGATAGCAACTTTTGAATCACTCTAGATTTCTTTTCTTAATTTAACAACGAACATCCCCAAGTTGATACATCTTCTTTGGGGCCTTGTTTTTTCCTCTTTTTTTTCCACTTTAAAATAACTCACTCCCTTAAAAAAAAAAGGGGGGGGGGGGGGGGGGCGCGATCCTCTTGCTTGCCTGTCTAATAATTCTGGAATTCATTCACTCATGGATATTTCCTGAATGAAACCTGTATTTGTGCTACACTGGAGAGAGAACTCACAACATCTACTTTAGAAAAGGAAAAATAAATATTGTAATATTATAATTTATCTGCCAACCACTACTATGCAACATTGCAGAAGCAGAGGAAATTGGGCTGAAAGGGAACTTGGGAGGTCATTTAATCTATACTTCTTCTCCAAGTTGGGACCAACCTTGCCTACATAATTCCTGACAGATGTTTTTTAACATGTTCTTAAAACCCCCCAGTGACACTGGGTGCGCAACCTCCCATGGCAATTTCTATTAATATTCAACTGTCCTCACTGTTAGAAAGTTTTTCCTAATGTTTAACCTAAATTTCCTGAGAGGCAGCTCAGGCCTGTGACTCCTCATGCCGTCCACATGTATTTGATCTTGTGAAGTCTGCCCAGCTGAGGGGAATGGTCCAGCTGAACTCCCAGGAGCTTTCTGTACTTGTGTTCCTCTGCAAATATCGACTAATTTTGAAACACCCACCCACTGAGAGCTACACCCAAAATTCAAATAGAGATCAGCTGTTTGCCTGACATCTATTGAAATTTTACTATGTCTGGGGGGAGGGTGGGGGCGGAGAAAAAAAAAATAATAAAAAAGCTTTATACATCACCACTACACTTAATTGCACAACTCCCACCCCATTAGCACGACAATGTTCTTCGCTCCTGTCTAGGTTACACACTGAGGTATTTGAGTATTGACCAGTTACACCTGCACTGAGCACACTAATAATAGGATGATGTATTATAAATGAACTTTTCCCCTGTCCCACCCTGAAAACAACACCCCAAAATAAGTAATACCTCTAGTTTGCTATACAAATAAAGAAAACCTCTGACTGACTGTCCTGTTTCTTATCTGTAGGATGGGAATATATACACTGCTGTTGACTCATAGATGCTCTCGTGGCTCTATAAATGAAGACTAATATCACAGTCAGCTTTGCCACTGGCCTGGTAGATTTGTTTGGGTCAAAGAATTAACCCTGCCTTTACCTGTTAAAGGGAATGATTAAAAAATAAATATTTACAAAATGCTCTGAGAGGCACATCTGAGGCATGCCCTGTTTTGTTGTCGTCAGGTCTAGGGATTATCATGCGAGTCTACAAAACTCCGTGGTGCAAAACACTATGTAAGTGAAAGCAGCTCAAGGCTTCACAGCCAAGTAGCCAAAACCGTTTCTTACCTCCCTAAGGCGAGGGGGCTAAGAGGGATCGCACTTCTGGCAGACGCTGGTGCCCCTCAGCCTTTTCTCTTTCTCTCTGAAGCAGCAGCCACGGCAGCGCTGGCTTTCCAGGGCTCTTCCACAGGCAAAGCAGCCATCTGCTGACAGGGCAGAAAACAGCTGGGTCACAGCAGTTGCAGTGATTTTGCCTGCCCCTAGCACTAGCCCTGTCTGGTTATTAATATTTGTTTTCATCATCACCATTATTATTATTACTACTACTATTCTAAACAACAATGGAACAAATTCCTTCTCAGCAGTATTTTTTAAGTTGCTACATCCTGCAGCAATGAAAAGAGAAATACTCTTATTGTATTAACAGGCGAGATTCCTTCATGCTGGATGATGGGGGCGTGAGGAATTATAGTCAGAACAAATTGGGTGTTGGAGTCGGACAGCGTGGGGAGCCACCGCCTCAGGTGTCTGGAAGCTCCTCTAATCCTAGAGCGGTTGTAGCCTCGAAGGCACAAGCCCTGAAAATGTGGAGGTCCTGCAGTGTGGCAGACCGAACTGGTAGGAAAGCAGGGAGGATCTATCAGACCACAAATGGGTAAAGAATTGAAAGCATTTTCTGACTGATGCCAAATGATTGTGTTGCTGGCCTCGGGAAAATGAAATACTGAACAACAAAACACCATCATTTGGGGCCAATCAAAGATTTCTTGCTCTGCCCCAAGCTGAAACCCTTTTGGTTTTTTTGATCTTCTGTGAAAAATAAAAAAAATATATCATGGACACATTTAAAAATGGGGTATTTTGGAACAGAAAAAAAGGAAGGACTAAAATCTTTGGTTTCTTTTCCAAGTTTTGGCCAGCTTTCTTGTGTGAAACTGTTTCGCAAATTTGACTCAAATAGATTTTGTCTGAGAAAATAATGCAATTGCAGCATCTCTTGCTTTAACTTAACCTTTTTCTTTAGCATCACACTGTAAATACATCATAAGAACTGCATTTCCATCAGATGCTTCACTTTCAGTGAAGCAGGTGCTGATATTGAAAAGCTGCTCAGTTTGCATCAGTGCTCCCTGTACCTGGGACTGCAGCATCCTGTCCACGGCTGAGGGGACCATCAGTGCCTCTGTTTGAGGATGTTTCTGAGGACAGAAAAGAGAAACAACAGTCAGAAGCAGCATAGACACAGCTGAGCAGGCCTTTAGGCATGACTCCGATGACCTCTGGATGCGTCTTGGAGCCCCATGATCCCTTGGTTACTCAGGTGATGCTTCAGGTCCCCAAGCGCAGAGCAAGACCTTGCTGCACCCAGGGTCACAGACAAGTAACAAAAGAAACCTCAGTCCTAAGGAGATCACATTTTGTTTTCATTGCCTGTTGAAAGGAACTAATGAGGTTTGGCTTGAAAACCCTAGGACTCTTCTCCAAAAAGACATTCAACTTGTGCCTTTGTGCAGAAGACACGACTGCAGCAGATGCTGTGCTGAGGCTAGAGAGTCAGAAAGTTCTCAACGAGCAGGAAGGATAGCTTATCACTTCTCTGGTAAGTGACAAATCATTAAAGGCTCTTCAAAATTAAGCCCCGTAGGTCATACTGAATCAGCAAGTCTGTAAGCACAGTCATGGCTCTCAGTCTCATAAGGGGGACAAGGGGCCCCATGCCACAACCCAAAACCTCGGAAGGCCAGGATAAACCAGGGTAAAAACAATAAATGAATGGTAATTTCAACATAAATAATGTTTTTAAATTATCATTGAATTTTTTGTTCCTTATATTATCCTCCAGCAATACACACAGCAGAGTCTGTAACAAAATAAACCCAGATATACCGGCAATACCTCTCTTACCTTATGCACCATGACACGTCACAGTCTCCACCACAACACACCCCTGAAGCACGGAGGCGCTGGGACACCTAATTTTCCTTAACTGGAAAACAAAGGTCCAGTTTCTAAAAGGTACCAGGTGCCCAACCCTGCACTACAACCCAGGTTGGCTGATAAACAGAGGCAGAATACAGCGGCTGGTTAAAGGGCAGTTTCAGAAACAGATACCTTTGCAGATGGAGGACCTTAGGCAGCTGGGCCTGAGCTTTAAGCATGTCAGAGGCCCCCTGAGCACATTTAAGAGCCTGATTAACTCCCCTCAAGGAGGCCAAGAAAGTCCCTGGTACAGACCTGAGTCAGGCCCTTTTTCTCCCACCCATACGGCTGCAACCCACTCATAGCATCACCCCAAGCAAGCTGGCTCTCCTGGCTTACTTAATATTAAAGTGTTTGTCAGTCTCCTTGAAATACTGAAACACATCTAATTATTCACATAATGAGGGAAAAGAAACCTCCCCCCCCCCCCCGTTTCCCCCAAAGCACCCAAAATGGCCCATTGTAACCATGCAGGAGAGAAAGACGTGTGCCACCCCGCTCCCATATGGACTATGTGAAGAAAGTCTCTCTCCAGCTCTGCAGGCTGTTACCAGCCCCACACCTTTTTTTCAGAAATGCTTGTACAGCAAAGCAGAAAATCAAACAATTTTTTCTTTTTTTTTTTTGTTTTTGCTACTCAATAAAACACACAAGTTCAAACCAGTGAATTCTCCATATACAAATGCTACTCATGCAGAGCAACCCTGCCATCATCTCTTCCATCAGCCACCACAGAGGAGGATAAATCACAGCTGTGATGAGGTGTCGGGGCAGCCTGGTTCCCCCGTCCTCCTCTTGCATTGCTTTGCTCCTCTGGAGTTCATGAAGCCAAAACCAGGAGCGATGGCAGCATGGGCGGCATTGCTTTGTGTTCCCTTTCTGAAGCGAGCAGCGTGTCCCTGCCTCCAGGGAATGCCTTCCAGCCTGCTGGGGGGATTAAGAGAGAAATTAATTTTTTTCTCCTTTCCCGCGGCCTTAATGAATTCTCTTTTCCAGCCGTTGGGTGGCCCAGGCTGTTGAACACCCCCTCATCATTCCCCGTTGGTGTTTTGCTTTGCACGTCCTTGCATGTGGCCGAGTGCCATCTTCCCCATCTGTGCCTTCGTGCCCGCAGGTGGCCCTGTGCCACGCCTGCGGATCCCGAGCTGCTCCTTGGGTCAGGCAGAGCAGGGGGAAAAGAAAGCACAAAGCCTGAAACTTGCCATCCGCCAGGATCACGAGGCGGAAGGGGATTCCCTGAGCAGCTTATGGTGCTGTGCACCAACAGTTAAAACGAGGTGGGAGGCAATAAAGATGTGAAACTCTCCTTTTCCAGATAGAGCGTGAGTCAGCTGGGAACGGTGGAGCGGTTCCAGCAGCACAAGCACAGACAGTGGCCTCGCCTCTGTAGCTATTGCGTTAACTCCTTTATAGCTAGTTTTTGAGCTCATAAATAATCAATAGAAGCTACAGAACATATTAAATGATGGTTTGCTTATTTTTCTAAAATTATGGACAACTTCATGAGCTTGTTGTCAAAACCAACTGCCAGAGAAGCAAACTAGCAGAGTCAGTAAACTCTGCTTCAAGAATCTCCAAATTTCTTTTAAAGTCATAAAATTTTTAAGATAGACACAGCCTGTGGTTCCTTTAATTTGATTTTTTTGTTATTATTTCTCAGTTTCTCAGCCATCCACATACCCCAATGTCACATTTTTGGACTTTTCTCTGCAACTACGAAGGTAAAAGCATCTTTTTTTTAAAATTACAGTTCTATTGTGTGTTCCAGAAATGAGCACTCTTACTCAATATTTGAAAGTTCACAGTAGGTTTTTTACAGAGAGCAATCCTGAATCATCTCCCTTTATGCAGGAATTCAGCCTGTGTTTAGTTTACTTCCATCTAGCAAAAGAGGTGTTGTCATGAGTATGGCCAACTGAAGTCAGAGCTGAAAGGCGAGGGTATAATTCAGATCTGGAGACAGGGCTCGATTTCTTGCTGATCCTGGGCTGGTATCACGGGACCGCCCTGAGGTCAGCTGTGTGCTGCTGCAGATCACAGACACGCACATATTCATCACAGGTCGGACCAAATTCAAGTCTCAGCCAACAGCAGTTGCAGGGGAGGCAAAAGCCTTTTCCTATTGCACAAGGGAACACGCACAGGGAGAGAAGTTGGTGCTGTGGCCCAGGCATAAATCAGTTCTGGGAACTTGAAATAAAGGCTTTGCTCTGGTGATGAGTAATCTCTTTGCATAATTCCCTTCTGGATGTTTTGGATACAGCAACATGTTGTTTCTCCTGTAGCAGCAGATTTTGAAGGGTCTTTCATACTAATTCATGTCAGGTCTAGTTGGGCTGCAAGTCTGTCTCAGTAAAATGAAAAAATTGCTCATATTTGGAGACTTAGACAAACATACAAATGGTTTTAGAAGAATGAGTCTCCCATTTAAAAACATATGTGTTTCCTCCTTTGTATCTGTTCATCTTTGGGTTTTTTGCAAACTTCTTAGCAAATGTGCTGACATGAACAATATGTTTCAAGGAAAGAGATCAAATACTTCCAGAAAACAAACTTTTAGAAGTCTTAATGGCTGATTCATCATGGTAAACATCTAGTTTATGTATTTACTGTCCCTCCAGTGAGGGCGTCTTAGTATCACCTGAGACTTAAAAGCCCAATAAAACCAGTTACAATCTTGTACAACAAATGCTGTAAATTATATATGTACCATAACCTACAGCCCAAAAACTGTTAGCAGAAGGGTTTGCTAGATGACTCATTTCCAGGGAAGTTATGGTCTGCTCAATAGAATTTCAGGTGGCTAGGAGGGAGAAAAGGTGCAAAATGAATCAAATGAATAAAAATTACTAATTATTCACCATCTTCCGACATCCACAGAGGTGACCCAGTTGGCTGGATACACCTCACTCATTCCCTATAGGGAGAAAAAAGAGAAGTAAAAGTAGAATAAGACTTCTCTGTTCTTTCAGAGTAACATCTATTCATACTTCCCCAAACCATCCACCTGCCCGCATGATGACACAACAGGTCACTTTTGTCCAAGACTTTCCAGCTAAAAGCAGATCCACTTCAGAAATGGGGGCTGAACAGAGCAGCTCATTACTAATTGTGGTCAATAATTAAACAACCATGAATTTGGTGGGTTTAGTCGATTCCCTGCAGATTCAAGCCCTCTTGAAAGATTTGTTATTATCCAGGACATGCCTCTAGGAACCTTTCCTTCAAAATCCTTGTAGATTATATCGGACATGGTTTAACAGGCCAGCACAGGATCTCTTGTCAAAATCCAGTAAAAACATTGAAAAATTAAGGCTTATGTTGTATTCCAACCTAAGCTGATCTTATGTATGGGAGGAAGCTTCCCCCTGAAGTAATTTGTACGAGGCCCACCTCAACATGTAACCTTTTCCAGATGATTTCCCCATTCTCTGTGCTTTGGATTGCATGGCTGGCTACAGGCTTGGTGAGTCTCAGAGGCATTCTCCATACACCCTTCCCTTCTGAAGAACACCACCACAGCCCTGCTAGAGACAACTCTGCCATCATTTATTTTATTTCCACTAACCGTCTGCTCCCAAGCACCTTTATTAGAGGCTTCGAGTTTGAAGTTAAGAGTTAATTAAACTGACAGCGTTGCCTCGCTGCAATTCATTTCAAAACAATTGAACTTTTATTTGATCTAATTTCTCAGAAGTGAAACCAGGCAGTGCTGGTGGGAGAGGGAGATCTGTAAAGCGCGATTGCAGGTCGGTGGAGTTAACGTTCCCTTCGGCTCACTGCACGCAAGGTGCTGACCCCGTCAACAGGTGGGCGTGCTGGTGGGCATGCTGGTGGGCATGCTGGTGGAGGGCTGGGTGTCAGGCAGCACAGGAGCCATTTGGCACGAAGGTGGGAGATGGCTGCCAGGCGAAGCAGTGCTGCGCTACATCAGCACCATCCTCTGCAAAGGGTCAGTAAGGGTGAGGAGATATAAATGGAGGAATTCACTTGAGACAGAAACACTGACTCAGGAAAATCCTGTTCAAGAAAGTTATTCAAGCTCTTAATTGGAATCAGGAAGAAAAGAAGGTTTGGGTGTTTGTGGGTGTTTTTTTTTAACAAAGTGCTTAAAATCACAGAACTCAAAATCCCTGTTTAATATTTTTTGCTCATGAGAAGTAATTCATTTCTTAAATCACATAGCAAAAGATCTTAGAGAGAGAGACAGATCCGATGCTCAGGAATTACCTGTTCTCCGCTAACACGGGCACGTTGTTGCTGTTGTAAAATCACAGCTTGACCGAGCGCAGCGGGGTCACTGTGCTTAACTCGCAGCATCTGCGTCTGCGGCTCTGTGCACATTTCTTTTGAAGTGAACTGGTATTTTGGCTTGATGGTGAGTCAAAGTGAGCTGACACTTGTTTCTCATAGAATGGAGTGACATGGAAACCTTATCATCATATTGAAATAATAGCCAGGTTTGGGCAGGAGACAGTTTTTCTGTCAAAGTCAAGATGCAATTTTATAATGTCAACTCACTTCTGCAAATAAGAAAAAAAATCTGAAAAACTATAAAAAACCCTTTGGTCCTTATCTATCAAAAAGTTTCATTTAGTACATAAAAAGGTGCTTGACTTGAATTTAAAATTTTTTCAAAAAACCAAATAAATCACTGCCCCTTTTTGCTTACTTTTGTCTCATGCATCTGAAACTTTACTTAGAAAACTTAAAAGAAGTGGAGAGCTTTTCAGGTCGAGAGATCCAGCATAGAACAGCCTTCTTTCCCAACAATTTGTGTGAGGCAAGGGAAGTTTTTCAAAAAGTCCTAGCAACTACAAGTAATTGTTAATACAAATGGCTTTTAAAACACCAACTATCAGCATGATCAAACCACAGCTCTAACACAGTCTCGGGAAACGATTCTCTGTACTTTTTGTTGAACAAAGCAGTAACAACAATTATAGTTTTTAACTCCACTGAATAAACGGCCTCTCTCCTTCTCACATGCTTGGCTGCGAACAATGCAAACGTTTGCACAGCAAGAGGTCAAGTTTTTGTGGGCACCTGATAGGACCAGAAGTACCACAGCCCCTACCGCTTAGCTCTTGGATTTTGACCTACCCATTCAGACGCCTCAGCCACCACTGCTTTGCGTGTTTTACCATAGCTATATGGTCTCCACCTTACACTGTAATATTTGAAACTCAGAGAACCTACACCATATTAATGCTCTTTAACATTGTTTAACCATTGTCCATGTTGCAAGAACACCTTCTGGTCCTGAGCACTTTAATAGGCTTTACTTGTAGCAGTTCTCACCGCACACTTGCCTTGCAGCTTACAGACACTTACAGTCATCCGTGGAAGCAACCGTAGCACTACCCTGCCTATTCCTATGACCCCTGAGATGCTCTTTACGGTGTTTAAGGAGGTCTTTCACTGGTTAAATTCCTGAGCAATTTTGGCCATGGCAGTGCTTTAGCTCAGGGACTGCATTCTATTCTTCCACCCTTTTAGCAGCTGTAAAACCAACCTATTTACAGGGTGCCTAATACTTTCAACTTCTGTTTTGTTAAGGTCACATTTTTTTCCAAAGAGTTTATTTGTAAGAACTTTCCACTGTGCTGTTCACCACTACTTTTGACTAATTAACATTTTTCCATAGCTAAAGATGAGGGGAAATAAAAAAAAAAAAGTCTGCCTTAGTCTATTGATATAAGATAGTATAAATAGATAAAGCTCTATTTTTACTCTGTACTGGATCCAAACCTAACAACCTGTAAAGGTGAAGCTACCTTTACAGCTATGGTTACTAATATATACAGTTACTAAACAATTCACTGTATTCTAGGACAATAGGTGCATAAATAATGAATGGGAAGGAAATAGCGTAAAAGCATGGTGGCTTTCCACATCTACACCACTGTTTTTACATTATGAGCTCATCCAATATTATAAATGCTATGTTAGTGTCTTACTAAAAGTAAGGATTTGCAAAAGGATTTTCAACCATATTGCTCTGTGGACTATATGATTTTTTCCTTAATATAGCATTCAAGCTGAATTAACTATCTGTACAATCACTATAAGTAACAAATCACTGAAATGACAAATTGCTCAAAAAATGCTTTGTTATTGAGTTATAAACATAGGATTTAAGAATAAAATCAGGTTTTTCAACTTGTCCTCTAGAACGTTACAATAAAGGCTCTACCACGGTTATAATGCTGCAACATGGCCACATCGCAGAGATGAGGACTCTTAAACCACATTGCTGCTTGGGTGTAGTGTGCTCCAACAAGAAATTCTCCATGTAAAAAGCCCTTTGAAGATATTTTAAGAAGCAGTCAAAGGGATCGGGTTATTTTCTTTACTCATGATAGCAAATGAAGGCATGTGTTAGAGCTGTGCTCTCGAGATGCCTGTGCTATAACTGGGATGGTGAGGCTTGCTGGAAGAGAATGATTTCAGCTTTCTTGCTTTGCTGAATCAGGGCCTTAGGCCTGGCTGGTGAAAATGAGTAATCTGAAAAGTACGAGCTCATTTTGTACTTCTGCTAAGTGACACAACACTGTTCTTGCTTAATATGGGAACTCATGAGTTAGGGGAAGTCTTTCCTTCTCCATCTTAAAACTAACAGGGATGGCTATTCTTGTGTGCCCTCTATGAACCAGTGGCACTGATTTAGGTAATCATTTCCACACCTTCATTGTACTTCCTCACGCAGACTTTTCCTGCAGATGACCTTTTGGAGCTGGAAACTCTGAATGTTGTGGAGAGAACGTAATTTCCTGCCTGCTACTGCAAGTGAACCTTGAAACAGCAGCCCTGCATAAATAAAAAGCCTGGCAAATAAAACATGGGAATAGTAAACTCAGATGAGGAATTATGGTGAAAAAAATAAACAAACAATGATCAAAGTAAGCTGAAGAGCCTGATCCTACAGGACAGGAGAACTGGTGTACTTTTTCTAACTTGATTTTTAACTTCTGCTGTTGGAAGCAGAATTTCAAGCAACTTAAAGTCAAGAAGATAAGTAAAAATGGGGAGATGGTCTGTCCCAAGCAAGGGAAAAAAGTGAAACTGCAGAAGTCGTTACCATTGCAATAGAACAGATAATTTGTAATTTGTAAGATATATCTTAATAGTCAACACAAAGCACTTGGGTTCAGATGAGTGAGATTCCAGCATTTTATGCAGCCTTTATGCAGTAAATGGGAGAAATAGGAAGGCCTATGGGGAAAAGGTTTAGTATTTCAGTTCAAAGACGTAGAAAAAACTGGAAGACAGCACATCACTTCCCATAGCAGTGACACTCTGCTGCAAACAGGCAAGCAGAAAGCACAGGGAGGGGAAGGAACTCCTGCAAAGGATAGGATTAGTGTACCAAGGACAGGATGATTTCAACCAAGGACAGTGCTGATCCAGGCATGCGTGAAAATATCTGTGGCAGAGAGTAAAATTCTTGGAAATTCCCCAGCACATCTGCTCCTGCCCAGGCACAGACTCTGGTGTACAACCTCACTCCTGGACATGTGGGCTGGGTTGGAAGTGTGAGCAGGGAGGCTGTGCCGCTTTGTTAGTGCTGCACAGCCCAAATGGTCTTTCTCTTGGTCTTTGAGATTGGCGATGGCACGGAGAATAGAAGAGACCAAGCTAAAAAGCTTTGAAAGACAAAGGGCTCAAAAAATCAGCCACAGTCTTCATACTAATGACTTTTTGCCATTGTGCTAAATGAAAAGTACAGTCTGCCTTCACAAGCGTGATTAGCATAGCAGTGCAGCAAGAGGCACTGCACGAAGAATGAAGTAATGCCGGTGTCCACTGAGATGCCGAACTGCAGTGGGAGGGGTTGTACTCCCTCTCCCTTGAAGCTTCAGTCTTTGAGCACCACACTGGGGATTTCTGCCCTTTGAAAGTTTCCTTTGAAGAGCCGTACCTGAATCAAGTGAAGATATCAGATGTGTACCACGGATAACTTGCTACAAACACATGTTCCCAAAAAGTCTAGTGTACTCTCCTGATAAAATAAATGGATTTTTTTCCATGGATGGATTTCCAGAAATGCACATCAGAAGTATTTATACACATGAAATCCTGAGGGCAGAAAATCAGCAAGTCAGTTGGGAGTCCTGACACTGGGCAGCGGTACTCTGCTCCCAGCAGTGGCACCAAGCAGCTTTTCTGCTTAACCCAAGGGAGCTCTGTATACTTCAGGGTGAAGAGGAAAACAGGGTGAGGAAAAAAAATCTGTTTGCCATCATGGGGACAAAACAGTGGTAGACAAATTCATACATCTCACAAGATTCCTGTCATCATCTTCCCTGCAGATTTTTTTTTCCCTTTGCTGGTACATGTGTACAGAGAAGAACAGCAGAGCGATGAAAGACAAAATGAGTTGAATGACAAATTCAGTAAATATTATATAATGAAAATGTTATTCAGAATTGTTTAGGAGCAAGATTTGTCTTGTATAAATAAGACGGAGTATTTCAGCATGGCATGGGACCATTTCTGTCCATCTGGCTTTGCAAAGAAATCATGTGGGGAAAGTAGAATTACATTTCAAGCAAAGCAGTAAAAAAAGAACTGAAATTATATCGGTAAGAGTAAAACAAACAAACAAAAAAGAACCCTGACTAACGCTATTTAAAAATGTGTAGCTGATCTAGGAAACTAAAAAGAAGTGGGAACTGATGGAAATGAAAGAACTAAGCTTGAATTTAGTAAACGATGCTTACTTGATTACACCCATATGCAGTCACTGATGAGGTCTTGAGCAGAACTGATGAAAAATTGGATTGTTTACATGTATTAAACCAAGCAAATGGGAATATGAGCTCAATGTGCCAAAAAAACCTTGAGAATAAAAATGCTAGCAATAATTGCTACATTTTATGTGTCAATGGCATGCCAGCAAGGATTCTGCATCAAATTCTGACCAATGGAAAAAGGTTGGGTATGTGAAACTGTAATATCACTTATCTACCAAGCAGGCCACCTGATGACTGACAACTTTAATTTTAGCGTGAAATTGGCTGACTAGCTGTTGAAACATCCATCCCTTTTGACAGGGACAGTAGTCTCCGGATATTTACCACTAGAAACTTCCAAAGTCAGCCTCCTGCTCTACTCATCTTCATTTCAAGCAGCAAAGAGAGCAGCCTTAACTGAAACAACAGCTCTCCCCTGACGAGTGGGACAGTGATTTTCTCATGCTCTCATCGGCACATACTGTGCCTGCCTCTGTGGAAAGGTCCATATGCTCATGAGAAAATGTAAGTTCTGGGGGGGAATGTGGTGGTGTGTGTACCCAGAGGACAAAGTGCGGTCTTTGAGGTAGGGGCGTGAGTTAAAATTGAAGAGACTTTCTTTTATATGGAACAAATATGTGGATCAGGAAGGCAGATTTTTAACCACACCCCCCTTTTTGTATTCTTCCCACAGCTTGAATTTATTCTTGGGTTGTATGTACACGATCTTGCATGAGAAAGCTATGAATATAATCTAGCAGTGGGATTATAGCACACATTACCTTATGGCATCTGCACAGAAAGCTACGATCGGTCTTTTCAAAATAAATACTAATTGGGAGAGAGAACAGTCAAAATAACTATGACTATTGTACATTTACTATACTGCTGAATACCCTAAGTATTACTGTGGTCTCCTACCCAGACATAAGAGATATTTTAGTCTGTGCTTTGGTGAGTTAGGAGAAAAGTGTATCCTATTTTTAAGCTGCAATCTCATAGATGTAAAGACCTGATGTGGTTCTAAAGCCTACTGCACTTGAATGTCTTTGCTTATTTAGAAACTTCATTAGTACTTGCAATCATTTAATTATTCTGATTTTGATATTTACCATCCACTCCAGGTTGAGGGAATGTTTACAGCTAAACAACAATTAAAACAGGAACCAGACAGAAAATTCCCAAATCCTTTCAAATCAGCCTTGAATTGTGAGCGGCCTTCCTCCAGGACTGTTTTCTACCAAAGAAACAACCATCAATTCCAGGGACTTTCCAACAGCACCATGTGCAGATTTTGCTTTCCCTCCAATTCTATATTTAATCGTACTAAGGGTTCTCTAGGTCAGTCCAGGCGCTGCTAAAATATTTGGTTTCACAATGAAAAAGCTCTACAGAGGACATCCTTCCATTTACTGCAACAAGGGACTTTCCATCAGCCTGTGTCCGAGAGACCAAGACAGCCATTCTATAGGGAAAGAAATGGCATTAAAAAAAAATCCCAACCCCAAAAAAGTATCTGCCAAAATAAAAATCTTTCTTACAAATTTCTGGCTATTAGGAACCTATTTGCCATTATGCTTCTGCTGGTTTGGCTGCGTGGTGCCCCAAAGTAGTTGTAAACCTTACCCATAGTAGCTCTGGAGTGACTTTGCTGTGCCAAAGCAGGACAGAGGATGCTAATGGTGTTTAACTTCTCTAAAATTGCCATCTAAACAACGGCCTAAGGGAACGGTAATGTACATATGAAGCCTGAATGCTGCATTGACTTCTGGATTGCAGCAGAAGGCTTCCACACAATTGAAGGATTACTGCTAATTTTTATTCAAAAAGGAAAAACAGAACTGATGAGTATAACTTGTACACATAGAGTATGCTGAACGCTGCATCAGCCCAGAGACTATTAGCACATAATTAATTAAAATGGCTTGGCGCTTAGGCTTATGCTACTGACACTATGAGAGCTAATGTTGGCCTGGTTTCCACTGTCATTACAACCCATGTCAGAAGGATGGACACATTTGAAACCATTTCCTGCTCTTTGTTACAGTATTTGCCAATGACAGGAGAAATTGATGCTGTAAAAGTGAGAAAGCATCTCCAGCATTGCAATGGAGGAATAAATGATTCTCTGGTGCAGATTATAATTGCAACATAATTTGGTGAGAAAAAATTAACCCCTCCTTCTGATATAGGGAAGGAAATTGTTTTGTGGTGCTACGAAATGATACTTTGATTTGTGGTGTTAAGTAATGAAGGATTCCCATAAGCAGCCTTAGCTATCATAAAGGCATGCCTTGGTAAGCTTCAGGTGCTCTCTCACCCCAAGCTTATGAGTTCACGAGCTTGCCTGTCCTAGGACATGTGCTCAGTGATCTCCTGTCTCAGCAAGAAATCATTCTTTCCAGAGTCAGACCTTCAGAGCAAAACTTCCATTAGTGTTTTTTTTAAGGACCTATTCCTGAAAAAAGAAAGGAAGGAAGAAAAGGCGCGCAGTCGGGCCTCAGTGCCTGTTTGATAGCAGAGACACGCTCTTGCAGGCGAATGCACCGGACAACTGCCAGACTTCTTGCCAGAGCATCCCACAAAGATCAGCCCTCACACAGAGCTGAGGGTCTCCTGCTGTGGAAAACAAAGCAGGAAAGGTAGATGTGTATAATAATGAACCGGAGAATTAAATTTTAAAAGGTCAAATTTTTGTAAACTTCAAGAGAAAAAGTTTCAGCTTCTATTCGGGGTGATAATTTAGCTCCTTTAAAAATCCACTGAATCAGAATAGGCTCTCTGTCAGAAAATGTTTTCTTCCCAACTATTGTAGTCAAAGCCTGTAGGAAACCCAAAGGGTTCTTGCTTTCTCAGGTTTGAGGACAAGGACTTGCTCTGACATTGCACGCAAAGGCAGATCGTCAGTGTGGGCAAGTCCTCCGAGCTCCTTCGGCCTCAGCGGGGCTATGCTGTTACCCCAGCTCAGGCTCAGGCTGCAGCACAACCGTCTTGACAATCCTGAGGTCTGTGCATCTGCACAACACATTAAATGCAACTCTTGAGGATTTATTAGTGTTGCAGTGTCACCAAGAGCTGATTAATTATCAAGGATTTCTGCACAGCAGCTAAAGAGAGAGAAACGAGCTTTGAAGAACAGCACCATCCATGCCAGTCATGCAGCAGAGAGCTAATTATTGCTGCCTATGTCGTCGTTGTTGCTATCAGAGGGGAGAAGCTGGCATTTCTCCAGCGTCTAGTACTTTAAGGTAATAACGAAGAGTGTCTCAGCATGCAGTATGTTAGAAGGAGATTTAATGTGCTTGCTGAATATTATATAGAGTTCCTGATTTATGTCAGCAAGACCTGCTAATTCATAAGAAAAAGTGTCATCAGAACTTATTTTACATACATTTAGACATGGGTAAATTACGCAGGAGAAAGCCTGACTGTAACCATTAGTACTCACTGCAGATTCTCATCTGACTTGAAAGGTTGCTGTGGGATCCACCAAGGTACAGATAGACCTTGGTGTGCAGCAGCCTGCTCAAACATACCCCTCTAGGATACCTGCCAGTTGTCCTCGAGAAAGGCTCATGTTCCTCTCTCTGCAGAGAAACCTCCCAAGGCTCTGTCCATACCAGCCTGTGCTTCCCAATTCTGCAGTTTCTGCACAGGCTCCCACTCTTCCAGCATCCCCTGAACTCTCCAGCAGCTTTGCTGATCCCGTGGCGCTGCTGGGAACAGCCTCAAATATTTTTGCAACTCCCCTTGCCTCTCCCATTGCATATATAAAACAAGTCCCACGTTTGCCACCTAAAAATCACTCTCTTAAAGTACGCAGGAACTCCACTGACATGGAATACTGTTTTCTGAGTTACCACCAAAAAGGAAAACTACTGAAACTTGATCCAAGGTGGATCAGTGGCTTGGATTCCTTGGGCAATACAAGGCTCCCTTCTGCACTGGGGGACAAAGGGACAACTCCGTGCTCTGCTGTGGCTGCAACAGGTCAGATGGAGGGGGACGAGTGGCTCATGTGGCTCCGCACTGGAGCCTCCAAGGCTGCAACATGTATTTTGATACCATGAAATCCCAGAACCCTTCATGAAATATTCATCGCTTTTTTACTGCTGCATCTTCTAATTTTAAAATTCAGCCCCTAAATAATTTAGCAGACTTACAAAAAAAAAAATAAAGAAAAAATAAACAAGTCTCCAACAAACAAAACCCCCATTGAGGTTGTGGCACAGTTACTGAATTAAACTTGTCAAAGATTCCCAACACGTTACTTATTTCTCGTGAGAGATTTATAGCTGTGCCCACTACCTCTGGGCACTGAGCTTTTTTGCCATCCAAAAGCCAGCAGTTAAGAGCAGCGGCCGATGCTTATGGGATGTACAACAGCACATTTGCAGATTTATGAAAAAGCAGGTGGTGAGACCCTGCTGCAGCCCTGCCATCACACTCTGTCCCAGATCCCACCTTCCCAAGCTGCCACAAACTCTGGCTTTGCACCGTAAGTCTTAAAATATTATTCCTCCCTGGCTGCCCCACATCCCTCCCATCCCTGGGATGTCCTGGTCCCCAGAGGGCCATTGGATCGCCCAGTCTGGAGTCCTGTGTCACCGACCTGAAGATGTGCAGAGATGGAGAGTTCAGACCTCCCCCTCAGTACTTGGTTGCATAATTAAGGTGTCTAATTTGGTTTGACTTTGTGTGTTTTCAGCTTCCAGTGTCTGAGCCTTGCTACCGTTTTTCTACGCTAAACAAAAAATCCACTGTAACCCAGACTTTCTCTTTTAACTTGTACTGAAAATGCTATTCCATGGAAACAACCCCATGTGGGCTTCTCATAGATGTTTATCGATATACAGAAAGACTGACTAGTCTTAAAGATTAAATCAAAATATAAACCTCTCTAGCCACGTACCTATTTTTCAATAACCAAATTCCACCTCTGTGCTTTGTTGCTGTTCAGGGCTGCCTTTGCATATGTTACTCTTCTGAATGGAAACTGAACCCACATCTCACTGCAAAAATACCGTACGTCCCCTGAAATGGTAAATATGCCAGCTAACTTTCCCAATTTAATTAACCTTTCCCCAATGGCCTTGCTTAAATAGAATTCAAAGTTCAAAAGACAAGAAAAAAAATGAAGAATTGCTTTTAATAGTGCACGTGACAAAAATGGGGAAAAAAGTTTTCATTATTTGGTATTGAAGTCCTGGAAACTCCTCTGCCTAGCAGCTCTTTTGCCTTTTATAGCATCAATAATTTAAAACTTAATTGTTGTGCATTATTTGGTTAACGAAGATTATGACTCTAACATTTACATTTATTTATCAGTAATGGTGAGATAGCTCTTCCTCAGTAAAAATGTATTTGGAAATTCATTCACCCTGCAAACAAAATCACAGAGTATCTCATCTCTAATGTTACTATTTAACCACTGAGAAATTAAGCCTCTCTGTTCTGGTGTATGATGAGAAATGTCTGTTTATTAACAAGCCATTCTGGTGACTTTTCTGCAGTGCACTTCCAAACCATTTAAAAGGCCTATTTTGAGGGTAATCTCAGGGAATAACAACCACATTATATTGTGCTTAAGCTAAGTGAAATTTCTTGGTTGTATCTTCAAAGGACACGAGATGTTTCTTAATGTCTTTCATTTATCAGGAGAAATTAAACCTCCCTGGAGCAGCCTGGGTGCAAAGGACAGCACTGTCAACCCTCAGGACAACAACATGTATAGTCACAGGCTGTCACTTGTCACATCTTGAAGGACTTTACAGGCTGAAAGGTTGAGGTACCGCTTTCCCTGTGAATTAAAGACCACGTAGAGCAGGGTACAAAACTACTGAGGACCTCGAGACTGTCCCAGGACTGAAATCACCCCCACCATAAATCTGCAGACACCAGGGAAACTTCCCTTTGCTGCCCAATTGCCCCGTGCAGGCAGTTTGCTCTGGGGACCTCTGCTTTCTCCTCCTCCTTCACACAGGTGCACTTCGTCTCAGCCCCTGCAAGAAAGGCAGCATGCAGCTGATGGGCAGTCCTGCGCCAGGAGATGCCTCCCTGACCTTCTCAGCTTTTAAGATTATAGCTGAAAATCCCATCCACCATTAATTATGGGGAATTTGGATGTATTCACCTCAGAAGAATGAAGGCTTGACTTAACATTCCAAAAATACCACCTGCAGTCCTGCAAAGTCCCAGTAGTTCCCACCCAAGGCTCAGTCACCATCACAGCAGCAGGAGCGACAGCAGAGATTCAGGAGGGAGAAAGGGTCTTTCAGGATTAGAAAGCAAAATGTGAACTCTTCTGGGATTAAGTGGCACAGAAAATTCATCCGCTGTTTTAAATCCAGCAATCTTGTAACATAAAGCACTCTTGAGAGCCTAATCAAAGCAAACCACTTTCAACTGTTGATTTATAAAAAAAAAAAAAAAAAAAAAAAAAGGAAGGAGCAAAAAGGATTTTATGTTGTTCTTTTACCAAAATAAAAAAAAAAAAAAAAAAAAAACAAAACCAAGAAGGTGGGAGATAGAGATTTCAAAGAAAGTAATTTCGGTGCTCAAATCCTATGGACCATTTCTATACTTATGCCCTTTTGAATATACCCCTGATGCAGAAAGGCAAGCACGAGGGACCATGACCCTGGTGTATAGATATGTAAATTAGAAAAAAATAATAGCTTTGAAAAGTTTACAGGTTCAAGAGGATGACCAATTCTGAATTTGATGAGACCTGAATCTGCAAGAGCTTGCACACAGAGCGTAACATTTTCCGCTGCCACACTACACACAAATCTGTATGTTTTGCAGAACTCCGATGAATTCAACTCTGACAGCAATTAGTCTCACCACCTTATCATATACTACAAAAAGTCAAGTCACACAAAGTACAAAACTAAAGGTTGGATTTTCTGAGGTTCCTAATGCCTGTTCAGGCATCTGTGCAGATTTTCAAAATGTGCATTAATGAGACTCCACAGAAAACTGAAGTTACTGCAGAAAAAAATTATTCCCCCATCTGCAGGTTATGATCCTATTGGGAAGAAGTTTGTTCATGTTTTGGGTGGTAGGTACACTGCCTGCTCTCCGAAAATAGGCAGCCTGAGCAAATGCTGCTAGTTACGGAGCTCGAAGATGGCATGCAGGTTGATTACAAGCATTCGTAATAAAAACTAGAAATCCTCAGGAACACTAAATGCCCATAATAAAACCTAAATCCCCTTTAGGGAAAAGAATAACCTATGACCTTAACACCTCACGTTAGAAATACGCGAAAGGTGGCAATGTGTCTGCATGCAGATGGGTGAGCTGTGATTAATAACAGGGACTCTGTATCAGACTGCAAATGCCATTTTGGATGAGGATCTCTCCTGCCGTCTTTTACCTCTGCATGGTGATAATAGCTGCAGAGGTGTCAGGAGACTGTCTTGCCCCTGGCGCAGAGCTAACAAGGATCATTAAACTCTGATGAACATCCATTTAAATCGATCTTTCTTAGTGAAAAAATTGGCTCTTGTCCAAGGCAACTGTTTCTGAATGCTTGACCTGCTGTAACTGGTCAGAGGAGGCTGGGCAGATCGGGCGAGATGAGCTAAAAACAGGCAGAAGGCAAAACCAAAGGGGGAACCTGCGTGCAAGAGATATTGCAGGTAAAAGGCAGTGCCACAGTCATTGCAACCAACACAGGCACTGCAGTCCCCAGACACAGAGCAAACCACATTTCACTCAACCCTTGCTACACTTTTCATGTGCCTGCTTGGTAACAACGCTGTGGTCCATGAAGGTCAACATTGACCAGGTCTCAAGGAAGTGCAACAGAGCAGCTCTGTTAAGACACTTCAGCCCAGAAAACAGGAAATACTAAATAAAGATCCAGTAAGACAGTTGGTATTCCCCTGCATATTTAGTGTCTATAAAAGTACTTGCATGTGTTTAGCAAAGCACTTAATTAAGTGGAGCTGGGTGGTAATATTTACTCAGTTAATGCCTCGTTATTAGCAATTGCTTTCACTTGTGCAGTGCTTCTGTCTTTTGTTTTTAAAGGCCTGTGGTTTTATCACCACACCTTGCTCTTAGGAAGGATCCAAAGTCATCTGAAAAGGACTGGTATTCCAAAACCTAGGGGAAAAATTACCTGCTTTCTAGATAACCAGTACTATTTTCCTGGCTGCAAAAATACAGACTGCCCTAGAGTCATAGCCAGTCTATAATCTGCTGTACTTTAGCTTATATTTATATATATTTATCTTCAGTAGATATATTATCAGTCTCACCTGGTCATTCACAGAGGAACACTTCACCATTCATTATCTGCCAGCACGAATTACAATTGCAAGTGGAGCATTATCTAATTATTATTTTAAGGAGAGTAAACCGGTAAAAAACCCCCATGAAATCCCAAAAGGTGATTTGGAGCCAGATTTAAAGGGAGACGATGCTTCAAGGCTATCTATTATTTATGCTCAGCTATGCTGACCTTTGAAAAATAATCTTAAGTCGCACACAAAGAGCACAGAAAGACCTGACCCAAACGTCACTGAAAAGCTTACGTTGGGTTTTAGTGGGATCTAGATCAAGCTGAACACTAAATTAATTTCTGGGTTGTTATAGTCTTTATCCTTGACTATCTTTCACGTTGCACCATATGGTATTCAACATGTAGTGCATTTCCGTCTGGGTGTATGCATGAGCTGTACATTAATTCTCAAAACTGAACCTTCATCATCAGGAGAAAGAGGGTGTTTCTAATGGCTGACAGGGTCTAAAGGTACAGATCCACCATGCAGTAGCGCTACAAGCATGTGTTCACCCTGGTATGTTTTATAAACGGGTGTGTTCCTTGATTTTTCTTCTTGTTTTATTTCTTGTCTAGTACTACTGGGTGATATTTACTCTGTGCCACTTCATAGCCTGTGAAATGGAAGGACAGTTCAGCTGACAGAAAAAGAAAAAAAAAACCCAAACCACAAAAAAACCCTCATCAACCCAAACTGCCCCTGTGTCCGCATCACATGCACTTAGAGTTTGGCTGGAGGAGAGGATTAGCATTTCTCCCTCAACAGGTACTAATTTGGGGGACGCTTATTTTCCTTCTGCAGAGTTTCCTGTACAAATGACACGCTCTTTTGAGAGGGAGGATCTAGGTTACAAGAAAGATCTTGTTATGCTCTGACTTCATAAACAGAAGCTTCAAAAATCAACAGAGCCTTATTATGTATGGAATAAACAGAAACACCATGAAGGAACTCACTGTCTGTTGCAGATTCATGAAGTGAGAATGGGCCTGATTTTCCAGCAGATAGGAAGTCATTCACTGCCTTCAAAGTTTCTGGCTCCATAAAGATCAAAGATCCAGATGCCCAATACCATAGCCTGCAAATGCCTGGAAATGCAAAGAAATCTTTTCACTCAGGGCCGTGAGTCCTCTGTCAAACTCTGGAGCACACAATCCTCAGTGTTTAAGATTTTTTTTGACTAAGTGTTGGAAGGGAAGAGAGAAAGCGTAAGATAGGCAATAAATTATATTTATTTATAATTCTGCTTTAGTTTAGAACCCATTCAATTTATAGCAAAAGCTCTTGGCTCAGAAACACTGTATATTTTGCATAATACACAAGTACTCAAAGAAAAATGTAGTGTACAAAAAGTAGCCAAGATTTTTTAAAGTGACTAATGATTTTTGAGTGTTTAAATATAAATAACTTTAACAGGAACATAATTTTTATAACCCTTGAATAAACCTTTTCAGCTCTTCTTAAAGCAGATACTGCACTGCAGTGTGGAGGTACTCTTAGAAATCTGGGCCAGCTTCTCATTTTTAAATTCTATATTTTACAATTAAGAGGGGTTTTTTCTCCTCTATGAGGACTGTCAAACTACTGTCCTATAAAACCTAATTCCCATTGAGATTTCTCCAAATACCCTTACAAGGGCATAGTATTCTCTTAACATAATGTCCCAACCATTCTGTTAAACAGCTGTGACATTTAAAAGCTTTTTTTTTGTCAATTTTGCTTTGCTGTTTTTCTTAAAAAATAAAAACAAATAGACATGAAAAAAGTGTTCTGTAGTGACCTTCTTGTCTCATTCTCCAAGTGCGCCTTCTTTTGGTAAAATTTTGTCCTCCTATATCCTCTAAGCTTCATCCTCCATTTTCTGCCTTCTGCATTTTCATGCCGGTTCATGCATTTACCGTTTTTCCTTCTTCCATTTTCAGTTATTTTACCCATTACTGGTTTTTCTCCCAAATACTCCTTTTCTGTTGGTTGCCTGGCTGTGCTTCACTCATATCTCTGATACCTTCCTTTTACTCCACCTCCTTCCAACTCTTCCTCCTTCCCAACCCTATTAATTTAATTTTTACTTCTACTCCTCAGTGGGTTCTGACACTCAGCACCTTCCACCCCAATTCCCCCTCTTCTCCAGCCCCCTCTAATCAATTATCTTCCTATAGTCTATCATCTTTCCTCACAATTTCCCAAAATAATGCATTGACTGATAAATATTTCCATGCTCTATCTGTCTTGTGTTTGTGACAACCCCAAAATGAGTTGCCTTGCTCAGCCATTAATCCAGTCTCTCAGTTGTCTTCTATTATCATCACCCTGTGCTATCCTTTTTGCTGTCAATCAGCTTTTTTTTTTTGGTGCAAACAGCCTAAATTTCCTCTTCTGTTTCCTTTGCACCACTATCTTCACTCCCAGTTACTTCGGTATCACCTTGCTTCTCACAATTTCCCACCCCCCCAGCCAAGTTCCTAAACCACCTTTATCCCTTTCAGCATTCCCAACACATATTCCAGCTCACGCTGTTATTACTCAGTTTCAATATTCATATCAGGGGTAGGAAGCAACCAGCCCAAGATAAAAATAGAGCAGAAATGCAGAGGATGGCTTATGAAGCGTGCAGCTTTTAGCAATCATGGGCAGTGACATTTTGAAGCTGCTCTGCCCAACCAAAAAAAGGCTGGAGGCATCTCCCCTGGGATGGTAATTGAAGAACTAACGTGGTCTTGCCAACAGATTCCCTTTCCTGGTCTCTGTCCAACAGACATGACTTGGATATTATCCTTCCTCAGTGCTTTGAGATCTGGGCATACTAAGTAGTCATTTTCCCTCTTGTTCAGGTTTTAATTCAACTTCCCTGACCACAACAGGTGGTGATGTTGAATCATGTACTGAAGAGGTGCACATTGCTGTTCTCACAGGACATTGTGTTGGTAAGTCCAGCAGCAGCTGTTTAGTAATATTTGTATTTTTCCCCACTCATTTTAAGTGCGTATTTAGCATGAGGCATTTCTCCCCTTTCAGTCTGTCTTCTGCATTTGCTCGGGTTTTTTTGCTTAATCCTGCATTGCTGAATTTGCCATTCGCCTATGTCCTACCAAACTCATACCTAAATTCACACGTGCTTGCACACGATTCCCCCTCCAAGCACCTCCCCTTGCATGGAACAATGCTAGCATGAGATGAGTGCGTGGAGGGGATAGGGACAAAGAAAATGAGGAGAAAGTTTGTGTGTCTTGTTCATTTTTTGCTTCTAAGCAGGCAGGTGGTGATGGGTCACAGGCTCAGTTGCAGTCCTGAAGTTGCTGGCTAGGTTCATGAAGAGTGAAAGGGCAGAGGAATAAGAAATGAGAATGGTGCCTGATGACAAATCTGTGCAATGGGAAAATTTTCAAAACCAATTTCTATATACATATTTCACCAAAGGATCTTTATTTGAGTACTTAAACACCCCAGGAATAATCAGTTAATTTCTCTGTTAAAAGGTTGGAGTCGTCCCCTCCATGTTTCTCTCCAAACCAGCTTCTCCAGGCTGCAGCCCTGCTGAGAAATCAAACATTTTTCCTGAGCACTGGAAGAGTTGCCCATGCAAATCCTGTGCTCAGTAGGAAATGTGGCTGGATTTGAGTGCCTATGCAGGTCAGAAGAGTTGATACAGCCAATAGTGAGAACATTCAAACCCGGCAGTTGTGAGAGACAGGCATTCCTTAAAGAAAACAACAACGGGAATAGCAACAGCCTCTTCTGAAGTGTCATTACTGATGTGGAAGTCTGAAGTCTTGAGTATAAACACATAAGCTGTGCACTTCCAGAGTGTAAAACTGGAACAGAATTATCTGATAGTCCTGGTGGGAGGAAGGTCTCATGCCTTTTACCTCTGACAAGTCAACCCAGCAGAAAGAGGAGGAGAGGGATTTTGCAGTGCCTTTCTCAGTCATGAGTACCAATGTCAGGTCCATTAGCTTGATTTTAATATTTTCCAATTTGATTAGAAGTGCTGGCAGTTGGGAAAAAAATGTCCTTGGACTAATAAACACAGCAAATTTGATAAGGGAGCAAGAGAAAGGCACTTGCTGCACAGCCTCACAAGTACCACTTTCAGAGATGATTATATTGGTTGATTCAGTCTCTGCAATAGTACATAGAATACGATTAATATTTAGTTCTTTATGATGGGCCTGTGGACCTGGACTGTCGTCTGGAATAGCTGAGTCTCTAACGCGTGCACATGAATTTGTTTTGGGTGGTTCGGTTTCGGGGGGTTTTTTTTTTTTTGGGAGGGGGGTGTTTTGTTTTGTTTTTCAAAACAAAACAGAAGATTGATATGAACATAGCCCTGGGGACAGCAATATAAATTCTGCATCTTGGCTCAATTATTCCTTTGCCAGGATAGAGACAGTGAAATCAGTGGTGGACCCGAGCACAGTCTGAGGGCATTATACAGCACCTAGATACTTTTCTTTTTTGACTTCTGCTTTAATTCTCCCTGCCTGCATGAATATCTTCCAAATGAAGAGTGAACCCAGCCCAAAATACAAACCTTACATTTACATTTTTTGAGCTCTTGGTTCCATCTGTCTGAATCAAAACCCATGGCTGAATAATACACGAAACCTTGTTAAAAAATACTAAGCTGAATTATATGCAGATTGGGGTTTCATTGTCTTTCATCTCATAAAGGCTAATAACATTATAAATGACAACCTTCTTACCAAAAACAGTTTCTAATACAAAGTGCCTTTGACTATATTTACAATGTCACTTCTAATCAAGTAAATTGTCAGGCTATTGCACTTCTGAGATCTACGTTACACAAAAAATATAATGAAGAGGGAAGCGGGTACAAGTGCTTTCAGCTTTGACTGGCTGCCCATTTCACACCAATTACTACCTCCTTAGTAAGTTTACCCTTCTGTTCTTAGAAAAAAGCTAGAATATAAGCGTACGGGTTCCTCTAAAGGAGATACTGTGCAGGAAAAGCTTATTCCACTTACCAAGAACATTTATGTTTGTAATTACACTTACTTTTCTTACTCCTATGCAATTAGTAAATACAAGCTAAAAATAGCCACCTGAATGCCGATATGGTCCCTAGCTGTTTCTCTACTATGTCACTTCTAGGTGAGTTCAATGTTCCATTTGTTTGTCAGTTAACAGCTTTATCCAGGTGTTTTTATCCCTGCAGGTGCATTTTCACCCAGTGCACACACTCTCATCCACACGTGCATCTCCTGCAAGGCCACAGGTAATACCCGCTGTGCTGTGCCCTGTTCTCAGGACTCAGCTGACATCCTACGGCTCAGCCACACGCTAGCACGTTCGCTGTGGTTTCTCCCTGGGCACGTTGAAACACAGTTTTTCAAAGACAGATGCAAGTATTTCCATGCTTTGTGCTTTTTTTGTTGGTGGTGCTGTTTTTTCTTTTAAGCTCTGTACAGGAGCAGCAAGCATGCAAAAGCCAAGTACTAGCACTAAGACTAGCACAAAGACTGAATCTATCGAGGGCAGACGATGCCTGTAGCCTCGCAGACCTACCTCAGCCACTTGTTCTGGCTCACGATGCCTTTAGGAGATTGCACCGTCTAAGCCCTCTGCCTGCAGAGACTGCTGTTGCAGGCTTGCACAGCACATCAAGGACACACAAGCCCTCTGCAAAGCCAAAATGGAAAGAGTTACACTTCCAGCCAAAAGGAGAAAGCACTGATCCAAAAGGCTGCTGGGCAAGTTGCATCACTTTATAGCTCAGGGGCCTCCAAATGGGGAGAGGATCCCAGTGTTTTCCCCCAACACCAGCTGGGTGGAAGCAGAAGGAAATGCTATAGTATTTGCTGACCACCACAGTGGTGTGGCTGGATCCTCAGCTGGTGGACATCAATATGGTTTCACTGGAAGCAAAGGAGATGATCCGATTTACACAAGCTGGGAAAGAGAAAATTCAGGACTAAGTCCAGCCCTTCACTGGCATTCTTTAAAAGATGAAATAGTTCTGAGAGCAACGGAGCTGAAGTAATCTACTTTCCATGTGTGGATCCTCCGATATCTGGAAAAAGTGAACTTATTAACCATCTCCTCTCTTAGGAATGAATAGAGTTTCTTCCCTAAGGCCAGCTGCCTATTTTCACAAAAGGTGCAGGAACTTAACACAGTTCTGTTGCCAAATGTAGCTGAAATCAGCTATTGGGATTAAATGCATTGCTGAAGGACCAACAGACAGATACAACGACAATGCGGGCGCAGACATCCGAGAAGCTGGCCTAAAAAACGCCAGAAGTGCTAAAAAGTTTAAGTCATAAAAAGCATTCGTCTTTCCTCCCTGTTCATTTTTCTTTGCTCAAAAGACTTGTTCCTGACATCAGAACAGATTTCTTTCAGCTGGAGAATGAATATGCCCAAATTTAAGCTTGTGCTTAAAATGCCTCAAAGCCCGATGGATTATTGGCCTGTGGAAAAGAGCACAACATAAACACACAGAACAAGGACAAGAGCCTAAACCTGAGGAAATCAGGGACAAATCTCAGTTGGTTCAAGTGGATCAGGGGTCTCATTCACAGGTTTTGAATCTTGAGCTTAGTTTTCAGAGATGCCTGTTAAAAGCTCAGCCCCTGCTGACTTCTCAGGACAAGCATATTGGAGCAGTTGGGTTTAACCTGGAATTTTGTCCTTAAGATTAGGATAGCTTCAGGTAATCCTGTGCTTTTGGACCTCCATGGGATTTTGCCGTGGCATTTAGCAGAAGGCAAGTGGCCAAAGGCTGCAAACATCCACTGAAATGTGAAGGGAAGACCCAGCATTTATACACAGTGCCACGAAGACTCTTGCAAAAGGCCTGGTTTATGATCCTTTGAAGCAAGCCTGGATGTCTGTTTGAAATAGCTATTTTTAGGTATTTTTTGCACGTGAACAGGTTGACTTGAAAGGAAGTAGTGGAGGGACTTTCACTAAAAGCTGAACAATGTCCCTAGCTGGTGCCTTGATCCAGTGGCTGGAGCAAGATAGTGTGGGAGGACCGCTGTAGATTTTGGGCTGACCTAAAGCAAATCATACTTTTCCACAAGGTCTTAAAAATACTTTCATGTTGAACCAAAATGAAGCCTAATTTTTGGGGTGATTCCTGATTTGATCTTGTTTTACTTTACTCTCAATATTTCCTCAAAAGTGCTTCATTTTGAAATGAACTGTCATGCCTTCATTCACATTTTCTTCTGACTGAAGCTTTCTGCTTAATTCAGCAGAAATCTGAGTATAATTTCTGCCCACTCAGAGCTTGTGTTTTGGGGGAGCTAACTGAGTTGCATGGCTGTAGCTTTGAATTGGGTGTGACTTAGCCCAAGGGAAAGAAGCATCTCAAGTCTGCAGGAAATCAGACCCCAGCGAATGTTGAAGGCAGTGGTCAGCGGACTGGTGACAGTCCTGCTCTTGCCGACCAAGGGCTGCCAGTCCTGCTGTTTTGTCCCTCCCTGCCCAACCAGTCCTGCTGCCCTGTGGTAAGACCAAATTGCTAAATACTGATCTAGCGCTAAGGAGAGGAGCCTCTTGACAAAATACTACTCATCAGGAACATCCTTACCTCCTTCCAAGGAGGGGAAAAGGGGGAATTTCTTCCATACCCTCCGAAAGCAAACTTTCAAAACCAGGTTTGTAAAGGTCACTTCATGTGCAGAGCTGCTATCCTCCTCCTGGCAGCTCTGGTCATAAATTGAGAGGTCCAAAATGAGGAAATAAAAGTTTTGATTATATGCACTAAATTTCTACGATACTTTTCATCTCTTTCCTATCACTGGGCTCTGTTTCCTGAAAACTGCCTCGTAAAAATAGTGGCCCTATCAAGTCTTGTGTATTATCTCTAAGACCTGCTAATTTGTCCCCATGCCTTCCTGGTGAGAGGACCTGCAGGAACACCCAGCCCAAGGCCCTGTCCTGCCTCGGACCACCCTGCTGTCACATCAAACAGCCAAGCTCTTCTCTATCAGGTCATGTCCTTTTTATTTAGTGACCAGTTCTCCCCCAGTAATGTCCCTTCTGTCTCTGGGGGTACCAGCAGCCACTATCATCTCCTTCAGCAGACACAGTGTAGAGGTCATCCACAAAAAGCTCTTAGAACCTGGCTACTGGACTGCTCAGACAGACACATCACTGTCTTTGTATTCAGCCTGAAGAGGCTTTCTGTTCTTTTATTAAGGTCAGTAATTCTCCCAGCCCCCTTAAGACCTCTACAAATGGCTGATGCAACTGCTTAACTGCCCTTCCTCACTCCTCCTCACCTCCCAAAAACCCCAGCAGAACAAAATAGTCCAGATTAGGGTACTAGGGAGGAAGGTCTCTCCTTCCCCAGGGCCGGTTTGCTGAGGAAGTGGATATCAAGAATTATTTACACATTGTACTGGTCCTTGATGGTCGCTGATAGTCCCTGTGGCAGGGACATCAGTTCTGGCCTCAGGAAAACTAGCTTCTAGCTTCGGTTTTCCTACAAATTTCCTTTGGGCAAGTTTCAGTTTGCTGACCGCTGAGTAGGGATAACAACCACTTTTCCTGCTCCCTTGTACACGCAGGTTTTAGCTCCCCAGGATCGTTGCACAGAGAGGGGCCGAGCCACGGGCAGCAGCGGTTCTGATGCTCCAGGAGCACCGGCATCCCACTCTTGCAAAGCCAAACACTGTATTCCCATATTCTCAAACAATAAAAGTAACAGTTGTCTGAATTAAAGAGCTAGAAAACACGTACAAGGAAGAGGAATAACAAATTTTAAAACCTATGGTCCTAAAATTCTCTTATGTGTTTAACCACCAAACACTCAGGAATCTGAACTTCCACCCTTTTCAGGGAATAATTTCCAATTTTTATCAGCCAACAATGCTTGAAAAAAAAAAGGTTGCATCTTCAAACATTAAGTATTAGCTTAATTACAATATTAAAACTTATCTTGTATATAAAAATATATACACATGCACACCCCCACCTCTCACACACGTGAGGGTTTTTCACACAGGTCAGTTGTATTACTTCTGTTGCTTTTTATAGAACAATTATTTTTATATATAAGAATCCTGCTTTCCTTATTAAGAAAAATATTCTGCAGAACAAATAAAATATGCATTAAAATACCATTAAATACTATAAAATGAGAAATACACTATCAGTTTAAGAGTTGGATAACACCCTCTTTTTTTTGCTAAATACAAAGAATTTAGAACATTGAAGAGGAAAGGACATAAGAATTAAGTTAATATGTCTAGTATTCCTTTTCTTCAGGAAAAAATATTGCAGGACTAATTTTCTCAAATCCCAAATGAGTGAAAACTCTTTTTTTTTCCCTTTTCTCAATACAATTTTCATTCTTTTGATAAATTAGAAAGACTTTAATTTCCTTTTTCATTATAGTTTGAATTATAAACACAGGCGTAAGCTTCTGGGGATTACATGTTAAACAGAAAAGCACACAAACCATACATGGCAATTCCAAACAGTTCATTAACGCAGAGAGGGGACAGCGTTGCTGGTGCAGAGATCAACCAGCAGCCCCGACATGGCCGGCCACCTCCTCTCCTGCACTTTGGCTCACTGGACCCCACTAATCCCCCATTTACAATGGAAAACAAGTGACTTTTTCTCCTTCCAGATAATGCTGCCACTGCCATTCCTTTGCAGAGTTCTGCCTGTATGAGCTATCTGATGTTTATCCAATGCCTCAAACCCCGAAAGCTGGAAACCAGCCCATGAAACGCTCTGGTTTCTGTTGTCGCACCGAGTTCACAGTCCTGGTGCTTGTGCAGCAGAAAAATTTCTCCTTCTTGAGGAGATTAAATTAGACCTCTTCACCCACAAATGTTTCTTAAGGATTGAAACAGGCCCTCAAACTACCATGCTATAGAGCTTTCTTTTTGCCAGTTGTAACTGCTGGTTATAACACTGGGCCTGACCTGCATCACATCAAAGCTCTCATTATTTTAGTATTACACCACAAAACCCCATTAGGAGTAACAGTAGAAATGTGCTGGCTTCTTCAGGGGCAAAGCCACTAGCTTTCTAATAAGTTAGGTTCCTGTCTTAAGGCCAAACCCTCGGAATTTGATTTGTGGGTCCTTTCAGCAAAGGAGAGACTCAGGCACTATCAAAGAGTACAGAGATGATCAGCTCCTTGAAGAATGGATGGTTTGGGAAAGAATGAAAAAAGGGTGGCAACAGAGACCCACCAACATGGTGCAGGAACCACAGCAACAGACAACCACCACACCAAGAGAACCACACAGCAACAGGGACCCACCAACATGACGAGAGCCACCCACCACCACACAGGAGCTGCACAAGGCTGGAGGAGAGCTTCCCAAGCATGTTCACTGACACACATCGCTGGCCAAATTTGCACTCCCTAAGAGGTCCTGGACTCCTCGTCACATCACACACTTATAAATAGGGCTGTGCAAGAAACCGCCTTTTTTAGCCCCAGAACATGCACACTTTCCAGTATTCTTTCCATATTTGCAAGCAAGCAGACCGATTTGTTTCACAACAGCTGCCAGAAGGATGATCTCTTAGGATAGAGTGTGCCAAACAACAGAGATTATTTTTTGGGGGGCAAAACAATGTGTTTATAGAAATAGTCATGTGTGCTTGCCCCCCTTGAGCTTTTTAATTTATAAAAGACTAATTAGGGAAGACTTAATGTATAGCATACATAAGGAAGCTGGAACTTCTAACAAAACATGCTCAGTACCATTTTCTTCATGCTTCATTAATAAAGAACAAAATGTCTCTAGACTTTCTGTAACATATGCGCAGAGTGATTTCAAACGAGACTGAAATTCTTTTCAAATGAGGGTTATAATATACTCAGGCAATAACAATGCATTTTTTTATTGCTTCGCTTGTAAAGTTGTTTCCATGTTCTGCTAGGATAAAGTTATTTGTCATTTTTGCAAAGTATAACTTGCTACTTTGATGGTTTTTAGGACCTTTCTATTTCAGCTATCGATTCAAGGTTGAGTGTAGCCTACAGCAGAGCTGAACTTAGGGAATTGGAGTGCAAGAGGAAGACTTGTATTTTTCTATAGAAATTATATCTTTTCATACAAATTAAAGAGACAGGAAAACAAAGTTTTGATTCATCTTCTAAATCATATATAAAGCATAGGGCTCTGTGCTATCAGATCACAAGAAAGCAAAAGGGATTTCTAGCTCTAGCTCTGCCACGTTCACCTTGCTCAGACAACAAACAAAACAGTTTATTAATTGGACAGGTTTGAAACAAAGAACGTCCAAGAAACGAATGTGTTTCATAACCAAGACTGAATCAGCAAAACCAACGATGTGACCCATTTTGTCTTCAGATGCAAAACCGCCACTCTCTTCATTGGCTTTCTGCTACACCAGGACTGTAGCAGCCTGGGCAAAAGAAATGTCTGCCCTGATACTGGTAAATGGGGCAAGTATATCCACAGAACTGAAGGATTTCCTTTTTCATATCCATTTCCGGTAAGAATCAGATAGAGGCAATTCCCCAGATGATCTTTCACTGAACACAATCTTTCTTTGTGTGGACAAAGGGGAATCAAAATGATCTCATAAGTATAAAATATTTGATTGTAAGACAACCTGGGGGAAAACATTTGCCCAGGAGATTAAAAAAAAATTCAACTAGCTTTGAAAATACATGTATGCTCCTACAGTGAGGTGTTAAATTGCATTATAAGTATTGAGACATCAATATTTACCAACGTTTGCAATTCAAATATAAGCATAGAGTGGAGAACTGTGAAACTATTTAAAAATATCAGTGCATTGATTTGTAAGCAGAGGTTTGTATATCATTTGATAGCTATTTACTGCTTGTTCATGTTTACGGTGGCCTGACTTTCCATGTGATGTGGATCATATCTGATGGGTAAATGGCACCGAATCAGTGTTCTGCAAATACAGAATATTTTCATATCTGCCCAGTGAAACAAAAAGACTTCCTAGAGCGAGCACGCTATTAAAATGCTAATAGACTGTATTTGAGAAAGTTTGCTCAGACCTCAGCAGGAAACATATACACAATTTACGAAGATCTAGATATGTGTTTTTAACATTAAAGGGTTTCCCATCCCATGGATCTGTAAGAACCTTTAGAAGAGAGCCAGGATAATTTGATAAGAACCATGCAAATGAAGAAAGAAGAAAAATGTATGGAAGGTGAGTGAGCTTAATTATGTTGAAATATAGACATAATTGTGAGCATGAAGTATGTGCACATAATGTGATAGCAACCTTTTATGTTTGGTGTCCAGTGAGCGGCTGGTGAGAAACACCATAGATTCGGCCACAGTATGTTTCATCCCATCAGAGATTTTAGGTTAAAGATATCTAAGTTTGACTTAGAGGGACTGATCAGGTGATGGTGGGGATTTTGCCCATGACAGGAGAAGCAAATAGTAATAAAAGAAATGTGGGCACAGCTCTGATGGAGATGGGGAGGATCATCTGTATGTGCAGGCCTGCCACCAGTACAAGAGCAGGCAGGGCACTGAGCAGAGCTGAGATCAGGTCAGGTCACAAATGGAGGCACTTGCTATATATTATATATTGCACGGCATTCAGCAATGAGTGCCACCTTCCAGACATCAGGGTGTGTGCTTAAGAACTGCTGAGAGCTGTAACACAGAGTTCAGAATGAGAAAATAAAGAGAAAAATCTTAATGTATCACTCAGTCCCTGGTGAATTCATGAGCAAAGCCAGCACTGGCTTCAGCGGAGGTGACTGGGTTTGTTCTGTATCGAATAATTGAATTGAATCAAAGATTGCAGGGTCAAGAGAAGCAGAGAATTCAAAAAGCCTGTAAACACAGAGTCCAGATTTGCTGGCAAGCTGTAACCTTCCAGAAATGTAATTAAACAAAGAGGCAAGGAGTGTTTGGGATTGAAATCTCTGTTTTCAAACATCCGCTGTTACTTTATTTGAATAGTAGAGTGGAAGATGGAGTTCACATGTTGAAAAAGGCCAGAAGGTTCCTTTTGTCTTTTTTACTTTTTTTTTTTTTACTCATTCTGAATATTGAATAAACATAACATTAATTGGATCATGTCTGCTGGTCAGTAGGGTGACTGGATTTGAACTCTTACATTAGGAAACGAATTGCTTGCCAAAACCAGATTCTTTTACTCTGGCTCATATATCCCCAGCTCAATATAAATAAAATACACAGACTCAACTCACTGACAAATGGCCTGGATGTTCAAAGATATCTATGTCCCAGAATCATCTAATGAGCAGTTTAGATTTTTTTGTTGTTTTGGCTTCACTTTTACCCTGAGAGGTATGTACATCAATTATTTTATGCAAATGCCAGTACAATCCATTGCCATCAGCTTACCACATTTCCTCCAAATGGTTGAACTCCCTTCCATTGTAGGGAAAGCACAAGATTTAAGACTTCTCCTAGTCACTTCAAAAAAAATAAATGGAGGAGAAAAATGAGAGATTATTTAGCTCATGGATTTGTTTTTCTTCCATAAAACAAAATAATTCTGGATTCTACTTACTGGAAATTTGCTTGGTTAAGAAATATTTAAATGAAAACAGCATTAGGGCTGTTTTGCTTTGTTGGCTTTTTGTTGTTTAGGATTTTTGGAAAGGTTTACAGTGGAATTATAAAAACAAAATTAAACAGTAGTTTAGCATTTTGCACAATCACACGGAAAAACAAGACATTCTGATTAAGAAGGCTAAATCCCACAAACAAAGCATAGCAGGAATTTTCTGATGAATGGTTTTTGCTAGAAAATGATGGTTGGCCATAAAAATCTCTTTTTCTAGATACATATTGGTAATGAGCAGTTTTTATGAGAAATGTCCTTCCACATAACCAACCTAACTGCTGCCTCCATGGCTTCTGGGTCTGAAGGACTTCCAGAACTGATGGCTGCAGACCTGTGGTACCACCTCAGTGCCACCCGGTCACAAGCTTAGATGAAGAGGGACATCCATGTTTAGTTCTTGGTCCTGTAGGATAACTTGTGAGACCTCATCAAACCTCAACACACCCTCACTGAAACCACAACCCGTGGAGGTACCAGGTTCTTTCCAGGACACCACAAAGACAGGGCTCAGCTATTGGTTTTTGCAAAAGGGAAACAGCAATTGTGTGAATACTAAGTAGAGTTAAGGACATCAAAAAGCCTAAATTTGCTGACAGTATTGGCTCAGAGTAGAGCTGAGGAGCTGCTAACCAAGCCCAATGCTCACAAGCTTCCCCAGCTCTTTTGGTCACGACAACCTCTTGGTGTGCTGGTGGGCCAAGAGCACCCATGCCACGATTTCCATTCCTGATCCTGCCACCATCCCCATAGGAAGGTTTTCCTATCTCTGTATGTTCTTTTTTCCTCCTGCCCTTTTGGTGTGACTATTTCTCTTTGGAGGAGAAAGAAAATAATAATAATAAAAAAGCCTATTTCCCTTGTGTGGGCACCTGCCGAGGCTAGCACAATGGAACCCTGATCTCATCCGAGGCCTTAAGGCATACGCTGCTTTAATGTAACTATCTCTTAGAAAATACACAACAAACAGACCAGAGAAAAACTGATTTTCTACTTTCTTTCTATTTAAATATACTGCCAATTCAAAAGACAGGATCCTTTCATCATCTAAATGTCTTACCCATGTACAGTGTTCCAGCAATTACAGACAGAAAAAAGCTGAAGTTGTGCAGTAGTTTCAGCAGCTGGAGTTCATACTCTCCAAGAGCCAACATCTCTGGCTGAAATCAGAGTGAATGGCTGGAAAACCTTCCCAGAGCCTGGAAATCACAGCTTCCAGGATTCAGGCTATGTGCTGCTTGTCAGCATGTTCAGCTCATACACAAGCCACGTGCTGTTATGGGAAATTTGTAAATGTATACAAGTATTTCTCTAACCTGCATATCAGTTTATCTAATAAATTCATCCACTCAAATATCCTACAAACCTTGATTGGTAGAAGTCACACAGTTCTTATTTTGCAACAGCTTAGTTCATTTTTTTCAGTAGGTCTTAATTATTCTGATATAACAGCACTACGAAGGTGCCTATTTCACTTACATCACTACCATATTCAGTTATCTTGGATATTTTGGTTTTGATAATAGCAATACTAAACACAGAAAACAGTAAGTACAACGTATTATCCAGAAGGCATTCCTTCAATCCGGGTATTCTTTCTATAGTGAAAAACACTTAAAGAGATTCAATTAGTTTTGTTGCAAAAATGTCAGCACAATCTGCCATATACATGTAGCAAACATGAGTAAATCTCGATTATACCTTCTAGGCTTTTTTTGAATGTGTATAACAACAGCAATTAATTGCTGCTGTTTAAAGAAAATGTGAAAAACTATTTTGACATATATGCTGGGTAGTTGTGAGTTAAACATAGAAGGGAACAAGTAGTGGGTGGGAGTTTCAGATGACTGGTAAATAACAGTAGTGTCGTGATACGCAGTCTTTTAACAATCAGAGGATAGATTATTGACTTGCATAGGGAAAAAGAGAGAAATGAACCTAGTCCTGCATGACACAATCAATTAAGAGCTGATTTAGTAAAATAATGCTGACTTTTTGTAGATAAGTTAGCCTCCTCATTGCATTCAAATGACAATTTAAAAAAGCTCTTCCTTTGTGTACATATAATTCTTTCACATGTAATTTTTTTTTTCCTCTTTAGAGCACAGGCTGCCAGATAAGTCAAAAAGGAGATTAGCTTTTATTGGGATCCACTCGCTGCCCAGAAGACGTCATGGTCGCAAGGAGCACACACAGAGCCTTTCACTTGGTGCTGCTGAGGGCATAAAATCCAGGTGACCTGTTATTCTTGTGTTCCTCATGAAAAGTCTACGGTAAACTGGGTTTACTCCTGCTCATAAATATTGGAAAATAAAGTGCATAATCTGGGTGTTCTCAGTGTAATAATACCTCTCACTAACTTCAAGTTCCCAATTTTGAAAACAGCTTGGCTTGCTTTGGTTTTTTGGTTTTTTTGAGTTTTCAATTCATAATGGCATTATTCTTTAGGAGACAAATTGCTTTTTATATTTGGTTTTACACATTCCTCATTCAAGAAACTACATAGTCCAAGAAAACAAATTTTTTATCTCACTTGGTCATAACTGGTTACCTGAAACTGTATTTTACGTATCACCACTAAGCATTGCATAAGTCACAGAAGAAAGCCACTTGTTAACACAGTTCAACTTTTAATCCTCATTCTATAAAGGAGGACAGAGAAGAGTTTCAGAGGTTTCAGGTCACACCAGGAAAATTATATATTTGAGAAAAGAACTGTACAATTTTTCTCTTGTGTTAAAAGCAGTTCTTGTCTGGCCTATTCATTTCCAGTAGGGTACAGATGTGTTCAGCCCCTTTCAAAACAGGGATAAATCAAACCCACTGATTTCAGCAAATAAATTTTTCGGGCAGTTCACTGCTGACCTGCTCTGTTGTCCACAAAGTGGCCCAACAGCATCCCTTTGCCAAGCTCAGACCATGGTGACATGCCTCGGATGACCCAGCCAGCTGAGGATCCCGTACAAATGGTCCTGTGCATGCACAGACACACGTTTATGTAGATATATGGAGCACAATTTCAGTTAGAGCTGCAAAAGAGAAGTGCTACCTTTAAACAATTACTGGTTTTGTTAACATACTTTGCTGTATGTGAATTTATTACCTTTTTTTTAACTGCAGTTTGTGTTTTCTAGACAAAATAATAACAACCACTAATCACTGGCAACCAGGTTATGTTCACAGAGGAAAATAAAAGCTTCAGAATGCATATTAGCTTCTGGACTGCAATGTTTATAAAGCCTCCAGGATTTTGATCTGTGCACGTCCCTAATGTACCAAATGTTGAAAATCCAAAACAACTGCCAAAACTCACATTTGGCCCTGATTATTTCCTTGTTTATCGTGGTTAGCATTCCCCAGATAAGAGATAATGTTGCAAGCTCAATAACCACAGAAAATTTTGAAGGCACACTTAAAGAGAAACATAGCTATTGTCCTAATACAGGGTTCTAAAATAAATTAGTGTAAAACTGCAGGTTTTAACTGAGCAATGCACAGCAATTCTCAGCTCTCACTCCTGAAAAATTCTACCTGATTTATATCCTAACTAGATAGATGAAAAATTGAAATGGTTGCTTCACATATGCATTTGTCTTTCATCTACCAAAACTGTATTTCAGCTGCTTTTTTACCTATTGCTGTAAAACAATTCCTAAAATTCCACCAGTAAGTAATTTTTTTTTTGCATGCAGTCACAAAGATCTCAACAGAAACGGAAGTTTCTTGTCCATTTTATCCTAGGCTATGGATATAGAAACAGCAATTATTGTATTGCTGTTACAAGTCAGCCCGTGAAGACATCAACCATTCTATGGAACCTATTGCCACAAGACCTCATTTAGACTGAAGAGCTTGGTAGTATTCAAACAGGTTAGTGTTTTGTTCACTGAACAAGAATTTGCAGAGATGAACACCAAAAACAAATTTTGCTGGAGAAAAAAAAGAAAAAAAAAAGCCAGCCTGATTCTCACAGAGACAGCACCACATGGTTGGAACTGGAAGGAAATTACGAAGCAAGGACATAGTCGTAAGGGTCTATTGCTGGCTTTTTCCTCTTTTCAGACATTTCCCCCAGGCCTTTGCTAGTTCTCAGATGGATTAGATGGCTGATTGCTCTGCACGAACAGAGCGGTCTCCAGATTTGTAGAGAGCCTTATTGTTCACCATGACTCTTGGCACGGTGCATCTGGCGTGTCTGCAGTTGGATAGCACTCTATAAACAGGTGAACCAGACATGTGAAAAGTTAATATTCTGCTGTTGTGACAGTATAATTATCTCTAATAATAAAGGAAAACAGCTGCTTCAAATAGTCTTTCACTTACAGAGTGTTTGGATCATTATACTTTGACTTTTATCATCTGTTTTTTGGATAAACTCCCAATGTGGTTTATGGTTCCGTGAAACGGTAACATCTCATTTTATGAATGACAGACAGATGGGATTTGCTGCAAGGCTTCTTGATAGTAATGCACGTAAGCCTCTTCAAGATACTTAACTGCAAGAAATACTGAAGATAACAAAATATTGCTTTCTCTCACTTTTTAAGACTCCTGTTATTTATTTGCAATGGTTTCAAGTTTTCTTTTTGTGAGTGTTCAGTACTATCACCTGGAAGTCCTAAAACTTTGTGATTTTTTGTTTCAGTGCACAGAGAGAGAACAGCTGTTTTACAATTAATTGAAAGCCGGTGGAGATGTAGTCCAGATTTCAGAATAAGGTCTGTTTGCAGGAGATTTGTATGCCATTCATTTCCCTCTCTCCTTGCCTCCCTCCCACCCCCAGCAATCATCTAATTGGATTTTCATGTCCAAATCCTGTTCTCTTAATCAAAAGGCAAACAAAATCAATCTTTTGAGTTCCCAGAATCCGAGTGAAGCATTTAGTGCAAAAGCACTCAGGGACTTATTCCGCAAAGCTCTGTCAGACTCAGCTTACTAAATTGGTTAACCCTTGTCACTGAAAGCCACAGTAATCATCCTGCAGTAATGTTACCTTTTGTTACATGAGAAAAGATTTTATTTCCCCAAACTTTTGCAAAATCCATACAATTGACATGGGACAAATGGTTGGGTTTTTCTTTCATTTTTTTTTAAACCATATGTTACCAAAACGTAAGCTTTTGGAAACAGATCCTTCAAATACATGGTGATATTATACAACATTTGACCTGGAAAGAAAAGCATCTAAAATGCATTTTTATTAAATGCTAGATATTTACTCTGAAAGACCAAATCCTTGAAATCGGAAATTCAGCTCTGCTACCTGTCTTCGTCTATAGTGATTTATATCTTAGGACATAGAGCAAGGGCTGGATGCTTCACCCCATTGCTTTCCCTCCGCTGCACCCTTCCAGCAGCGCAGAGAAGCTGCACCCTTCTCTGTTCCAGGACCCTCCGGAGTGAAGCAGTAGAGATTGAGCACAGCTGTGCCCCACATTTTCCAGATAGGAAAGTCTAGGCCAATAACTGAAACCCCAATTCCCAGCTTCCAGACCAGCTTTCCGAGGTGCTGGGGAGCTAGGAGTCAGCCTGGAGGATGTAGTGGCTTCTGGTCCCCAAATCCCTCAGCCACAAAGAAAGGATGCAAACAGTGAATGAATCTTGCTCAGATTTTGTACTGACAAGTTTATATGGAACCTCGTGAGACAGACAGAACTGCAGTACTCCATAAGCAGAGGTAATTTTAAAGGCTGCACAATTTCCCACAGAACACAACAATTTAAATCATCTGTATATGGACTGCGGTAAATAGCTGGAGACCATTTTCCACATCGGAAATGGAGGTTTCTGGTAGTTAACCAACAACAGTGAACCTTCCCAGCTTAGCACAAAGCTATTTGGTAAAGGTATTTAATGATGAGTCACTGGGAAAATTCACAGGTTCCAGTTGTGTGCAGATTTGCAATTTTCTCTGCGTGCAACGCTGCCCTCCAGGACAGATTGCACACTGGCCTGCAACATCAACACCGGCTGGCCAGCAAGCTGCAAAACAGTGTGGGCATCTGTTTCTTTCTTCCCTTTTCTGTATCTTCACCAAAGAAAGAAACAAAATTTTAGCAACAAAATTAATTCCTTGTAAAAGTCCCTGGACGTTTCTGGCATCCCAAGCCAAGTGCCAACTTCAGGACGACACAAGGGAGCACAAAGGCTAGCGGCAACCTGGGTGAACACAGCCCACGGTGTACCCTGCATCTGACTTACAGCCAGCATCCCTTAGCATTGGGAAATGGCCTAAACCACATGCATTCAACTAGGGAGGTACCCTATACACATGGTCACGCTGGGCAGCGCTTTGCTCTCCCCTCCAGCCCTCTCAGCAGCAAGCCATGAGCGGAGGGGAGCGGATCTCATTTTAGGTCCTTCCCAGATGACAGCTACCAAGGCTGCAGGAGGAATAAGGCTGGGCAGAAAGCAAGAATGCTGTCAGACGGGCGTTACTCCTGCACGTCACCCGCTGCAGGTTAGGGCAGCCCGGGGGCTGCTCTGCATGGTGCAGGAGGGCTCCAAGACCATCCCTGGCGGGGCTGCGGGGAGGGGAAGTGCTGCTGTTCCGTATTTACCCGCTCGGCTTCCCCTTGCTCGTGCCCGCTGTACTGCCAGGTAGTGCACACGATGCAGAGCGTTTACCCCATACGGGAGGTGGCTCTAAAGACTAAATTTGCAAAGCAAAGCTTTAGGCTGGTGGACACAGTTTTTCATGGCAATGCTTCCCTGTCTCATATTTGACATAAAAGATCTGAGTTGGCGCAGGAAACGCCTTTAAAAAAACAGTGAGAAAACAAAGTGGCTATGAGACATAATTCACTGGGCCTGCTAAATTCTGTGATAGCTGAAAAATAGCTCCATTTTAGAATTTCATTGCTGCATTAAAAATCTGCAGATCCATACTCTGAGGTATGTCTATGCTGAAAAGGGAATAATGAGAGATTTTGCTATCCCCAGTAATGCTTAGTCAAAATTGTATATTGAATTTTAATAGCAACAATTTCATGAAAATTATTCCATGGGAAAGTAATCAGGCATATATACCATTGATGTTTTACTGAAATGTGTACTAGCAGCAGGGAAAGTATGTTTTAACCTCCCCTTTCATTTTCACATTGAAAGAAAAAAGTTTCTTTTTCGCTCATCCAAATTTTTTAATATTCAAGTTGCTTAACTAAAAATGCTTAGAAGGAACAGACAGCAAAGAAAATGATAATGTGTAGCTCTTTAAACAGGAGGAGCTTGGAAGAATGCAAAGTTAAACTTTCAACACATTACCAGCACCTCTCTTAGAGACAAGTATTTGTCTGTAACACTGTCAGTGCTTCTGTTCTCCCCAAGAAGGACCTTACAAACACCGTCAGGAGCACAGACAAGGGAAGCTACAATTTCACTTGCCTACTGCCATCAACGTACAGCACAAACTCAGTCCTGCACTATCCCCATTACTATGCAGGGAAGAATTTGAAAATTGCACAGTTCAAAGGATTTAGCTGAAGTGGGCACAGAAAAAACACAACACAGGCACTGCAGTCAACCGCAGATCTCAAAACTCCATTTAAAAAGCGATGACCTCTATAGTGAGTGCTTTCTGCAGCCCTGCAATTTCTTATGCTTGCTCCAACATGGACCTCCAGCAGCAAAGCTGGAAAAAAAAAGTTGAAATCATATCTTTATACAGTTATCTTATAACAGGATCACCTTGCAATTGAGACTCATCTGTATTGCAAGTGCTGGAACCTCACTAGCTGGGGTCTGATGGAGCTCTGCTTTCCTCTGAATGTTTCTATCTGACTCATCCTGAGGCTCTACTGCCATCTGAGCAACGAAGAAGAAAATCTCTTCGCACATATTTTGCATTGCTTTTTGACAGTGGCTGCCAACATGCTGTCTTTCTCAGCTTTCCCACTGAAAGAATGACCAAAAAGGAAGATCTGTTATTAATTCAGTCTCAATGGAGCTGCCACTGTTCAACCTCTCTCGGACCAATGCTTACTAACCCGAGTCCGAGCTCCACTACACTTCATTAGGCTGAAATTACCCTTTTGTATCTACAGGCTAGATCCAGTACCAGACACCCTAACCAGGAATCTCAGAGTCCTAAGAAGCACTTTTATCCTTAACTGTCCCCCAAGAGTGTGTTTTCAAAGAAATCACAGTGGTCCCTTCTTCAAGGCTCCAGCTGTGATAAGGTCCCTACTCACCACAAGGGCGCAGAGAAGACCTCTGGTGCTGGAGAGAAACCCCCAGCCAGGAGCCACGCAAGCCATTTACTGCCCCCTGCCCCAAATTTTTCAGCGGGTTGTAGGGCAGTCTGCTGGAGCAAAAGCAAAGGAAATGATCTTTAAAGAGAAACAAAGGAAAGTATACAGATTGCTTATGTCTCATGATAGACTCATACAGTAGCCGTATTGAGTGGCAGTGTTGACTGCTAGTTAAAGTTCAACATTACAAGACAGATTCCCAGCTGAAAAAATACAACTTGATCCCAACACAAATGTTTCACAATAATCTTTGCTGGAAAGTCACCGCATAGCTTTGGGAACCCCGTAAAATTCCTCCAGGGAAGAATTTCCCTCACGCTGCAGTGAAGCCAGTGTTTCTTCTAGCATTTATCACATACCTAGCAGCTTTATAACCTTTTAAAATGTGCAATAGCTGAGCTTGTGACAAACTTCCTGATCTTTCTTTTACAGGAGACGTGTAATGTTTTGCATCCATTATGCAAATTCAGATTGCAAAATAATTTCTCGAGGAACTGCCTGAATAAATTCAGCACGGCAAGTTCAGAAGCACTTAAAGCCAACAGACCAGGTCAATCAGGAATAGTCTAAATCCATGAAACTGCCTTTGTGATTCAAGGAGAAGGTGTAATTAAAGCATAAGTAGAAGACTTAAACACTTATTTGTACAGTTACATTATGAATTCCTTAGTGGGGGAACGTGGACTTGGACCTGAAGAAGCAAAAATCAGCAAAGATGCAAAATCTTTGGTATATCTGATTGCCTCTCATAGACTATTTCTATTGAAAGATAGCAAATAGGTCTGCAGATTGTCTCCTCTTTTTGCCGCTTGCGTGCGGCAAGCGTGTAATTGCATGGAGGGCTCCTGCTCCCCAGGCAGGGGCGCTGCATGGTGCAGGGTAGCAAGGGCAGTGCTACTGCACCTAGGAGCAGCTGCTGAAAATACTTTAGTTCAGAGGCAAGGGAGGACAGGACACGCAACAACTTGTAGTACTGGAAAACGCAGAGGCTTAGTATAAAGAGCAACAGAAATTAGAAAGCCACGTCTGAACAGGAGCCAGTAGCTCGTGGATCTTCCTCTTTGGCAACTCCTTTGCATACATTAGAGTGGGAAAACATTAATTGTACCACAGCAATCCGTGTCTTCCAAAAAACAAAGTCTGTGCTATTTTCCCATGCCGCTGTCAGCCTTCACCCCAGTCTTGCAGGCATTATGATATCCAACAAGACACCCAGCATTTCAGCTGCAGCCAAGCGAAACACCAACACAGCCCAGCATCCCACTAAGGAGACTAAGGAGACAACTCTAGGCTTCTACTTCATCTTCTTATTCCCACCAGGTCCTCTGCACTTCCAGCCTCTCACACCAACCCTCAGATGAAATAAGCAGACATCATATCCCAGGTTTGCACCAGAATCTCTATGAGCCTTATGGCTTTGCAAATATGAATTGAACACTTCCCACCCGAAGATGTGAAACCAAGCCTTACTCCAAATATTATTCAGAGTTCAGTGATCCATATCCTCCTAAGAGCAATCATCAGCTTTCTGCTCCTGCCAGCATCTGCCCTGATGATGTCTCAATACAAATTTGCCCCTTATTCCAAACATTTGTTCAAATGGAAAAAATACAAGTAAAATAAAAATCTTAAAATCCACCATATAAATTACTGATGAATTTCATAATCTGAGCCAGTGGAGATAAAATAGGAAGGGAAGAGACAACTTCAAAAGGACAGAGGTAGAAGCAGATCCTAGTAACCTTTAAATAGTTAGTTATCCAGACCCTAACTGAAATACATTTCTAGGACTCCTAGAGAATATGTATTTTTAAAATGTAATATACAAAAGAAAATACAAAGCACTGGTGGCTTGAAAGCATGCATAGAGGATGAAAGATGAAAGACTCAGAGACACATCCATCCAACAGCCCAACAATTTCAGGGGCTGCAGTGTACAGAATGAGCCCTGACATAACCCAGACATAAATGAGATTTGAAAATTGACAGCTGTGCATAAGCCTTCCCTTAAAATAAAAATACACATAGTAACCTGCATTCAAAACTCAGTACCTCTTGTTGGATCTCCCCTCAAAACACATCCAGTTTCATTTATGTTTAGTGTGAACATTTGTGCCCATTTTTCATTTTACATAAACAACATCTGCCTGGTGATAAGGTCCACTGGAACACGTGTTCTTGAATGTTTATGTCCACAAACTGCTCTATGTGAGGTTAAAATATTAGTCTTGTTTTTCATCAGACTTGACCTGGTTTACAGGAGCATAAATCAGAACAAATTAGATCTAGGTGGTAGTAAAACCAGAACAATTTCAGTGGACATTAACTTTTAAAACTTTTGCAGCTGACAATAGAGAAGAGAGCATGAGAACAGCTTGGACACCTGACACAACATTGTGAACACTTTACTGGATCTTTAAACTGCTTTAAACAAACACACAAAGAATAAATTAAATAAGAGGGATATTTCAATTCCACGCCAGCTCACATTCTGTTTCAGATGCAGCTTAAATATCTCTGTGTAAAAACAGGCCACACCCAAGCTGTTCCACAGGGGAAGACACGTTATTTGCAGCTCTCATTGACCAGTTGTGATTTTTTTTGTTCCCCTCTTGGTCACATATTTGTATGGTTTTAAAAGGTTTGCTCATTATCAAGGCCAAGCATCCCCCCATCTTATAAATACAGCATTTTTAATGTAAAAAATTCCAATTTGCAAAAAAGTGGATGAATTCAAAAGAAAGTGACAAAAATCATTACTGGAATTGATGAAAACAATAAAAGCAATTATTTTTGTTAGCTGGTTCTGGGGGAAAAAATACTGCAATATGACTCTAATGCTCATTTCTAGTAATCAAATATCCTTTTAAGCAAATTGTATCAGCTAAATGTCAAACTATGGATTGATAGCTCTGGCCTCAGAGTTCCCCATCTTGACCATCTGTTCACACCTTTTCACCGAGCCTTGAGTACGTTCAGCAATGCTATCTTTGGGGTATATTGCATAGTAACTCCTGAACCCGCGTTGTTGCCGAAAGCCCCCAAAAATGAAATCATGACCTTTAGAGGACTCAATGAAATCAGTGTTGATCTAAAATATACAGGCTGAAAAACAATTCTTTACATGGTATCATGGCTGAAACATATAACATGACACATTGTGCAGATATTAAAATCAATTACTGAAGATATACAAGTAGTTTGCCCATGGTCACACATAAAATTCGTTGCTTGAGCGCTAGTCCAACACCTTAAGAAAGCCTAAGATCAGAAGAAATCAGACAGTGTCTAGGTACCCCAAATACGTTATGAAGTGACAACTCCCTGCAAAACACTATTTTCCTTGATTTCACATTTCATTACAAAGACACGTGGCGGTGTCAGGCGGAGGTTTGGGTTGGTTTAGTTCAAACAAATCAAACCGGTGCATTTTGTACCCCATACACCCAGCTGCCTCCCTGGGTGCCAGGGCAAAAAATGAATGTAAGTCACTTGTGGGCTGGAAAGTGAAGAGCAAAATGGGGAGAAATAGGGGGGAAGGTTTTATTGCACGTGGCTTGGGAACAAGGTTTAAAAGCTGCTGAGAGGGAGGGTGGTATAGCACAGGCTGAGTGAAGAGACCGATATGATAGAGGCCTTTACAAACTCAGGGTGCAGGATTAGAGACTGAGAGGAACAAAGAAATTTTATGATAGTAAAATCACATACAGCATGAGGGACGAATAATGTTGAAACACATGGCAATATTTTCTACAGTTTATTTATTAAAAATCATTTCTCAGAAATAATCATCTGCCTTCACAGCAACTGCTTTTCTCCAGAGAACAAATGCAGTCTATTAGTTTTCCTTTATATATCCTGCAATGTTGTAACACTGAGCAATACTTGAATCTAATTCTTCCGATGCACAGTTATGAAAAATGTAATTTTTAAACCTTAAAATATTTACGCAGCTACTGAAACTTACGCAATTAAAGTCTGAATCAAATTGTCATTTATACGTGGTATACAACAACAGATTTGTTAAATTCAATCAGTTAAAATAAAAGTGGCAATAAAGTATCACCAGACAAGAAAAACCCATTTTTGTCTGCATCCAGCTGTTTATTTATGTATTCATCTGCTTAATAAATTTCCACCAGCCTTGCAAATGTGCACATTTTAATGGCAATTTCGGAGAGGCAGCTTAGGGGTTTGGAGTTGGGGGGGGGGGGGGGCGGGGTGGGTCACAAGCTTTCTTCTCAGCCAGGAACACGGTGTACTGAAGTTTCCATCTGTAGTAAATTCATTCACTTCCATTATAGCCTTGGCTATACTAATATTTAGCTGCTGAAATACCTCTTTTGGACTTGCAGACCCAGCTTAACATCTTAAAACCCACTACAAAGAGTGTTGTATCACCATGAGCTGGCTCAACGAGAGCCAGTTGCATCAACACCCAGGTCAGCAAGGTATTCGTTACAGGAACGGCTATGGTGAAGTTTATGCTCGTGCTCAGGATTTTAAACTTTTTTCCTGTCTAACAGGACTTAGGGTCAATAACTGCATTTGTACAAATGCCTTTAATGATTGGATTCTGTCCCATGAGTGAAGCTCATAAGAAGTATGGGATCAATAATATTAGGAATTCTACTACTTATTTCTAGTAATACTTTGCCAAGCTGATTAATTTAGTTTTTCTCACTTTAACACATCTTTACTGCCTACATGAGCCCCTATTACATGCAAATCATGGAAACAGACTTGAGTGCCTACTTGCACCTAATCTTGTTCAACAATTTCTTTTCATTAGTGGGATAAAAGCACTCTGCTGCATTCAGCGCTCTACTCCATGCCCTTTGAGTCTTTGGCTTAACCCTTTTAATGTGATTAAAATAAACAAAAATCAATATGGCCAGAATTCTTCACAATGACAGGCACAAGCCTAATTGCTATTGAAACTTCACAAAGGAAACAAAATCTAAAACTTTTTTCCTTTTTTTTTTTTGGGTGTTTTTTTTTTTAATTTAGGTGAAAAAAAGTATAATTGATTGTGATTAGTAAAGCCAATACTTTGAGACGTCGTCTAGGTTACCAGATTTATTGTCCCTTTTCAGCAGTCTTGGCCATTACTTAACTATTGGATTAATTGTATGCAGAACAAATCATCTGCTATTTCATTTTATGACTCATTAAGCAAGTATAGCAGATAACCATTACTGCTTTTTGGTGTAAGAAGATTTCAAAACTTACACACTGCTAACGATGCTAGAATTAGGAAAAGCAAATACCTTGCTGTGTGCAAAGGTTAGAGTAAGCACTAATGGAATACTTATCTGCCTGAAAAGTAAATTAAACCAATTTCCTGAGCCTTGTAAGAGGTATAAAGCCGAGGCAGGAGGCTGCAGGATGAAGAAATTGCAGTTCGCTTGCAGGTGGCTCTCAGTGATACTGTAACGCACAGCACCACGAACCATACAGCCCAGCAGAGCTGAGGAGAGACTTCTTCGCTGCAGGGAGGAGGCTTTGGACAGAGTCAGTGCCAGCTAGGAACATGTCTGGATTTTGGGGAGACTGATGCCTAATGAAAGGAAAAGGGTTTTACTGGGAGACATATACATGGCACACTTTGGAAGGACAAAAGGGAGAAGAGGAGGCTCCTCTTGCCAGGATGGGAAGAGTACATGCCTATGCTGGGAGGTGTTTTATGAAGATGCCTCAAGCTCTCTCACCCCCAGCCTGTGCTCTCCCTCAAAACCCATCACTCTCTAAAATCTCATGAGGTGCCATACCTTCCTCTGCTCCTCTAGCACGGGAGAGCTTTGCAATTTGTCTATGAAGCATCACATACGATTCTGATCATACGCTGCAGTGCCTTGTGCAGATACAGAGGGAAACAGGGGAAAAAAGCAAAGCATGGAGTGAAAAAGATTGTTTGCGAAGTAATAAAACTCTTGTTTGGAAGTAGGGTATGGATTTCTGCACCTTGGGATGCAGAACAGAAGCCCAATTAAACTAAATTGCAGATGTGCCTTCTCCTCTCTGTTCTAGATTTTATTTTTTTTTTTTATGGAGACTAAGTGCTTATACTGTTCTTTTTCAGGGAAATAACAACAACACTAGAGATCAATGATAGTTGCACGCTGAATTCTCACTAGTGTCATTAAAAGTATCTTTTATTCTAATACTCATCCTACATATTTGTTACAATTTGACCTTTAAAGCCCTGAATAACATCAATCAAAGCATGTTAATTTCTCTTCAACATTTTAATAGCTGTTCTCAATATTGATCACATTTTAGCCATTTTTTTACACTTATTCTATTAAAAATACAAAATTTCTTTCCCCTCTCATTCTTAAAATATTAAAAGTACGAGAACTTAAAGGGGACCATCCTGGTTAAACCTGCTGTCACAGATGAAATATTTTTAGGAGATGGGAACAGGCAGGTAAGACAGAATACGTCAGCACAGACCCCTCTAAGTCTCACTGACTTAAGAAAAACCTGTGCATGTGGGGTCATTTACCCCAGGTTGAAATCTGGAAAAGGGGAGAGTAGACCTTAAGCATTCATTACGAAAAATCAAAGTGCCCTACCAGAGCCTGAAAATTATGGCCTGTAGCAAGGAAACCCACATTACAAAGGCATTACAAATTTCTGGGAGCGTGGGAAGGACTCTTTTGGGTTGGGTATAGGAAGTAGAAAGGTAGAAGCTGGCACTCAGTTCCTTCCCAATTGTGTTTCTACCACACCTCTCTTCCTGCCTGGGTTCAAAGGTTGGATGCCAATGAGCGATCCATGCCATCAGAGCAAGAGAAAAGTTAAAACACTGTGATCCTCTTCTTTTAAATGAATCTCATTTCTTATCTTCTCCCTGCCTGGGGTTGTCATTTCTGATTTAAAATTTCTGTAATTAAACAGCAGGGAGGCATCCAGCTTGCATGGCATCAAGGTAACCCTAGGACTGAACAGATGAAGTCTTTGAAATGACTTACTGTCAGTGGTTACAGCACATTCTAAGGACTCGCATGATGTCTGTGAGCCGTTTGGCTTAATCCTCTCCCTGAAGAATGAGTTTTCATAGATCCAGGACAAACTCCTCATTTTTCTTTTCCTTTTAATAGAACTCTACTGTGCAGCTCCTCTGGAGCCAGCACCTTGTAAAGCTATTTTGTCATTACCCAAGTTGTTGTAATGTTCTTCTAATGCTAAATTCCCGCCCCAATTCAGTTTTCTTCCATCATTCTGTGTAACTATATTAGATAGGAAAGACATCTCAGCTGTTTACCAAAAGAAAGGGTTGCTTTATTGTGCTTGGGAATATAAACATTCCAAAAGTTTCCTTGGTCTGCCAGCTTTCCTCACCTAAAACTACAAAAACACATAATCTGAAAGTGTCTCATGTTTTGGAGATAGAAGGTATTTTGGGGCTATCAATCACAGGTCAGGTAAACACATCATCACTTTCCCATTAATTTTTATTGCTGTAAGAAAAAAAAAAAAGGGCTATAGACTGTCTGAAGGTCTCAGAGCAAGTCTTCCCCCTTGCACAGCAGGCCAAACCTTTACAGCTTTATCAGTTACTGTTTACAATATGTTCTATACTGAAAAATCCCTAAAATTGCTATTATTATTATTATATGCACATTTGTTCATTTGTTCTTCCTTAACGCCACAGAAAAGCTCGTTTGTCACATCACAGCTTCTCACCCTTTCTTTGTTTGAAACAACCCAAAGCGTACCATGGAGGGCACTGTATTTCCTCAGATAGATCTTTTTTTCCTATTTCACCTCATTTAACATACTAAGTACATGCTAGGATTGCAGAAAGAAGAATTGCCATACATTACCATCTGAATACAATGAGAACCCATTTTATGCTGCCTTAACTTTGGATTTCTAGTGCTTTGAATGCAACTGGGGTAAGCATTTTGCTTAACAATGGGATGCTATTATTAAGAAAATAACAGTTAATGGCCATATCTTCCTGCTCTAAGAACTCTCAACTGCATTGAAACATGAGGCAAATCCACTATTTTGCTGCTCTAAATGAAAGCACCACTATAGGTGAGATGTTTTGATTGTGCTGCCAAGCACTCTCCTTCACTCAGAATTTAACCTGCTCAAGTAATTTAACCGATACATAACATTATTTTAGACATTTTTTATTATTTGCAGATAATTATAGCTTATTATCTTACACATTGGCTAAACCTAGCATTGCAGGTGATTTTAATTGACCTCATGAACATCTCAGGTTCCCAATGACACATCAGTTCCTGGACTTACAGCACTGCAGGGCCTAACGAGAGGCTGGAAATCAGATGAAACGGTTTGAAGTGGAATGGACTGGCTGTAACAGGCAATACGGACTGGCGAGGTTTGCAAGTGCCCTGCCCACAGGTGAACAAGCGCGTGGTGCCAATCACCACACGCTCATAACAAGCAGCAGGGGAGCAGCACACCATTACAACCCAAAGTTGGGATTTCTGCCATTATAATGATCCAGTGACAACTGCAAAATCTCCCAGGTGGCTAGAGGCTTGTAACAACTCATGAGCATTCATAAATATGTGAGAGCTTGTGCCTTGCTTGCTGAGTTCATCGACCCCAGTGTTTCCACAAGATGGGGATATATACACCCAGTTAGTACTCAGGGGAGTGGGGCAAAGGACTCCCAGTGCTCACCCTAAAAAGAGCTGGCATTAAGCAGGCCAAAGAAGGCTTCTCAGCAGGGAATGAACATGGATTGTCTATCAATCTGTCACAGTAAAACCAAGCTCCAAAGCAGAGGCATTACTGCTCTTATGGACAAGGATGCACTGAGCTGCATGGGAAGTGGGCTGCAAGAAATGTGTTAAATAAAATGACATGGGAGCAGCAACAGAGGGGAAAGATGGAAATGAGAGCAGAGATGATATTAAGGCAGACAGCTGAGATAGCCTCGGAGTTACCAGCATGTGTGTCAAATAGCTGGTTGGTCCAAGAGTTTTAGTCACTGTTCTCACAGTCCCTCATCAGCAGACCCTGACTAGAGTCACCAAATTAATTTCTTTAAATATCTCCATGAGTTACTTTTAGAAATGCAACTTTGGTAGCTTTTCTTGTATGTACTTTACCAGCAAAGTTTATAACACTCCACAGAAGTTTCCAAGGGATTAAAATATATGGCGCCTGTATTTTATTTATAATCATGTGGGATAAAGTTTCACATTCCTGACATACTAAGTGAAAATAATTCTTTTGTATTTTAAACTACTTCCAATGCCATCTGGAGCATTTTAACTCTAGATGAGTTGCTGGTTGCTACCAGTATAAAGAACAAAGTGTTTTTAAGAAAGATGCATGGCTGCAAGTTGGCCTATTAGTATTCAATGGTTTATTTTTATAACTTTTTAAGATACCAGCTCTGATCTGCATGCAACTCCAATTACTGTTAATGGGAATTATGTGAACATCCAGAGTAGTTATATGGCCCTTAAACTCTTGGTACAACAACCCTCATTGTCGACTACTCTAAATTTGCATAAGCAATTAATGTCTCATTAATGTCTCATTAGGAACTCATGGTGTGAGGGAGGAAAGAGCATTAGTGCCTCTATGGAAACTGTATTAGGTCACACATGAAAATGACTTTACTGGTTTCATCTTGTTTTGTATTTGTACATGTAGAAGATGACAAAATTGCAGAGACGCGCAATTTGGCAAAGATCAGCGCGACTGCTGCAGAGCAAGGCAGGTCTGCAGTTGTGGAAGGTGTTTCCAGCGAGACACAAGACATTTAGGCAGGGACCAAAAAAAGCCCACTGAGCTCCTCTGGCAGCAGAGCAAGCTCAATGTGCTTTAATGTCTGCAAGTGGCAAATCCCATATTTAACTTCAAACAATTGAGTAGTCCTGCTGAAGTCAATTAAAGGCCTATATTTTGCTGGCACGTAGCCATCATCCCTTCACACTTACAGAAACCAAAACCACTTAGGTTTGGGGTTGTTCTGTTACATTCAGCAAACCACCAGGCTAAACCCATAAGGATCTTCCATCCCACAGCCTGGAAGTTCCTCTGCAAGGCTGAAGACTCCCTCAATACCTGTTCACTGTTGAGGTGCTCATCCTCTGAACCTCTCACTGAAAGAGAACCATGACATGGGAGACAGTATTTTGATCATTTATATTTCTAAGCGTATGCACTGTATTTACAACAGATTGTAAGAGAAAGCAGAAACTTTTGCAGGTACAGCAGAGTACCAAAGTTGACATCAGACTGTCTCAAACATCAGATTTTAAAAATCTCCAGTACAAAGTGTACTGTAACAGGAAGGTCGGTCGTTGCTGTAGGAACTGGGCTTTTCATTGTGCTCTGTATTTAGATGAGATCCAAAAATTTTGTTCAGAACAATCCAAATCTGAACCAGAGCACTGGCATCTGAACATCAAAATCTTCGATCTGTCCTACCAAAGCTTTCTGTGAAAAGCCCAAATCCTCTACAGTACTCCACGATGTTGAGAAGCCTCGGTGCAGTTGCTGCCTGGAGTGTTCTAAGGACCAGCAGCTGAAGGAGCATGGGAATGATATATTCAAGAGGGTCCACTTAACAGTCAGGAGCTGGATGAAGCCTTCTTACTAAACACATGCTGAAAAACCTTTACGTTGCCTGAGAGAACCCATTTCTTTGCCAAGAAAATCTAACTGGATTCATACTTTGAAGTCAAAGAACATCCTAACTATTAACTGAAAATATAACTAAATGTTCCTAGTGTATTCATAAACCCAAGGAGAGCACGGCTCCTGTTAGCTGTTACTTTTACCTTCAGCATCCTTTTGGGCTTCTTCGGCAAGTGCAGCTGTAAAGAGCAGCACATTTATTCTGAAGAGTCCCAAAGGGATTCAGTAGCTCCAATCAGGCTGTGCTTTCATACGTGCAGTGCCATTTCTTACATTACTGAAATTCCTCCTGCTTCAGCTGGAATACTATGGTATCTTCAGTTCAATGGGGTTACACGGCTCATCTGAGTGCCGGCTCCTGTCAGCCACAGAGCCCTGGGCCAAAGCTTACAGCTGGCATACAAAAAAACCCCAAACCAAACAAACCAGCACAGAGTGCTCTAATTTTCAGTGGAAAAGGAAGTGAAAAAACTAAAACAAGCACAGTGCAGGCCAAAACGGAGAGACACAAGCAGTTAATCAGAAGAACAGGCACGATGTTTAAACGTACCTGCAGTAATTTATGGAGAGAGCATTTTTTCTGGATAAGCTGTTTGCTATGCAAGTACATGGAGTTAATCCATTGCTGATTTGTCAGGATATGGACCATAGCACCTGAAGAATACTCCTGGCAAAAATTTCAGATCCAGCTACTCTGAACTGTACTTCTGATACCTCTCAAACCTGCTGGACCTGGCGTTAGCTGGGTTGAAGGAACACATGAAATTAAAAAGACCTTTGCCTGGGAAATGGTTGAGGTCTGGGGGGGCAGGGAAGACTGCTCCAAAGCAACAAATAGGAGTGCTGCAGGATTGTGGGGATGAAGCAGTCACAAGCAGAAAAAGTACAATGAAATACTGCCAACAATTCTCCAATATAAAGTTTGAAATGGTTAATGGTTGGACTTGATAATCTTAAAGGTCTTTTCCAACCTAAACGATTCTACCATTCTATGAAATCCTATTTAGATCCGTGTTTACATTAAACAATATAGCCATTTGTTGGAGAAACCAGTTTAGGGTCCCTGTATTCCCATTCTGAAGCTCATGAGACGCTGTGAGGTGTTAACAGGTGCCAGTTACAGAAATACAAGTGTCCTTAATGCTACACAGATAGAAATCTATGAATTTTCCAATGCATTCCTCAAAACAGTAATTTCTACATTTCTGTGCAACTGGAAAATCTTCAAAGGCATCAAGGTTTCTATGAGAAATCAAATTTATGCACTCAGCCCCGAGCCTGGGCACAGTAATGTTGCCCACAAACCAGATGAGAGTCCAATGGAAGGAAAACACTGCTCCTCCTTTTAACTCCCTATCCCTGTCCTTGGAAGGCAGCCTGTACGTCACCTCTTAAAGAAGAATCGGTAAGACAACAGGCAATGGTCTGTGATGAGCAAGACAACCACAGTCTCTCTCTGTGTTCACACAGGTATGTGATTCTTCTTTGATTCTGTAACTTTTAATGCCAATTTCTACATTTTAGAGTCATTCAGAAATGTACAAAGAGTTCGCAGTCACAGGGGATGCAAAATTCCCCTGGGGCTAGTCAGAGCTGTTTCTCCAAACCGGTCTTATTTATTATTCTTTCCGATTTTTATGAGTAAAATCCCTCTCTCTGAGATGGGAAGGTATTGCTACCCTGTGGAAATACTTATAAACTATGTTTTAAAAACATTTGGATCAGAGGCTTCTGATTTTGATCCATTTGCACCTGCTAAAGATAGGGTTAGCTACTCAAATGGCTGGAGGTTGAAGCTGGTGCCAATGTATTCTTTTCTTCAGACAACCACCAACTCAAGAGCACACCAGAAGTGAATTAAAAATACTGGAAATAGAATAAAGCCCCCCTTTTATACAGCTTTCCAGACTATACTCTGGATACCTTCCATCCAAGAAAGGTACCTCCATTTTTAAGAAAATTGTAGTAACTAGAATTTCAAGACTTGGATCTAAAGAAAACTTAAACCAATACAAGCTGGACAACCACTGGAGTTCACACAATTACACAAAGGGACCGACCTCCCTGCGTATCATTACGCAGCTCAGTCTGCCTTCTCGAGGCAAAATGGCTCAAGCTCACTCTTGCTGGCAGCCATCAGCACACAGCAGGTTTAGGAGAGTTGGGCTCAGCACGGTAGGGTGATGCGCTGAATTTAAGGACCTGACCTTGCAACAGCCAGCCTCAAAGCAAGACAAAAAAGACAGTTTTTAGCATTTAATACTAAAGACAGCATGTAATTAGCTGACAACTGTGATTATTTCCAAGTCAGTCTCTACTTCCTCGATACCACAGATGTTTTACTGTTTTGCTGAGCACATCTGTATTTCTGATTGAATCTTAACAAACCCTATGCTTACACAACCTTTCTGATTGAAATGGGATTTAATTACATACATTGGGGGGATAGCTCTCCCAAGCAGAGCCTCCTACATCTTTGCACATTATTGTAAAATAACCATTTTTTTTCAGGACAGAAATACCCTGCAGTGTGCTATGAGCCTTCTGTTAGATGTGTGAAAGATTGCTTTTCTAGTAAATCAGGACAGATCTGATATATTTTCTCTTCATATTCAGGATAGAATAACAGCATACTTAGCCTTAATTGTCTTTAAACACACTACCATGCAAAGAAAAAAAAGCATGACTGCAGAAGTTATTGAAACAAAGTCAACCTCCTGTAATTAAATGCACTGGCTTCGGTGGGGCTAAGCTTCTCCGGCTTTGAGCAATGCCAGCATTCGCACCACAGCCTGCTAACTGCCAAGCTCATGTTTTTCATGCTTCTGTGGAAAAGAACCAGATGAAACATTAACAGTGTTTATCTCTACATTTCTGTTCTGCCTTTTTGTAAAAATTGATGTGCTGATCAGTATTTCCACAAACGAACACGGTGTTAAAAAATACTTTTGATGAAACAGTTGTACTGCTAGTGGTGTTATAAACACAGATTTAAATGTTACAGACAATCTGTTAAATTTTAGTAGCGAGCATGCTTTATTATGCTATAGAACCCACTTTGGACCTCGCAAGTAAAATTTTCCGTTACCTTTTAATTAAGAGTCTTTTTGTAAGAGTATAATTTATCTCCAGTTGAGGCAACAGACTATATGAATAGAGCCTGCATCCATCTCAATGGATTAGCCCAAAGCACCAGACATTTTTTGTGAGGAATGAAAGCCTCTTGGGTTGAGGTTTTTTTCAGTTCTTACTCGCAGTCCCCAGGCCAACATACACCACCATGTTGGCATCCAACACAACAATCAAATGGATGGTTAATAACGATGATTTCATTGGGCTTTGATTTACTCAAGTGAATGATCAGAAAAACATTTTCAAAATGAGGGCTAACAATTATATTCTCCAGTGTGGTTTTAAAAAAGGAAGCTAAAGGAAGAGAAATAGGCACAATATGGAGATACTGATGAACAGGATTGTATACAGCCCCTACTCATAAGAAAAACTGGTTGATCTACATGCTCTGCAGACAGAGCGCAAGCCAGCTCCAAAGCAGACACCATGGAGGCCCCTTGGCACCTTGCTGGTCTTGGGCTACAAATCCCAGGCTCTCAGCAAGGCTCAGTCACTACAACTGCACCAAAACAACATGATTATGTGGCTCCTGGGTCAGACCTGCTTCGTGTCAGGGAAACCCAGGCAGCCCCAGGTCCCAGCAGCTTTAGCACCACCTCTGCCTGTCCTTCTGCAGTAGCAGGGCTGTGACACCCATCATGGGCACATCTAAAAGAGCTGGCTCCCAGCCCTCCTGGAGGCAGCAGCGGTGGCTGGATGTGGCATTGGCTCTGGAGACCAATGCTTTCCTTACAGGAGGCAAGGAAGCCAGTACCACATCTGCTTTCCAGGCTCGGCACTTCCATTGCCAGCATGAGCCTAAAACAGAAATATCTTAATTCAACAGGAGGTACTGGACAAAAGTGCCTGGCAGGGGACATGCGGTTCCCTCTGCCACCTCTGCAGTCAAAGCAGTGACACCCAGCATGCAGGTGTAAAAGGGAAGAGGGAGCACAAGTCAGAGCCCTCTGTCTTCTCCTTGTATCCCTAATTGTTTTCAGACTGAAATCTCAGTCCCATTACGGTCTCACCCTCTGCATTTACTGTACCAGGATGCCCAGGCACAGCCATAAACAAACAGACATGCTGCTTGCATGGACAAACTTGGCTCTGGTAGTTCAACGGTTCACCTTAAAATATGAAAACTTTCTTTTGCCAAAAGAGAAGATTGTCTGCATAAGCAAGCTTATTGGCACGAGTTTTCTCCCACATGCCTTCTCTCCCTTCTGCTCAAAAAATTATCATCTGATTACCAGTAGCCCCTGTAAAACAGCTTCAGTGTTCAGATCCTCGAGGATCAAATGGCATAAGTAAGCAACACAAGAAAGCATGCTGCTATGCCCCGAGATATGCGGAGGTTCATAGAAATGGTACAAATTTCTAGCATCCTGTTTGTTTTCCTGGTATTATGGAAGGTGTGTGTGTAACCCAATTTTCAGTCTTTCACTTCTTGATGCCATGTTAGCAACAATTGCAGCTCCCGAGAGGACCTAACAGTGTAGAGTCTCTTACTAACTCTGTACAGAGAGATTCTTTGGGGAATTTCATACTTCACAGTACAAGCCATCAATACCAAAAAATAACTGCCTCTGGTTGCACAAATCTTAATGCAGTTTACTGTACAGGCAGGAATGTTAACTCTTTAAAGCCCCTTTAACTGATGTTCTCATTTCAAACCACATTTATCTCCCAGTATCTCTGAGGTTTAGCAAGTCGTGTCTGAAATGGCATATTGTAATTACTTTCCTTCCGCCCCCCTCCCCAGTACATATAAATAAAGGCTTTTACATCTTACTTCCCAAGCTACTACGAAATGCCTTTGTTTTTGAACACAGCAGAACAAAACCAATGTTGTATTATTCAGTAGCCGTGGGAAATAGTTCTTTATTTGGATGCAATTAAACTTAAATGGTTAGTTCTGCTTTTTATCAAAAGCCTCTATGAAATATGTATAAACACAGCAATCTTTGCCTGCTCATTTATTCACTTTGAATAAACTATGCAGAATTAAATTGAGCTTTATTTCATTCTTGCTGTTAATAAGGTGGATAATTAGCTAGTAAGTTCTCAGGACATGTTACATGCTGCATTGATCCTGTTTCTTTAGTGTACTTCCAGAAAAAAAGGGGCAGGGCTCTTGATGCTTCAACCACCAGTATTTTCCCTTACTAAAAGCATAGCTCTGTGCACCAGCTGAAACTAGTGGATTTTGCCCAGTCTAGTTCTCACGAAGTCAATGAGCATTTTCGCTTTGATGGTGATGTCTGAGAGCCTGTGGCTGATTCTCATGGCATGAATCCACAGTGCTTTGGAAATCACAATTTAATCTGCAATGTTTCTTAAGCTTGCTTTCTGCCCAAGTTTTTTGGAGTGGGAGGAGATCTAACTGGACTTTTCTGAGAAGTGTTATTGCAAGGAAGTTTTAGGGAAAACAGAGGGTGGCTCCCTTAAGAGACAGCCTGAGGAATCACTACCAGTTTGCTACCAGAATCAGCATCCCTGGTGCAAACCGTTTGGGTTGCTCTGAGGTGGAGGCAGAGCTTGCACAGTCCAGCCTTGTGGCTCCAAATGCTTTGGGGCTCCCCCTTCCACAGAAGAAAACTCTGACACCCCCCCTTCCCCCATCCAGTTAAAGATCGCTTCCATTTTGTTTTGGAAACAGCCAACATTTTGCTTTCTTCTCCCCCAAAATAAAATTTGACCATTTTTTCTCCAAAGGAAAAGTAGGTTCATTTTCATCATAATTCTGAATGAAAACTTGTTCACAACAAGGGAAGTTCCTGTAGGATGGAAATAATGGAGATTTTATGGTTTTACCTATTGGAACCATCAGATGGCTGAAGCCACAAAGTTATGAAAAAGATCAGGTTGCCTGGGCAACAATTTTTTCACAGTCAGCAGATCAGTCTTGCAACTTATTTTTAGCTTTTCTCAAGGAGAGAAGTACCATTTCAGTGGGAATGCTGGCAACAAACAAACAAAAAAATGCACTGTTCCTAGAAGTAGTAAAAATATTAGTTTGATTACACTGGTATGAAAGAAAATATGCTCTCTGCTTCTGCAAACAGGCAAAATCCCAAGCTTTTAAAGTGACAACTCACAACATGCATGGAAAACACTGATTTTCATGAGCACAGTCAGCTGCTAACACATATATAGATGGATAGTTACACATTTAAGAGATAAACATGATTTCCCTGCACAGAACTCAAAGTCTGTTGCTACATCCTACAAAGCAGCTATAATAATTTATTTAGCAAGTCCCTGAAATTTATATTCATATTACATGCATTTCAACATTTGTGTAGGGTAAATATATATTAGAGAATTTGCCACACTTCTCAGCTGTCACAAATTTTATCTTGGTGCTTGTCTATGTGAAGCAACATTAAAAAAACAAAAACAGGAAAGATAAAACCATATACAATTAGTTATGCTGTTCTAAGATAGCTTTTATTACCATTTATCCTTGCGAGCAGCAACATGTGCTCAGCAACTCAAGACTCAAATAAATAGGCTCTAGCAGTGCACTTTGCACACTGACACAATGCTATCTCTAAGGAAATGGTTCTGATGTTTCAGGGGGATGCAATGGGCAAAAAGCATTTTCTGAAGAACCTGAATTGCCATCCCTTGTTGAAGAGGTGTTATTTCTATCTCCATGATAGTGAAACTTCCCGACGATCAATAAACCTGGTCTACAGACCCTCTGGAAACAGTACTCGTCCCATGGATTATGCCTTTAGAAGTACACCTGAAACTTTTTAAGCTTTCCAATCAGATGCAACTGTCACCTCTCCAACCAGCAGAAGTTTTATTTCCTAGCTCAGCACAAATTTCTACTTCGAGTTTATATGTGAAGAAAATACACAGGTAGATGTTTTATTCCTCATTAAGCTACTAAGGCTAGTTTTAGAAAGATTTCCTGTAAATGCAAGTCCAGGTGTGCTCTCAGACAAGCACGAGTTCTTTACCCAATTAAACAGTCTTATTCCTTCCAGGTGGCCACCAAAGCCCGCTGTCTTTCCGGACATGCTTTGACTCGCTTGTGCTCAGGCTCTGCAGAGAAGGGATGCGGGAGGGACAGCAGAAATAGCATTTCAATTGCAATTCCCTGTTCCAAGAACTTTCTGTCTTTGGAGGGGCCAAGCCAGGATGCTCTGGATTTGGGTGGCCGCCAGCGACACCACAGCCCTGGACCAGGCATTCTGGCCTCTGCCCATCAGACAGATCTTACAAAGCTACAAAAAGCCCCTGGGAGAAAGCACCGCCTGGAGAGAAAGGAGGAGCCGTCACGAGGAGCTGAGGCCCTTAGATTTTCAGCTTTGTGCAAAATGAGGGTAACACATGGCCCACTGCGTAACTCCCATTCCCATACAATATAGGCATCTAAGATAAGCAGGTAAAAGGGAGGAGAAACAGAGACCAATTCAAGTATCAAATAGCCAGCCCTCGGCCAAAACACATTACATCACTGGTAACATCTGTGCTAATTGCCCCATTTTGGGAACCTTCCTTCGTTCTGTTGCATAATTCTACTACAACATTAATTAATAACATGCACTAATCTGCACTTAAACTCCCTTTGTACCCAGATGTTGATATGACCCCTAGCTAGTCACTCCTGTCTAGGTCGATTTATCATCCGGTAAACTCAGGCAGCTTTCCTCCGCTCGGAAACTAAAATTCTCAGGAGCATAAAGCATCTAGTATCTCAAATCATGAATCCCTGTGTATTTTTTGCATCCAACTCCTATCAGTTATTTCTTCATAACTGGGACACACTATGACTTATACCCCCTTACCTGTCACCCTTAATTTTGGTCTGAATGTATGCAATTCAGCTGTGTATTTCAGATGCTACTGGCATTTCAAAACCTGGTGCAATATGAAGGTTTCCTTAGCAACAGTCACCATAAGAAGCCGTTTAAAGATGCCTTGCCTGACTCCTGTAATTCTGCTTTTCAGATATTTATACAGGTAAATCAGATATAAAGTTCTGACATGAATTTACAAAACAGCAGCAGAAAAATAAGTGTATTGAGTCTGAATACACTCTGAAAACATATCTCCCATTTAAGTTCACAGCATTATATCCAGCAACTTGCACAAAAGCAAGAAGGGATAACTTTTCTAAAAAGAGTAGCCAAAAAAATTCCTCTCTTCCAAGAAAGCTTGTCTGTGTGATCACCTTTGATAGGAATGAGCCACACTATATATTTATTATCTGTCATGTTAAGATAATTAAACAGCTGGTTTATGAACCATTGAACTAGTGTGTTAGTTGATGATGCTGTAGGTTTAGTTGCAATTCATACTCTAGTCCATCTTTCATAATAATCTAATAATGAGGTATCAATTAATTATCACAGCTTTGAAAGGAGAGTGTGGAAAATGTCATTGCTTCAGTAATGTCTCCAGTAATATTTTATTTTCTCTTTAATTATATCCTGAAAGCAAATCCAGCCAATATAGCTGCAGCAAAGTCACCACTTGCAAATGGCAGGCTAGCAGACCATTAATCAATAGGCTCTCTGCAAGGAGATACCTCTCCTATGCTGAGCAAAACATGAGTCTGATTTTACAGGAGGCATAAGCAATAAAATACCTACTGCTAATATCTAATGTGATGATTCCCTTTTACTTGTGTACCTGCCACTGTGAAATATTACCGAAATAAGCTGTTTTCAAGCACATTACTTTCAGCATCAGTAAATCAGCATTTCACTGGCAAGGAAAAAAAACACACCCTTACTTATGCAAGACCCCTTGCAGAAACATGCTATTTTTGGAAGAAACAGCCATAATAAATGGGGTTTTTTCCCCAGAAATCATAGCTGTTGTCCATGAAAAAGAATTATCCAGATCTCAAAGCAAGACAGAAGCATGGAGGGTGAAGTGAAGAATATAAAGAAAAGCCTTGAAATCTTTGTTAGGGCAGGGACCTTGTTATAATTCTGCTCTCTTTGCTTGGGAGGCTGGCAACCTTTTCCTGCTGCTGTTAAGAAAGGTTTCTTTTCCCTAGCAGCCTATGGATAATGCTCTCTCTCAGCCCTTCTCTTAGCACACCTTTGCAAGAGAACCATTTAATAAATAAAAAACTTCTAGTTGATGAGACTGTAAACCAACGGCAAAGCCAAGGCATTGCCAAAGACAGGAGGAGGCATAAACTGAGAGCCCTTTGATGGGAACAAGGCAGATAAGGGCAGTAGAAAAGCTGGTGCAGAAGGAAGACAGTCCATCCAAGAGCTGTTGCAGGAATTTGATAGCATGACCAGAAGCATTGGTGGTATTTTTTTGCACTGGGCAGTTGCAATCCTCTGTGCTTGCTGCCCATTTGCCCAACAGGAACAAAATTTGGTCCTGTAAATCTTGTATGCCTAATTGGAGCAAAAATACAAATTAAGAGCCAGTGGCTTGGGAGAAGCTACCCTTTTGGAGGAATTTGGTTTTTGACATCTTGTTTGTTTTCCAGAGGCACACAGGTAAAAAAAGTCTGTCCCCCTGCAGATCTGTCCCACTTCCAGAAGCAGCACCTCCTTTCCTTCCTTCCTGCCACCAGTCCAGAGCTCTGTTCTGCCTTTCTAACACCTCCTCCCACCCACTTCTGGGGAAAGGGAGAACACCCAGCCGAGGCTGCCGCTGGGACCCCGTGCCCTGTAGAAGGTCAGCCCAGGCACGTATCCCCTCTCTGCAGCTGCTGTGAGGCACCAACCACTGCCTGGATAAAAAAAAAGGCTTAACCCACCCAAACACCTTAAAGAAGTCTTCAGGTATAATTAAAGCAGAATATTCCAGGAATGAACAGAAATTCTTTCAAAATCACTTAGCAAATTTAGGCATTGTTTGGGACAGGGTCTAGGAGCAGGGCTTTGCCATACTTCCACCACCTATACTGATGAACACCAGCTTCTGCATAGGACAACCACACCACTCTCAAACAAAACCTGCCCATTTGATACAAAAGGCTCTGCCAAAAGGCCAGGTCTCTGCTGCTGTTTACATATTCTTTTTAAAGCCCACTTATCAAAAAACACAAGTAGATTATATAGATTCACTTTTTCAAACTGGCTGGAGTAGAGGCCTGTGAGTTTTGAAAGGTCAGTCATGGTTATTGACTGCTTCATAACAGTACTAAAAGCTTTTTCATAGCAAAAGCACTTGATCACTGAAAAAATATCGATTCGGGCACCAGAAAATACCACTGTACAGGACATGAAGAATATTGCAGAGCCAGAGGACTTAAACACACAAAGAACAATTCATAAAAGCTTTTCATGGTTGGCTTTAAAGAAAAAGGATTATTAGATCTTTGCTTTTTTTTTAATTGCTAGCTGGACAAACTACTGCTATATTATGTTGATTTTAAGGAGAAATATAAACACTTTCTCATTTTTTTTTCCTCTATGTGTTGTGGTTTAACCCGGCTGGCAACTAAGCACAACATAGCCGCTCGCTCACTCCCCCCCTCCCTCAGTGGGATGGGGGAGAGAATTGGAGAAAAAAAAAAGTAAGACCTGTGGGTTGAGATAGAGACAGTTTAATAAGAGAGAATAATAATAATAATAATGGTAAGAGAATATACAGAATATATAAAATAAGTGATGCACAATGCAATTGCTCACCACCCGCTGACCGATGCCCAGCCCGTCCCAAGCCGTGATCACTCCCCCCGAGCCACAATCACACAGCCCGCGACCGACCGACTAACCCCCCCAAGCATGACATTATATGGTATGGAATAGCTCTTTGGACAGTTTGGGTTAGCTGTCCTAGCTGTGCTGTACTCCCAGCTTGTTATGCACCTGGCCGAACAGGAGAAGCTCAAAAAGTCCTTGAGCAGTCTGAGCACTACTTGGCAACAACTAAAAACATCAGCGTGTTATCAACATTCTTCTGGTACTAAATCCAAAGCACCGCACTATGCTAGCTTCTGTGAAGAAAATTAACTCTACCCCAGCCGAAACCAGGACAACGTGGTTTCCCCTCTTTGACTTTTCCTTCTCAGAGAAGCTGTTTCCCATCTTGTGGCAATGGCGGTATTCATGCCTGGAGAGCTGACTTCTCTCCATACCCATCCCTGAACAAAACCTCATCTCCCAGCCTTTCACATTGCCTCCAAGGCATTTGGGCACACAACAGGATGAACTCAAGGGACAGCACCTTTCAGCAGAACATTTTTCTGTTGTGCCAGGACACTGCTTGTTGCAATATGTATTTTATTAAGAATATGAAAGGTGCTCATACTTGGGACTAAGTGGATAAAGATCAGTTCCATAGCCTACACTGTAAATGCAGAACGCTTTGCAAGCCACAGATGTCAGAAGATTTCTTGAGTCTGCCAACACATACAAGACTGCTCCAAGAAGGGGACATTTAAATGTAGTTTTGGACAACTGCATGAATAGACAAGGTGCCACCTTGGCCCTCAGGGGTAAGTTCACAAAGTTCACAGCTGCGATGTTAACATGGGATGTCATCCTAGAGATACGGAAGATGCTTAATCCGGGATTAAGAGATCACAGTTCCTTCTCTTAGGTTTCTAAAGCTCGGGTGGCAAACAAGGACAATTGAAGTCATGCACCCTTTCGGTCTATGCCATACGCAGAACGTACATAACTTGTCACATGGCATTTTCTGGGGTTAAATCCTAGAAGAGGGGGTTAGTTGGCCTCAATTAACATCACAGTCGAACAAACCATGCAGTTATGCACAGCAATATGCATCTACCTGGAACTGGGTTTTTTTTCTGGTTTTGGAATGAAGTTGTAGATTGACTGATAGAAGCCTGTAAGCACTTCTCTTTACAAACTCATTAAAAAAATATAAACTGTGTGCATTCAGGCTTCTAATGTCAGATGGGCTGGGACAACAGGGAGCAAGGAGCATTGCAAATTCAGTATTTTTCTCTTGGAAAAATCTATGAGGAATCAAAAAAAAAAGGACAAAGAAAAAAAAAAGGGAATTAGCTGATGTCTACAGAAACTGAATCCATCTCCCCTTGGCTCACATACATTAACATCTAGGGAACTTCCCCACAGGGAACATGTTAAGTAAAGGATAACAGACAGGGTTTCCACTGCACTACAGACAGAAATTTCTATTAACTTATTAGTGAATGTGGACAATATGCTTTATAAATTTCTTAGCGGGCATTTTAACCAAGTTGTAAAATACAGCAGTGTGAAACCCTTTCAGATAGTGCCATTACCAGGATGCAGATCAGCGCTTAAGAAATGAGCTGTAGTGACAGCTGCGTGTACCTGGAGTCAGATTCCTCCGCAGCTTCAGTGGGAGAAAAAAATATAAGAAACATAATTAGGACTTTGAAAAATGTAACTTATGACACTGAATAATGCGTGAACTTGGCCAGTGTTTGCTTTGAAGCTTGCATAACACTCAATGTTTTAGTATTTACTACACAAGATGTACCTTGATCAGCATCAAAATAAAACTTCTTCCCCAACACAGTACTATTCCTGCAGATGCTGCTGATGTCCATCAACAAATGCTGTTCAAAAGCTTCTTAACTAATCAAACAACATGAATTTGTGAATGTGTTTTGCATCAGTGTTCAGAATTCGAGTATACTTGCCAGAAAAATTCTTGGGTTTGTTACCTAATCAAAATGATGACTTCCATGCTCTGACAGGCAGTGGAACAGTTGTTTACTACCCATTGAAAATTCACTCAGCATTGCTCAGAAATAATCTCCAGGAATGCAGCTCCGTTGATCACTATCACACATTCTCTCCTTACGTTGCTGCTGGAGGCCATTCAGGTTTCAATCCCAAGGGCCACGATTCAACAGGAGACAGAGGTGACCCTCCCTTGCAGCCCACCTCCATGACCCACTGCCGGGGCACACACAATCCCACGTTTTCTGGAGCAAAAAAGTCCCTTTTCTCAGCCACAATTATATCTAGAGGGTCTGGGTACTTCTGCAAATATACACATGCTTTCTCAGAGCATCATTACAAAAGACGGGCACTGGTGACGGTAATAGGAGCAAAAGAAACTTCAACTCTCATGCTATCAATCAGACCATCCTGGAATCAAGAAATCCCTTAAATCAATACCTAAATCCCAATGCACTCAGTGTTATACTAGCAACTTAGCACAGTCTTTAAGACCCGACAGTCTAGGCTTTTTTTTTCCCCCCCCCTTTGTATTTTTTATTTTAAATACACTTTGGCTGTTGTTACACTTCTTCCATTACTGCCTTTGCCTGCTTGCCCTTTCTCTACTGAGCCTCACAAATTGGGACAAAAAAGACCAAGAAAAAAATGTTTTTATGCTGTGAGAGTTTCATTTCTTAAAGCAATGATCTTGTATTTAATACACTTAGGGCAAGTCTGATTTCTCCATAAGGTTTCACCCTTGCTGATGAAGGAGAAAGATGCGTCTGAAATTATTTACCTCTGGCCAAAATGCTCTCACTGTGCAAGTGGGAACTGAACCCTGCATTTTCCTTGCAGAGGCAGGCGACCTACCTAGCACACACGTTTCTAGATGTTATCTACTCACAAGCATGTAATAAAGATGTTTTACTTCAAGCCTCTGGGTAAAGAGGTGCATAAAGAGAACCACTTTAGAGGGATTTTGGAGAAGAATGAAATCCTGGCTTCACAGACATCCTTGACAATTATTCCCATTTACATAAAGAGAGACAAAGATTTAAATCCCAGTAAACAGCGGTTTTTTTTTTTTTACCATAAAAACAAGACAACTTTTCATTTCCTGACTCGTGTGCACAGAAATAATTTGTGGACTACTTACGTATGAAGAACACATTTTTCACACCAGATAGCAAATGGGTTCTTCTGCAAACTGAAACCATACTCTGTGGCAACATTTGCTATATGTTCATTAGAGAAAGATTAATCATAGGGGGCTAGCTTTTGAAGATGAGCTGTGCAGCACTTGCTTTGCCTGCTATTGTACTGAGCATATGTTTTCTGCTACAGTTGACAGGTGGTACTGTTTTTTTATTGAAAACAATTAACATCAGGGTCAAAATGGTTGGATGCTTTATTTTTCTGTTCCAGGTCTGGAAAAATGTAATTAAAAATAATAGACAGGTGCTTACTTTAATTTTTAACTGTGTGCATGCCTGGTTGTGTGCGTAAGTAGCAGCTCAACTAGAAGCACGTTACGTTGTTCATGCCTCAAAAGGCAAATCCACAGACTGGGGTTGAAAAGCACTTTTCCCGCTGAAGTAATGCAAGACAACATATATAGAAATTTAGTAGTAACCTTTAGGAGCATGGGGGGGCCTGACCTGGCTTACAGGCAGATAAACCTCGTTCATGAGGTGTGTCTGGCAAAAGCTTCCCCTCAGGTAACTCCTGCATTTATGTGCTGGTGTTTACTTGACCATTTACAGGGTGATAAGGAAGATTATAAACCCAACTCCTACCCAAGTCTGGGTTTTTTCTCTTCCCCAGCAAATACAGTTACTTGTATAACTAAATAGATGCGTATAAATATCTTCAAGATTTCAAATTGTAGGATATTTAAAGCTGCAACGTCTGTTCTTTCAACAACAACAACAGAAAAAGGTTTTGGCTTACTTTCTGCTAAAAGAAATCTGGATTTTTGCAATTTATTTTTTTCTGCAGTCAATGAGGATGAAGAGAAGCATGACTGCTAGGTGTTGAAATAAAAAGGAAAAAGCTTCAAACAAAGCAATTATGGGAATGAGTAATAAGGGTAATACTAGAAGAATATTACAACTGGATTTTTATTTACAAGGATCTTTACATTCATTGGTTTACTAAAATGAACCCTTTAAACTAATAACTAAGTAGAAAGTTAGTCAAATACTCAGTTAATTACAGATTACCCCCCAGTCTGAAGCACTTCTAGACAAAATACAGACTATATTGAACCAGTATTTTAAGTGCAGTTGTATCATTTAGTGCAGACAGAAATAAGATGAAAATCCCCAAACTAAAAAACCACACAGTTTGTTCAAGCTTATTCACTTCACTGAGAAAAAAATGTACCAACTACAGACAAATCAATAACATTCTCTAAGCAAAACTGATCATTGATCTGCCATATTATGATCATTCCAACCAAAATTAATTCTAAAAGCTGTGCTGATTTATGTATTGGACCACTCATAGCAAGAATGAAGGCTGGTGCCTTGTTAAAACACATTGCCAGAGATGTGAGAAAATAAAGATGAGTGTAATGTTTAGCATGAAGCCAGTACTAATGTGGCAACTAAAACTATTAATTATGTCCACAGCTCTGTGATTTTTTTAACCAGTCTCAATACAGTATTAATATTACCATTGTTAAGATTTATTTCCTGGCTTAATGTTCTATTTTAAATTTTAATTTCAAGCCATTTTAAACTCAGCATACAAACTGTCAGTTCAGAAAGCATGTTCATTAAATCACAAAAATGGCAGAAATTTTCTAATTATCTGAGCTAGAATCCAGCCTTTAAACCACACATCCTGATTTTTCCATTATTTAAGAAAAACCTGTACATGGAAAAAAAAATTAAAAGCCTCTGAAGTTTATTTAAAGTGAATCTTATTCATAGGGATTATTTGCCTTATTTAAGTTGATGTTATTTAATCTTGGCTATTACAAGCTCTAAGGTACTCTCTGTGGATGAATGTTAAGTCCCTGCAGCACTTCTGGGATTGGCGTACATGTGTCTGGCTGGCTCAGTACCTAACCACTGTGTATCGCTTGGCCGAAGGCTCGAAGAGGAGCAGGCAGTACGTTCAAGACTCGTAGATAGTCTCCCCTATTCATGCCTCAAACTCCAGCCATGTTACTTACTGTTGTACCTAAATTAAAATGACTCACTGTCTTCAGGACCTCTTCCCTGAAATGCAAATTCAGAGCTTAACCCAACATCTAACATGAATTCCTACCACACGGAGCATCTCTCTGGCTGTGGGAAGCTAATGTGGCAATGAGGAGAAACCCCATCCTGATGTAAGGACGACCTATTCCTTCGGCTTTTGGCAGCCAAGACCAGCTTTTCACCACCATGCACAGAGTGTTTCATCTCTGCCAGTTTATACCACCTAAAGCCCCCTGACCCTTTTCCAATCTCAAATGCATATTGTGGCAGATTATTTTTTAAGAACCCATAAAACAAAGCCAAACATTTTGCTTCAAAAATAAGACATAGGGCTTATCTTATGGCCAAGATAAAGTCTTTCCCTTTTGTGGGAGCTCAGAATTCAGCAACATCACATCAGCATACAGAAGCATAAGGGGGACTGGAAGAACACAAGTCTTTTCATAAGTCACTATGAGCTATCCCTGGCCAGGCAGCTATCCCTCACCTAGCATGAGATAACATAGCTGACATTTCTTTTTTTTCCCCAGGATATTCTGAAGCCAATTAATCCATTGCACAGATTAATGAGATGAAGGGACGTCCTGACAGGTAGAAAGCCTGGTACAACCATTTTGCCATATCTTTGTATTTTAAATGTAAAAAGTGAACATACCGTGTTCAGAAAATTTTTATTGATAAAAGCAAAGTTCTAGATGGATAAAAAATTAATCCAGAAGCCCTGGCGTGATGGACTGATTCAGAGCCAAGATTTCCATTGTCTTTTAGCTTTCTGATTATACTTTAAAAGGGAAAGGCTTTCTGCTGTGTTAAAATACCCTGACAAACACTCGGTGTTAAACTACTTAAGTAGCACATTGCTTTTGAGCACGTACAGTTAAAATGCACTCCTGCTAATAAGACTCTCAAAAGTCAAAGTTTTTATCACCCACTCACATTGTGCTTGCAAAAGCCTGATTCATTGTTTTGCAATACCACCTCTGCTGGTGGGACCCAAGGAGTTTGTGGTAGCTAATACATTATAATTTAAGCAGGGATGTGCCAGACCAGCGCTATAATTAATTATTCTCGCATAGCGACACCCACCAGCAGCAGGAACTACGCCTCAGACACAATGATCTCAACGGACTTGATAAGTTTTATCTGTTTGAATGAGTGTTTTTACAGATCATATGGTGATATCTGAGATGCTCTCCCAGAGTCTGCTGGTGCTCATTGAAATTGGGTGCTTTCTTAGTTTCGATAATTGTCTTGGAGGATTCAGGAAACAGGTTGGAATCATTTTGTTTTAAACAGGGGGCTGAAAACTTCATTTGCCCTCTTACATAACAGGAGACCAGAGTCTAGCCAAGAACAGACAAGAAACCTCAATACAAAAGTAATTTGTCTCCCATCCAGCAACTCACAGGAGCTTTTTACTCCATTTTCTGGCCTTTTATGCTAGATGATCCTTTTCCCTGAAGCGGTCAAGCTGGCTGTGGGGACTGCAAACTTCACTTCCAAAGCTTGTCACCCACCAGACTGCTAATTCATAGAAATAAAAGACCTAACAGTGCTAAAAAAAAATTCAGCCCTTGAATAATACTTTGATTTGATGCTGAAGCATCTCCATTATCGTTCCCAAATTTAAAACCCGATTCATCTCTTGCCAACTACTTCAAACAGAGCTCCTTACTGAAAAAAAATCAGGAACTGTAGAATTTCATGGAAACTTATACTACCTATCCAAAACAGCTCAAGTAATTGAACTATTTCCTCCCTAGAATCTGCCAAGGCAAATATCTGTATCATAAGATAATGATCCACATCTCAGACTAGAATGAAACAGAGATGAGAGCAAAAAGAGAGAAAATGGATGTAGTCCAATTCTTGTAGCTCTAAAGCAGAGGAACAGGTAACTATGATATCGTGTTTACGTCATTAAATATACTTTAATGTAGACAATCATGTTTTAAGATGATCCTCTGCTCAGACCTATGTAACATGGGCCATCAAACTTCACTTTGCCTTCCTACTCGTGAGCCTAATGAAGTGCTCTGTCTTAAGTGCACAGCCTGTACTTGGAAAAAAACCTTTTTGGCTCTGTCTTGACTCGAAGCAACAGAAGCCTGTTGTTTCACCTGAAAGCTTGTTATCAAGGATATTCCACCTCAAATTAAAAGTGTGTCTTATTTCTTGGCATTTGCCTGAGTTCATCTTTCAGCTCCTGCCTCCTGCAAGAGACCATCGCTTAGTTTCAGCACAGAATAAAATGCACAAACAAAAAAAAATCCTCACTTTATGAACCCTTGTGTAAGAAATGTAAATCTACTGACAACTTCAGAAGAAGTTCACTGAGTACATGTCTCCCAGCCTGAAAACCACCGCTCAAGCCTTTGATGCTCTCAAGAGCTAAACACCAGCCATTTACTCCCCAGCAGACAAGGCAGGCTTTGCTACCCCTGCATAGCTGTCAGCCTAGCAAAGCAGCATCATGCCGCCGCTCATTTTATCCATACAGAAGTGCACAATACAGCTCTTAACTAAGTGCCTCATTATATAAGAAGCAGACTTTAAGTGTCTTGAAGAGAACACTCACCTCTTCGAGCAGGGCTGGTGGAAAGCGAGCCACATTAACCGGGCTACTTAAAGGGTGGTCTGGGCTCAAAACCCAGTTTTCCATACAACACTCGGCTCAGAGACCTGCAGCCACAGACTCAGCTCTACACAGACCAGAGGGTTCAAAGCCTGCTGCCACCAGTGCACCATTGCACCCCAGGCCCGCAGGAAGCAAACGGGGCTCCGCAGAAGTGCCAGACTTTGGCAAGGAGGGTTCAGACTGTGCTGCTCTGCTGCCCTTCCCCATGCCAGGAAGCAAAATGCTCTGGCTTTATGCAAGCAGGTAGCATTTCTGTTGCTCCATGCCAGCTCTGATCCCATCTGAACACAGGCTTCCTCCCTGTGTGCTTGCACAACCCGGAGCATGCAGGCTGCCAACTGCCCTGTGCAAAGCACCCTCTTTCACCCGAGCATCAACAAGCCGCCTTCTGTCTTCCCTCCTGGGTTTCCCCAATAATCTTTCCCCTTTCTCACCACACACTGCAAGAGTTGTCGCAAATAAAAATTCAAACAAAACCACCCCGCCCCCTGGCAGCCCCCTTAAACTCTTATTCTAACATCTCACACAAAAGATGCTCTTTGGCCCAATGGGGTCACAAATCAATGCACGGGTTTTGAGCTGAGTATTTAGTGTTCCTTGTAGGCTGTAGCAACTTAAAACTGTAAAGAATGAGCTGGGGCCGTTTTGTCACCATTTATTATGTTGATTGTGTATTTATTCCTTGAAGCAGGATTCTGCTTAATGTTCTGTGCTTTGAAAAAGCCTGGCAGCTGGTGTAAATGAATTATAGACCCATTTGCCACCAAATCAAAGCCCAGAGCCAGATCAAAGCCAGATAAAAAAAATCATTTTTCTGTCACAGACTGGATGGCTTCTTCTCTGCCCTGTAAATAAAATTGATATTATTTCATCCAACTTCTATTTTCTCCTGATCAAAATATGATTATGTCTAATGCTATCCTGTCCAGGGCACTGAAGTTATACGAGATGTGAAAGCTTATTGATGCATTCAATTACTGGATGCTGCTCCATTGTCTGCTGAGCAGAGATGCTCAGTTATCAGTTCTTTAGAGCTGTACATTTCTGCCTAACAAAGTCATAACTCCCACAATTACCTGCCTGATGGATGGAAAACAGAACTATCTCACGAGTCCAATGCTGTTATCGGCTCTTCTCCATCTCTAAAATTGCTTTATATTAATGAGATTAGGGCTGTGAAAGAGGTATCACAAGATTTAATTATTTATATTTTTCCTCCTACGGTAGCAACATGCTCATGTTTCTTGATCTGCATAATGATTTTTCTATAGCACAGCGTTTCCACAGCAAGAACTGGATGAAATGTGAAAAGCAATGAAATGTAACCTTTCTAAAGGCTTACGTAACCAGGGCTTACATATCTATTTTCCCACCATCTAGACATCTAACCCATACACCACAACAGTTGTCACAAGAATCCTCGGCAGAACCTGCACCGAAAGGGACACCCTTGCATTTAATTAGGCTGAAACACAGACTGAGCTCTCAGGAGTGAGGTGCAGCAACCGCAGGTACCCACGCTATTTATAAACATACTGAATATCAGTGACATTTTTCTCCCTATAGCTATCCAGCAACAACCGTCCGTGCTTTATAACGATACTGAGCAACGTGCTGGCATATGCAGGATCCTGCTCTCCAAATACCAATGCACTGTCACCTGTACTGTTTTCCTAGGAAATCTAGTTGGAAGTTATATGACCACTGGTGGTGTATTTTTACCTCTGCCTTGGGCTTGTAAGATTATTTTCTCATCAAATAGAAACACCTTCTTTTTTACTATAATTTACTCTGATAAGACAGACCAGAATAGGTATTTTCCACATGGTTGTTCTGGGTTGCTATCCCTACAGTAAGCACTGAGATTTTAATATAAACAATATAGCTGTGATACCACACAACCACCCTAAAGGCTGTTGAGGCTCGTTCTATGTTTATTATTGTTATTTATGTTACACAAAAAAAAAGCATTTCAACTTCATCATTATAAAACAGAGCAAGTTTCTATCCCACAAGAAAGTTATTATGGAAGTGAAGCAGGTGGAGATGATCCTGCAAGTACAGCAACTTGGGAAAAAAAAATCCTGGTCCAAACTAGGCTGTTCAGAAATGTTGCTGCTCCCTGAAATGTGCAAGCAAAATATTTCACCAGCTAAGAGATTAAATTCTCTCTTCTTAACATTTAGTAATAGGTGATCTGGGCTTGGTCCAGCACAGGGCGTAGTGTGATGCTGAGGCTCCCCTGGCCCTGGGAGCGGCGAGATCATTTAGCAGCTCCTTTTAGCACTTCTGACTGCATATTGCATACGGTTGGTGACACTTAATTCATCATCCTCAGCACCCAAGAGGCAGAATTATGGAGCACTTCGGAACTGACCACACAGCCCCATGTCCTGCCACTCCTCCCACCTACTTGGCTCAGACTCTGACCATCTTTCAGGCAAAAAGGGTTAAAGCGTCACTGCCGCACAGATGATTTTCAGTGGTATTTCTCCCTCTCAGCTCATCGTCCTGTAGCAGTCTGACTGCTGTCACCCTCCTTTATTATATACAGGAGATAACAGGAGTAATCTTTAGTTCAGAGATGACAGTTTGTTTTATAAAATCTTAGCATGGTGTAAGCAGCATTACTTGGTGTCACTGGCACATAGCTTGAGGTACTCACACCAATGCCAGAGATAACCACATCTTCCCTTTAGACCACAGATTTATTTTGGATGCATTAATACAGCACTTTTGCCAGAGTTCAGTCTGCTGTAACATTTGAGGGAGATCTGTTACACTTAAGATCTATACTGCATTTCATACAGAAAAGCAAAATGGGTATTTTTCAGATCAGAGTAGTTAAAGCAGTATAGATAAAATCCTGGGACAACAGCTTTGAAGACAAGACATCTGCATTTATTTAATCATTAATCTCTTTGGACTTGTACTTTTCTCCATATCTCAAATATCGTTTCCCTTCTTTCCTCAGGAACTTGTAACTCTGCTGTAAGAAATTGCAAATCAAGGTAGTTCATCGGTATTTGTTTAGAAAGCATATGTTATCATGTGAAGTGGAACTACTTACGACATTTTCAGAAAGCTATGAATAATCACACATCATTAAAACTGTTGATTGAAACAGTGCTTTGCCATGACATTTTTAATCCATGGCATAAGTAAATGCAAAGTCTCCTTAGCAAAAAGAAAAAAGTCCCAAAACTCAGAGTATTATACCCCAACGTGTTCCATCTACTCTTTATTTTACATCTAGGATACAAAAGGAAGGAGTTTCTGGCAAAGCCAATAGCAAAACTTCTACTGATTCCAGTGGGATCAGGTTTCTCCAGTTGTGGTAATTTCCTAAGGAATAAACAGTATATGTTGCCTTCGGAAGGGAGCTCAAGGCTCCTTTCTATCGCACGTAGAATCTCTTGATAGCTCTATGTTCTTCACATTAAAAAGCTGCTTTATTTTGCTGAATTCAGAATATCAGCCTACTCTTTGTTAAAAAAACCAAAACAGTAGTTTCACATAAAGTACATGCTGGGAATAAATCCATTTGTTTATAGAAATTGTTAAGACCCAGGAGTGTGAGAAATTGAAAGAATAAAATTTAGCCAGCACAGAGCATAGGCGAACAGGCATACCAAAAGATGGAGCAAGTTCTCCTCATACCCCATGTGGTGGGAGTTGATAGATTCATCACCCCTGCAGGCAATACATACTGCATACAAACTTGGTACATCTGAGACACAGGCTGCCGTCTCAAACAGCCCAGCAAATGGTCCTCGGGAACACCAAGGTCCTCCTTATTTCCAAACAGGTCTACACTAACCAGGAAACCACTATCTAGGAAGAGGCAGTCATTGCCAAGCTGGTTTCTTAGTGACCAACAGGAATGAAACAAAATCCATTATACAGAACAGTGTTTCATATCCTGCATGCCAGGCAGTAGTATTTTAAAACAAGTTTCATTCCTGTAAAGATAAACTGGCTTTTTTTTTTAATTAAAAAACTACTAACAGGGACACTGTGTACACAGCTAACACTTCAGAGAAAAAAAAAAAAAAAAGAATATCGGTGAAGAACACAATCCAAATTCCAGTGGAAAGAAGGGTATCTTTTCACAGGAGAGCACTCCCCACCTTGTCTGCAAAGTCTCTACCCTCTGCTATAAGCATTTTCCACCAGCATCCAAAGCACTCCACAACCTAGATGTCAGAGAGAACACCACTGGCAAGGTATGTTCCTAACCCTGTTTCTTTAGTAGAACCTACATGCACTGATATTTGGCTTCACCTCCATTCAAATTTTGTTAAGAGGGAGAGGTTGCATGAGTGCTGGTCCGACTGAAACTTTGAACCTTGCAACGAGCTCAAAGATCCTCCTGGATGCCCACTTCCCTGCATCCCACCTCCTGGTCTTGTTTTCTTTTCACCCTCAATCACTCTTCCCATTAGTCTTAGCCCCGCTAACCACCCTGCAGCAATAATATGCATTCGCCACAGCTTTGAGACAAAAATGACTGCCCACACATGCACACATTTGATACGAGCCTGCCAAAGACAGAATTTAAATCCCTACACTTTTGTCCTAAAAAACCAAGCCCAGCTATTTCTTTAAACAGAAAAACAAAGACAAATCCTGTTCAACTCTGATCTAAAACTTACTTGGCCAATCTGTAATCAAGTTGGAGTAATTTAGGCTGGATGTTATTGCTGAAGTTCCTTTGCTCCACCACACTCAAAGCGTGGGTGGAAAGCCCTGCCCTATCCTCCTAAGCCCGCAAATATTTATAGTATTTATCTGAATAACACACGCCTATTCCCCGTGAGACAAGTGCATCACTGGAAAGAGGACACAATATCCGCCAAATTTCAAAGGGCTACACTAGCAAGCATTCAGTTTTGACCTTAAGAAAACCCACTGTTTCTTGCTAGGCTTTCTCGCTAACTTTCACAGGAAACTTTGATCCAAGACAGACAGCTAATGAACAACTTCAAGCTGGTAGAAGTTTGCCAAAATTACAAGCAACTGAAAATGGGGCGCATATTACTTCTTGAGGCTGACTGATGTTTCCTAGTGTCACTGTTTTAATCTTGCATAAGAGAGCAATTTACATATTCAAAGTAGAAACCCCCTCTAAATATTTCTCAATATTATGCATTTAATGGCATCAATCTGATGGCTCAGAACAAATTACCCCAAAACAGGCACTGCTATTAAGCAGCAGCCTTTCCAGTTGGATCGCGTTAAATTCTGTATTCTAAATCTTGGAGAGTCATTTGACTTCTCGGTCATTTTTGAAAGCCTGTAGCAAAGATACAGGTGTGTCTGGTTCCTGTATCTAAGTCAATATTATGCATTTAATGGCATCAATCCGATGACTCAGAACAAATTACCCCAAAACAGGCACTGCTATTAAGCAGCAGCCTTTCCAGTTGGATCGTGTTAAATTCCGTATTCTAAGTCTTAGAGAGTCGTTTGACTTCTTGGTCATTTTTGAAAGCCTGTAGCGAAGATAGAGGTGTGTCTGGTTCCTGTATCTAAGAAGGTACAAGATATGACAGTATCTTGAGATGAAGAAAAAATGAGAAATGCTCACACTGGAATAAGTTCTCACTGATGCTTTCTACATGCCATTCATTTGGACCTAATCCAAAATCCACTGCATTCAGAAGAATCATATTCATTATATTTGGATAAAGCCATTATTCATGAAAAACACTCCTGCTTCTGAGCATACTCTGATTAAACATAATAATACATCCACATCTCACAAGCAGCCAATAGTCAAAGCAAACAATTTACAAGCTTTCTTTAAAAGATCTCTGCAGTGAATACCTAGGAATAAATAAACCCTTTGCTGAAATCAGGGTCAACTCACACATTAGAGGGACAGAAAACCAAGGCTAAATCAGGAGTGAATTCATTTTTATTGCATGGTTTAGACAGTTCTCAGTACAAACTAGCTGGACTGAAGTTGAGCTGGCTTTGAGTTCATTTGACTGGGATTATCTCATGGCACTGCAGGAGGTCTGTAGCTTTTGGACGGGTGAATATCGCTCCCCCTCCTCCCTGAAATTCCTTTTTTACCCCCAGAACATCACTAAAGAACACACACAGCAGAGCTCCCACTCTGACACCTGGAAGCAGGCGGGCAATAGGAAGAGCCATAACCCCAATATAAACAGCCGTGTTACACAAAACGGCACCCGTCTGCGCCGCATTCGGGGAACTGCGGCACTGCCCGCCACAAATTTCAGCCCAGCTTCGCACCTGCCAACACGAGGATGTCAGGCAGCAAGCGATGAGCGTTCAACGCTGGCAGCAAACTACCGTGCTGGCTTACCCAGCCGTGCCCAAAATGATGTATAATTGCCTTGTACAAAAGCATATGAATTTCACAGAAACGTCGTCCAAGATGCCGAGGAGATGTAGGATGCATGGCTGCCTGGAAGCCATCAGCTGGAGCCCTGCACATTGATGCTCTCCTTTCTTTACACACTTCATGGTGTCATTCTCTGCTGGCAACTGCTTTTCAGAGCTGCTGGCTTCAGTAGATTTTTAGCATATTCATTAAAAAACTTGGACTAAAGCTACTGCCTTTCTGCCAAGCAGATCTGTTTGTGAAGGTAGCGTCATTGGTAGAGATATTTATTTTGAAAAATCAGCCTGTCAAGCTTATATTGTCCAGTGAGTTGTTCAAATAAGCTCAGATACAAAATAGTTCAACAGAATACAGGTGAAACTTTATTCCCATTTATGTTAGTACTGCTCCTCTGGTAGTTTAAGCCAGAGGTGAAGTCTGAGACTTCTGGATTTGTTTACTGGCTGACAGAAAAGTTTTGATGCTCATTTTGTCCCTAGAAAATAGCCTGATAAAATGGTCAAATACACATCTCCCTTATAAATACAGTTTCCAGAAGGCAGCATGAATACGTGGTTTTTCAGATTAATTTTTGAAGTGTGCAATTTTATTTCTGTGATAACTTGCAATGTAATGTAATTTAATGCTTTAAAATAGCATTCCCAGGATACTAAATTACTATCAACAATATCTTTTGCAAGTTTAACTTAACTTGCTCTAGAAATGTCAGTGAGAGGCAAAACTCATTAGCAATTAAATATTGTCCCAGGGGTAATTAAAAATATTAATGATACTAAATAAGAATACAATTATACCTTCTGGATATCCAGTCTGAAGCAGTAAAATTAAGTTATAGAAACAGAACATGGCAAATACCTGGTTTTTCAGAAACAGCCAAAGAGATTTCTTAACACAACATATTTATTTCAGCTCCTTTAGTATAAAACGAAAGCTGTAGCACTTTCCAAAAGTGTGCTTAGTGCTCAACAGCAGCACCTGCTTATGCGTTTCACTTCTGCATGCCAAATCCATAGGCAGGAAATCTTTAAACTCATTTAACTTCACAATTTTAACAAAATAAGAACTGAACTCATGCCAGATCTGAAAGACATCTAAATCTGGTTCAAGTTCAGTGAAATAATCACATTTGATTTGTTTGCACTGAAATATTGCCTTTGACTCAACTCTCTTGTGGTATATATGGTCATAAATTTTAAGCCTCAAGAGGTTTTGATAGTGTCATCCTTTTTAAACACTGATATTCTGCTTTACAATACTTCTCCCCCAAATCTCACAAGCCATAATATTCTTAACCGCAGAGTCAGTCTGAGGGGATGCAGTTCTCAAAATGAGCCTATATTAAAATTCCTTGCAACTGGATCATGGTGCTTGGCAGTACTAGCAACAATCATTAAACCCAGGCCAAAAGCCTTTTGACAGAAATCTGGTGTTTTGACCAGAGAGAATATTTATTAAAAGTATGCAGTTTTATTTTAAAGGAGCTTTCCTTGGAGAAGGAACTTATTCTGATTGCTTTTGGTTTACAAAAACAAGAAGTTGACATTTTCTGCAGGAAGTACAGCATTTTCTGATTAGCTCTAATAGCCACCTTTGGGAGATGCTGCAATTTATCCCGGCATTTGAAGTAGTCAAGTGTCATTAATTGCTACTCACTAGGGTATTCAAGGCACTTGGTACCTGGTAAAGATAGGAGCTAGAAATCAGACTGCAGGCCGGGACTGAACAAAACACTTCAGCACACAACCGAAGGCTGAGCTGAACGCAAACCGCCTGTGCTTTTGTTGACCAGGATTTGTGTTTTGCAAACCCCAGCAGATGTGTCAGAACAAGCGCTACTTTAAGCGCCTGAGAGCAAAATATGGGTCCATTATTTGTTTTTCTAGTTTCATATATAAATCGCTGCTAGAAAGTTTTCCAATTCTTTTCTCCCCTGTATCACACTCTTTTCTTCATGTGTCTCAAAAATCCTCCCTCCAAACTAAATATATCTCAGCCTGATATTAAAACCACATCATTTTGTTACCCCGATAAATCAGATCTTGATAATGCCAGAGCTATAGTAGTATGTAATTTTTGTCAAAAGAGTCACTTACTTCATTTCCCATCCTCAGAGATGTGCTCTCTAAGTCAGTTTCTGATGGAAACAAATGAAGGCAATGATTTGTCTTGAATAATAAAGCACCTGCAGCTGTTTGCAGCATTTAGAACGATGGCTTATCATTAGCAGAAACACTTATATATTCCAAGCACCCTACATGCATTGCAGGTAGGACACCAGGGTCTGTGTCATTTACCTTAGTTTCTCATCATTTTCCAATAACAAGAACATCAAGGATGCAGCGCATACATCACCTGCCCAGGAGTCTGGATTGACTCTAGATAGTGACCTTTGAGTAAGTCCCCTCTGCCCCCAGAAATGTCAATATAAAAGATTTGCTTAGACTCAAATCAGGTTAAATCTATAGAGCAAAACTTCCTTCTGGGTCTGAGAGGCACAGAGCTCGGTGGGAGCCTGGTCTGTGGCTGGGCAGTGGTAAACATTAAATAACTTCGGCAAGGATTTTAAAGGCAATCATACATGCTGATATTCTCCAAGCTGGCAAAGCTTTGACGACCAACTGCCAGGTTTGTCTGCCTTTGTTCTTAACCATCCCAATGAGGTGAGACCTACAAACCTATATTCCTGCGCAGACCTGAGCGTGGAGCAGCAATAATGCCGGGGAACAGGCTGTGGGGCTGTGCCAGCCCCCTGATACGCGAACTGGAAGCAACTTTTACAGTGTAGTCATACAGTGAGCAACTCAACTTCATTCAAAAATAGATGAACTCGTTACAGAAAACATGAGAATAAATCGCAGAGGAATGCATGAGGGATTTTCAAGAGAGTTAATGCACTCTAAAATAACATGAAGCTCCTGTATGACTAGAAAGGATGAATTTGTAGCAGTATAATTTACAATTTAGAAAGTTCAAATAATTACACGTGAATTGCTAAAATATTCATTAAGGTAACATAGGAATCCTTTACTTAATAGAATAGCTTTAGTTTTTCAGCAATTCCATCAACACAGCCAGGCGAGTCAGCTACTTGTCACCACCATTCAAATCTTTGGTGATCTATTAAGAAATAAAACCTCCATCCATGTAGCGATTTGCATGGTTGCATCTTTGAGTCAGCATTCTCTCCAGCTGCAAGCTCACAAGTTACAGCTCCAGTACTAAGTTAATACTAGATCAATTACTATAATTAACAAGATCAATAATAGGTTAACAATAATGCATTTTTCCTCTTAGGATAAACTGTGCTACATGACCTGATGCTCAAACAGATCCACAGCTGAACACAGTAACATTAACATCAAGAAGACTCGGGGCACCAGAGCAAGCACAGAAGAGCCTTTCTGCCAATACTTAAATGAGTCCCTTCCCCATTTCAGTCCGACATCCTGGCTTTACCTAGGACAGACAGTAATCAAAGCACAAAAACTAAACAGGGCTGATTTTCAGTGCCCTCCATGTGGCCTTATGCAGCCACGCTATGGTCTTCGAAATACCACCATCCCAACCCAACAGCACACATCCAGAAGGAGCTGTACCTGCTGCTCTTTTTAGCATGATGGTAACTACATTTGGTTGCCACATCTCTGGGTATCCTTGCTGTCCTATTCTCAATTTCTTCCAGCTTGGACACATTGGACTTTGATTTCCTCCTACCCATGGAAGGATATTGCCAATTCCTCTGCTCCCACTCTTTTACCATCCCAAGCCTCTGCTCCTTCCAAACAGCAGTACTCTCACAGACATTACAGAGGACGTATCTTATTCCCCTACTAGTCTGACAGACCTATCTCCACCCATCTGGAGGCATACGGAAGCATGCTCCTCAAACCAATTTTGTATTTTCTGCATGCCATATACTATGCTTCATCACCCTGGCCCACAATTGCTCTCTCCCAGAAGACCTGAGGAACGAAAGAGGGCAACTGCCTAACCTCCTCTTTGGCAATATGAGGCTCTGTGCTGCAGAGGAGGCAAGTAGTTTTGGACAAACACAACCAGTTTTCCACACAGCTCAGGAAGATTGTGGAAATGCCACCAGACACAAAGGAACAACAGTCTGCAGACAGCAAGACACCATGCTCCCTTGCTGAAAGGCTGATTTTAGTAGCCAGGAGATTTCTTGGTTGTATTTGCACTTTCAGTCAGGGCATAGGAGAAAAGCTGGAAGCTTATGTTCAATAACCTGGCAGCCTACTAATGGCCCTCTCCTGCCTTCCCCCACCAGGGCAATGTGGGGGCTCTGGAGGCACCCGATGGTGCCAGAGCCCCTGTACACTCCAACCTTCAGATGCACCATCGGGGCTCCTGCAGCAGAGGCCAGCAGTGCTGCATGCTTCTGGGTCATCACTGGCTGCCTGTTGGCTTGCCAGCCAAAGCACCCTATCCCACTAGATACAAGCCACAGTCTCTGATCTTCTTTCTGATCCCACAGAGACGATGTGACCACTGGCTGTCTCCGTCACCCTTGCAGCAGCCCACACAAACGAGGCACAGAGCAGGCAGGAGAGTGGGGACAGACTGCGGGTGAGGGGCTGTGCAGGACTGCTACCTTCCAGGATGCTTTATGGAAACCAACCTCAGTGCTGGGAAAGGAGTGGAACCTCATGGGCCAGTCTCTTGGGCCACATCTAGAAGTTGAGGGAATGGTTCCTCTCCCTTGCATGGAGCTTGGAAACAGCCATATTCATACATGGATTTAAGTGAGAAAAACCTATTTACAGCACCACCACCAAATGACAGAGGGAACTCCTTTCTTTGTTCATCTCTGAAGAAATGTGAAATCATAGAAAAAGTAGTGCTTGAGAAGTCACCTAATAAGTGTCCTCAACCCCAAACCAGCATCAAATCTATTCCTAGCAGATGTTCATCTAATTTAGCCTTTAAAAAGCTCTGAGGATAAAGGTATTTTTTACCGTGGCTGGTTAGGCTATGCATAAAAGTTAAGAGATTTTAGGAGGTAAGAGCATGCAAGCTGCTACAGCAAATTTTGCAAGCCTGTGCACAAGACTATTATCATATTGCAATATTATTGGCCTTTACTTTTGCTGTGGGTTGCTGAACTAATATGAAATTCTGATTGAATTTGTGCTGCCAGTGGAAAAGCTGGAAATCAGTAAACATGCTAAGAGCAGACTGTGTTTGCAAGAGCACCAGGCAAAGGACTGCCACAGGGAAAGAGAGAAAAGCCTTGAAGAAATGCTTGAGAGTGAACAAGCACTGCTAAGCCCTCCAGAATTGCTGTGGGAATGTCTGCCCTTCATCGCAGGGATCCCTGCAGTGGTTTAGAGCCAGTGGGTAACATATCATCTAATGGCCATTGAAATGAGAGCAGAAAGGAGAAGAAAAGCAGAGAGGAAGAGATTATTTCAGCAGCTTTACTCACACCAGCAAGGGTTTTCTGCTTTGCGGAAAGTATTGTATTACCTCAGGTTTCTTATGCAACCAGAGCTTTCTACACAACCTGCCAGAGATTAGAGTTTGAGTTTATTCCCATGCAGTTTCACATGTCTTTGGCATGACCTTGAGAGCTGTCATTCTGCAGCAGCCGAATTCCAGGGAATCAGCCTGACCGGAGCATACCATCTGCAAGCCGTTTCTCATTTTCCTTCCAGAAGCCTCCACCAGCCTGTGTGTTGAGGTTAGTTACCAAACACATGCAAGTTTTACAGGGCACACATAGTTGCATTACCCACCCCCCACCCCCTCAAAGGCCTTTTCTCTTGCATTAAAGCTCTCCCAAGAGCATTTTCCATGGTCCGAGATGCACAAGCACCGCTTCCTTCAAGAAAGAGGAGAGAACATTGGGAATGCCCAGAGGCTGTGCTACCCCATCCCTGAGCAGGCACATAAGCTCATTGGGCCAAGTGGATCAGTACTTAATATCACACACCAGCAATGGCTTCATCCTTGCTCTCAGCCACTGCAAGGGACTGCAACCTGTGTTCATTTTATCCTGAAAAAGCACATCCTTCAAAGTAGTGCTTCAGACAGACACAAACGCATACATCTCTTTTCAGTCCCTAAGTAACATCTTCAAACAGGTGTTTCATCTAAGCACGGACATATCCCATAGGATTGCCTGTTTAAAAAAAAAAACCAACAAACCCCTTATTTTTCTGAGCCAATATCACAACAATAAGACAGAAAAGGAGAGGGGAGAACAGTCCTTTACTTCTCTCACTGCAGCCATGATGCAGCAGGGCAGAATTCTGTCCCTTAAAGGCAATACAACCAGTATGCAGACAGGATACATCAGGAAATAACCACATGAAGAAAATGCAGCTCCAGGGCTAGTTCAAGACCAGGTTGGACAGGGCTCTGAGGAACCTGATCTAGTTAGCGGTGTCCCTGCTCACTGCAGGGGGGGTGGACTAGATGACCTCTAGGTGTCCCTTCCAACCCAAAACATTCTATGATTCTACATTTGCAAACATTTGCAGGCACCTAGAACCCAGTTAAGCCTCATCACAAGTCACACAGTCACCCCAGAAATTAATCATCACCCTATTTTCAGTTGTTCCCAAGCAATGCTTGTGCATGAGGAACACAGAAATAAAGTTCTGAATTATTTACAGTACTCAAACACCTCAACAAAAATGCTAGCCCTTCTCATGTTCACACTGGCTCTTGGAGTAGGAGCAGAGAGTGGAAATTAGGATTAGGAGCAAAGCAGAAAGAGTCAGGACAGAGATTAAGATTCCATTTGGGTTCTTTTGGCCACCCACTTGGCCTTGAATCAAGTGTCACACACTAGGCTTCAGTAGATCTGCACTCAATTCCCAGGTCTTGCACAGATTAATACAGCTGTGACCAGGACATTTTACTTCTCTATGACTCAGTTTCCCACACATGAGAAAGCAGCTAATTTTCAAATAGGTCATTAAGGTAAAAATAATAACATTTGAATTGCTTATTTACTGTTGTGATGGTCTATGTGAGCAGAAAAATAGCTCAAGGCAGTGTTCATTTAGAAGAGGGTGTAGGGCAAACCAGCTTTCTAGATGAAAATAAGCAAATCTATGTTCAAATCAGAAAGGCATTTTTATATTTATCTTGCTATTAATGTTTCCACTTTTTTTTTTTTTTAAAGGGATGTTCAGCTTCTGGAAGTAATTCTGCAGAAGCCTCTTTTAAACCTTAATTTCTCTGAATGAACCAGCCAATTTCAGGACTAAATAATGATTAGAACTGCCATTCATTCAGGAAAGCAATTTAATTTTGATCAGGACCTACCTCTCGGCTTTGAATTTAAATTAAGATAGGCCACAATTTTTGAATGTAGTTACTTCTAAAATGGAAGAGATCTTGCTGCCCACAAGAGAGTCGTGTACTCTTAACATACCAAAAATTCATGCTAGATAGTTGGTACTTGAAACACAATTGTCATTAAAATGGATTGTATCATTCATGTCCTGGAAACACAAAGAATAGAGACTAATGGATTAATCCATGGAGAGCGCCACAATGATCTTTACCTTGTCCCTGCCAGAATAAGCCTCCCACAGTCCTTCTTCCTTTATTCAACTTCTAACAAACAAGGATGCTCTAGCTGAAAAGAATTCCCTGAAATCAAAATGGCCGAGAATCATAACCATGCTGCTCTCCAGCTGTATAGAGTGACATAGGTAACTGGAGCAAAGTCAAATGCACCATAAGTCCAAAACTACCTTATTTTACAGTGTCTGCATGTAAGAAAATCTACATCTGAAAAAATGTTTCCAATATTTACATTGGATACATTTTAATGAAAGTGCATCATAAAAATAAAAAAGCCTGCACCCATGAAAAGCCTCACTTGCATAATATTAAATGTCTGAGATTAGGTGGAATCAAATTTCATTCTTTCCAGCTGTAGTGACTTTAAAAAAAATATAATTGCAAGTGATAGCATTTATCATCATGTACTTTTCTAAAAGGAGAATACATTGACTGGTTCACTGTATTTTAAAACTCCTGTGATAAAGCCAGGAATTAGACATTTGCATGTGAAAAGTTCTGCAGAGGAATACTCTTACTTATGCCCGTAATTCTGCTAGCTTCAGCATAGTGACCGGTGAACAGAGGAGTCGACATTAGACACATTTATTTCCTACTACCTCACCAACCATCCATCTTAAATATATCCATCATAGACGCTAACTACAATGAGAGATCAACTCTATGGAGATCACCAAAGTGATTAAATAACCCTATGTTTCAACAGCAGGTGACTAGACTCATTGATGCAGGGGATCACTTTTGGTCTAGCATTCCCACTTTCACTGCCCATGACCTTGGAGGAAAACATCAATGTTTGTGCTGCTGTAAAACTGGTATTTCATCTACATTTCTTTGCTGCTGGAACACAGAATTATAAGACCATAAGGTACCTGGAGAGGTCACAGAGATCATACAAATATGGCAATGAAGCATGAATCACACTTACGGCATCTGTGATCTAACATTAACTACTTCCAAAGAGGAAGGCTCCACAGCTTCCCTCAGACAGGACATCCCTGGCAACCCTTGTCACAAAGGATGCTTTTCCTACTGCCTAACTTGAAGTCTTCATTGCTTTAATTGCTTGTAATATCTCCAGGTCTATTCACTGTGGACATGAACAAATAACCACCTTCCTCCTTAACAATTCCTCTACCCAACTAGAGGTCTCTCCCCATCTTTGCTCTGGGCAAAAGAACCTCTATTTCAGTCTTATTTTAGAGGTCATGTTTTCCAGACTCCTCAACATACTCATTGCTCCCACATGGATCCTCCTCAGGGGTTGTACATTATTCTTGCAGCGCTGTGGCCATGCCCCTAAGCCTGCATCTCCCATAAGCTGCATGTCGATATAAAAGTGATACCTGACTTCTCAGCAAGTTAGCCAGGTTGGTTACAGCTCTGAAGCTAACCTGTCCCTTCTTTTCCCAAATGTGGTACCAAAAGCACCTGATCACTACAGCTGCAGCTTGATAAAACAGAACGGAAAATTCAGCTCAGATAGAAGAAAGATTAAAATAAGAAACTTTAAAATGGAATGTAATGAAGTTGACTGAGGTTTTTTTCCTCCAAACTTTCTGTTCATGATCTCAACAGCTTCCTACAATGATCCCTGTAGGCCCCTGCAAAAGTCTCTTTTTGCATCATCTTGTCTAGTTTGGCATCTGCTCTACATTGCAAGTTCCCAGCTCCCTTCTTGAGCTTGTCCATACATGCTTGTGCAGAAAGCTCTCAATTTGCCTCCAGAAGTTTCTCCACAGACCACCCAGTTGGTCCATACGAACTAGCAGACTCTTTCCTCTCTAGACTTCACCTGCCCCAAAATGCAGCAGTCACTATAGCCTGCACAAGCCTCCAACCTTTCAGCTGTCCAGCCACATCCATTGCAACCCATTATAAAAAGCTGCGTACACTGATCCATGAACATATAATTTAACACATCCATCTAGAACAGCTATGTTCACACATCAGATACGTTCATAACCTAGTGGGAAGATCTGGGGATGAAACGCGTCTGGCACAATTTTGATACAAGTTCTGTCCAGTAGATCAAAGCTTCTTAAGCTTTGCAAAGAGCCGAGTGTTTTCATACTGGTGAACAACCTCATTTTGGAGGGGTCTGTAGTGTCCCAGCTTAGACCCAGCCCAATGAGACCTGTATAAAAAAGCTGCCTAAGATCAGGGAGTAAACTGCAAAAGTGTGAATTGTCCTTGGGTACAGGTTAGCTAGGTCGGCTGCAGTGGCTGTTTGAGCCACACCTATGCAGAAGAACTACAGAGTCTCTGTCACTCAAGCAGATCTTGACGGTATTAAGAAAGTGAACAAGCGCTTAATATCACTCTCCTCTCCAAAACCATCCAGAACAGCCCTGGAATATTATATGTAATTGTATGGATAACATCAAAATGGCCATTATTATAATCCTGGCTGGACTGCAACATACATGGAGGAAACACATCTGTGCCTATTTAGTGTTAGGTTTGACACTGGGATTACCCAGAGGATGCCTTCCAGCCAGCCTGTGTAAACCCTTTCCTGGTAAAAGTTGAACAGCATAATGTGCTGCTGGCCTTCCAATCATACTAAGCAAGCTGTATTAACAGCCAGAGGTAGCCAAGTGTACATCAAAAGAGATTAGTTAAAACTTGACTTAATTTTGTATCAAGCATGTAGGATTTCAGTGCACAAACAAGAAACACCTCTAAAAGTGAATATTAAAGTGTGTGACTTTAGATCAACTGAGAACTTAATTCTACTTCTACCAGATTTTTGTCCTGCAGCCAATTAAAGATTTAGGTAAACTCTAAAGAAAAAAAAAAAAAAGAATATTTTGATCACAGTTTATTACAGAAACTCTAGATCATTCACAACTTAATTTCAATCCACCTCCTTTCTTAAAACACCAGTATTGAATACGGGGGCAAAGTAACACCTTTGCACCACAGGAACTGCAGTTTTCAAACAAAGAATCTGATTTTTTTTCAGTCCAGCAAATAACAAGTTACAGTAGTCCATTTTCAAAGTATTAAGAGCAATAGAACTGTTTGAAGATTGCAGCAGTACAAAGCAATGGAGCCTTCCAGTGCCTTGCCTGGCAGGAGCAGTATGGAATTTAACAACTAAGCAAATGCAACTTCAAAAGAAGACAGGTCCATAAAGTCCTCTTGACTTTTCTATAGAGGCGGAATTAATTTAATTGCATCAAAAAGAATCAGTTCATATCCCACTTCCCTTACCAGCAGTGACTTTTGAGAAAGAGCATGAAAGGAGGGGAGGAATTGGAGAAGGAGCATTGAAACAGGCCTGTAACTCCAGAAAGGGCAGATGACAGGGATGGCAGATTCAATCTGGTTTGCTTTTGTACTCCCTCTCATGTAGTGGTGTTGGCATCGGGGTGGTTTAATCCCTACACACCAGCAGCTCCTCTCCACATGTGCTTCAGTTCCTTTCCTGTGCACACCGAGGGGAGCGGGGCTCTCTCCCCACTGACACAAATCCGTATTTGGTATTTTTAAAGCTAGTAAATACAGATGAGCCTGAAACTCTTAAGCCAAGAGGTTGGGAGGGGTTGGTGGAATGCTACTCCACACCAGTGGCAGCACACGGGTACAGGGCACTGCTCCCACCCTGCTAGAAGATCCAATCGAGTGCAGGTCTGGGTAGAGCCAGGCAGGAATAGGGTCAGTAGGTGTAGTACTACACAAATCCTTCCAGCTTTTTCATCATCACTGCTACCACCAGTAACTAGTGCAATGTTGGAATATGTTACAGCTCTTAGATTTAAGGGTGTAGTTATGGGGGAAGAGGGCTCTGCTCACATTCCATGGCACCAAGTAGAAAGGAATCTTATTTCTTAACCTGAAGATTCAAGATCCATCCAAATTACCCAAGAAGACTTTGTCAGTAGGTTTTTATTACACTGGTCATACTTTTCTATATAGATGGTAATTAAGGTGTTACCATGTGAGGCAGTTAGTACTACAACACTGCTCAAAAGCAAACACTGATTTTAAAAGAAATAATCTGACCATCATCTTCTATTTATTTTTGAGTAAACTTTAGTTGAAGATACTTCTGTGTGCAGCACAAGACAAAGAATCACAGTCCAAAATGGAATTTTTAATTCGGAACTGTTCGATATGGCTGCCCATTCAAAACATATAACTCATTACCAAATCCCAACCCCTCTTGCTCATTGTCATGTACCAGCTATGGGTTGGATATAATTTAAAATGGTATTTGAATGGCCACTAGCAGCATTTAAATCTATATAAGTTTGGCTACACAAAGTCCGATTAATAGTCCACATGTCAGTAATCTAAAGACCTAACTCCATTCCAACACCTGGTTTGTATTTAACAGCAGGTCACAGCTATAAAGGTTAATGGAAAACCAGAATAAAACAAAATCCTGGGTGAATATGCTCTCTCCATTGAACTACTAGATGATGAACTACTCATCCCATGATGAAATTAGCAGGGCATTTGTATTATTTTAAGGAAAAAAAAAGATACCTTTTTTATATGTTCATAATTTGTTTTATTTTATATTCCATTAACAGTGCAGATTTATTACCTATCTTGACTAGATCTGATACTGCTCAACCCCCTCCAAAAAAACCCCAACTTTTAAACATCTGGATCAAATAGTCTTTTAATAGTATATTATCCTGAAGAAAGTTTCCCGTAGAATCTTATGGATCTCACAGAAGGACTCTTATAAAACTTGGAGAGCTAATAATAGAACCAGTTAGAGAATTCTCCCTTTGTTTTGGTTTCTGGTCACTTTGGTCAATCCTTAACTCGGAGACAGGAAAATTACTCAGCCTTGACTGCACTAATCCTCCACAGTGAACATTCCTGGTTCTACAATGCTGAGTCAGAGACACAAGAAGCAGACGTATGGCCTTCCTGAACAACGCTGCCAATAGCAAGGCCATGCCTTTGGCATAGATTCCTCATCTGGAGCTCGGGAACAATTGTTCTGCCTGACACAACACTCCTGATCCCCAGTCTGGGGACTGAGACAGCCCCACAGGTGAAAAGCTTGCAATATCTACACTGTTCTTATTTACATCCTGCTGCTATGGGACCTGCTCTTACTCCTAAGATGTGTGCAGGGCTGCTGCATGGTAAGAAGCCACGTGCTTCAAGCTAGAGATTTATGTGAGCACATAGGCATGGATGCCTGACACACGTCAAGCCAGGAAAAGCTCCAAATACCAAGTGATGGAGATACTGCCAGCCTGCTCCAGAGCGACAATACCATTCCATACCACTTGGTCTGGGAAATAGAACAGATTTCTTTAGCATGGCTAGGCATAGACAAAGGAAGACTAGAACCTAAAGTGAGCTTGGACAGCTCACACTTCTCAAAGTACACTCTTATTCTTCCATCCATCTGATCTGAACACAAGTAGTGGAGTCTTCTATTTCTATAGCAGATTAGAAGCAGCCAGCTAGACACTGACCAGAGAACCTTTTTTCATTTAATTAGAAAATCTAAAATACAACACGTGCCTGCTCCCCCCTGTGAAGGAATCACACCGTATAGTTTGGTGTCCTACCAAGGGCTAGAGACTAAAGGATCAACCTAACCTTGAATTTGTGATGCATGTTGCAGTCTTCGCTTATCTGATACTGAGAACCACTGAACCCAAGTGTTTGGGAATAAATATGCCCTGACAATGAAATTACAAATTCATAATGCTTATGCATATTTATACATCTGCTTAACATATTTGTATGTGTACGTATACATGAAATTACAATCCACCACTCTAGAGGAAGAACATCTAGAACAAAAACCTACTGACATTCCTCCTGAATTTGTCTCTGTTAGTCACCATGACCGACACTGCAGCTGACACACTTAATGTTTGTCCACGCTTACACATATACAAGAACTGTTATCTTAAAACACAATGCAAGAAGTGGACAAAACTTAACTTCAAAAAAGCACCTAATCTGCAGCAAAATAGTGCACTTGGATTGAAATTGAAATAGCCATTCCACTTAAAATACATACCTTAGTCTGAAGTACCAAGCAAATACAATACCTGTAAAGACTGTCTGAAGATAATTATATATAAGGCAAAGTCAGGAACAATAAAGACAAGGTTCTACTGAAATGAAGATCTGGGGAATTGGTGTAAGGCAGAGGCAAGTTCTTACCTATTTCTGTTCATCTGTGGAATTCCCTATGGGCAAAAATGCCCGAGTTATTCCATGTAAGATTATGTGATAAAATGAGAAAGATATTCTGTACCAACAGCTGCTTAACATGTCTGCATCACTGAACAATATGGTGAAGGCAGTTTGGATTAAAGACCTTACTCATTTTTGGGCATACCTGGAAACACAGAAATCACCTGACCAAGCCCCCACACGTTTCCTTTGAAAAAAGGTTCCATCATCACATTTCTAAAATACCTGAAGAGCAGAGCAGAAGGCAATGCTGTCTTCAGAGAAGTAAAGCATCAGAGTGACAGAAACTCAGGCTGACAACCGGCTGGATTTGTTCAGTGTTTGGAACAATCCAGTGGAAACCAAAGGAATCGAGAGCCTAGAATTGCTTTTGATTGTTAATTTCCAAAGAGAACATGAAAAAAAATAACACAAAAGAAAAGAATCCATTGGGAAAGATGCAACACTATCAGTTTTGGATCAAAACCATTGCCTGGTTAAAACGGAATCTATTATTTCAAAACCACAGTCAATGAAAAGAGCTCAAACAGCCTTTTTATTGTAGGTGTTCCGCTCAGTTTTTTTATTCAGTAAAATCTTACTAATTTAGTGTGGTTTTTCTAATAATCTTATTGAGGGGTTTTGTAAAGTTTCATCAAAGGAGTAACCTGCAACTAAATAAAAAAAGATTTTGAAATTTGGAAATATGAAAGGTTTAGGGTTTTTTTTTTTTTTTCAGCTCCTGTGTATTCTGACAGAGAAAAAATAAGTCAGAATACCACACAGTCTGAAGCTTCAGCCCTCATCCTGCCATGCTCATACAGTCAGGCGTGTGCAAGCAATTCCCTTTGAATTCAGTAGGGCTCAGCCTGGCAGCCTGGGGTTTAGCGTGTGCAAAGCACGCCCTGGCTCATTCTAGTGCAGCTGATGCCAGTATAACACAGCAGTCAGAACAGGACTTTTTACAGCGAGTTTTTAACCATTTCTTTTAATTCTTTCCACTGCAACTGGGAAACAGTTTGCACTTTCCATTAGACAATGTGGCCTCCCAACTGCGTTGGTGCTAGGCCCGTACCCCATCCCTCCTGTCCTGCCATATGCTTAATCCCAGCATTCACCGTGGCTGCTGGACAGTGAAACCTCAGGTGTTCACGGTCTTCCCCTCTCCACCTATAAACCCTCTTTTCTACCCTAATGACACCATAATGTATCTAGACTAGGAGAAAACCATCTGGAGAGCAGGAGCTCCAGGGCTGTTTAATCATTGCTCATGCCCTCTTTTAATTTTTAAGTGGGGAGCCTGGAGGGCAACTGGAATGCAAATCCTGAACCATCAAAAAAAGTTAGTCCCTGGTATTCTTAGAGAGCAGGTTTGAGATGTTGCAGAGAGCCCAGTGGAGGCTGCAAGTCCACAGAGGCACTTTGCATGGTCAGGCACATACTTCACTGACCTCACCTTCACAAAATAGGCTTCATGCCTTCAAATGTTACAGTCACCCTAATTCTTCCCAAGACTGGTTACATCTTATCTGGAAGATCTAGAATTGCCCAAACCCTACTTTTGCCCTAACTTCCTACTGGAAAATCTGTGGTGCCATGAGAAGAGATTAACCCAAAATGGCAAGGGGCGCATATTCCCAGAGAATACAACCAAAGTCTAATAAAACTGTTGACTCAAAACCACTTCCCAGCCTTTGTAGGGATGCTCAGCTTGTCCCTTCAGCCCACTTCATGGTTGTCCCACAGTCTCCTTAGCAGTAATGGCCAGCTGGCTCAGATGGGAATGCACTAACTTTCTGCTGGTACTCCTTAAGACCCCTCACAAAAAAAAAAAAAAAAAAAAAAAAAAGAAAATAAAAGAGAAAAGAAAAAAGACAGGGAGACAGGATCTCTTGTAGGAACACAGGAGATAAGCTTCTAGTTTACAGCCTGGCTTGGCAAAGAGAAATCACAACTCTAGAGCAGAAGGGAAGAAGTGAACATGAAAGTTATTATCTCAACTATACAAGGTGTTAAAAGGCAACTGGCCTTTCCATTCCTTCAATAAATAATATCAACAAATATTTAGACTTTTAAAAAATTGGGTGGTGCCTAGCTTGAAGGCAAAAAGCAACATCATACAGGTTAATGTGATTATTTAGAACTGATACAGCTGCATCACTTCATTATCTGTTTCTTTCTAGTTCACACAAACTTCTCAGGCCACATTGGTCATCATGACACAGGAATGGGGTGAGGGGATAAGTTCTTTACTCAACTTAGCTACTTAGATTTCAGACACCTATATGCAAGGCAGTGAAAGCATTTCTAAAGAACAGGAACTCAGTGGTCTTGTATCATTGCTAAGTTTGTTCTTTAAGTGATAAAATTGTATGACAACAGCACAGCCAACCTGAATCTTTGCAGATTTTTAAGTAGGTAGCTATAAATTGCAGTATATTCTGATGTTCTTTACCAAATAAAACATTAAGATGACAAATTATACTAATACAGTATGATTTCAAGATGTATCCACATTTGCAGCATGTGTAAATTTCTCAAATAGAATCCGATGTTTGCTAATATGGTACGATCTAAGTTAATAAGATCAAATTATGTCTGATCATACTACATTAGTAAATGTCACATCAAATTAGTCATTTTCAGAATTATAATGAAGCACAGAAAGCAACCAAAAATAACTTTTCCAACACAAGTAAGCAGTGCTGAAATTGAAAACTGAGCTAAATACCAAGCCCCTGGAGGATGCTTTTTGAATTCAAGGTTTGCTGAATTTTCTTTTCAGTCTTATTTCTGAGAGCTCTTGTACATGATTTAAATCATAGTTTGAGACACAGTAGAGTTTCATCCAAAGGTCAGCAACAGGGGCTGGAGACAAGGTGAAGAACTAGGAGAAGTTTGCAAAATCTCTACCGAAAGGCTGTTAGTTCAGGGGTAGGCATCTTCCTGCATTGCTCACTGAGATGGGAAAATTCACGAAAATCCGCTGAAGTTTTTAAAGAGAAAGCACTTTAAATAGGAAGATGCTTAAACAGTTATTAAACTTTCTTCCTTTCAAGTGTATTATCTGAACTGTTGTGGCAAGTCAGGCCTCGCAAGCTTTTATTTTTCTTTTCTGTTACTGAAATCAAGTACTTGTCAGGCATATATTTGGTATATTTTTATTTGTTTGCAAATATACAGAGTTTGGTGTCTTTGAACACAGTAAGAAAAACAAACAGCTTCTTGGCTCAGAAAGCCCTGACTCTGCCCTCAGCAACTTCCTCAGCCCTACCTCCCTGGCCATATGCTGATTTCAGAGCCACAGCTACCTTTTTCCACATTCTTCCACCAACTCGGAAAGCTTCCTACAGATTTCCTCCATGTGCCTACATCTAAAGGTAGGGAATATCTCTTGAAATGCCCACACTAAAGCTGACCTGTCATGCAGCAGAGGCTACCCAAGTAGGGTGCCTATAGTCTCAAAGCCTAATCTAAAACTAGAAGGCTGAAGTCAGTCCCATCAAGCTTCAAGGATGTCTCACACACAACCTTAGCCAGAACCTTTAACAAGAAAAAAAGAACGGGCACATGGCAGAAACAGAGAGAACTGGAATTTGAAGGGACATTCACTGGTCTCACATTCACTAGGAACATGGAGAACATCAACCTCCCCAAAGCTCTCCATCATCTTTTTTATTGTGAGAGTGCAAAGAAAAGAGTGCGTGTGTAGAGGGGAAATCAACCCAAGGCAGCCTAGCAAAGGCAGCATAGGACAAGAGAGATTCCTTTTGCACAGCTGAGCACAGTCACCCTGATGGGGAGGAATCTTGCCCCTATGCCACTGGGTAAAGCAGAGTCTAGGGTTTTCCCAGGCCATTGTATCAACTCCAAGAGACAAGGCTTTTGTCCCTTTTGAGGAACCAAGGGACACTGGAAAGGAACAAGTACTTCAGCGATTTAATTTCTATCTTTACTGAGTTAAAATATACCCAGCTATCCAAGTCTTCTGGATAAATCACCTTTATTCCCAGCTGAATAAATTAGTGCCAGCTGAAAGCATTGCAAGCTCCAAGCAAGAAGCATTTTTCTGTGCACAGAGTTTAGGGAATTGAAAGCTAAAGTGGTGGTGAATACCTAGGTTAACAGTTCAGTTTTTTTAGAAAAGTAAAATTTAAAAACACACTAAACAAGATGTCCACTGTTGAAAGAAGGATTTCTAGCTACTTTCTCAGAAGGTGGAACATATGTTCATTATTGTGACCTGTAGTGTTTTTAATATTAATTTTCTTGATTTAGTGTATGCTGGCATATGCTTCAAAGACTGCTTTTCCCCACAATGGCTTTACCAGCCCCTGTTGCTCATGACTTTTCTTTATTTGCTTGATATTTGTTTCTTTTTAATCCAAGCTGTCTGCATGAATTTTAACTCAGCTATGGGTGTTTATATAAGGCAGTCTGTTCAGGGACAAAGTTGTTGATCGCCAGAGAAAGCATTGTTCCTATCCTGTCTGTATTTCAGCAGATTAGGTTTAAACCAGACCCATCATCAAAATACACTCACTAGCACACAAGCTTTACATGTGTTTTGGTTTGAATGGAGTTGTTATAATAGAGCAGCCTTTTGTTATTAGTAATTATGAATACTTCTGTTGGATTCTGGTATGTCAGTGGACTAGGAACCCTTTGTTGTCTTTAACTTAATGTCTACATTACTCTGTATTTTCTTCTTCTAATCCTTCCTCTATCCTGAAGGATTTTAGCAACATTTTACTGTCATTCTGTTATGAAACTTGTTTTCCCTTGAGCATGTGGCAATTTCATTAGGTACCTGAGGATCGTATAAAAATCAAATAACAACATAAGCTCAGCCAAAGAAAAAAAAAAAAACCAAACCCTTTCTACTTAGCTCAAGACAAAAATAAAAGCACATGGGAGGAGGAGGGGAAAGAAAAGGAAAAATAAGGGAAGCATTATTTGCTGCATTTGTTTAACTCCTTGCTGGCTATATTTAGTGGTGGATCTCAGACGCAAGGCAGCTCACTCCTGCTGCTCTCCATCAGCCCTTCTCCAGGCTGCAGCCCAGGACAGGGCACTCCTGAGGCCAGGAGCATCCCCTCGCACTGGCAATAGTTAAGTGTAACTTAAAGGGGGCAGCTGTTCACTACTTTACCGCTTTCACATGGAAACACAAATTATGTCCTACAGTGAAGTCTTTCCTCCACCCTGTTCTTCCCCCCCCCATCCCCCTCAAAAAAAAAAATAAAAAATTCTTCCTTCTGACTGAATGCAGCTTGAAAGAAAAGTGTTGGAGAAAGCCAAGTGCAATTACACAGGGCTGGACCTGATGACCCACGAGACCATTCTGATCTTTTCCCAGGGGAAGCAGCTCCCAGAAAAAACCCCACATTAGAGTCACATGTCACAGACTACCCTATAAACCCCTGTATCTGACCAAATTAGACCACCCAGGACTAGTCTAGACTTTCCACCATTTTAAGAGGACATCAAACTAGCCTTCTCACTATATCAAGTCAAACAAGAGGTTCCTTCTCACTGGGACCCGTTAATTACATGCTTCAGCATTTTCTGAAATATTATTTGGCTATACATGGAAATGACTGATGAGAGGCGTCCTATTGACCTCTGCTTGTAGGACCCAAGACCCACTCTCATTATCACCTCATTCACATTTATTTGAATTAGTCATGCATAAATTCAACAGCTTGGACACAGAGTGTTTGCATTTACCAGATAAGCGATCTAGATCTAGCTACCATCATCTAGAAAAAGGTATAAATCAGGAGTAAACCACTCAAGCCAGCTTTCTGTGCAACGTCTTTGTACAATCAAAAGTCTGAATATACGTACGAGTTCCAGCTAATTAAGCACAGTTCGGCGACACGAATACAGTAAGCAGCATAGTGAAGCTGGCAACAAAGAAAACTGCTTGGCAGAGAAGGCAATGTGTGCTGCTAACGCTGTACAAATAACATTTTAATCGTAGCCAGGTTTCCACAAGTCACAAGCTCTGATCTCTTGGCTTTGGCCTTGAGTCATTTTTCTGTTACACCCAAGCCCATCTCTTAGGCTGTAATACTGCTATAATTCTACACACACACTCTCCCCTGGAGAAACGCAGCAACATCAGTAAACAGCAACAGCAGTGAAACAAGCTGTTCATACATTTTTATGTATGAAAAGAAAATATTTTCATTTATGGCCACAATACATGGACAACACCACACAGGCCTTTGCCAAGCATGGAAAGATGGAACATAAATTAGTCTTCAGAGTGTGTTAGTGCAACAGCTGTGACAGATCACCTTTTTCCAAAACGGAGATTTTAAAGTTGAAAATGGTTTATGTAAAATCGGCTTAAAATTAGTTAGTGCCAAGTTAAACTGAATACTTTCTAAACTTTCTTGATAGTATCAAAAGACAGCAGAAACAGTTATGCCTTGCGTTTAAGTATCTTGACTGGCATTTTCAAAGCAAAAGGTATTTAACTGGCCGAGTGATAACTGGGCAAACTAGTCCTTGAATTGGCTTTGATTATTGCAGCTTAAGATTTAGGAGTAGAAATAAGACTTCTTTTGTTTTTAGAAGGGAGTCACGCTTATGAGCAAGAAAATGAAAACAGGACTTTGTTCATCACAGGAGAATTAAGATATATTTGAAGACAGAAACATGAGAAAACTTTGGGTTTAGTTCCTCCAGGGTTACCCGCCCTCAGTGCTTGCCCTTTCTCAGAAGCAGACCCCCCCTAAAGTTATTTACATCTCTTGGACATGAGAGGTGCCTGCATCAGGACAGACATCTAGGAACAGACCAGCATTTGGGGGACAGCAGGACTAATCGAAGAAAGGCTTCAGTGAACTGAAGAGTTTTCCTCGCTGCAAGCACAGCTAAAGCTCTGCGCTGGTTTGCGCGTCCTGGCTGGCCTGGGCAGACACCGCAAGATCTCAATTTTATTATCTTCAGCATTATTGAACAATCGATTCCAGTCTCATCTGGTGCCCTTGAATTAAGGGATGCAACAGCATTTTCATCTTTCCCTCCTAATGAGCAGCCCTCGGTGACCTCCCTGAACCAAGGCTGGCAGAGTGAATTATTCTTTGTCCAAGCACCGTGCACGGCCCGACGGGCAGCGGCAGCCTGGTTCCACCGCCTCGCTTGCACCAGCAGGATCCCAAGCAGCACCCAGAGCTTATGCTGGGGCAGGCTGCTTGCTTTAAAACTCTTCAGCCACTAAAGTATCTTTTGGGTTTAGCATTAGAGGAGATGCAGACCTGTGTTTAAGGCAGTAGTAGGCAAGGGTAGCCTAGGATTTAAGAGGCCATCCAAAGCCTAACTATTCTTCTGTTTCTTTACCAAGGCTAATCCACAGCTGACCCATGCTTGAAGCACACCTGACAGGCAGACACCAGGCTCAGCCCCTTCCTTGGGCACCCACCGTGGGATTAAACAGACACATACAGCAACTGTTTCTTTCTGGAGGGCTATTATGCACAGACACAAATAATCTTCCTATTTCCCTCTTACACATGTGCACTGGTAATTAATGAGCCCTATACAGTCAATAGCTCCTTCCAAGAGAAAAAAAAAAACCCAAACTGCTCACTTGTCATTCACGCTGTGCAGTGTTTGCAAGGCAGAGGCAGTACGTGGCCAGAAGAGTTAAAATAAAGCCCTCTCCCAGCCTCTGAGCAACTCTGAGGATTGATCCGTACCTTATAAAGTTCCGTGATAACAGAATGCTTTCGAAAATCTGCTTTCTCCTTGCAGAAGTGAGCAGCCAGGTGGGCACCAGCTCCTTCCCTGCAGGACAGATGAAGCACAGAAAGGTTGTTAGGAGGTCTTGGTTACCTGGACCAATTCCTGCTCTGAGGAAACTACCTCTTTGCTTAAAGATATAGGCACCAATAAGGGCTGCTTCTTAAAAAAGAAAATCTAAACTCCAGAAGTGTTTTTGTGTAAAGCTTTCTGCTAAGAAACCTTAACTTATCTCAGATCTATTAGGCTGTTTCATCAACATTTGTCTCTTTTCCTCCCATTATCTTCTTTGGTTTAATCTCCTAAAATGCCTTCTCTCCCTTGGATGTTTCCTGTGTGGAAGAGGCACAGGAAGCAACCAGGACTTCCTAGAATTGGCATCCAAACAGCCTGTCCTGCCTCCCTCCAAATGGGGCAAGAAGGCTTTGAGCACTGCAAAAAAAGCAGCTTCCAAAAAAAGGCTCTGCAACTTTACTTCAAACACCCTCATAAGGGAATAAAAAACAGGGGGGAAGGAACAAAGCACAATTTTCTCCCTACCTCAACTCCTCACCAAGTCCAACCTCCACACACCTCGGCTTCAGTCAAGCAAGTTTGCTGGAGCAAAGTCGTTTTATGTGTAAGGGAATCCCTTAATTTGGGACAGCTGTTCTTGTCCTGACACCCCCATGTGCTCAGGGCATGCAGCTGGGAGCTCTCTTTGCTAAAGAGAAGCACTTAACCCCTTCCCTGCTAATCCCAGATGAAGGCTATAGGCACTGGAGCAAGCAGAAAGTGAATGAGACTGATGACTTTTTATAAAACCTTGTGCATGAGATTGCTATCAACTTTACAGCTGAAACAGATTCAGCTTCCAAACAGAAACAATTGCCAGACTTTGCTCTTCCCCTGCCAAGTGGCCACACCACACGCCATTCTGCTTTCCCCTTTTAATTTCAAATTTCTTATTTTCTGGGATTTCATCACCTGGCAATGAAACACAGTCCCCAGAGGTTCCTGAGAGATGCCGAGTTCAGTAGATCTGCAGCATACAGAACAGAGATAACAGATGGTGCGTTTGCATTAGTGTGATGGTTCAAATCAGAGAGACACTTTAAAGACAAAGCCCCAAAGGTCTGCAAATTTGGTTCACCCTGCAGAGGGATGCAGAGGCATGTGAACTGGATGGCTTGGGCAACTTCGGAAGTATTACTCCATGTGCCAGTGAAAAATATCTCCCTGATAACAAGGGTATTGCCAGTAATTGCAAAAACCAGGTGGCAGAGGAAGAGAGGGTAGGTATCAATACAGAATGGACCATGCTCTTTGGTCGGGTTAATGTGCTAACTGAAGACAAAAGGGAGATTTATAATGAGTGTGCATCCCTCACCTTTTGTGAAGGCATATTGCTCCCTCAATGTTTCCCACACATACACTCGTTTCTAAGCCTTCCGACCCAAATCTTTAAGGACCATATCTCACTTTCCACCACACCACTGTACGTGGTGCAAATTTATTGTTTTACCGTGGTTTTACTGGAAGGACAAAGAGCCTCATGTAGAATTACAGAAAAAGGATTCTGTCAAAAAAAAATTCTTACAAAACTTGTGGCCCAGCCTGAAGCTTACTGTAGCCTCTGTGAATCAGGAGTAACTTGGTAAGCTGGTCAAGTTAAATGGACAGAAGTCAGAAAAGAGAAGCAAGCAGAGCTTTCAGCCTCGTGAAAACTATTGTGTGTGTGTGTATTTATCCAAAGGCATTAAGGAGGGGGCTGAGTCCCCCATTAGTGCCACCGGCTGCTACACACTGTCACTTCACATGGTAACAGTCATACGGCCTCAAGGCACCTTTGCTCTCCCATCAATACAGAGCTGCATCTGCCATTAGCACATTTCAGATCTGATTTTGGACTCCGAGCGTGCAGCTTTGCCCTGCAAGCTCCTGCATGCCATTTGGCAGGGCTTTACGTCATTACACACAATTAATGTGTAGCCTTCTCCCTTTAGATTGGGAAGAACAAGCTACAACTGTACTCAGCACACACCCTCACTGGGCTGCAGCTTTTATCCTACATCTGGATCTGCTCGCTAAGGAAGTTGAGCACTGTAATATATTTTAAAAACACCAAGACTTGTGAACGCTGCAAGAAATGATTACTGTCTCTATGTGATCGAGAAGAAATATGCCCTTTCATAAATGTGAACCATCTGACCCCAGAAAAGAAACAAAGAATAAACGAGGGCAAGAAACTGCTGTTGTGTACCATTGGCTTAATGCTAACCACGCTACACAGAGGCCTGATGCCGTCAGTGTCGCTGTGCATTAACCCCATTCACAGGTGTAGGAGGTGGATGATCCCTTCGTATTTTTCAAGAGCTGGAACTATGTGGGCTTAAATACTGTAGTCAGGTAGGCAAAAATAGTAGAGGCTTCCTGGTACATGGCTACATGGGTGTGATTAGTTTAATTAATTTCTGGGTCATTATAGGGATCGATTCTGGTGTTGTGGGCCATTAAGCCAGTTTGGTTTGTCCCCAAGCACTTGGTCATTATTAGCTCAGAGTCAATAAGCCACATCACAGAACCGTAATCAATAGGCGAAAAAGAAATTTGAAGGAAAAGAAAGAAAAGGATGGATTTTGATCTCGCTTAGATCAATAATTTCCCAGAAATTGGTGGAATTCCCTGATGTAAAATCAATGTGAGCAAGTTCAAAATTGAGTTGTTTTGCTTTGTCAAGAAGATAAAATGGAGAGCTTGGACTGTGCCTTTAAAGAGGGACATATATAGATTAAATTTTATTTGCAATATCTTTCTCTCCAGAGATTTTATCCCTATTTATAACCTTGAAATATCTATGTTTGGGGGCAGAATAGAGGGGTTTGGGACATCTGGCTGAAAGGAACTCTTGATAGTACTTCAGGGCAATTACTCACAAAAATATTTACCCTCTGTCCTTGCCTAAGATAGAGTAACTGATGTGCCATTTAAAAACAGTATTTTCATTTAGGACACACCACATTCATTGCCCATCATTTCAGCATTAACCAAATGTGTACTCTGGCCCAAATTTCACCCACGGGGATGTGAACGTCTTCAAGTGAGCAACCCCACTGCCCCACACATTTTGTGCAAGTACACTATCGCTGCAGGTGGGCTTCTGAGCGCTGCCAGCACCAGGCTACCCCACCCTCGGCTACAACACCCTCAGGGGATAAATCCCAGTGTGACAGAGCTGGTGGCAGCCTTTAGGGACCCCTTGAGAGAAAAGCTGTTGAAGGATATGTAGGTGGACCAAGTCCATGCAAATAGGTGTTTCCAAATTGTAGACTGAAATACATATGCAGGTAAAATAAGCTTTTTTGCTAGGGACCCTTTGAAAAAGTTCCAAGATGGTTTTAGGTTACTAATTGGCAAGTATTGAAGCACATTTCACATAGTACTCCAAAATGGGTGTAAAACCACACACAGTAGGTAAATGCATGCTCTGGTGAATTCAGATATTATTAGTTTGTATGGCACCGTTCAGTAAAGCAAACAGCAGGTTGTAAAATCGTAGTTATATGTATTAACTCTCAGATTATGCACAAGCAAAAGAGGATCCTTTTATGCACGCAAGGTAATGAGTTATAGAAACTCTTCTTTGAAGTCCAAGAGGACAGGGGATTAGTGAAACCGGTTTTCACCTCCAGAGTTTGCACTTGTGTTTGACCAGTCATCCAAGCAAGGTGTGAGGGAATCATATGGCCTCACCCGTGCATGTTACAAAGCAGCGAAGGGCACCTTGATGTAATGATCTGCCTCTGCTTCAAATTTCCAAGGGAGCTCTTGGTGAAAGTGTAAGATGGTGCGCTGACTGCAGCCCCCCGGAGCTCAGTGCTGCTCTGAGACCACAGCACCCGTGCAGCGAGTCAGAGGCTTGGATCATCCAAGGGTACAGGCAGGGGTTACTGCAGGGTTACCCTCAGCATGAACCTGTGGGCGCTCAGTTATTGCACAGTAATTGCCTGTTTCTGGCTGCTACAGCATTTTCTGCATACACAAAAGTTCACTGCCTAACTGAGGGATCGCTCATTTACTGGGTAGCTGGTAAGAAGCCGCTCTTAGGGGTAGTCAGAGCTACAACTTCAACACCTCATTTTCCCTCCAGATCCTTGCTCCATAAGAAAGTTAGAGCGCCAACAGCAATTTACAAGCACTGCTAACTGCTAGCATTGCTCCTCTGAAAATCCTAGGTCATCTCCTTTGGCTATCAACTATCCCATTCACTTACAATGTAAGCCCAAAAGATGGAAGCACTAAAAGTCACTCCATCAGGGGTTTGTGGGGTTTTTTTGTCTGTAAAATACTACATCTGTGCCTGCAGTTATTCATTTCAGAGTTGTGACATCTGGCAAGCCCCCAGAAACCCCAAGTGTTCACAAACACCACAAGCCAAATGCTCAGCAAGGGGACTGACAGTGTAACTCTCTGAACCCACCTCTTCAGGCTAAATCTTTTCAAAGAGGGAAAAAAAGCGGTAGCTTAGGAGAGACTCATATAGAAACTTCACACCAATTCCACCCACCCAACTGAATAGCTGCTCCTGTCCCTATTTCAACTCTTCTCCAGTTACTGGTTGCTTTTTAATGAATGTTGACTGTTAGGATGGGAAGCACTGTCATCATGGAGTAAAGGTCATGATTAAGAACACAGATTTGCTTCCAAATTATCTGTAAAAAATACTGGAGCATCATTACAAACCTCCAAGGGCTTTAGACAATTCAATCTCCAACACCATTTATAGACTGGTTTGCTACAACTACCCAAAGGATAACAGCGAGAGAGAGATGTGATGACAATTTTTGCTCTGTGGATGCTCATGGTGGGATTCTTTGCCTCTACCTTTCACCACCTAAGGAAGGTGGAATTATTGCTGCTGTGGATTTTATGCAGTTGAAGGTCACAACAGAAAAGTTGAGTGAGTCCAGCTTTAAAGGTGGAAATAGAAGCTCAGGCCTGGGCACAATAAGGACTTTTTATCAGACATTTCAAAGTGCCAATCAGCGCATGAAACCCAAGTCTGCTATGAGGCAGAGCAACAGCTCTGTTGCCTTGCAGGTGTATCTGTTAATGAAGTAATGTGTATCTGTGATTCCAAAAAGTCACATGAATTGGTATTGTGTACATTTTAATGTATTGCTTGCTCTTCTTCCCTCTAAGAGAATAATTATGGTCTTACCTCCTCTCGTTCATGAAATCAAATCTTGTTCTCAGCACAATGAAGAGTATTCCCCGCTGGATACACTTGCTCTTGTGCTGAGACCTTGTCAGCTCAGTTTCAGCCTAAAGCAAAATTTTCTGGCTGGGTTTATGAGCTCTTCAATATAAAGGGTTTATAATGGAAATTGCAACTTTGCCTCCACTCTGGAGAGCCTGCCTGCCCTGCAATGAGACGTCCAGGACCCCACCAGACCAGCACACACACCCTTGGGCAGTATGAAATGACCACTTTCCTGTGTGACAGCCAAAACTCATGACTCGATACAATCGTGTGGTATGTTGCTCCACTGATTTGTTTTTATAGGAGTGTAATTAATTCACAGTGACTGACATTGTTTTATTTCCACCCCATCACTGACATCTTGTCTGAGTTACATCATATCCCACAAATTGCGCATCTTTTTTGGCTGCTGCTGCTCTCTATTCCCTCTTCTTTAGTATGATACTCATTATAATCTGCTCTCTTATACTAAGGCCAAGACTCCTGCTGTGTTTCCAGGTAATGTATTCTTTTATTGAGTGATTCATTGGGGAGGAGAGAGGAAAGAGAGAAGGAAAAGCCTTGAGAGGAAAAATGTCCAGGTTTCATGATTTCTGAGTCTCTGAAATAGTTCCAAAATTCCTTGGTGTTCTGGAGCTCTTCCCCTGCACGATGAAAGCACTGGGCTTTTGTATCATTTGCTTTATTTTGCAATATTTTATGATTCTTGTATATTCTGAGTTGTGTTGATTTGTGACTAGTTTTTCACCATTACCCTGGGAGGAATTTTCTCTGGAAACACAGGAAAGAAACAACACCCTGAAGTGAGACACTGCAAATGAGCAACTGCCATCAGACGATGGATTCCGTTATTTACCAAGTTCTTGCAGAGTACGTATGGCTGCAGCATCTGATCACCTCCCAAATGAAAAAGTGAAAATAAAAGCATCTTACTCCCCCCTCCATCCCTTCCCATTTACCTCCTGCATCAGCTCTGCAGGCTATTACATAGTGAGGAAGAGCCACAGTCTTCCCCAGCCAGAGAAGCGGGCTCTGTGATTAAAGAGGTAACCATGGATGCAAAACATGTCAGCTCAATTCCATTCTCCAACACATATTTTCTGGAGCAAACTGCCTAGTACAGAGCATCTAAAATCCCCTGATTTATAATGAAACCAATAGAAGTTATAGATTTAAATCTTGTTAGGAAACAAGATTCCAGCTCTCTCTGTCTCAGATGCAATCTGTGAAATGAGGATATTAGCATCTCCCCAGCTCACAGGCAATAATTGATCCATGTAGATATAGAAAGCACTCAGATTCTGAGGCCATGGGAGCTGTAGAAATATCCAAGAATGATGACTCCATCTCCTTGCTCTGGGGTTATACTTGATTTCCAGAAATATGAGACCAATTTATCACCATTCATATTTGAGAACACCTCCACAAAAACAGTGATTCCTGCACTAGAATTCAGGGACATAATTTCCTATGGATTTGCATCTCTGTGCTAGGAGTCCCTCTGGATCCTCTAATAAGCACTGAATTCATGATACAGCCATTCTTTTAACTGGGCACTAATGGGATTTCTCTTCTTTACCTAGCCGCTTACGTTCATGAAATGCATTGAGCTTATTCTCCCTACCTGTCTGTCTAACTGGCCACCAAGGCTCATTTCCACTAAGAAATTGCCTTCACTAATTTAAAACATTCATATCCTCAGCTACTGTAGCAGAAAGGGTATAAAGCCCAATACAATTACTTTCAAGCCAGCTTTACTTACATCGGAAAAAAATTATGCTTTACTTTCAGTTCTGATCTCCCCAAAGACTTTCATCATTCCAAATTCTGTTTGTATATTGCTGGCAGTATACTGACATCAAATCAGCATAAGTTAATTGAGAATCAGTTAATGGAAATTTAATCTATATCACTTAAAATTTTGTTTATCAAAATCTTGGCTTCACTGTACAGCATAAGAGGTAGACACAGTATTCTCACTACAGCTGGTAAAACTACTCCCAATGTGCTAATATAACTAAAAGCAAATCTGCAAATATACCCTTATCTAGGGAAAGTGGGTAAAAACCTGGTTTCAACTTTGTAGTTGAATGTATAGGGCAATAATTTCACAATGAGCTTTCTCTGGAGCAAGAGTGATTCCACCAGCTTAGGAGGCTGATTTCATGTCCCATATTGTTCCATGAAGGAAAATAAAAGCAGCAAAAGCTAATTTTCATTAGGATTGGCTTAACTGGGTTTATAAAGGCTGATAATAAAGAAGCACCACCTTTGAAACACGTATACAAGCCCAGTTCTGACCAAAAAGCTTCTGGTGCAGTCTGCATTTTTTACCCATTCTTTTGCTTCAAAAGCAAATGGGCTTTTTTTTGGAGTATATATAGAGCAATGTCTTTTGGACAGCTTTCACATTAGGTGTCATTTTATGAAGCTGAGTTTCTTATTCTTGGCTACTCACACTAAGGCTGCAGTTCTTATGAGCACATTTTAATGTATCAATTTATATTCAGAACAAATAACCTAGGGTTATCCCATCATCAGAAATCCTTATGAGCTTGATTTTTTACTGTTTCCATCGTGTAGGATTATGGTTTCCATAGAAAAATAAAACAAGGTTTTCCTTTCTTTTATCTTTTTTTTTTTTCCTTTCCTCCCACAGTTTATTTTTGGAATAGCAAATACTTGTGGTTTCTTTTTTTTTTTTTTTTTTTTTTTTGAATAAAAAACCAACAAGCATTTGTTGTATATTATAAATTGGAATGGAATGTGCCTTTTCCCACAAACGTGTTAACCTGCTAGCCAGATGTGTAGTTTGGCACACTGACTGAATGCTCTTTCTCTCATGTAAAGACCCACAAGACAGTTTGGGACTGATCTGTGTTATCCAGTAGGGCAAAATTCTTGCAATATCAACCAGTACCAGATAAGGGTTCCTTTCCTCCACGTTTTTTTCAAAGCACTGCAAAACCCCTATAGACTCTAAATGATTTATGTAAAAGTACTGAAGTGCCTATTAAAGATGCTCAAGTAGGGAAATTTTCACTAGCATGAAGTAGCCAAAAAAGAATCATCTGTTTCTTCTCACCGATGCTCAGAGATCTGCTACTTATTCACAAGACAACAAGATGACATGTCAGTATTGTACATTTGCCAGAACGATGTGTGTTTATCAAGGCAGCATGAGTCTATAACTCTCAAGGTGAATTTCTTTTTCCAATGAAAAACTGCAAAAAGGCATCAATTCCTCCACCTTCAGAAATTATATTTTCTTTTGAAAAAGCTCTTTGATGGAAAATTTCTACTTAGCTCTTCTTTGCATAAATTCTTATAGGAGTAGAAAGAGTAGTGTGAATTCTCTCATGCTTCTTGGTGGGCGATAGCATCCCTTAAGGGCAGAAACTCTTTGCAGCATTTGTTGTACAGAGCTACACCGATCTCCGGGGACCGTGCATCAGTGTATAGCTCCATGCGTGCCACAGTCCTTGCAGGATCAAGGTCTTACTTGTTATTTTGGAGTTTTAATTTACATAAATATCTGTGAAGGAACATGTTCTAAGTATTTTGCAAATAACCTTAACTGAGGAAGGGGGAACAGAGACAGAATTTACACCAAGATAGAAAGGAGCTATGTTTTATGAACGTCTCTGTCCATCAACTTAAATTTGTCTGTCTTTTTTGTTGCCTCCTATACTAGAATTCCTTTGCACAGCAAACTCCTTAGGCAATACCTTCAAATTTTAAGCTGTTTGGCTGTAGTGAGCACTCTGCATTTTTATGGTGTGCTCCACCTCTTTCCTGGAGTCTTGCCATGGCTTTGCAAGTCAAAAGAGATGAGAATGGACCTGGGAATCAATCCAGCTGTGTCTTTTACACTAGATAATGCTGGAAAGATTTCATCTTGAGACTATAGTCCTCACTCACTTTATTCTGAGAAAGAGAATATATACTTCTATCTGTGGGGAAAACACACATTATACAGAAAGCTGGAGTCCAAGAAAATATTCCTAAACCCCACCCATAACCCATCTTATGAGAAATAGCAGTCCAGCTCTGAAAAAAAAAAAAAATACTCAAAGGTACCAAAGATCCTCAGAGTCCATTTTCCAGAAGATGTTTGCTTTAGTTGCTTTCAAGTCCCAGGGCTTGCTTTCTTTGCTATGTCTCACTCTGTTAATCCTTTAGTCACTGAAACTGAGATAGAGTTTCCAAGAAGCTTCTTGAATGATGCCACCTAGAAAAATCCACATGCTGTCTTGACGCAGTTCATTAGGAATTTATCCATCACTGACAGCAAAAACAGATACTCAGCATTCAATACAAACATGTGACACTGCAGGAGACAGCAATGGATGTTGAGTATTTGTATATATGAGGAAATGAAAATGGAGAAAAGCTGGGCTTTTGGCTTCCGTCCGCTACTTTCCTTCACTTTAAAATGTTTGCCCAGGCTTCACTGTATCTCTGCATATTGTATTAGCCCTAGGCTTACACAGCTATTTTTTCATTATTAGTCTAAGGAGGAATTACTGGAAGACTCTGGTGTGTTATGGATCACACAAACCCTCACAGGGCTGCTATGCAATAGGCTGGACACCAGCATGCATTTTTTAATGCTCTGGGGAATGGACTGATACTTAGGGAGACCAAATAAGTTGTCCCAAACTAAGTTACTTAGAGCTCAATATAATTACATTTTTCCCTGCAGAGGTGGTAATAAGAGACTAAACTGTATTTTGAGCTTCACATTCAGTAACATCCACTTTTCTGCAAAAAACCAATGTCAACTTCATTGTTTATCCTCATTTAGGATTATGAGAGACATTCAGGATCCTGTGCAAGATGATTAATGTCTTCAGCTGCCAGTGAGGCAAATGGGAGCTGAAGATGCTCAGGTTCTCACTTCAGTTAAGTGGATTTCTGCCTGGACACAGCCGCTAGACTGCGATACCCACTCCTGTGGGAGTGCCAATGGCTGGGGTTCTTTGCAATTAAGCAAAAGCTCCTAAAACCAGCAGGACTGCACCAGAACAACATACCAGGACTACCTGTTTCCAGCAATGCTCAGCAAGAAGATGCTCAGGAAAAGTGGCTAAAACTGAGGATCTGTATAGACCCACCTTTCCCAGATACTCCCCCCCGCCCTGCCAGCTGCCACCCAGGGCTTTATTTCTGCTTTGTGAAGGCAATGTTCATCTCTCACATTTCCAGTCTGTGTTCATGGGAGAACGGCAACTCCCTGCAGACGAAGGACAACGTTCTCCAGTTTGGTTTGTCCCTCTAATCTGCACTGCACATTTGAATCTTGTACCATTCACTCAAAGACCTGTCCCTAGCACCAGGAGAACAGATAAATAATATTTCCAGCCTTCCAAGAAGAGAAAGGAAATGAAGGACAAAAATGTCCCTTCATTTGTCTTTTGCATGCTGGGTTTTACTGCAGATTTATTAATGCCTGGACAAAAATCATTAGCATTCTTTAAAAAGTCTAACTCTCCAGCCGAAACTAAAATTAATTTGATAGATTCTCCTTGACTCTCAGTTATTAGGTGAGCGCAGAAAACGTTCATAAACATGAAGGACCTTGATACTGCAATCTGAAAATTGCCTTCATAATAAATTAAAGATTTTTTATAATGTAATTTCTCATTGCATATTTTGCCCTGCTCCTTCTTCCAAAAGAATGTTTTTTTTATGTACTTCAGGCTCCCTCGCTTTCTCACAGTTGCAAGAACTTTTATGTGATTGAGCTGTGTATTTTGAAATATTATCTTCGCCCAATGGTTCTAACAGCAAACATGAAATAAAAACATGAGCAGTACTGTTCAGCATCACTTCAAGACTTCATAGCGTGCTACAGTTTGGTTCAGATGTTCATGAAGATATTCTAATTAAAAATCCCAGTGGATCCACTTTCTAAGAAAATGATCGTTACATGATAATGTTTTATGTCTCACAGAGAAACTGCAAATAGGCACTGGAAAGAGAAAGAAAGACAAAATGCCTGTGCTGCAAGAACATTTGTATATGAAAACTGGGTCAGAAATCACTTAAAAGATTACAGCTATCAGAAATACTGTGTTTTCAGCTGGAAAATTGGGTTTATCAAATTGCTTTTTAATTTTGATTATCCGATTGGAAATCTGACATTGTAACCTGCGTACGATATCCTTCAGTCCTCACATTTCCATGTAAATGAGAAGAGAATTTAGCCCACTGAGTGTGTTGCGAGTTTGCCTTAATAAGTGATGAAAGTTTGGGTCGAACATGAGAGACAAATCTGAGGGGGAAAAAGCAGTATCCTGCTGGGTGCAGGTATGAGACACTGTCACTAATATAATCCTGAGACATAGTCTTCCTGAATTTAAAACGGTAGAACCAAACCGTACTGTGTAGCTACATACGTTTGATTAATTTATTCCAAAGCCCTTACAAGTGGAATTTAATTCTTTTTTCCTCTCTCTCTTTATATTATCCTTGGTAACAGTATCCATACGTCTCAAATGTAAGATAATTTTACAGACTTTATTTTGTCTTTTTATAAATATTTACATTTTTTCATAGCACTGTTTCTTTTGTATAAAGTCACCCTGTCTCTGTCTCACTGCTGATCACATGCTTTTGTTACTTGTAAAACTGTACAACATTTTCACACATAGGATGAAAGCGATAAAATTCCCCTTTTACTGGTGTCAAGAGCGCATTGAATTAATTTAATTCAAGATTTTTTTTTCCCCAGATTTTAACAGTTAATAAATTGCTATTTTGCTTTACAGAAACTAAACATTTTGCTTTCTCTGACAGAGCATCAGAGGCTCTGTGCCACCCTTAACTACCCCAAACCATCAGAGATCCATTGACTTAGGTGCAGCTCCATCACTGCAGCAACTGAAGACCTGGTCTCTAATGTGCTGGGAAAACCACATTTTCCTGGAAACACAGTACAATGAATTTGCAGGCTAAATAGGGAAAATGTGACCTTTCACTGCCTTTCTTACTGCACAGTCAATTCAAAAGGCACCTAGCGTTATGGCAACCCACAAGCTTTATGTGGTTGGTTTAGAAGCTGCAAAAGACGCTCCAAGTAATAGGCTTAAACTTTCAACTTGGTCATATCGCAACCAGTTTCTCTATATTTTCAATCATTTTTTCCACAATGAGGACTCATACTACGGTGCTTTTGTCTTGTGGCATTTTAGCACAACCACTCTAAAACAAAATTGAAAAAGCTATATAGACAGACGCTCAAGCCGTACATACATATATACATGTATGTATGTATGGGAAAGTTAATCTTTCTCCAGGCTCTGCAGTCTTCAAAGTGGCTGAACTAGTTTAGTTCAGGTTGCCAGAAATAGCCTTTTCAGGCACACAGAGAGCTCATAAAATGGTAGGTAAAGCTTTGAGCAACGGCAGCAGGGACTGGGATAGAAGCTGTTGAGCCACCCTGTTTTCTGTGCTTGTGCTCCCACACTGATTAACTGGTCAGCTGTGCTGAGCTGGGATCCCAAACCCCACATCATCGTGTTTGCTCCGGTAGTTCTTTTAAATCTGCAGAAGTTGTTAGAGACAAAATAGAAAAATGAGTCTGGTGACTTATTGTAGGTGGATGATTAATTGTTCCAAGATTGCAGTCATGATTACAGAGCTTTCATCTCAGGTGACACTAATTAGGTTTTTCATTCTTCTGCACGCATACATGATATCGGAGCAAATTCACTGCAAGAGCACTGGGGAGGCTGCATGCATGCAAAGCTCCTCTGCTTATCATCACCAACCAAACAGCCTTAAAAACTACTAACCAGATACATGATTTATTGAAATCAGGCACTGTCTCAGCTGATGCAGTGTCTAAAGCCCAAGCCTTCTGCTCAGGACAGTTTGCTAGCTGGGTTTAGGAATATAATTTTACTGATCACCTATGGTAAAGCTATGCCCAGGTACACCAGTCCACTCTGCAGCCACTCCTCCAACTGCAGAGCAGACAGTCAGGAGATAAATCTGGTGTGTATGCAGCCCAGACAGAGTAAACACAAGCACTTTTCTTATCAGTATTTGGGTAAAGTTCAGGCAAAGCCAGAAGCCATAGGAGACATCCACTTCTCCCTGCTCCCACAGAAGCTGAAGAGGACCTGGTGCAGGTTTGGAAGGGATCTAAAGGAGCAGGTGATTAACGCCACGTAGGCTGGGAGCCACCAGTCTCAAAATGCCTGGTGGGGGTGAGTGCGCAGCCCCTGCTCCAACTTGCAAATCCAAATGCAGTCAGAGGGAGCTGCAGAGGAGCCATATGCCCTAACGGGGACTGGGATGGGGCTGCTCTCTGCCTGGACACCCAGAGGTCTGGGGAGCACAGGGAGTTAAATTGGTTACGCCAGTGATGTGGAATCAGGCTGCAAATGCGGGAAAACAAGGAGGAGGGAGGAGGGCAAAGCAAAGCATGGGAAAGCACATGGGAAATTTGGGAGGAAAAAAAATAAAACAGGCTATAACTGCTTAGTAAACATATTTTTTTCTCACCCTGGGAGAACCCTGTTTTTCTGAACGTATCCTACATCATAATAGCACATGGAACAAATTAACTTGCAGCCATGACCTACATTAGGATCAGAAAAAGACTGTTCTAGCTAAAACAAAGTTGTGAGCTGATGTTGTCAAAATACCGAGCTGTTGTTTTCTTACAGCCTTTAGGATGATCCCCTGCAGCAAAAGGCTTCAATGTAGTCAACAGCAGAGCTAGTCTACTAATAGCTTTCAAGTATTTAAGTCCTCAAATCCCTGGGAAGCATGGCCATCCCTCAGTTATTAGCCTCATTTGATCTAATGGGACAAGCACAAACAAGAGCAAAACCAAGGAATTGCAGGAGTGGAAACAACATTTCCCAGAAACATCCAGTAGGTGTGAAATATATGGAGTCCCCAGCATGACCACATCAAAGTAGTGAGATATATATGTACTTGGCACATCCATACTAGTTTTGAAATTGCTTTAGCCCTTTTGGATCATATCCAAAGTAGGGAAAATCCAGTACAATCTCCTCTTCTGTATAAGAGGCAAAGCAATATTTGTTTGTTCAAGTGGTCCATGCACATAAATGAGCGATGAACACATAACTTGCTGGTACAATTGCTGGATCCTATTTTTGAAGCCATATTTTTTGTAACTAAAGGTGCAAACCTAAGGTGGCAGAGATGGGTCTCAACCAGGACGATGAGTCCCAAGCCCAGGACCAAGCCCAGAATCTTCCCCCTCCTTCTGGCTGGTTTTAGTCTCAGTAGGTTTTCAGCAGTCTGGCTCCTGTGTTTGCTTACATTCCCTGTGTCCCAAAAATTCAGCCTACACCCTTTATGTGGAAATTAGCCTCTTGTGAAAGGATTTGCAGCACTTTCCCATAACAAAAAGATCCAGTATGCTCTCGCTGACACTCTCTTCTCTGAGGCTGTTGAAGTGGATATACTAACCCATAAGCAAACAACTTTTGCCAATGAACTTAAATATCAAGTCACAATTAGGAAGCTGCTGTTGACGACGCCTAACACAGAAAAGTATGACAAGACTGATAAGACTGAAGGAGTGCCAGAAAATGTCATCAGCCATCAACTGCCACTGGGCCTGGAGCTTTCCAGGGAAGCCTGCCAAGGAGGCAAGAGAGCACGATGTCTGTGACTCAGTGGCAAGTAGCCTCAGACAGCCTAAGAGACCCAGAGCTGTCGTATATAAATCTCCAAAGGCTGGTGAAAAACAGCTAGTGAAAGCAAGGGAAGCAGCAGGGAGAGAACTCTGGAGGCAAATGTTAGAGCATCACCGAACCATATGCAACCTTACAAAGATAATGGCCCTAAATTACCTCTCACTCGTGTTGGTTCATTAAGAATTTGATAGAGCTCTAGTGGTGCCACTGGAAGTCTGTTCAGAGTGTTAAGTGGACTCTGGATCAGGCCCTAGGACTGGAAAATATATTAGGTCATAAAGTACACTATTACATATTTTATAAGGGAACAGCTATCAACATCTGCTCCACCCAGAAAACATACAAAAAAACAGCTGGAAATAAGAACAGCTGTGCATATCCCAGCCTCTCCTTAGCTGCAGCTTCTTCCAGCTACTCCTGAGCTCATGTTAGAAAGATATTTCTATGGCTCCCTGTCCGTAGGAGGAATCTTAAAACACTGAGAAAACAATTATGTTCAGTGACATATGTGAGTAAAATAATTATAGCATAAATAAGATACGCTTGACATTACTGTCAATTATGAGAGCTAACCTCTGGGTATGTAAATGTGGACAATGAGAGAGATGTTTGCATGCATCTTTAGGAAGTGCTTCTTACATCCCAGCTCTTCAGCCAAGATTTTGGTATTTGCTAGCCAGATTTAAGACTGTTCCATGAATACAGTCCGGATCAGAGCATCCGTTGCTTATACATAAGATTCTTCTGTTAAGGTCTTCACAGAACAACAGGCAACAGATATACGTAGTAGGTGGAGGTATTGCTAGTGAGACTACTACTTATTCTCAAGGCAGAGATTTTTAGACCTGTGCTAAATTACCCGCCTCTTGGACAAAAATCTTCGCTCTCACTCACACAGCTGAATTTGATCACACATTCTGTGCTAGATCCATTTGCAAGTCTACCACAATGTCATCTGCACTTCCAAGAGGGAAAAAGAAATATATTAATCTGCAGATGGATGGATCCATGGTGCAATCTGGACAATTTTGCATTTAATTTCTTTTCCATCATGTCTGGGAGTTGGACCCAAATGGTGTTCTTTCATCATGATTTTCCCTCTCCTTTAGTCATATAAAGTAGAACGTGTTGCGCATTGAACTGGCTGCTTGACCACTGAATCTAAATATCCAACGACTGATAAAGAAATTGGTTTACTTTTCTGGCATATAACCCTGGCTCCCTGGGAGTAACAGACAAGTATTTAATTGTTATGAGGACTGCTATTTATTTCCCTAAAGATAAATGATAAAAAACATAGAATGCTGTACTTCGCAGAGTGCCCTTGTAAAATATAATGTATCTGAGTGGAAAACTTGCCCAGAGTTTTCCATAACACACCAAATTAAATACAAGGTCTGTTTGGAAAAGACTTCCAGTGTGCCTAAGGCTGTTTTTAGTACTGCTCACATGGAAACATCACACCATGCAAGTCTCCATTGTAACCCCCACAAAACTGATATTGCTCCCCAGGAATACAGTCTCATGGCCTGTGCTGGTGGAGTAATGGATGTCAGGCTGCACGGATAATTGAGAGATTCCTGGGGTTTTTAGCTCTCTGGAGTAACGTTAGCCTCAAGTTGCATCCAGGACAGATTCTAGTAATTCACTGTCTCTTTGACTATAGCAGAACTACAGAAGTCTATACACAAGAGATGACTTTTGGAGCCTGGTGTTGCTAATGAATATATATCACACATATCTGTCCTGAAGTGTTAGATTAAATGCTTCTCCCATCTGATTTTATCCATACGATAAGAATTAGAACTAAGCCAATTGCTCAGTCATGACAGAAAAGCCCAAAGGTGATAATGTCTGCCAATTTAACATGAAAATTGCCATGACGTAGAGGAATTCCTGGGTGACACAGTGCTGTGATCGCAGTTCCCCCTCCCAGCGCTTAACAGGAAAGCTATTGCCACTGAAGGGGAAGGGCACAGAGAATACAAGTGACGTTAAGTGTCTGGGCCACGAAGATCGAGCCTGTTGAAATTAGTTTTTAATAAATATGCTAACACAAAGGAAATTCCTGAGCACTGGACGACAGCTAGTGTGGTGCCAAGAGTCAAAAGTGGAGCTGAAGTGTGACCCAGCTGGCCAGCATCAATGCCAGGCAAGGTAATGGAAAGGTGATAAAAAACTTCAATTAATAAAGATAATTAAAATAACAAAGTATAGAAATATAATTAACACCAGTAATCATGGTTTTATGGAAAACAGGCCTCATCGTATGAATCTGATGTCATACTTTGATGAGATTACAAGTTGAGTTGATAAAGATAACTGCATAGATGCAACACAGAGTTCGGTGAGTCACAGAACTCAGCAGAACACAACATGCTGATTACAAAAACATTAAGAAACATCTGTAGAAGAGAGGTTGTTTGTAAAACAATATGGTTGCAGGCCAACCACAGGCAATGGTTGCAAAGCTTCAGCAATCTGACATGCAGGAATCAACATCAGAAAATAAGAGGTTAATCAAGGAGAGCAATGTGCTTTGTTTAGCATTTTTTGGCATTTAAAACAAGATGCATTTTAATCCAGCCAAATACAAAGTTTCTCCACTATCATTGAAGAACGTGGGCTACACTTGCAGCAGGAAGGACTACATGGAAAGCAATGAGTTGGGACGGCGTTAAGCAACTGAATACGAGCCCTCATTCTAGGAAAAGAAAAAAAAAAAGCAAATTTTACCTTTGGAAACACTAAAAGAAGAGAACTGTAGGTAGATTTTTACTTCTGTACACAGCACCAGCAAAACTATCCTGTTTTAGCACTTGCGCTTAAGGCTGCTGAAAATTGGAGTAAAGAAAGGGTCTAAAATAATTTAGTGACATGTTTTACATGCTATTTATGTAATGCAATCAGATTAACCAGCAAGACAATGGAAAGGTGACTTGATTGCAGTGTGTTTGTACACACGAAAGAAGAAAACACTGGGTATCAAAGGACCCTTTCATCTACAGGAGAAAAGCATAACAAAAAGCAAGGTCTGAAATGCAAAGCCATACAATTTTAAGTGAGCAATTAAGATGACATTTTAATAGGGAAAGGTATAAATCCCTTGTAGAAAATACTGAGGAAATAGTGGATTCTACAGCTCCCAGCATATACAAATCAAAACTAGATGCTAGTTGCTTTTCTGGAAAAAAAATAACCAAATATAAATTTTCAGGCTAAATATAGGGGTAACTGGCCTTCATTAAACAAAATGTCAAAGTAAATGATCTAATGGTCCTTTCTGGCCTTAAATCAAATGAATCTCTGAAGAAACAGAGACTGCTTTTTCTTTAAAAAAAAAAATATCACATGATAACTTCTGGTTTTCAGCCAGTTGAAAACATGCTTTAAATTTTTCAGAGTTTTGACTGGTTTTCCCATTCTGCCTTGAGTATTTCAAGCAGATCAGTATAAATATTGATAAAACATATTTCCCACCAAAAAAAGAGATTGTTCAAACAATAATTTCCATTGGCATTTACATCTTTTTATATGTTTATAACTGGCTTTACAAAGTGCTGGATTCCTCTCAGCCTTTCCTGGTGAACCATCCATACAATTTGGCTTTGTATTTTTTCTTACCTGTATTTAGTATTTTGTGAGTAATCACTGAAGTGAATGAACGTGACGTATGAAGTCGTTGTTTATTCCTGTCTTTGCAGCCAGAAAGAGTTACATCAGTGCCATCTGCTAAAGTTTTTCATTTCTGTAGCATGACAGGCTCATATTAATGTGGAACAGTTTCTCACTGCAGCACTGCATGTGGTGTCACATTTTTTGCATACCTCCATTGCTATACGATACAGTAGCTTAACAGACAACTACGTGGGTTTGTGCAAATTTTGGATCCAAACAATGTGAAAGAAAATGGAGAAATTGAATTGACCTAATGGGATGGGACCTCCAGGATGAGTTTTTCCCAGCATTGGTTATGGTACATCTTAGTACTTCCCATCATTTTCCCATCATGATGGGAAGGTGCTGTGCTGCTGGACCACATGGTGCTGATTCACATGGTCTGGACCACTCGACATAGCGTAGCAAAAACCCAAAGAAACAACATCCTTTTGTCTTGCTGGCAAGGTCAGGGCTTTTTTTTTTTTTCTTCCCTAGTGATACAGGCAAGTACGAGTTGGTTTACCTCACTGGGGAATTCCACTTTGGGAAAACAAAGGATGAAGTGGTATTTCCTAATGAAAAGCATACACTCTGCTGCGACCTACAGGCCACAGCCGGTATGTGTCTGCCAAGAAATGCCTTTTTTTTTTTTGTAAGAGATTTTTCACTCACTTTTCCTCTCAGTGCTCTACTGATTGTAATGGAGTTATTCCCGAATTGTTTAACATCAATGAATGAAGAACTAGGTGCACTCTGTTTCCAAAACTCTTCCCTAACAAGTACCAGCATGTTGTCCTCCATCCGTCTCCCACCCACGCTGGGCATTTACAGCTCCTCTCTTTATCTTTCCAGCACTATATTAAATAAATAAATAAACCCTGCTCCATACATTTGCTTAAGGTGTATTTTAAACAAGTACACAGCAGTCAGTCAGAACTGCATGCTTCATACCAACCTTCTTCCAAATGAAGTGAAGGATTCAGGGGGCCAAATTACATCCAAGGTGTCAGTTTGGAGTAACCTTGGGCACCCTCACTAGATTTTCCCTATCTACCTACTTTGAGAAGATAATTTGTCAAATAGCCAAGTCTGTATTTCAACTCCTTTACTATAGACATGTGAAGAAGCTCTTACAATGCTTGGAAACATCTTCTCCACCCATGGGGAGCTTGCAGCCCCTTGGTTTTGCTGGTGACTGTCAAAACTCATTCTACATTCCTGGTCAAAGCATCAGTCATAATTATGGAAAAAAATCAATCTGGGACCCCAAGGAGCAAGCCACAGGCTTTGCTCGGCTGGTAGTGGTCTGACTCACCATCTGTTCTTCCTTTCGCATCATTTTCCTTTTGGGGGGTGGTTGCAACCATCAAATTGCAAAGTAACAAACAATGTGGCCGATTACAGTCCACAAAAAATAAATAACCAAATCACCTAGAAATTGGCAGACATAGGTCATGGAAGCTGTGCTTTTCCAAGTCTTTCAAGGCCTGTTTGTCACTCGCATATCCTTTGTGCTGTTGAACATCTCCCTTTGGACATGAATGCTTCGTGTGCTGTCAATGATTTGCTTGAATCATACACATTTCCAAATAACTACATGGTCCAGCACCTAATGGTAAGCTCAGAAACCAGGAGCAGTTTGTAAATCATTCACAGATCAACCAGAGAACAGAGCCTTGGAAAGTACCGTTTGAACAGCTATAATATACTTAACAATATTGCAACAAAATGTTGATACTTGGAAATCAATAGGGTCTGACAGACTAAGTATAACTCTGCAGTCACAAACATGAGTTTAACTAACTTCAGAAATATTACTGAGGCTGGATGAAGATGAAAATTGGCCTTTTCCTTTATTGAGGGAAAACAACTATTTCCTGCACTGTGGTCATGTAGAAATTTCACCTCCCTGCTGCCATGCCACTCTCCCAATAAGAAACTGTTTAATCTCCCTGTCCCAGGGAACACAGATTCTGCTGATTCTCCCAAGGAAGTCAAGACATGCAACATGCAACATGCCTTCATCTCAGACGTGTCCGGAGCCCTGAATGAAGCAGCATGACAGGACGTGCATCAGAGCTGCAGCGAGGCATGAGTCAGCCTCCTCCAGCCACAAATCTAAGTTATTGCAAAACTCCCTTCCATTTATTCCATCTGATCCTCTTCCCTGATTAATTTTGCAATGGTGTAATTTTAAAAGCACAGTTACACTCTCTGAAGGAGGTACAGGATCTCTTGGGGAGTCTCGGAACAGTGTTGCCAACTCACATGATTTTTATCTCAAGTCTTATGATTTTTGAGCGTTCTTCAGCTTTGGCTGCCAGAAGCATGCAATGACATGAGAAAGTCAGCTAGCTCCTCTCTTAATTTTTATTAATAGTAATTTTCTAGACTTTATGATTGTACCCTAAAGACCCAGAAATCAGAACAAAAAGGAAAAAGGGGCCAATTTAGTAATTTTAACTGTGATTTTTAAGATTACTCTGTAATTCATGAAAACCTGACTCAAGATATTTTTCTATTGAAGTCAGCAGCACTGTTTGCTTTTCGTCCTCACTAAACTGCCCCTTAATATTATTCTAATTTAACTGCTAAAGTTATTAAAGAAACGGGGAATACAAACTCTCTGTATCCAGAGGCAGAAGAGCCACCTGAGTCATTTTCTTCAGGTGTTGGCAAAGGGCTTTGCCAGTACTGGACAAAGGATGAGGAACAGAGTCATAGGATGGTGGGGAGGAGAAAGGAAGGATCTAGGTCCTAATTGGAAAGGCAGAGAAGATGAGCTTGCCTTCCCTTAAGGAAAAAAACCTCCGAAGAGCCTGCCGGAGGCAAGGCAGCCTCTTTGGCTGCTTCCTCCAGGATGAGATGAGATGGGCCAGTGAGAAGCAAAGGCACTTTCTGCAAAGCATGTCCCCATGCACGTGGCTGGTTCTGCTTTTCCTAAGGCTTCCACAGGACTGCAACTAGATCCAGCACAGAGTCTAGGAAATACTGTTCTTGGGGCAAAGAAGAGTCCGTACTTCACCAGCTTTAAACCCAGAGGGGGAAATAATACATATTCTTGCAGTTACCCAGCTGCCAAGCTGGGTTTTCTCCTTTGCCTTTCTAGGTGCCAGGGACTGTGGACAGTGGGTGCATCCATAGTGTCACTGCTCTTCAAAACATAAAGGTTTGCAAATAAGTGGGGGGTGGGTAGGTTAATTCTCTTCTTGGGCATTTGGAAAGGGGTTTGCTAAAGTCTATTGTTGCCAAAACAATGCTGCTGCCAGGGCCAAAATCTCTATGTCATTAATATAGCAACCAAGCTCCCATAAAGGGGAGCTTTGTTCGGGACAACCAGTTTTGACCCTGAAGAGGTATATGACCATCAGATGGGCTGGGTTTTTCAGGGGCAGGCAGGAGGTTGTGCACAAGTCACCTTTTCCTCCTTAAGAAGAGCTGCTTTGACACCAGTTAGGCAATGGGGACCATTGCTCATAAAGGAAGCGCCTCTGCCCAAAAACATAGTGGTAGAATATTCTGTGGGTGTGTGTTCCCTTGCTAAGCTGTAGCACGGTCACTAGCTGGTGGCCACAACATGAGTCCTGTTATACTTGGCATCTTTCTGAAAGTGTTACCTGCTGAAAGCATTTCATTAACTGATCATTTTAACCTTCAGAACAAACCAACCAAAACAAAACACAACTGTTTAGCTCTGATGACTTCGGAGAAAACCCTCAAAAACATAACCCGGGCATCCCCTCTAGGCATCAAAGGCAAGTAGAAAGGTTGCCAGGTTTTGTATTTTGCTTTCAGATACTGTGGTCATAAAGACAACCTCCTACTTTTAGAAGACCTGACATCACTTTTGCATGGGAGGAAGCATTAACAGCTTATCTGGGCATTATCTTTGAGAGAAAAATCATTTAGCAGATATTAGCTATCTCTGGATAGTAATGGGCCAGTGAAGAAAAATGTGTTTTGCTTAAGTGTTCATTACCATTGCAAGTATCACTTGCTTTAAAACAACTTGCATATTAAGTAGCAATAATGAAAGCCTCATTAGGGGCTGCTCATATGTCTGGCAGTGAAAGGATACATAGCTCTGTTATTGTGAAAAAAATAAAGACTGGCAATGGAAAGCTGTTCCCAACCTTTTCCACTAGAAATCCCACCCTGCCAAGCTCCTCATCCAGGTGGAGACTCCCACTTCTGCTACTGGGTTGACTTGCAGTCATTCCTCCTCTCCTTTACAAATAACTGCTCACATATCTTTCCATCATCAAGTGGTATATTACTCTGTAAGTGCCAAAAATATTTCTGGTATGTCCATTACTAGATTGGACTACTAGCAAAATAAAGTGATATTCAAGGAAGATGAGTAAATGTATCAAAGTGCAGCACTAAGGAAGCATTCACCCCAGTACAAATGGAGAATTATGCTCAGCTCTGCTGAGCTTTGCCCCAGAGAGGAGGAGACATAAAGAGCTAAGTCTTATAGCTTGATAATATATATAATATATATTGATAATATATATAATATTACTGGGAGAAGGGTTTTGACAAACTGAACATGTAAATGATGTAGATTTCTAAGTGTACTGAATATTCTGGGAATGGGGAGATTTGGCTCTGAGTGGAAAAAAAAGAATAATCAAGATTTGGTGCATTAATAACCAAACCCAAACCAATAGGGGAAAAATTTCACCCCAAATTGTAAGATGCATTGTATTTTTCATGCCTCTAAGCAATGAATACTGGTATTTCCTGCAATCTATAATACTGAATAACTTTAATTTCTTCCAAGCATGCATTTTTATGAAGTTAGAGGAATAAAAATTCTGACCTTGAAGCAGTCATACTAATAGTAATAAACGACAAAATATGTATGAACCAGTTTATCACTATGCCTCAGTTAGATGACATTAGCTAATCATGCAGCTTATTTTCCAAACATCTATATGCTACTGCTGTTTGTTTGTTTGTAGTTCTGGCAGGCAAGCCTCAAAAGGATGAAAAAGATGATTAAGGATTTATTTACATTTTCTTTAAATATCAGCAGCATTATGTTATGAACGACGCTTTTAATCACCTACCCAATTCTGTGTTTATAACACTGCCTGTGAATTCTGAGCTCTGATTTATTTTTTGACAAAGCATTGCTGGTTTTATGTGCAAACCTACGGAGCCTGATCTAACCCTCATTAGAATCAAGAATCAATGGCTCTTACAGATACCTGGGTAATCAGCCAGGTCCCGTTGGTAACTTTTCAGACACTAGCGATCACACAAGAGCAGAGAACTTGCAGCTTCATCTCAAAATCTAAAGTCATGTTAAATCCGTAGTTTTAAAGCCAGTCCTTGGAGAGGCAGGGGTGAATGTACTCGCTTTACAAAGAGCAGACCTACTCTTGGCTGAGGCTTTTTAGCAGTAGCTCTGAAAACAGCGTACAGAAGAAGCATCTTTATCCTGCAATTTCAGATAGGCAAACTATGCATGAAGTTACATGGTACACCTGAGCAGAGCCATCAGTTTACCATTGCTAAATGGGGGAATCCTGCTCCCTTTGCCATCGCTGCTCCTGCCTGCCCAGCTCTAGCCCCCTCCTCGTGAGATGCCCCCCCCCCCCCGAGCCAGTTCAACCCACTAACCTGGGAGAAAACAATCTGCTTTTTCCACCTGATTAGCAGATTCACAGCAGTTACCTTAAACCCACACTTTTGCACCTCCAAAGCCAACTTACTGCAGAGAACTGCCACGATATTATCACAACATCATGTAAAATTATCAGCATCAAAAGCCTTGAGCCAGGTTTTACCCCCACTCACACAAATCAAGAGGAACCACACTAGCACATAAAAGAGCCAGAAGAGGGGGGAGAGTCAAGGTTTCAAGAGCCCTGGGTACCCCAAATTGCTCCTGCCTTTGCGGGCTGCACACAGGCTGCCCACTCAGCACCTTGGATTCCGTCTCTGAGGGGAAGGTGAAAATCAAAGGCTGAGAACAAAGAAGGTCAAGCAGCTGTTTCAATCCTATCTTTATTTTAACCATAGCCCCCAAGAACTAAGAACTGGAAAGACTTATTAGCTCATCCTAGTCAACTGCTTGCCAAAGCAGAAAAACGCCCTGTAATATTTTCTTGAGGGCTTTTATCCAGCTTATATTTAAATGATTCGAGTAATGGGGATTCCACAATCGACCAGACACTGCTGTTTGGAAAAACACACTGACAGCCAGATTACATTTCCTTCTGCTCATTTTCATGCCATTCCTACTCGCCGTGCCTCCTTCTACCAACCCGCACAACTTTTCCTGTGCTTTTGGAGCAGCTTCCCTGCCCTTGCTGTGCTGCGCTTGGGACAGGGCGGCGTGAGGAAAAAGGCTGACTCACGTGAAACGCAGCTTTAAGCACAAATTTGTCTCCGAGATCTTGGGAAAATTTGCTCCCTGGCTGCTGGCATAAAACACAGCAGTCTTGGGAAGGGCCTGAGAGGTTTAAAGCACAAACTGGTGATCCTAAACTAGATAACCTGCCCTGCTGGGTGTCCCCAGTGTCACTATTGACAGCTGAATTATACCCCTCCCTTGAGCTTTTATTTAAGCCATTCAGGCTTCTTTTAAGGATCCCTCCATTTACAGCCCTCCCGCCCTATCTGACATCCTTCCAATCTGTCCAAGGGAGCCTTTGTTCCCCTGACCCACTCCAGAGAAACGAGGCCCTTTGCAAATTGCAGACCATCCTTTCAATTATATTTCTATAGTAATGCTGGCACATTAGTTCCACTTATCCTTGGTTAATAGTTCAGCTTATATTCAAACAGCCATTAACATAAAATCAACACAGCAATTTTGTATGAATTCTTATATCATTAATCCATTTAAAGTGGATACACAGTTCACACTCCAAATTCACTTAATTATCGACTTAGTAACATTTAAAGAGGCCATGGTCTTTGGCTCCATTGGAATGCAATTTCCCCCCTCCCCCCCCACTTTTATAGGTTTTCTACAGAAGTTAATTTTGCAAGGTTTGGGTAATGCTTGGAGGTGTGTCACCTCTGTGAGAAACCCCCTCCTAACTATAGGTTCAGTCTCATGAGGAGCAACCTTACAGAGCCCGTTAGCTGGTTGCTTGGCTCAGATGAGGGAAAGAGGAGAAACGTCCATGATGGGCCACATAAAATAGACTCTGTTTGCCCAAACTCCTCTGTCAGAGGCATCCCCAAGGATCTCAGCCTGGAGCACCCTAAGGGGGGCTCCTTTCAGCCTCCTCCATTGGCGTGGGCTGCAATGGCCCGTACTTTGTCCTGCTCTGGTGGCAGCCACGAGCCCTGCTGAGGAAGGGGAGATAATTACACCTTCCTCTGTGTCCGATATAATTAGCTCTCTAGCTCTGGCACAGACAGTGGATATATCATGATAATTTCTAAGCAGTACAGACAAAATTAATAGTTTCATCAAAATTGTCTATGGAGAAGCTTGTTTTCCTCCATAATTTGATTCAATACTTCTTTTTTCTCCCTCCTTCCCCATCCCTCTCTTTTCTCTCCCTGTCGTCATCCATGGCAAATGATGTTGTTTGCGCTTCAGCTGCTGTTACAGGGCAAAAGCAATCAGCGGGTCTTGCATTTCACTTTGAAAAATGTCAGGTTAGGACTTGTCTGAATCCTCGCATAATTTGTGCCGCTGCTGGAGGCCTTTCCTGGAGACTCATCTACCTCCAGGGGCTCTGGTGGGATTTGGGAACACAAATGAAGATCTGGGGAGGATCAGAAAAGCATCCGAGAGCTGTGAGGAAACGTGTGCATGGCTGACACAGACCACTGTCCCTTCCAGATCCCCCATGTGGTCCATGCACTTCCCCGAGGGCCTCTGGTGACAGCAGAGGAGGGTATCCAGCACCACGTTGTGCCCCAAGCTGGATTCCACCTTGCTGTTGTGCAAGGCAGGGCTGTTGGACTCAAGCAATAGATAAGTCCATGCTGGACATGGCGTTTGCCAGAAGTCCTTAAAAACTACTTTGAGGCACCCCTGTGATTACGGTAGCTCATTTTGTTACCTTAAAGCCACTTCTGTTTGCCCTGGCTACATGGCAAGCCACATCACACAGTACAGACATACCCTAAACACCATTTCTCCTTGCTAAGATACCAAGGCAAGCCAGCCATCCCTGCTGCCTGTAATACATTCATAGCTCTATATTGGCAGAAAAAATACACTATAATAGACCCCACTGGAGACTAATTGCATTAGGCTTTCTGCTGGAGAAGGGTCATTGGAGCCTATAAGGCTACTCTGCTTTTCCCTGCCTTTCACAGAGAAGTGAATGCTTGGAGGATCATGTGAAGGGAGAGGAGCCAAATTTTATTAATGCACTCTTGCCACAGACATCAGCAAAAGCAGAATTGGAGGCACAGCACTGCAGGTTATAAGCAAAGGTTTTAATTTGGATAGTGTAGTAAAGAAAAGAGCAGAACATCTCAGGACAAACAATAACTGTAGTGTGTGGTTTCTTCTCAATTGGGCCTTAGGGTGTTTCCCACATCTTCACCACACTTAAACACCATTCCCTCTTAATTCAGGCACGTGGATATTCCCAGGTAGCTTTTTCTTGAGACTGCCTTTAAAGGAATGAGTAGGTGCTTGATAAAACCAGGTGCAACTTTGCACCCATTTTATTGCTTGCTTGATTATCTCTCTGAGAACAAATGTTGTTTCCTATTTGAGATTCAAGACTTATCTGCACCAGTAAAAGCAGTCCTTTTTCTGTTTAATGTCTACTGATGCATCTTCTTATTTTATAAGGTAACACTGTAATCCTGCTTTTACTATAAAATACAATAAAAACATTGAAAGGAGTCATAAAACTGCCCCAAAACTCTCTGCGACATTTCACAAAATACTGGCAAACATCTCCATGTGCTTCCTAAATTTGCTACAGATTTTCTAAACATTGTGTTTAGAAAACACAGTCCTCATAAACAGCAGCTTCTCTAAACAAGGTCCAGAGCTGGTTTCAGGCATCGCGCAGATCAGTGCTCTCACCACAGGCATTTACATGTTCTTTGGGACCACGGCCCCTCTTGCAGTTGCTGGGGAGATGAAGCAATCGATCACTTGCCTGTCCCTACCTGCACATGCAGCAGCGATCGTGACTCTCAGCAATTTGAAGGCTATGACAGGAGAAAATCTACTGGAAAACACAGACTGCTCCTAAGCAGATTCGTCTCAGATTATTCATTCTATCGCCCAGGCAGCGTGCAGCACCCCGGGCAGTGTGATACAGCAAGGGCTGGACCTCGCAGTAGTCTCAGCCCTGCGGCTGAGCTCGCTGCCCAACAGCACAGGCATCGTGCGGGAGACTTGAGAGAGCGACAAAGCTTTTTAACCAAAACTGCTGTATTTCTCCCTAGCATTTTAAAGAGAAAAACAGTTGTCTGGGTACAGCACACGAGCAGGTTAGGAGTACCCGCAGTCTGCCCAACAAAACAGCACCAGACAAACCCCCCCTGTGCAGCAACTCAGACAGCGTCTCCCCTCAGCAGCGGGTTGGTGCCTGCACTGCTGGCACAGGCAAGCTTTCCGGCAGGCAGCCCTGCCAGCACTAATGGTCTCACTGTGCTGCTGCTCATCCCAAAATGCCCAGCCTGGGACATGTCTGGACAAACAGGGCTGCTGAGCTCTAGCCTCAAGCCAGAACAGACTAAGCAGCAGGAGTAGAAAAATACCTCTTTCCCACAGTATCCATTCACTCCTACCGGCTGCCGCTCCCACCTCCCCATTCCTCTCTATGCTATACATGAGTTAATATAAACCAACTTGGAGAGCTGCCCTGCCTTGGAGATTCACGTCATGCTTCCCGTTGGGCCCCTCGCCATCCTCATAAATATGTACTAAAGTTATGGTCACTGTTCCCAGAATAGATCACATTGTAATCAAATCTGGAGCAATGCAGTTAAATATTTTCTCCATCTTACTCGTTCCAGCTATTTGCTGAGGAGAAACACCATTGGAAGGGACAATTTAAGGTTAAGAGATCCCAAACGTAATACATGCACCTTTTAATGAAGACACTTAAGAGAAGAAAGGAAGGAATTGAGTTACTGCTGGGTTCCTCTCTGGCATCCGCCAATCCTCTAGCTTGGACAGATGTACCTGTGGACACTCCAGCTATAGCCAGCTCATGTACACAGCTTCCCCCTTCCAAGATGCTGCCTGAGAGGAGCATAGAGATGCTCAGAAATAAAGGCAAAGGTAACTTCCAGCAAGCCAGCTGTCTACATTCCCATTGACTTTGGTGGGATGAAGATTCAGAGTCTAGCTGTAGGCCTGGAGACCACAAGGCGGCCCAGTGATGCACAACTGTAAATCAGAGAACAAACACCAAGAATTGTCTTTACCTCTGGAAGGTGGAAGCTACGCAGATACATCCGTACATGCCCCAATGGTGTTTGCACACAGTAGGTGTAACAAGGAGGACACTACAGCACGATCGGCTTTGTCTTCCTTGCAGAAACAAAACAAAGAGCAGCAATGCTTTTTTTAATTTCCATGTTTGTATGAAAACAACATAATCCTGATTACTGTATATACTTCTTGAACAGTAGAAGGACACATCTACACTTACTTTTTTTTAATGCAGATGAAAGAAGAAAGTAAAACATGTTTATACCAATCAACAAGACAGATTATGATTTTATCCAGTGTAGGTTTTGGACACATGGGCCTTGGATTTTCCCCCTCCCTGCTTTTTGCATTAAGATAAAGATGCCCAGCCAGCTATTGAGTCTTTTTCCATCTGTGCTGAATCATGCCCATGCCCTGAAAAACCCCCACCCCAAACCCCATGTCCAGTCTTGCTTCCCAGAACTGACCCTACTTTTTGTAGAATTACATCTCTTTGGTAGTTCAGCTCTATCTGAAATCTTTAGATCCTTTCATGATTTTCATCGAGACCTCTATGATCTACATAGTCCCAATCATTTCCACAAAGATAAATGAGGTGCAGAAAGACTGAACTACTTGAATATAAGAAACTGTGTGTTAATGAAAGGACTTAAAGCCATATCCACCAAATCCTTGATGGTGTTCAGACCACTGGAATTTTATCTGTAAAAGTATTTTATTGCAGCCCTGGGTCATAACCAGACATGTTTCAATGGGGGATATATGTTCAGATTAATTTCTCTTCCACATCAGAACAAAAGACCAACATTTTAAAATTCATTGCAACAGAAGTTTTGGCAGAAAGAGTTGCTTTGGATTTATCAAAACATTTGGTTTCTGCATGATTTTTATTTTTTACAGTTTCTGTGACAGTAGGAAAAATATATTTTGAAATTCCCCAAGGGGTATTTGGTACTGCAGACATGGACATTATGATGACACTGTAATGTTCTTGTCTTCCTCTCTCCCCCCCCCAAAAAACCCAGAAGATTGACTAAATAATCTGATTTCAAAACAGTTTTGATTCTGGTGGAATTATTCCCCAAGATACTCAATGAACATCCCTATGAACAGCTCTGTCTTGTCAGAGGTACCCATCATCAGAACATCTGCAGCTGAACAAGCAAGTTTTGCTCTGCCTTTTTTGTTTACAGATGTGCTCATACTGCCCAAGCACAGGGTTGCTGTAGTACCACTGCCTCTGCCCCACCTTCCCTGCCTCCCCTTCTTCTGCTCCATCAGCACAACTTTCCTGTAACAGAGTGGAATGTAAGGCTTGAGTCGATCAAGCTGCAGTTCTGCAGGATCCTAGAAATGCCGGGGTTCTCAGACTGTGAACAAGGATTTCAAACCAGGCACTGTAACATGAAGCAGACATAGTTTAAATTGACTTTTTGGAGGTGAGCAGTGTTCTCATCTGCTCTTAAGAGAGGCTCATCAAAATTATTACCTCCGCTCTGCAATGGGGTTGCACAGTACTCATGAGCTACCTTGGCGGTTGGGGGATTTTTTTTTTTTTTTTACTGTGCATCAAGTATGCCTTGCTTTCCATGTGGTGTTTTGCTGTAGGCTGCTGCCACATATTTTGCTATTGTCTCGTCCTTCCCCCAAAGCCACTGATAATTCTTCCACCTCATGTTTTATTTACAAGTTTGTGTGGTTTGTTTTATCAGTTTGGGTGAGTAGGGAAAACTCAGTTTTATGGATTTTTTTTTTTGCAGAAAAGGGGAGAACAGCTTCTTTCAATATCTTACAGTAATGGTTTACTACCTGTTAGGGACTACACTGCTTTCTGAAAGATAGAATATAGGCTCCTCTAGTTGGGTCCTGAACCAAAACAAACTTTCCTCTGAGCAGGCTGGGATACCAAGTGCTCAAGTCTGAACACCAGAGAAAAAAAACCCAGTGCTGCAGTTCTTGCCATGCAGTAATCTGTGGCTGACAGCTTGTTTTCCACAGTTGTTCCTGCTGTACTTGCTGGGTCAGGGTAAAGCTGATCCTATGCTACTCAGGAGTCAAAGACAGGAGGCAGATTTCTACCCTTAGAGTATCAGGAACCAAGGAAACAGCAAATGGAAAAAGACAACACCTACATAAAAAATAAAATCTGTATACAAAGAGCTTGGAAAATATGGCAGTGTGCAGCACTATTTCCTTCTCCTTATGTAATGTAAAGGTTATACAATGATTATCTCTTTTCCTGGTCCAATTCATTGCAGCAGAGACCACAGCTCCACCTCAGCATGGGGCACATCAGGTGATCAGTTGTACCAGCTCACCTCAGAGTCTTTGGATATCCACATGTTGAACAGCCTTTCTTAGCCACCATGCATGAAAAACAGCTATGTTTCCCACTTGGGGGCTGGGAACAAACTACACTCAGGACCAGAAGCATTTGCCTCTTGGAGCCAGCAAGGGGAAGAGGTCCGCATGAAACTGTTTGTGCGCATGAAAAAGCGCCTTGCTCTAGCTGAGAAGCCACCCATATTTTTTCAGCTGCATTCAGTACAATTTTATATTTGCATTTAAATCAGCACCCTTGGAACAGGGTGGAGTCCAGGTTTGAAAGCCAAGAGTAATTTGAAAATATCTTTCTCTGAGCCAAGCTTTTCTTATTTGATATGGCCAGAAAGATGGGAAATGCTGTAATGAGTCCATAAGAGTATGGAATTGCTCAGGGTGAAGCATCCCCTGAGCCTGTGTTCACACAGCGGCTACACGCTGCTTGCAACTCTCACTGCCTGGCATGGGTGCTCTTATACCAGAAGAGTGCCTGTCCCAGTGCAGCTTATTCCTCCAAGCCTAGGACTGGCTTGCATTAGGAGGGATGTGCTGGTACAGCTTGACCACACACACACACATCCCCCAAGGGAAACACAGCTCACACCCATAAAAATTCATTCATCAGGATCAAGCAAACTATTACAGCAAAAGGATGTTGTTGCTGTATAGACATGTCTTTATGAAGGCTTTTCTCCAAAATTACAAAACTGAAGAAAAATCATACTTCTGTGGAAAAGTAAAGTGAAGATCAGCATGTGAGGTTCCCCGCCCCCCCAATGGAAAGATATGTATGTAATCCTGATCATTTTTCACTTCATTGAAAGAAATTGTGGGTGGATACTGTTATGAAACAGTTCTGAGGAGAGGTCACAAGAAGGTGGTAGAAACTGGTTATTTAGAATTAGAGAGAAAAACTCATGTTTGAGTACAGTACAATTTTACTCAAGCAACTAAGATGGGTGATAAGTATTCAGTAACTCATAATACTATTATTTTATTATTTATAATGCTTACTACAGAGCAGTAAGCACTACTACTACTACAGGACACATTTGAAATAGGAAATTGAGCCAATTTTTTAATTGCTAGTGATAAAATGCTTTAAACTCTGCATTAGCTGTAACCAATACAGTGCCTTTGATTCCACTGATCAATCTTAATTGATTAAATGAATACATTTCATCTTTAGATTTTGTTGCCAGCATATTCTGCCACTTTCTATTACAACCCATTTTGGGAGACACCTGAGATCATACCTGAATACCCTTCCATTTCATTCTCACTTTCATCCTCTGATTAATTACCTGGTTGCAGCAGACCCGGAGCGCACGTGTACCATTTCTCATGAAAAGATGGCCCTGCTGGCCACCAGCCAGCTGCTGCCAGCCCAGCTTCCTTGCAGAAAGGGACTCCAGTGCACAGACACATCTAAAACATGGCACATCCAACCTGACCAAGAGTAAATACCTCTTCTACTTGAGTCTCTGCCTCGGTCAAATGTTGCACCACATAGAATACCCCTTCAGTTCATGTATTCCTTTCTGTTAAAGGATCTTTGGGCATTTTTTAACATGGTCTCAATATATGACTGCTTAGTAGTTTTGTACATGTTTCAAAAATCTGTTTAAATCTAGTTAATATTAAGATGTTTTCCCCCCAAAATTTACTCTGGGTTTCAGTGTGCAATTCCCATTTGCTAGAGAATCTGTGGGATGCTTATATGGAGGGGAGGGTGGTGGAGAAAACCCCAAGAGTTTGTATAATGTGAAAATTGTAACTGCATTATTCAAGTTAGAGACAAAAGAATTTGTTCACCTAGAAGAGAAATATTCCCTGATATAGCAGACAATAGAAGACCTAAATTATATTTTGCATAACATTAATCATGAAAGTATAGGTACTCAAGCACTCACGTAATGAGTAGTGTATTACAACCAAGTTACTAGAGGAATACAGGCCTGTATTTGGGTTATTTATCCCTTAGGACTTCAGTCAGAGCTCAACATTCAGGTTCAGAATACAACCTGACCCATATGTGCTATTGGAGTATTGCACATAGTGCTGACTGGGTTTCTGAATGCAAGGGAAAATGTATTAGCACAATCCCTAGAATCTATATTCATGAGAGCAAGCAAGGTAGATAATGGACAGAGACCAGCAGTGCAGATAATTAAGAGGAAAAGGAAAATAAGTTCTGCAAGGGAGAAAAATGGACAAGCTCTCCTACTCTGTCACTGTTCTGAAGAGGGAATGTTCCAAGGAAAGAAAACCCTCCTGCTTGGTTTGGGGTTATTCTAATGACTGGGGATCTTGTCATTACAGTGATTAGTTAAGGCTGAAGAACAATAAACCTGCAAAAGGTCTTTTTGTCCTCACCACAGAACAGAAATTCAAGAAACACTCATCCACCTAAGATACAAGCCTCGCAGCCTGCTAAGGTCAGCAATTTTTGCACATGATTGCCATGCATGTTAACATGGCATGAAGGCTATCTCAGCTCAAACAACTAAACTTCCCCAGCCTCCAAGAGCTCCGGAGGGGAGAATTACAACCTGCAGATGATGCCTTTGTTACAATCCACAGCCTCCAACAGAAAGTACATCTGGAGCCAACAACTGGGATTTGCTTTTACTACCAGAAACATAATTCCTCTATAACATAGTATAAATCAATGTCTATTTTCTTTTTCAAACTGACACCTGCTAAGGTTTGTTTCCTAGAAAATGACTCTTCAAAGTTCCTGCTGCACTTAAGTTTTATCTTATATATAGATCTTTATCTTATCCACTGCATGAGTCAAGTAGGGGAGGAGGCTTTCTTATCTTTCATAGCCAACAGGGAAGAGCTTAATGAAAAAAAAATCCTGTTATTCTTCTGTAACAATCTGCTTGCAGCTCCCAGCAAGGCTCTGATACCCGACAGAGATACACTGATACCCATCACGCTGCTACAAACACTTCTTTAGATCCAAATCACACATCTGGGTTATTCTACAAGGGCCCCAACAGCATTTCACCATGTTTTCCCTCCATCTTCTGGACTTCTGAGCATGCAGGTATTACTATACTGTAATCCTTAGCTGGAAAGTTTCTTCATTAACATTAAAGACTTAAGTGTGATAAAGTTAACCATGTTTACACATGAGAGGCAATTCAGACGAAGACAGCAGACTTCATACTGTCCTGGCTGTTTCTCAATAACTCCTCATGCAGACAGCTGTAATTTCAAGACATCCTCTCCAGAGCAGACCTTTATTTGTGGCATTCATTGAATCCTCGAGTTAATATTTCTGCTGCCACAGTTTCAGGAGAACTTGAAGACAATTTAATCTTTGTCAAGAAACGCATTAGTAAGTTTAACATCTAGAGGAGAACCACCAAAAGACTATTCCTGCTGAAGTGCTAGGAAGTATTTTGACTTCACTAATTTATTCCTGCAAGCAAAGGCAAATAAGCTATCCCAGCACATGTTAGCTTTTATGGTTTTAAGTGTTTCACACAGGGATTCATGTAGATTTAAGTTTTTCTTACTCCTGAAATAGGGATGCCAGAGAATTAATTCATCAGGTATACCAAGGGCCACAGCCCTCACTGGTTTTCTTTTCCTTTATCAAAATGTAATTAAAATGCCAATTCTATCTTCTCCTTGCATCAAATTTGTGAAAAGGAGCCATTTTCTTGCAATAAATTCCTAAAGATTTCATGACATGAGCAGCAGAGCATAGTAGAAGTGCATAATAAATCAGCTCAAATTCTAGCTGTGTCGAAAAGGTTTACAGAAAGCTCTCTATCCGTTTTTCACACTCCAAAATCTGAATTATAATTAATTTCAGGAATCAACCAACCTATCCTTACTTTAAAAATGTCAAGCTGAGGAGTGCATTATGCCAGATTACAATTAATCAGGAGTGGAGGTGCACACACACAGCTTCCCACTTAAATTCTTTGGCCCAAAAAAATATTACATCAGCCTTGACAGATACTAAATGATCTTTTCAAGTAATACTCACTGGTGATAAATGTTACAGTTTTGCAGCCTCGTGCTAATACAGAGCTTTTCAGCAGCAAACAGGCACCATTTGACAACTCTTGTGTTAACTCTAACGACATGCTGATGGCCATGACAGCTTTCTTTTGCATTCGCTATCCCATCTGGAAAGAACTCCAGGGATGGAAGAGCCCAGCATGCTAAATTATATAAAAAGAATTATCAACATTCACAAAACATTAATGAAACATTAAACATAACTGTCTTAGGACAAAGTTATTTACTCATTTTCTTGCACAGATGAAATGAGTTATGAATAACTGCTGCTGTCTTTTGCCCCGGTGCTGCTTTCTGGTCTTACAGTGCCCCAGTGAAATGCAATAAGGCTTTCTCTGCCTGGGTCTGATACTCTTTAGGATATGTGACTGCAGCTCAGGCTACCCAAATGTCCTCACAAAAAGCAACTTCACATTTAGGGCAGAGCACTGATATGCTTTTACTTATACGACAGGAGTGAACAGAGGACAAGGTACATGGGCATCCAGCAGGCATTGCCCTGCTCTGGGCAGGGTCCTCCCCATGCCCCACCAGCTCTGTCTCTGCCCTTCGGTGGCTAACCACGCTGGGAGGGAGGAGATCCAGGTCCCAAACACCAACCCATGGTTTAAGCAAACCAGAGTATGACTGTTCATGAGCTTTGCCTCCCCTCCTCCGCAGCAATGCACAACCTTCCCTCTCCTCCTGCCCCAGCATCTCCCCAAATTTTCCTGCCCAGCAATCAAGCAAGGAAAGGCATATCCTTTCCCCTGCCTCAGCTCCAAGGTGTAATGAAAAGGCTGGACATAGTCGGTGTGCAAGACAGTAGTCCCAGAAATATCATTTTGCCTCACTGTCACCTGCAAGGGGTGAGGAACAAAAATAACTGCTCCCTAATTTAATATGGACTTCAAATAAAAGCACCTCCTTTTCCATTTATCTACCCATGGAGCTATTTTTGTCCAGTTCACTGGGAGAATTGTTACAGTCTGTTGTGCCTAAAATATTTTGCTTCTTTAGTCACTGCACAGGGCTCCTACCTGCAGAAAGTTAACTGAGCCAACAAGAGAAATTTATTACAGCCACCAGCCAGAGACCAAATTCTTCTCTCATCAATTATTTGGGCCACTATTGTCTCTAGCAGTTTTTCCTCTTAATAAAACTGATCACAGCTGAATGTTTGGCTGCTTCTGTAGGAAATGCCAAGACTTGTTATTTCATTATACATGTATTCTCCTTACTTGTATATTCTCTGGAAGGGTTTATATATAAGTGATGAGCATTGTCTGGTTGACAAAGTATGACTAAAGTACAAGCCGAAGAGCTGGAAGATAAATTCATCCTCACAGTGCTGCTACTGATTTTCTGTGCAACAATTAATAAAAAGCACTTTTCCTTTGCCCCTCTATCAGAGGCAGAGCTGGCAGTTTGGGGTTTTGGGGAAAGTAAAAAGAGTAAAGGAGGAAAAGTCTGGGCAAAGCCCACCCCCCTAGTCCAACATTGAAAGGAGGACATTACTTCTGTACAACCCTCTAGGGAAGGGCTGGTAGAGCACAGGACAGTCTTGCCCCAAGAGAGCTCTTCCATACACTGGGAAGCAAATTCAGGGATCAAGTGATATGGACTTAGAGCCTATACTACTTTTTCCGTCTCTTGTAGGGCACAGTTAGCATGCCCTCTTCTAAAAAAAAATCTCTGCAATTCCAGCTCCAAGTGCCTGTGGATGGGAAAGCAGAGTGAGCCATAGCAGGGGCTAGGAGCAGAACAGGAGGAGAGTCAAGAGTGATACTGGTCTGGCAGGGAAGGTGCAACAGCACTAACCTGGGAAGGACTGGAGGGAAAACATGGGGGGAGCTTCTCTCAACTGAGGAAGCACAGAAAACCCCATCAGGAGTCACAGCTCAGCAGTGACATGACCCATGTGAGCTGGGGAGAGGGAAGCTGGAGAGAAATGCATCCCCAGCCCCTGTGTAGAAGATTCTGGCACAGGGCATTATGAGGGGAGGGACTGTCATCTCAAGGACCAGCCAACCTGTTTCCAAAACGCACCAGTTGCTGGAAGGTGAAGCTGGATTGCAGGATTTATCACTGGAAACACAGATGATTCACTTGGAGGAGCCATCCTGACAGTTTCACATAAACAGGAGATCACAGTGGCATGTGGGGAGATGAACAAGGTCTCCCTGCCACCATGAACTTGGCACTGGTGGAAAGGTGGCAGCAAAGGAGCTGCTGGGAACAGGCCTATTTCAGTGTGTTTCTTTTTGAGTATGATATTGCCTCAGGAGGGATTAATGTGAGAAGTCACAGCTCTTCCCCAGCCTAACAGGAGCTGCTCAGCTTTTCATAAAAGAGATGCTGGCAGCTTTGAGGACCCTCAGCATGCAGGTCCAAAGCAACACACTGCAAGACAGACAATTGCTTGCCCTTCAATAAAGGGCTTTAGCATATTGCATGTTGTGCACACAGGCAGGATGATCCTGTTGGAGGACTAAAAAACATGCTCTCACCTCCCCAGAATGAGAAGAGAAAACAGTGAGAAGGAACTGAGAGCCCACAAAAGCACTGAAATACAGAGCATGTTCCTAAGGGTTATAAGCATTTGCTTTGGCAGAGGTGCCATAAGAAATCCTTGCCAGGGATGGGAACAGAGCAAGATAAAGCAGCACAGAAGTAGAAAGGCCTGGTAATATCTCAAGGACTTTCCCCATTCAGCCTGAGAGCAGCTTTACAGCAGTTTTCCTTGTGGCATTAAGGCAAACAACTCACAGCTATGCTAGCGCAAGCTTGCTTCATGTATGTGCCCTGAAGTCTAGTTCAGCAGCCTTCACCAAAGACCACTTCAGCAGTCTCTAAAAGAACAAGTTTCCGTAATCCATATATTTCCAGCTCTTTCCACTGTGTCTACACCAATTACTCAAAGGCAACTGAGAAATAACAGTCAAGAAAGCAGATGTTATAAAACTTCTTTTGCCCTGTATTTGCAAGCCTCATCGCCCCAGCAGCCAGGAGGAAAGAATTCTGCTGTGGGACACAAAGCAGAAAAGTTGCTGAGGGCAATTACTCTGACACAAGCAGGAAGATTCAGGGCCAACCCATTAGGGCACCTCAGTGCTACATTGCTCTGCTAGGGCATGTGAGCCCTCAGAAAAACAGGATTCAAGAGCAAGATTTAACATCTCTACCACTTAGTGAACTGAAATTTTATTCCCATAAGACAACTTTTAGGTCTCGTTCATGTTTCTGAAGGTAATTCCTGGCTAGAAGAGAAGCTCCCTTAATAGTGTAGATACAACTGTGGTAGTAAACATTATGAAGTGACTGCTAGCAAAGTCATCCACATACCTAGTGTCATAGCACAATGTATTCTTAATTTTGGGTTCATGATTTGTAGGGCTCCACAAAATCGTGAGAAATCTCTTATTTTAGACTACTTGTTCATAGAACTAGATTTCACAGTTGCCTTGTGACATGAAATGGAGATAGATTGCAGACACGTGCATGTCTGATTCCTGACAAACCATTTTCACATCTGTTTTTGAAAACATATCATTTTGCAGCCCCTATCCAGGATTTCACTGCAGTGAAAAGTCAGATTTGAAGAAACCATCATTCACTTGATCATCTGAATTTTCCTCCCATGTTTCTAAATCATAAAACTCTTATTCCCTTAATTTCAGCTATGGTTCATTGAATTAGTTGTTTCAGAGGTCAAAAACTCAAACACCTCAAAGCTCCAGGTTTCTTTTCATTCTTCTGTTTCTAACCAACTAGAAAAGTAAGGAAGTAGTAAAGGCAAGACTCGGACCTCATTCACCCAGAACACAGAAGGTAGGTCTGCCCTTTGAGCAAGCTCACATTACCTGGCTGAGCACCTGCATTCACATAAGGAGCATGAAGAGCAGTCAAATTAAGCTAGAAAAAAAATGGTTTGTGCACATCCTCCACCAGCTCTGAAGATACATCCACTGAGCCTCATTTGCCCCGATTCAGAAGACTTGCTCATAAACCACTGAAGTGAATTGGGGGTCTTGCCATTCACAATGACGACTTTTGGACTACCTCTGTTACATTGCACAAATCATTTCACCTCCCTTTCGTTGACTTTATCACTTTGGAAAGTGAGAATAAAAGTATTCTACTTGGCTGAGTTACCTTTGAGGTCTCCCAGTGGAAACTGCCAGTCTGTGTTATTACAGTTAGATCAGTCTAAGACCAGCACTGGCAAAGCACATCAGAAGACCTCAGCCTTGGAGATCTAATTAGAATTCCAGGTTCTAATGGGAACAGAGTGATTAATCTAGAATATGAAGAAATTGTCTTGATTCTACTATATAAATTGATTTAAGAGATAGATGAAAAATTAAATGGTATAATTACAGAGGTTAACAAACTCAAGGGAGTCATTAGACAAACTGTGAAAAGATCATCAGTTTAAGAAAAGAGCAGAATCAAAGATAATGGAATTCAACCATTTCAACTCAGTTTTCCTTATTTTCCTCAGTTGAGAAAACATTGTAAGCCCATGTCAAACAGTGTTAAATGGTAATTTCTACAAGGCTTATCTTTGAGTATTAGGTTTAAATGAAGCTTTATAAGGTAAAGGCTGGTGACTATTTAACCTGCTGTAGTGCAAGAGTATAAGATATTAAACATGAACTAAAATTATTGTTATAACCCATCATTTCCTAATCCCTTAACTCTTAGGAAGGATTTAAAATAAATTATGTAAGCTTTAGTAAACAAATAAATATACCACACAGGAAACCCAAAAATGAAGCTGACTACCTGAGAAGCAAATGTACATACTGCAAGTGAGGTTTAAGGGAGAGTTTTCCAAAGTACCTCAATGAATTAAGAACCTAATTCTCATTTATGGAAACACTTCAGAGCTATGACAAAGGCAAAATTTTCTCCAGGAAAAAATTTTTTTTTTTTTTACTAAAATTACATGACAGAAGTACTTATTTTATGATTTTTATGACAACAAAAATACACAGTGCAAAAAGACTCCTGGAGCTCCTGATTGCTTTCATTTCATTTCTCACCACAAAAGTGAAATAAGAGAATGAAGGGATGATTATATTGCCAGGTTTCTCATTATTAATGGTGAAGGAAATCATTGCCTTAATGCATTTGATTACATCTTAATAATCAGTCACCCAGTTCCTTTTTAAACATGCCAAATTCTGCAACAGAAAAATATCTTCACACCGACCACAAACTGTACAGTCCTGACCACTGACAAGTTGTGACAACTGCACTGAGCCTTCTGGGAGAGTGTAAATATAACCGGCTTTGCACCCACGTGAGTATCATCTGTCAACACGAGCACGGTATCAAAGCTGCACAGGAAGCAGGGCCATGCATTGCAGAAGTTTCCTGAGGTGCTTTGGGAATAATAAAAAGAGCAGCGCACATGCATATGTAGGGAAGGGTTGCTCAGTAAGAATGTGCAGTGCAAGAGCTGCCCTCTCAATACCTGATGTTCCCAGGCTGTCCTCAGGGATATTCCTAGAAAAAAGTTTTTAATACTGGTAGAGCCTGTTGAAGAAAACTCTGCACCTAAAGTGTGCCCAAATGCAGAGATCAGGCTATCAAGTGTGCCAAGCTGTTAAAAACCCGATCTTTAATAGAGAAAAAAAAAATCAATTGCTAGACTGACTGAAACATCCAAAGCCCAAAATGGGCTTTCCTGGATTTGAGCTAAAGGAGTGCAGAGGACTTTCAGGAGCTGCTTCCCTTCTCCTCTTTCTGTTTCATACCACTCTTTAGCTTCTGGGTCTCTCCCAAAGGGCTGACCAGCCAAGGCTTGCAGAAATTGCAGCATGGCTTGTGAACTGCAGTCTGAGCCTTTTGTCTGCTGCCCAACAGAACCAAAATTCAGCATCAGAACTGAGATGCCTTTGTGAGGAGCGAGTCAGCAGTCACAAGGAAAGAGCAGAAATGCAAATCCACCGCCTGGCTTCCTGGGGAAAACACAGACCTTTCAGCAACAGCTGCATCTGACCACAGCTTTGTCTTCTCTATCACTTACTGCTAAGTAAAAGAATTTGAAGTTTGAGAATTAAATGTTTCTTTAGTAAGAAAAGCCATCTCAATGGTCACACACACAGGCTTGTATAGTGCAACTCGGCGCTCCAATACCCTCTGATGAGATATGGCAAGGCAGAGATGCAGAATTTCTTCTACCCACCAGACTTTCTCATTGCCTAAAACCCTAGGAGCATAATCTCTGCTCTCTTCTTAGTCCCTCACAGGTGGCTGTCCAGAGCCAGATCCTAGAGGGATGGAAGTGAGGGAAGTGTGAACACTTGCAAAAAATATGCAGTAAGGGAGACACATGGAGGAACAACAGCTCAGCACTGCCCTGAGACTGCTGTAAAAGGATGCTGCAGATGGGAAGGGAATAATCTATTCTTCATGCGTGTGGTAGGTTTGACAAGAAATAATGAGATAAAATTACAGCTAGGGAAATTCAATTTGGACATCAGGAAATACTTTCTAATGGTAAAGACTGTTATGCCCTGGAACAGATAGCTTAGGGAGACTGGGGAATATATGGTGCTGGTGGTTTAAAGAGACAGATGAACTAAATGACCTTCTGAGGTCCCTTCCAAGTCCATTTTCTTTAATGTTGGGTAAGTCATTTCAAATTTCTCCATAGACTCTTGTACCTGTACCAACTCTAACTTTCCAGACATAGTGGATATGCTTACTTCCGAATTAACAGTGCCTTTGGGTTTTTTTTAAGAACAGTATATAAACCAAGTAATAATAATTATAGTATTTTATGATAGTTTTACTACAATTATATACAGACTACATAGCTTCATTTAATCAAAGACTATCATTAGGCATCTGGCTATGTGGCCTTCATTCAGGCAAGAACATCAGCCATTTCAAATAATATTCTTCAACTGCTCCCACACAACATTCACAGGTTACAAGGCACCATCAGTCTCTGTATTTAACTGCCTCAAACACTTTAGTGTCACTAACTGGAATGGCTCAGTTTGGCATTAGTCTGGGTGAAGAGTTTCTGATAGCGTGCATTGTAAAAATTCTGTGAGAAGCACTTTTTGGGGGTGATTTATTTAGTGTCTCCACTTATTTTTATCAAAATCACAACCTGAAGAGTGGGCCTAAACAGGCAATAAATGAAGCCGTACAGACCTGCATGCAAAAACCAAAGCAAGACTCTTGTGATTGCTATGAATCTGATCTTGCCACCCATCCCACCCACTGGCATCAACCCAGCAAAGCACTTAAGTGCATGCTTAATTTTAAGCATACAGGTAGTGCCATTTAAGCTAATGGAATCACTTAAGTGCTCTGTTGGATCAGGGCCAGTCTCCTCAGCATCTTGCAGCGTCAAGTACACAGTGCAAGGGCTTCATCTAATTGCATCAGACTTTAACTGAAAAAAATCAAAGTAATGCAGCAGCATTCAGACTGAGCCCATCCCTTTAAGGCAGCTATTAAAATCTCAGTGAGTAGGGCAGGTTTGTTTGTGTCACCCCAGTGCCTGGAGTGTCCTGCTGGATTTGATCCACCATGCCCCATCTCTGGCATAAGTTCTTTCTAATTCCAATTTTCCTCCAACATGTCTCAGCAAAACAACTGATTTGTTCACCCACCCCAGATGATTACACCAGCTTCTCACATAATTATGTTGTGCTTCATACCAAGTGTGTTCTATCATTTGCTCTTATCTCTTGATGTACACTTACACTCAGACTGTGGACTCTTTTATAAAGTGTTTTTGCTTGTGCTTTGAAACTCTTCATGCTATCTGTGGAACTACAAAAATGAATCAGGAGAAATGCTATTGATGCTGCAGCACCTGAAAAGAACAGATCAAGTAATGGGCAAGTCCAACATGTCCATAACCTGAAGAACAATACTCCTTTGATATCTAGCTTATTATTTAACTTCCAAGCAAATGAATAGTGTATACATAGTGACCCGTTAGCTTAGGTAGTTTCACCTTTATAAGCTCCTACAACAGCAACATTGCAGTTCTGAAACAGTCCATTTCAGAAAAAAAACCCACCCAAAATATCTAATTCAGCACGGATGTAGAATTAACTTCTCACCACAGTGTATTCCTATAAACACAATTATGAAAGGGAAAGAAATGACATGTCTGGGAAATTGTCAGACTATTAAGTTTAGTTAATGCAATTACTGAAAAAGGGTTGTTGAGAGCTTTGTTCTTGTGTGGGTAGAGCACAGCGACAGCAAAGCGTGAGTGCTCCTGCAGCTGTACGACCCCACTCACATGAGCAAGCCCCTTGCTTTAATTATCTTTATCCAAGCATGAAACAAGTGCAGGGCTGAGCCACAAGCCAGAGTCAAGATACAGCAAACAAAAGAGGAATTGGGAAAGAGGGGAAAAAATTTCCAGAACTGCAAGGGGAGTTTGTAACATCTTTTGACATTTTATTTTTCCATGGTCACAGTTAGAAAATAATTATCTTTCATCTATAGCTGCTGAATAGACCTATGTCTGAAAGGCATATTTCCCTATCAAATAGGGAAATACTAAGAAGGAAGTGTGGAGGCTCATGTAGTTGGACCTTGCAACAGCAGTATTTCTGTAGTAGCTCTCTGAAATGTAACCAGGCCTTCAGAAACACAACCACATTTTCCTGTGCCTTCTCTGCAGGAAGTGAATTTATGCAGTTAAGAGCTCAGGAAGCAGGTTTTTTGCAACACTTGGAAACAATATGCCACCAAACATCAACCGACCCCAGTGAAGGAAGTAAAATCCCCCAGATCCGTAGCATCTCAGCTCTTTATGCTATGGTAGTACCTGTGCTGCCATCATCCCATAACACAGACAGGAAGGCAGGAATAATTCAAATACGCAGTTAATATTTAACAAACACATTTAACTTAATATGTCTGCAATCAGAATTCCTCTTCTTGCAGTCTGAAGAAACACAAGTCTCCCCTTTATTGGAGCAGTTGTGCTGAATTTCTAAGTTCTTACCCACTCCAGACTCCTGCTGAAAGTAACAGTCAACATGCAGCCGCTTGGAAGATAGGAAATTTCAAAACCAACTTGAAACAGCTCTTTCTGAAGGCAGACTTCACTTGTTAGCAACTTTGCAACGTCTTTTTAGAATTTGAGCCCTTGTATGCACTTATAAAACAGGTAAAAAGTAGTAATCCTCCATGAACACACTTAAATGTACATGAATTTGGATACAGTAGCATTTTTAAAACTCCAGATTGCAGGTGCACCTTCACAACTCACTGATAATACACAAAGTCATTGGGACCCTCCTGCAATGGAGTTATTCATAGGGTTGGACCCTGAATGAACGAAAGCATGAGCTTTCCAATTGCCCTTTGCAACTACCTCATGTGTAAGGATCCCTTTCTAAAAATGCATGGGCAAGACAAATATGAGTATATGAAAAATCAATTCAAGGAAAAACTAATTTTAAAATGTCAACAAGACTACCTCTCAGCATTTACTCAGATCTCATATCAAGTCCTACAACTCCACAGTGGTTCTCTAGCAGGGTGTTTTCACTAAAAAACACATCCTAGCTGCAAAAATAATTCAAACACATTTTTCTTTTTTGTGCCTGTCCCACAAAAAAAGGACTTCATTATTAACTCAAAATTTAGCTTTTAATCCTATCTGCTCAGAACAGGGTTGAAGCTGTGATGCAATGCACAGCTTTCCTGCTAAGCATATGGTATTTGAAAAGCAAGTAGAAGGGAAAGATGACAGACAGGAAAAGGTTCAGACTTCTGTAGCCTCAGTCTTGCACTGCGTGGTAATTACACTGAAGAATTCATGACTCACTTTGGTGCACTACTGTGTGCTGCTAAATTAGAAGTTTGGCAAAGACACCAGACAAACGATGAAAGATGTAATATTGGTTTCTCCAGCATAACTCATCACTATAGTCTCATAGTGGTTCAAAGGCCTTTTTTTAGCACTCTAAGAAAACAAGTTTTTTTTAAACATGAGCAACACATTGAATCAAAAATGTACTGTATAGAAGTTGGCAGAAATGGGTAAAATTCCTCTAAAAAAATCAGCCTTTGAGGTAGCTTGGTTAACAGGTCCCTAAAGCTTATTTCTGAGTCTACGCAGAATATCTTAACATGGAGACCATTTGAAACTGTTGTGCATTAAAGCAGAAGTATGATGCGGAGATGGATCTCTTTCACTAGATAACATTCATAAAGGAATAAAATGTTTTCTTTACACCAGCTTACAAATGTGCATTGTCAAAATTATTTACATAAAGGCTCCCTAGTCATTTGACAGCTGCAATGAGGCCAAGCACACTGGAAGATGTACACATTGGGATAGCACTTAAATTAACTCTTAAAGACAAATCCTTTTCTCACAAGGATTGCAGTCAGTCTGGAGTTATGCAGTATGCTGGAATTATTCCAGTTTTCCCAGATGTAGCCAATCCTCCATGTAATGCTGAACTAGTTATTCTGATTTGTAATGAGGAAGAATTGGTATCAGTCATGAAAGAAGAGGCACCCACATTTAAAAAAGTTTGGTGTGTGACCCAGAATTAACTTCTTGATTTACCCAGATATAAACCAAATAAAGATACCCAGCTCCCCAGTAGGGCAGGGATAGGAACTAACCTCTATTAGGTATTTGCATATCTTTTCACAAAAGTTACTGTAACATGCAGTCATGAAGATTTTCACAGCTCATAGCAGTCACAGGGTTTGAACACAGAGAGTGCTTAAAATGTTAGCAGAAATCCCGTCAATGAAACTTGTCATTAACTTCAAGGCCCCCCTGCATAAACCTGGCAAACTCTCAGAAATAGCAGAGGCAATTATTAACATCAAAGTCCCCATACACTAAACAACTACTGCTCTGTATATTATGTATTTTGTTTAAAGGCAAGCATAGAGATTGCAAACAGTTATTTTTAACTCTTTTCAATAAAGAGTACATACATTGTGGGTTTGATTTCCATTAAAAAATAAGAGTAATTTACTGATCTGGCTGTCATCCAGATTTCTACATGAAACACATGGACTAAGCACAAAATGCTGTTTTATGTGCATGAGTGCATGTATTGTATTTATTATCTGCTATGATAATTAGAAATTCAGTTAAAAATGCTGGGGGGGGCTTTGAAGGAACAGACTCATACTTATCTTTTTATTTCCTTGAAGTCCCTGGGCTTAAAAACATTAAGAACAAGGCCACAAAACCTTCCTTTATGTTTACATGCTGCTGCAGCAGCACACAATCCCATTGACTTCACTTGAGAAGGGGATCCTGAAGCTGGCTGTAAAAGGGACACAGATCAGGGCATACCAGATACCTTGAACATAGCTTTGAAGAACACACATTGAGAAAAGCCTCCAACAATAATGAGCTACCAAAATATCTGCCAACACGGACCTCAGCCAGTACATCAAGCAAATTAAAAGTTGCAATCACTTCTCTGACAATTCTCCAGCAAAACTTGCCCTGAGTTTTGCTTCCCTGGGGAAAACAGAAGATTATCAGCATGCACCAAAGGTCAGTAGGTTCAGACTACCCGAGACCAGCAAAGGGAAGAAATTAAAACGCTGCAAGGGCACTGCAGAGTGCCTTGCCAGCAGCCTTTTACGACCTCGCTCCAAAGCCTGCTGGAGAGGACTGGATGCTTTTAGTATATGCCACCAGCTTCAGGTCACATCCTGGCTTGTTGCAGGGCTCCAGTGCCGCCCTCTCTGGTGATTTCAAAGGTGGCAATGCAGCATTAGAGAAAAGAGGGACTCTTTCAAGTAAGTGCTGAATTAGGGCTAGAGAGGTCAACACACCACAACACTGCTCTTGCTGAAACTTTGAGCTGAGTGGAGAAAATAAAGATACTCACTTGAATTTGAAAATTAAGTCCAAGGTCATTGTCTTGGCAACCTTTCACCATTTGTTTTCCATGCCTGCATGCACAGAGACCTATTTCTAACCAGGATCCTTATAAAAATCAGCAGGCCTAAAACGTGAACAGCCAGATGTTCAGAAAAAGGTGAAATCCAAATTGTATATTTGATTTCTGATGCAATTACATAACCTGTCCAGGAGAAGATGAGCCAATACCCCGTGGCTTATGCAAGCAACCCAGATGGAGCTTTGCTCATAAGGTATTTCCCATTTTTATTAGCAAAGGCACATCTGTCCAGCCAGGCTGCCCCAGTGCCAGCCAGCCCCTAGCACACATAGGTCCCAGCCCATTGCCATAGTGGACAGGCCTCAACAGGGGAGTTAGGTGGTTTATCCACCTTCTGTGGCAGGTCACGATTCAGAAATGCCATTGGGTTCCCTCACCCCAAGCAGGGCAAGTGGTCCCCATGTGCCCACTCACCCACTGGGCAGATGAGAAAGTACAATGTTTTGGATGTGCACAGTCTCAAGTTTTTCTTCTTTAAGGACAATGTGATCTTCTCTCACTATGATTTATTCCCCTGGCCTTTATATGCCAGCTGCGTATGGTACTAATTTCACACCCATTTTCAGATGATGCAATGAAATTAAATGACATGGCCATAGTCACACAAGGATGGCAGCATTAATGCAGACTCTGGGAAGAGCTCCTTGGTTTTTTGCTCTAAATATGGGCATACCATTTCTTTCATATCATGTTACCACCCTGTAGTAGTCAGACTTGCCAGACTGACAATACCATCTCATGTTACACACCCTACAGTTCAATTAAACTTTAGTGTCTTTCAGAGGTTGAACTTCCATGGGAAATAATTGGTGGAGAAATATGGCTTGCATATGTTTGTGCCAGAAAGACATTTCTGCTGCTTTTCTCCACAACTGTCATTCCTGGTTTTTTTTAAATCATGACTCAGAAAGACTAAATAGAAGTTCAGCTTGGGTTTCAAGAATGCAAATGTGCACATTCAGCACCCAGGGCAAGTTTTCCCACTACTGGTGTTAGCCTGCCCAAGCCAAAAGAATAGGAGTTCTAGAGGATCTGGCTGGCAGCAATTGGAGTCACCACCTGCCCTTTGAACACTGGGGTCAGGAGAGCAAAGAAAAGGAGAAAGTTTTGCACAGACCTTTCTATTAAAAGGCTTCAGAAGCAATTGCCACTGCTGTCTCTCACCTCTAAGCCTCAGTCCTTTTTTCTCTCCTCAGTTTCCTTTTCTGCTGTTTGTTTCTCAGTCCTTCTGGCTGTCAGGTGCCACTAAGTGAAGAACTAAATTACTTCAGATGGCACTTACTGTGGGGTACAAACAGGAGCACATTTGCAGTCTTCACCCATTTCTTTCTGCCACAGCAGAGAAGGAGCAGATGAGTACTGCTGCATCAGAACACAGCCTCCATAAATTTAATGGTGGAAAGAGGCTACAGGGGCATACAAACTGCCAATATTTCCCTCCAGGGTAAGGCTATTTGTATTTCAGTGCCTTCCAGCATCCTTACCCCTCCTGAACTGTTTTGCAGCAATGCCAATGTCTCCCTTCTGACAATAAACCAAAATGCCAGAGCAAGTATGGAGGGGGAAGTTCAGCTCATTCTTTTGAAGTCCTTTACAAGGAAAACAGTTGGGGTCTGGCTGGACTCACAAGATCCATTGGCCATTTCACTCCCATTTTGCCACAGGTTTATAACACAAGCAGGTGGAAAATAGTGATTAAGCTCTGACTTTTGTGCTGCCTCTGTAATCAGTTCACCCTGGGGTGTGCTTGGGCATCTGTTACACACTGTACACCCACAGCAAGCCTTAGCCCTTTCCCCCAGGGCTGCTGTCACTGTGGCCTGAGCATCAGCGCAGGGGGAACACATTTGGAGCAGCTGCACAGCAGGACCTTTTGGCCCTAATTTATATGCCAATAGCCACATCAAGTTTTCAGGTAACTGCTACATGCCAAGAGGCTGGGAAATAGCACCTTCATTAGTGCATAAAGTAACCCTATGGACTTTATTGGCAATGGAACTTCATACGTTCTTCTGCACCTCTCTGTAAGTGGCAAGTTGCATGCTGTCAGACCTCCATCAGACTCCCTAGGGAAAGCAGCCTCCTCCCCATCCTCGCACAGCCTTCCCCCAGCTGTTACACACCCCCCAAGTCCTACCCAAACTCAAGGCATACTAGCACTCTGCCCTTTGCCATCCATACCCCCTGCCCAATTCTGCCACTGTCAGTGGTAAAAAGCAAAGCATCCAAGCAGTTCTTGACTACCCACAGTGCTATTTCTGCATAATCCCTAGAGACTACAGGTAGAAGGCACAGCCTACCTGTAATTATTATTAGAAGGAACCTATAATTATCTTCCCTGGGTTAAGGAACAATAAAATAAATGAAAGAAAATAAAATAGGAAGTATAAAGCAAGTGTTCATATTGGACTGTGAGCACCTACGTAAATTATACTCAAAGCTGTATCTCATACTCTTTGTTATTCCCTTGTTTCATTATTTCTTCATGTCCTTCATTTTCAGTCCTTCTGTAAACACTTTTGTTTTTTTTAATTTTTTTTCCTTTTGTTCTTCCTTTGATGTTTGTTCTTTTAATGTTTCTCCCCAAAAGCTTTTTTTTTAAAAACCCTACCAGTTTCAATGTGCTGTCTTTGAAGCATGTTTGGATTTGCTGCTACTTTGCTCTTCATGCATTTATTTTTCTTGATGGCTTCTTTGTTATCTGTGGCACAGAAGCACAGATACCAGCAAACTTATTGCATCACTCCATTTTACTAAACACAAGTATTAAGTTTAATTTTCACTTCATTACCCCTAGCACTTGACTTACCTGCCCTCATTTTCATTTGTAGACTGGAATTCTAAAGTGGACCTTATGGATAACAAGCAAAAAAGTCTTTGTGGCCTTACATTATATGAAGGTCTCCAATATTATGAACGTGGGTCTTGCAGAACTTAGTCCAGCTAAGTGTTGACCAGGACCTCTACTCCCATTGGTGGTGTTTTGTACAAGATCTCCACCATGAGCTGAGCAGGACCTCTACTCCTGGTGATGGCATTACATGCAAGGGCTTCACCAGCCCTTCAATTCACTCTGTTGTATCCATTAATATCAAACTGCCAAGCTGAAGATCCATGATCAGAGCTTCTATTGAATTCAGTGAGCAATCAAAGAAGTCAGAAAGATTTTGCTGCCACTTCAGGCTGAGGGGAACGGATCTAGCTTCAGTGGTCTCTTCCCCATTATGCCAAGGCAAGGAGCTCCAGGGGCATGGCATTATCCCTTTGGGGATTTCAAGCATTAGCCTGTTTTCAGAGTTTTCCAGATATATCAGTGCTGAAAGGAGTAACACCTGTGCAAAAGGCAGAGAAGTCCAGTCCCTGTGCCCTGACTAACCTGCCAGAGGGCACAATCTATATTTGAAGACAGCTGGAAAGAAGACAGGGAGATGCATACCTTCACGCAGCAAAATGTGAGCATAGCAGAGCTTTGCAGCCACTGTTACTACAAACCCCTTGTGCTCTTGAAACTATTAGCTCCAGTGGAAATAGCAGATATGCCATCTGAAGAAAGATGCAAATTTATGAGTCACCACATTAGCATTTGTATATATGGCAGACATGTCTAAAGGCTCCCAGCTGAGATCTGGGCCACACTAGCTAGCTTTACTTGAATTTCTGAAATATTTTACAAGACAACAGCTACTGCACTGGCTTGTACCTATTCCACATGTTTTCCTATAAGAAAGGACAGAAATCAGAGCAGACAGCCATGTACAGAACACTAATCTAAAAGATAATAGGAAAAGCTCCACAAGGAGAGAATTCAGTTTGCTTTATAACAAGTAAGTGTTCATTTCTTACAGCAGCACCCAGAATGGGCAATGCTTGGTTCCTGCAGGCTCAGGTTGTGATATTTTGTCAACAAAGAGAACAGAGGTGCCAAGATGGGCTAGTCAATAATTGACTGAGCCTCGTTACTCACAGCAATCTCGATCTTGTCACCATGTCCCTGCCTCAAAGTTTCAGTTAAAACTAGTGAATCACTTCACTGAAAAAGACTTCTTACCTTAGAAAAAGAAAGAAATCATCATCACTTACAACAACAACAAAGGCTTCCCACCTGGTTCTGTCAAAGGTCACTCAGCAGTTAGGTCCCGTTACACTGACTTCTATCAGCTGTGAAGAACACAGAACAAAACACACACTAATATTCACTCCTTTGGTTTCAAAAATTTCCATGGAAACCTTTTCTTTTCAAGTTACCTCAGTCTTCAAAGAACCAGAGAAGGAAAAAGCCTGCACTTGAAACCACTTTCACTTCGCATGTCTGACATTCATGTTTTCAGCCCACCCGAGAGTTATAACCCTGACACATTCCTTGGCAACTGCCCAAAGTTTTTATCTTCCAGCAGAGAAGGTAAGTGAGCAACTGTTTTCACCACTGGATTACAGGCACTGTGCATATATATTACTCTAACCCTTCTCCTAACCTGTATTCCACCTGAGGACACTGCTCTCTTGCTGTAGGCACTGTACAAACACAGAATAAAGGATAGGCCCTGCCTCAAAGCATTCCCTTCTTAAGAGACAGAGCAGATAATCAAGTCTTATTACTCCAACCTATATATGGAAGTCTGTGTTGGTCTCTCTCAACTAAATGACAACTCCAAAGGCAATTAGGTCTGACTTACAAGGGAGTCTATGGCAATTATGCTTCCAGCTCAGGCACCTAAGCTGTTTCAAGTGTTTGAACTCATCCCTTGGAGAAGACCAAGACCTGACAAGAAATAAGAGCCAGAAAACAAACCTGCCTCCAGCACCCTGACACACTCCCATACTCATAGATCATCCCTCCCTCTTAACAGCATGGCTGCTTTACCATGAGGGCTCCACGCATCCTCCCACCTTCAATGGCAAATGCAAAATAACTGTATTTAATCACTAGAGTTTGCTATTGCAACATATCAATAGAACAAGCCAAGGAAGTGAGACAGTGTGGAAAAAACCCTTAGGGAAAGACAAACTTAGGACAAAAAGAGTAGAAATCACTGGCAACAAAACAGTTCCAGGAAACCCCATCCTGCTGATGGGAAGGGAGGAGAGAGACACCAGAGACCCTCACCACCTCCCTTAGCAAGCCAACAGCAGACTCCCCACATCATCAAGAGAAAGGCCAAGCCAGCCCTGGGCCCACCTTAACTCAGGTTAGAATGGTTTAGTTCAGATCTTAAAAGTGTGTAGCAAGAACTGCAGAGGCTGGGATTAGAGCTGCTGCCTTGGCAGGGTTACAGCAGCACCAGGATGCCCTGAGGAGAAGCCCAAACTACAGGGCAAGTGGCAATTCATTAGAAAGGAATCTCACACCAAGCTAATTTTTTTTTAAATAATTTTTTAATACATGCTTGTTAGGTACTAGAAACAGAGAGCATATTTTTACAAAATTATATTTTTACTATTACCTACTAAGCAACAATTCATGAGGTGGGAAAGAAAAAGGGCTGCTGGAAGCAGCCTTTGCAAGCACCTGACTTCTGCATGCCTTTCTGTAAGCTTGCAGCAAGTTTTATGGCAAGGCTTGATTAGACAAAAATATCATCAACTGTGGGGAAAAAAAGAGGGATTTTTTTATTTTTTTAAAGTGACAACTACTGCACAGGAATCCTGCCTGGTCAAAGTTTTCAGTGTCTTCAATGTCAAATCACCAGAAGTGGATCTATGAGTCTGTCTGAACAGTGTTCAGGAAAACGCTTTAAGGACAGGACGCAAGAAAACCACAGGAAAGCAGGAAAAGAGGGGGCTGGGGAAAAGAGGAGGTGCCAGAGGATTCTCACAAGCCTCTAATGAGAGAGGCTCACTGCTCTCTGCACTTCCAGTCACATCATGCTGTCCTTAGGGATACACAATTGCTTATATACACAAGGACACTACTACATTTGAGGGGTTTCACAACTCAAGGACTCACTCAAAGTCCCAGTGCTTCAGACCTTCTTATACAGAATATCCTTAAGAGTTTAAGTTTCTTGTGGGGTTAAAGTCAGGAATATGAATTATTATGTAAAGAAGTGAGACCTAAAGTATCATCATTTTCTCTCCTGTAGCAGCTTTTATTAATAGATGGAAAAATGCTCTAGGGTATCCTTCCTATCAGATGAGGAAGGAGAACTGAAGGAACCTTCCAGCATCACGCAGCCAGGGAGCATTCAAGCTGGGGAGAGTCCCAGTGTCTCCTGGGGCAGAGTAATTTGCAGCCTGTTAGGTTTCACTGCCTCCTTGTAAGACTCTCCCATAAGGGTTTTTTATTAGTATTTTAATTTCTATTTCAAGCTGTGGCATGCTTAAAATGTCTTTTGGTTTGCTCTCTTACTTCCTCAGGTTTTTAAAAATTATCCGATTGAAAATTTAGACAGCCAAGAGGAAAAAAGCTCAAGTTAAGAAGTCAAAACATCCATACAAATCAAAATTAGACAGCAACAAAAAAAAGAATTCCCAGAAGAGCTTCTTCAGTATACAATTAAACTGTTCACATGCATTCATGTCTTTGTATGCACTCAGAGGGGTCTGTGTGCAACTGCATGCTGCAGCATGAGGAGCTCCCTGCGTGTGTAACTACAGCTTGTTTTAGCACCAGGACACATTTTCTCCAGGCATAAATCCTGTAGCTCCATCAATTTCAATGAATCTGCAAAATGATTTTGCGTAATTTAGCAAGCCATGTTTTATACACTTTAAAAACATTCATGCGCTATTACCTAAACTCAGAGAGTCCACAAGGAATACAGGTTATTTGATCACAGTTCTTCTTAAAAGAATAAGTTGTTGCAGAAAGATGAAATTACAATAACCCAAGTAGTGCATGCTCTTATGTCATGCACATCAAGATAATTTGTTTCGACTTAGTTTAAATCATTTTTAGATAAGAACACAACCTCCTACCAGCTGATTTTCTTTATGACATCCTACCACTTCGGAAGGTGATTTTTCAGCCTCTCTACAATGTAGCTATATGCAAGATTACTACTCCACTCGAATGACTAGAGCAAATGTGATCCCTTCACAGGCCAACCACATTGCTCCAGCAACAACAATAACAGGTTTTGTTCTTGCCTTGCCAGGCAGCTCTTTGTTCCAGCCAATGGAAGAATTAAGCATTGTGGACCAGATCCTCAGCTGATATAATTAGATGGCATTTCATTGAAAGCAAGGCCAGCTGAGGAGCTCACCCTTGATCTGCAGCAGCAACAGCTGAGGAGTAATAAACAGGCAGGGAAAAGCCTTCTGTTTCATTGCCTTAGTATAATAATGAGTTCTCTGCTTTCAACAGGTTTATCAAACAATCCCTGGGGTTTTGGATCATCCAGAATATTGTATCCCAAAGTGAAGAATAGGACCACTCAAAGCAGAAGGCTGAGGCTGGAAGCTTTGGCTTTCCGAAATCAGTTGAGGCTGGTGATGCATTCCCAGGATGAGCTACCCTTTATCCAACTCTCATGAACTGACCATAAATCCAGCTCTGCTGGTAACAGGGGAAGCCAATCCCATGTCCTTCCTTTCATCACCATTTAGCTCAAACTTGCAGCCCAGTGCCCCTCCAGCCAACCCTAGCAAAACCATTACAGGAAGGAATGGCTGGCCACACTGCCTGTTTGATTTGGGAGAAGAGATTTGGGCAAAATTTGTTAAAAAAAATAGCTAAAAAATCCTTTTATAAAAATATATTAGCACACCACTTCAAATGGTTATCACGGATCCTTCATACACCAAGCTGACTATGAAATCAAGCTTATGGAATTGCCTTCTGTCCAGTATAGAGCATATTCCTTAGCAATAAAGGTGATCTTCACAGCATGAGAGGTTAATATGCAATACCCATTAGATTGCCAGTGTGATCTGTGTTTATAAGGCAAAGCACCAATAAATTGGGTCAGCACATGAATCTTCAGAGGGAGAGCAGGAAGAGCACCCTAGGCAGCATCACTGCAGGGGCCAGGCAAGGCATGTGGTGCCCTCGGGACTTCCAGCATCATAGACAGAGGTTTTCAAAAAGGAAAATCCATTTTTCCATTAGAAGTAACAATAAAAATATTATGTTGATTGAAATTGTGCAATCAGGCCTGACTTACGCTTTGCCCTGCTGCATTCAGGCTTTATATCAGAAGGCTGTAAACCATTATAACAGCAAATAGCTGGGTATGTTTACTCACCCAAACCCATGCTTCATTTATTTACCTGAATACATTATCACATACACCAGCCATTGTCACTGCTCAGCGAGGCAAGCAGACAAAAATTGGGAAAATAAACATCTACATAGATTTCATCAGCAGATAAGCTATTAATGCATGCACAAAACAATGAAGAAATGTAAGGATATATGACAATAACCACTCCTGAATTCTTGATTGTATTATTAAATAAAAGCAAAGGTAGAATATGCAGAAAGAAGTGCTTAGTGTTAATTTGTAGTATCAAATTAAAAAGCCTGTTAGATCCAAAGCAGTCTTGGCTTGTGACTGTAGTAATTCAATGTGAAATTTCCAATAACATTCAAATACTTCCAAGAAAACAGAAGAAAGATTTCAATTCAATGGCCAAAAAAAAAGAAAATAAAGATTTGATATAAGGGACTTGATTTCACTGAAATGACTGAAACTAGCTATATGCAATAACTTAATGTCATAATAATCCATTAAGAACCAATTATTTCCTTGTTTATGTAACACTAGCAATCATAGGGGTAATGCTGGTCCAACACACAGCACAGCAGAAATGAGCTGTTTGCCATGCACTGGAATTCCATATGAAGGCATAGAATTTAGAAAAGGAGAAATATTTATATTTTTCTTACTGAGCCCAAGACCTTGGAAAGTAAAATAAACAATTAACTTTTGAAGCTTCCCAAATCAGGCATTACTACAAAGACCCTGTGGCTCTATGCACACAAATGCTGTGGTTAAAAGCTTGTTTGAAGAAGAGGTTGAACAACAGTCAGCAGTTACCAAAAAAATTTTGTTTCCTCATTAACTCCAAGCCTTGAAGGCAAATGTTTGCAACCAGGGGGAGGTAACTTGCACACAAACACTGCACTTGCACTGGAAGTGAAGGGGCCAGGGCATCAAGGTCCATAGACAGGGAGGTAGAGCTGAAATCCAGCTGGCTGGACACAAATCCCCATTTCTTCCCTTGCAGCAGGAAAAGGGAACCATTCCTTACTGGAGGCGGGTTGCACACACCCCAGATCCCAGCATGAGCACAAGAGCTTTCCTGCACCAAGCTTATACTTGCCCAGAGTCAGCAACGAGGTTGTCCTGGGAAGCTGCACCAGCCTTGATAGCCCCTAGACCTGGTCCCTGAGCCTGCCTGCTCCTTATCTTGTACCTGCTGCCCAGTTTCCAGGCTATCCTGTCCTGCAGTTCAGCTCCTGACTTATCTCAGTGGCATCACATATCTACCATCTGTGGCTTCCTGACCCCAAGCCACCTCAGCCCTCCCAACCCAGCAGATATTCACATTCCCATCTCCAGCCTGGCCCAAACACTAGGGTCCCTGCCCAGCCCCATGGGACCACCATCAGGAATGCAAACGTGAGATTAGGAACACAGAATAAGCGACCAACAGGCAACTAGAGAGGCAGGTGTCATCCCTTCAGTCACACCCACTCACACAGTGGCTCCAAAAGAAGAGCAGGGCTGTATTCTTGCACCTATTCATGGGAAAAAAATCAATGGGAAAGCAGGGAGGCTGTATCCTCCTTGTGTTGATATGTGCTAGAGATGGAGCCCACAGAGGAGAGAGAAAAGCTAGAAGTGTCTTGGCTTCATTCCCCTGCTTTACCAATCAGCACAGCTTAGAGGCACAGAGGGGCTGTAACATACCACTGGTGTTGATCATCAACAGTCTCCAGGATGGAGGAAGAAAGGCTCAAGAAACAGAATTACATGTTGCCCCTTAGTCCAAAGCAAAGCCGCAAGCTTGCTCTCTGCAACTGTTTGCCAACTAGCCAGTGCATCTTATTTCACAGATGACCACATCGATGGGTAAAGGCATTTGTAGATACTGAATTTGAGAAACCAAGAATTATCTGATATTATTTTCCTTTAAAGCTTGGTTTATTGCATTGAATGAGAAGAGAAAAGAAAAATCTGATTCAGGTAACAGCATCTGCTCATCCCTGCTGGGAAAGACTGAAGCCTGAAAGATATCAGGCAATTTAAGGAAAAATATACCTGCAGACTATCGACAGGAACAGAGAGCTTCACACTGGAGGCAGCCCAAGTTAATCAGTCTGTAAGATGTTTCCCAAGACTTTAAGGAGGCTGGGAAGGCTAGGACCAGAGCCAATAGACATCCTCTTGTCCATGTAAGAATGGTACCAGCTCAAGTGACCACCAAGAGGTACAAGGGAGGCTCATAGCAGGAGCTGCCCTCCTTTGCTGCCCACACCTGGGTTACCAGCACTCTTCATCCTAAATCACCAGCAGACAGAGGGGTGCTTGAGAACAGTGCACTGAAAGACCCCATGGCTCTGTTTTTTAATCAGACTTGCTAAAAGCAGGTATTATTGCTTATTTGGCAAACCAGGGTGAGGTGGCCCTTGCCCTTGATGGGCACCTCAAAGCAGTTATCTGCAGGCCAAGGAAGCCATAACTCTATTGCAGATCATAGTGGGAGATTCTCCAGCTGGTGACACTTGCTGTTTCAGCATTTTGACTTCACATGTGGGTGTTATTTACACTATAGAAAACCTCCCCCCAGAAGCAGTAAGTATAATCTTGCAAAAGTGAGACTCAGTTCTTCTGAATCCCACAAAAAAGAAGGAAGGAGATGGAAGAAATGCAGCACGGTAAGACAGCTCTCTTTTGTTCATATCTCTAGGGAACTTTTGCCCTTGCAAAACTTGTCCACAAAAGTCAGTTACAGAGGGGAATAGGACACATCCACCAGTCTCCCATGTTCAGATGAAAACTCAAATATTCAAAGAACTTGAGGAACAAAAATCTCATGGAAGAAAGTTAGGGACATTCAATTCAGAGGCAGACACAATTTAGATGAAACCATACTTAACTGGATAGCCAATATGCACCAAAGGTCATACTGACAAGAACAAAAAAAAAAAGTAGTTTCAGGGAAATAGCTACTTGTTCACAATACTGCTATTTCAACTTTTGAAAACCATGTAATTAATTACATTTAGTTGCTTGTATTACATTTCAAAGCTAATCTCCCTTCCATTACATAACCTTGCATGTGGCATTACAACATGTCCAACACAATGCCCTGTTACTGCAAAGCAATAGATGTATTCAAACAGCTTTAAGTTAAAGAACTCATAGAAGTAATTTGCAGTTTTCTCTTTAGTATACCTGTTAAGGCTCACCACCCATCTAATATCATAGCATTCAGCAGGTCAAACACTTAGAAAAAAAATCTATGTAGCTACAACCTGTAAACTGCAAACCCTACTGTGCCATGCTAAAGCAGATAACATGTCTCATTACCTATCCTCACATGAAGAGCTACAAGCAGCTCACCCAGAACCCCTTAAAAAATCCACAGAAAGGGAATACAAGTGATACACAGGGAACTGCATACCCCTCACTCACCCCTCCAGGAGCACTGCTTCAGCTGCTCTCCTCCTCCACCACTCCACTCCCCAAAGTGCAGACTCTTGCTTCCACCTGCCTCCTTTTGTCTCCTTGGCCTTGATTGATAATCCAGCTCAGCTGGCTTCCCTAGGAGACAGCACAGGAAGCTCAGCAGGAGAAAGGCTGCAGCCATAGGCAGGCAAAAAAAACCAACCCCAAAACCAAAGTCTTCCACATGCCATTCATGCTGGACCCCCATCTCATATCATATCCCCTTCCAGCAGTGGTGGGTTCCCCAATAGAACCAAAACTGCAAGGCTCTTCCTGATGGACCAAAAATGACAACTTGCTAAACTAGGTTAAAATAAACTACACTTTAGCTCACTGCATAGAGAGGTAGTTAATTTATGAACTGAACTCAGCTTCCCAAGCAAGTGGTGAGAGGGAACGGCACACAAGGAACCCGTGTTACTGTTCTCATAGTCAACTGACCAGATGCCCTTTGACTGAGCTGATCTTGGTGAAAAAGTGGGAAAAGACAGAAAGCCTTGCTTCTGGCTGCAAAGCAAGCTGTTTTGCTGTGATTAAGCACAGCTGTTCTTGAAGGAGCCAGGGTGACATAATGGCTGCCATGGGTATCAGAGTGCTACATCTACAGCGAGCTGTACCTCTGAACCCTGGTACCAAGAGGTCCCCCTAGGACAGCAAGTCTTGCTCCTCCATAAAGGTACAGAGCAGCCCATAGGATCATGGCCCTGCCAGCTCTTTTTTTTTCATCGATCTTTTTTTTCCCATCAGAAAAGCAGTGACTTACCTCGTGCAAAACATGGCAACACTGGGACAGTGCACAGATTTGCGTCAGGGGAGTGCAGAGCACAAGGCTCTGCAGAAGCACCTGGTGAGGGAACAGTGCTGGATGGAGCTGGGGGGGGGGGAATACTTTTGGGGGGAAAGAAACACTTTAATGTTGCTTAATCCAGGGAAAAATGGGACAGCACGATCAGTGTTGAGAAGATTCTGTGGAAAGCTGGTGGTGGGTAGGCAGAAGCACGTTACTTTTCTCATTACTACTGCAGCCCCACTCAATGACTGTTCAAGCCGTGCTAAGGACCACAGAATCCAGGGCACCCCCTGCCCTAAGGCAAAATCAGCAGCCCAGAGCACCCCTGCCTGATCACCTAAGATGACTGGAGTGGTTTGTCCCTTCCTCCAGACTGCCCACAATCTTAGACAACCATCAATGGTTCTTGCTGGATTCCAGAGGCTGCCCTGGCTCTGGGACCACCAGCTCCATTAGCCATTAGGCCACCCAGCCATGGAGCTCCCTGAGCAGCTAGTGGCAGCAGGAGAGAGGGCAGATTACCCCGCAGCACGCTCTTGGATTATCACAACCCACAGGATCTCAGATTAAAAATAAAGACTGTTCCTCCAGAGGAAGTGGAGCACACAGCTTTCCGTGTTGACCTTGCTCCGGCGCAGGTCTGGGGGCGAGGGGGAGCGGGCGGCCGGCCACTCGGCAGCCCAGACAATGACAGAGCAGAATCGCCGCTCCCAGCGCAGGCACACAGACCGCGCTCAGACTTTGCAATGCTGTTAGCGCAGATTCTTCTCTCCGCTACCACTTTAATTTTTATTTTTTTTTTTTATTATTATTTTGCAAACCTTTGTGGAACAGACGCCCTCTCCTTGCCCCAGTTGGAGCTGCAGTAGAATGAAAAGGGGGGTGGGAAGGAGGGAGGAGAGGAGAGGGAAAAAAAAAAAAAAAACGCTTTTGGTTGAGGTTTTCCTGTTACTATCACTGTAGCATTTATTTAGCCAATCTCCTAACTATGACGTGAGGAAGGCAGGAATCATGGCTCGCTCATAATATTTAACACACCCACTGAAAGCTGGAGCTGCAGAGCTACTAGTCCAACCAGTCTCCAGAATTCAGTGTAGCTGAACGAGGTTTTCACTCTGCACCTGCCAAAGATCTCTCCCCCCTCTTCCCTTCTCTCCCCCCGCTTCTCTCTTCCTTTCTCTCTCTCTAAAAGGCAGATCTGTAAGACCCAGCAGAGATCAAAGACGGGGCCTCTTTGCGAAAAAGAACCTCTACTGATTTATATTAGTTTCTTTCCTCTAATCCTTCCTCCCCCCCCCCCCTTTTTTTTCTGTGCCATATTTAACCTTTATGTTGCAGTTGTGCCATCAGACAGTTTTGCAGCCAAAAAAACCCAACCCAAGCCAAAGCAAAAGCTCAGCTCGGATACAGCAGCCACCCAGACTTGATCTCAGTTGAACATATTAACCTCTCCCAAGCACTGGACGCGATGGATGAAGAAACTGGAACGGCTCTAAGAAAATTATTTTCCAGCCAATGTTCTTAAACAGTCTCAGAGAAGAAAGGGAGCGAGAGCGAGTGGGAGAGCGCTTCTGCTGCATCACTGGTCAGACTCAAAGGAAGGGAGTCAGCGTTTCCAGCACAGCCAAATATTATGGATGATTTTTTTTCTTCTGCCGCCTTTCCGTACAGGTTTTCTTAATATTATTCTTCCCCCTTCCTCCTCCCCGTCTTTTTTTTTTTTTAATTTTATTTAATCAGAGCTAGCATCTGATGCTGGTTTCTCTTCAAGAACCAGTTTTCCCTATTTGTTGTGATCCCTGTAATAAAAAGACAGAGAAATCGTGAACAGATGGCTTTATATATCGCAATGCCGCTGGCATTGTTTTCCTACTGATTTTAAAGGCTCGGTCCGGTGCTCCTTTTAAAATTTTTTTCCTTCCCTTTTTTTTTTTTTTTTAATTTTTCCCTCCCCCTCCTAAGTTCTTGATGATACTGAGAAATGAGGACCTATTGGGTTTAGCCTATTTATTTCTCGGCGCCTATGGAGATAACTTTATTGACTTGATCGCTCGCTTCCCGATCCGAAAGGAGAAAGCCAGAGCCCCGGGGGGGGGCTGGAAGACCCACGCCCGCCCGGGCTTTTTACCGCGAAAGCGCTCCCGGCCGACCCCGCCGCCTCCCCTCCCTCCCCCTCCCCCGGTAATTTATTAGCCGCCCCGGCCATGAAAATGCTCCTGGTCCGCAAGTTCCGGGTGCTGATCCTCATGGTGTTCCTCGTCGCCTGCACCATGCACATCATGATCGACCTGCTGCCGCGGCTGGAGCGGCGGGGGACCGAGGGCCGCCCCGGCTGCTCCTGCCCGCCGCCCGCCGCCGCGCCGCCCCGCGCCGCCCCGCGCTGGCCCAGCAAGCACACGCTGCGGATCCTCTTCAATGTCAACCCCCGGGCCAACCCCCCCCCCCCCCCCCCCCCCCGCTGGCCGCCCTCTTCCAGCACCCGCTCTACCGCGCCGCCCTGCCCCCGCTGGCCGAGGGCGACCTCCTCTTCAATGTCAACAGCGACATCAGGTTCAACCCGCGGGCGGCCGGCAGCCCGGCCGGGGGGCCCGGTCCCGGGCAGGGGGCCCGGGGGCGGCGGGGGGAGGGGGGGGCCCGGGGCGGTCGGCGTCGCTGCCTGCCCTTCCGCAGCGCAGGTTTTTACCCCGGCGTTCGTGAGCGCTGATGGAGTGGCGAGTTCGGAGTGGGCAGGCGGGTAAACAGAGCGATTCGGGGGCACCGGGAGAAAGAGGAATTGTACGCAGGCTTGACCGGTTGGGTTCCTTCCAAAAAAACAAAAAAAAAGCCATGAAATACTGGATATACGCAGCAGCACAAGAAGGCTGGAGCACTGAGGCCAAAGGGTCCGTATGCCCCAGTATCCCATCTCCAGCTGTAGCCTGAGGCAGATGCTACCGGAAAAAACAGTGTAAGAAAGAGGGCGAGCGCGCAGTGAGCCTCCCTCTCCGGTACCTTCCTCGTCTCCCACTCAGAGGTGTAGGGGCTAAGCTGTGAGCCCAGGCAGTAATACGTTACCTTTCCTCAAAAGCAAGGTCTAGTATCATAAAGGCATTCATGCTAGCAGGTATTTCTGCTTTTGGGATCTGACCTGTGCTACATCCTTCATCCTCAATTAATTCCCAGTGTCCTAGCACCTCTGCTGCTCTCCAGCCTTCAGAGCAGTTAGTTGCCTCTGTGAATTGTATGCCCCATTGGCTTGTAAGAAACGCTGAGAAATTTCAATGACTGAAAAATCAAAAGGCTTGTCTAATACAACAGCACCCTCTTCCAAACACACTGACATTGTAATGTTTAAACAGCTGCATTGTACCGTGCAAAAGCTCTGTGAAGCCGCAGAGCAGCCAGCATGATCTAAACCTTTAGAAAGAGAGGATAAATATTTCTGATTTCTGCCCCACGAGCATGTGAAGTGTCCAGGCTCCTTCCATCTAATCATCAAAACTGACTGTAAAGTGAAGTAACCTGAAAAAGTTCTGGTTTCTCTGAGAGAAAAAAGAAAAAGAAAAGGAAAAAAAAAAGAGTTGCAAACATGTGAACATCTGGAGATGACTAAAAACACAGAGGACTTCTGGATCGAAGATACATGATAGCATATCCAGTAGGGAAGAGCAAAGTTACCCTTGATGTCCACAACGCAGCTGCCTGTCGTACGTATTTTCCTCAGTGGCTGCAGCCAAAGTTCACAGAACTAACATGAAATTTAGGAGTCAAGAGTCATTTTAACAATTCTTTTCTGTAATAGTAGCCTACTGCTAGGGAAGAGGCAAAGCCATCCAGAGTTATTCTTTAGCAACCAGTTCAGAGTGATCCAGTTTCTTCTCATTCTCTGTGTTTAAAAAAAAGAGAAGAAGGGAGAGTGGGAGCACTTGGTACCACAGGTCAGGTTATGGCTGCACTCTCAGTTTCCAGACCCAGGTCCCTGTTAAATAAAGGATGGGGATGATGCTGTCGTTTGGGTCAAACTTGTAAAAGATGTCTGCAACTTAATACAACCTAAACACAATATAAACCTTGCAGCTCTCTATTTCTGCTGTTGTAAGAGCCCCTGCTAAGTGCCTAGTGATGTCACCTCAAGTTTTGCTCCTGACTTCCGTGGGCTTTAAATCAGGCGTGAAGAGTGGTGGGGAAAATCCATCTCCCCCTTGGCCCCAGGGGGGAGCAGGCTCCTGGCGTGGCCCCAGCGCGGGTCCAACCCGGGGACTTTTCCCACCTCCCTAGTGCTTTGCCTTTCCAAGCTGTCACATTTTGAAGCCCTGTTTCTTGATGCCTGTTACAAACTGTAACATTATTTCTTTCTCCTCATTTTTGGGTTTTTGTTATGTTGTTCTTTTTTTTTTTTTTTTTTGGTGGTAGGCAAAATGAAGATAATGAAGAATTTTTGCCAACTGGAGAAACCTCCATAGACTCCTACCCAAACTGGTTAAAATTCCACATTGGCATTAATCGGTACGAGTTGTATTCCAGACATAATCCTGCAATTGAGGCTTTACTACAAGACCTGGTCTCCCAAAAGATAACCAGTGTTGGTATGTTTGGATATGTATCATTTTTTGTGATTATTTGCTCATTGTTCAGGATCTCATTGCTGTTTGAATATTAATGAGTATTTTGCATGGCTTCTCTCTGGCGTGCCTACAACATTGTGTTCCGACTTCTGCGCTCATTTTCCCTGTTAAACATAAAGGAACATTGCCAGCTCTGTATTACCTGAATAATTGAAAACTCTCCCAGCAAGGCAAACCCCATTCATTTCAGAGATCTTTTAGTCACAGTCAGGCTGTAAGTGCCCTATTTGGTTATTTAAAATAAATATGATAATAAAAAAAAGGATGGCAGAAAGCAGATAGCATCTTGCACGAGCTATATTTGTCTTATTAGCTGATTATTATTTAAAAGGCTGTGTCTGGCAGTGCTCCTCTTCCCAAGGCAGGAGAGAGGCTGCTGACCTGCAGCGATGGCTGCGGGAGCATCCGGCGCCGCGGGGCTCAGTGGAGCTGCAGCTTCCCCGGGTGCCGGGCAGGGAGCTCCAGGCGAGCTGGCCTCCAGCTCAGCAGAGTTCAGCTCTGTTTATTCTACTTGTAAATCAACAACGGGGATGTGCCCATGTTAACCTTTGGCTCTGGTTAAACAAGGTGACAGAGTTTGGGGCTTTTCTCTGGGGCTGTTTAATGACAACGTGTCTCTCCTTGAATTTAGCTGCGTAGCTACGCAAGGGAAAAAACCCACAAGCCCAAACGAAAGCCCTGGGTTACTAAATAAATGCGCACACCCCGTGGTTTCCAGAGGTAGACAGTCGCCGCACAGCCAGCAGTTTGTCGGCCGTGCAGAAAATGAAGTTACTTGCACTGACCACAAAGTTGCTAAGTCTGTTTCAGAGGGATGAAATAGCTGGAGCTCTGTAAAAGTGCTGATGGTGTGCTGGCACCGCGGGATGAGGTCAGCAGGTCTTTAACCCTGCAAGGCAAAAATTCCCCTGGCTTCAGCAGGAAATGGCCTGAGCAAGAATAGCACTAGCAGCCCCAAGGTTTACATTTTCCATCGTGTGAATCACAGCGGCTGCTGAGCAGGAATAAGGGAGATCCTTGGTCATAAAGAGTGGGCTGATTTAGCTGATCCGGATGGAGTAGGTGTGAAACGCAGGATGTCGCAGGAGAGCTTGGCCTCCATGAATCGAGCTGCCCGGTGGCTGCACTCAGCACACAGCTCTGCTCTGAGCTCTGCTGGGGCAGGATTTTGGGTAAAGCAGCTTGTGGTACCCAGGTGCCATCCCACAGGTTGGATTCAAGGGTCCACTGGACACCTAGCTCTTGAAAGATGACAAATACAGGCTTGTTTATTACCTGTGATGTGTTGTCTGTCCCTAAAACTCTGGATTGGAGTGATTCATTAAGGAGCTCAGGTTTGACAGTTAAGCCATGTAGGTTCCCTTCTCTTGCTCAGATGTGGCACGGCAGGTAGCAGCAGACTCTGCCCGTGCTCCTCTGGTCTGCGCTGGAGAGTAATGAGGGCGCTGTACGGACATGGCCTGGGTGATTTTCTCCTTGACATAGCCCTCACCTTCCCTGGCCTCACCCCTCAATACCAACTGATTTCTGGAATATTAGTGACGTGTGAACAGGGATTGAGCCAGCACTTTATAGCACGTGTGTTAATGTTGCTCTTTGAACGCATCCATCGAGGAGGAAAAGATGTAGGATTCCCCCCGCAGAGAGCAGCTGTGCCCCAGGCAGTGCCCAGGCTGTCCCCAGCAGTGTGCGGAGGTGGTGCTCAACCAAACCATCTCCTGGCTCAGCTATTGAGGTCCACACAAAATGCACTGGCCATAGTGGTGGTTTGTACTGCACGGCTGCTAAGCGTACCGATCTCTATTTACCTCTATAACACTTTAGAGCTCAGCTGCGTTGTCTGCGCAGGAGGAGAGCAGTGTTTGCAGAAAACTCAGCAGCGTTCAATTCATGAAGCCTGTCGCTCCTGCAGAGCAGCGTGATGGTTAAGGTTGATGTAGGGATGTAGAAGCTCGTGGAAGAAAGAGGGAGGTAGGAATGAGAAATAATAGTTTAGTACTCGCTCTTCACTTGGTCTTCTGGGCTCGATCTTCACTTGTGCTTCTGGGCATGTTGCTTAACCTCTCTATGCTTCAGTTAACCTAGCAGCAAAATGGTTATCATAAAAAATAGGAGTGAAATCCTGACCCTGTTGACGTAAGTGGAAGTTTCGCCATTTACTTCCCTGGGGCTATGATTTCATCTAATGTCATATACTTGTGTCATGAGGTTTCCATTAATTACGGTTTTGATAGAGCTTGCAGATCAACAGGGGGAAAGGGCCATGGGCCCACAGAGGAAGATTTATGATTGTTATTAGTGATTTCCTATGGGATTGTCTCTCTGTTAATGTTTGAACAAGGCTCTTCAGAGCACGGTGGGGCCTCTTGTGCCCCTAACAAAAACAGAGCACCATGGTTTCTATCAGTGATTCACTATAATTTCCATTAACTAAAACATGAGGTACATTTGGTATTGGTATCGGTCACTGTGGGAACTGACAGGGAATGATTTCTACACATAAATCCCAGTCTAAAATCAAGCCTATGGAGATGGAAGGGGACTTTTGCCAATATGAAGATACCAGGCTCTGAATTTTGCTGGTAGCATCCACTGCCTGCCTCTTGTGGGATTTCGGGATCTTTGAGTAAGGTTACAAAGCAAGAAAGAGCATATTGTTAATACAATTTTTTTTATATGGTGCAGCATCTCTTGTTTTATGTTGCAAATTCTTTGGGTGTTTAAAAATATATGTTTTAAAATAATACCTGCCAGTTTTCAGCTGTACTGCAGAGCAGCAACAAGGATTCAAAAGCATGTAATCTGATTAACAGAGAGTAATATATTTGACCAAAGTACATTTACAGGGCTGCTAACTTTCTTTTGCATATTCCTCCATATTTTCTGATTTGTCTGTTTTTTTCCCTTATAGTCAATTTTTGTTGTTTTGCCTTTGTTTTTTTTTTAAGGCAGCTGCAAAGATGCCAGGTTAGAAGTATAAAATAAATGGAAATCTTCATAATGTCCAATCTTCAGGCTTCTTTTTGCAAGTAGACAATTAAATACACAAGCTTACATGCATTAGATGAAATGGAATACTGCTTTATCCAGTTTCTTCCCTGGAATACTGCTTTATCCAGTTTCTTCCCAGTATTCAGATTTGCTTTGGCTCTAATAGAATTAGGTGATTCGTTGTGCGGGTTCTTGGTACCTACAGTAATTATATCCAAACTGCAGCTAAACAACTTTCCCAGCCACACTGTAATTTCTATGCTCAGCTTGCATTATTTATGGAGGAGAGTGGTGGCCAGATTGATCCCCCGCCATCTACCAGAACCGCTCACACGACTCTGTAATGTGCAGTGTTATTTTAAAATGAAAACGGTGACAGAAGCAATTCCCAAGAGCAGGGAGCACCAAGGTGACATTTTCTTGATGTTAAAGTTTAAATGGAACAAATCCATGGATGGGAAGGAGCATCACATTCAGCTCCCACAGTGACACCTAGAGCTGGCCTTGGAAAGGACAGGGTTACCCAGAGCTTTTCAAGCTAAGGATGTATTCTGTGACCTGTATCAGTATATATATGTCCTATTCATTTTGTTCAGCATAAAGGGATAGCTCTTAATTTTATTTAATTCACTGAAAATTTCCTCCTGCCATAAATAGGATCCTAGAGAGAACTGTTTTTCCACTGAGCGCTGAAACCCAGTTTTCAGAAGCAGCACATGCACAGGCAATTGCACATTTCCTTTGCTTTTCATAACTGTTTATTGCATGCATAAATAACCATAGTTAGCTGTTTTCTTGCATATTTACAAGACGTCTGTGCATAATTGTGGCAGCACTGTCAGCAGTTTAACAACAAATATGGCACGGTGCATCGTAGAGGCACTGTGTTCTCGATCTTGGTTTTACTGCTGTCCAGAGGAGCTATGCTGGGGGATTGCCTGTGAGCAGAACAGGCTTTTGTAATTCCTGTGTTTAGCTGGGGTTTATTTTTTTGATTCTTTAAATTCTCTGGTTGGAATGGTTTGGAAACATTACCTGACTGAGTTCATTTCTGAACCTGCGATGCCTTCAGTTTGTACAGGCAGTAATTAGAAAGCAAGCATGCAGGATTACTCACACAGCGAATAAATGCTGCAGTTAACTAAGGTGGACTCTGCTTCAAGTCAGGGGGAAAAAAGAAGAAAAAGACAAAATGCTAAATATTAAACCTAAATTCTGGTGCTAAGGGAAATTATAAAAATGTCATCCAAAGGAAGGGAAAAAGTGCTGTTGAGAACGTGTAAAAAACATAATGAAATGTAGCGCCATTGATTTACTGTAAAAGAAAACAACGAATCTGCCAAGAGTCAACAGATTGATTTAACGTACAGTTCCAGATGAAAGGAGGGGCCTTAAAGCGTACAACAAAGCCTCTGAATGATTTCGCAGATCTCTTCCCATCCAGAAGTCTTTTACTCTCTTGACTAAACCAATAAAGGCCTTTAAAAACAAGTTAGCAGAACTGGCTGAACAAGAACAAATTAAGAGATGATGAGGGCTTGAATTTGGTTTGAAATATGTTCTTTACAGCTTGTACAGGGCCATGTCTCTAGCCTGGGGCAGGGTATTACTGTTAAAGCCAATCAACATGTTTATGATAGATTTAAGCTTGATGTATAAAGAGGAATCCAAAATGGATCTGAATGTCCTCTGTTTCAGATGTTACTGCATCCCAGGCTTTGACTGGATCTCACTTCTCCGGCATTAGCATTGCATAATTAAATACATTTTAAAATGTTTGTTGGATTCTGACCAAAAGCCAGGTTTGGAGGTCCTGTTGGGACTCTTGCTCTCCATCAGAAGACCACACAATCTAGACAGGCCAGTAGGATGAGAGCTATCATGCAGGAACTAGAAAGTCAGATCAATTCAAATCCCAAATCCTTTTGGGTCATAGAGTCATAGAATCGTTTAGGTTGGAAAAGACCTTTAAGATCATCAGATCCAACCATTAACCTAACACTGCCATCCCACCACGAAACCATGTTCCTAAGCACCTCATCTGCCAATCTTTTAAATACCTCCAGGGATGGGGACTCAACCACTTCCCTGGGAAGCCCGTTCCAATGCTTAACAAACCTTTCAGTGAAAAAAATTTTTCCTAATGTCCAACCTAAACCTGCCCTGGCACAACTTGAGGCTATTTCCCCTTGTCCTGTCGCCCGTTACCAGGGAGAAGAGGCCGACCCCCACCTCGCTACAGCCTCCTGTCAGGCAGTTGTAGAGGGCGATAAAATCTCCCCTCAGCCTCCTCTTCTCCAGGCTAAACACCCCCAGTGCCCTCAGCCGCTCCTCACAAGACTTGGGCTCCAGACCCCTCACCAGCTTCGCTGCCCTTCTCTGGACATGTTCCAGCCCCTCCATGTCCTTCTGGTAGTGAGGGGCCCAAAACTGAACACAGCATTTGAGGTGCGGCCTCACCAGCACCGAGTACAGGGGCATGATCACTTCCCTGCTCCTGCTGGCCACACCATTCCTGATACAAGCCAGGATGCCATTGGCCTTCTTGGCCACCTGGGCATGCTGCTGGCTCATATTCAGCTGGCTGTTGACCCGGCACTTGGCCTTGTTGAACCTCACACAATTGGCCTCAGCCCATGGATCCAGCCTGCCCAGGTCCCTCTGCAGAGCCCTCCTCCCCTCCAGCAGATCTACACTCCCGCCCAATTTGGTGTCATCTGTAAACTGACTGAGGGTGCACTCAGTCCCCTCATCCAGGTCATTGAGAAAGATGTTAAACAGAACTGGGCCCAAAACTGAGCCCTGGGGAACACCACTTGTGACCGGCCGTCAACTGGATTTAACTGCATTCACCACAACTCTCTGGGCTCGGCCATCCAGCCAGTTTTTTACCCAGCGAAGAGCACGCCTGTGTAAGCCATGAGCCGCCAGCTTCTCTAGGAGAATGCTGTGGGAGAGGGTGCCAAAGGCCTTGCTGAAGCCCAGGTAGAGAACATCCACAGCCTTTCCCCCATCCACTGGGCAGGTTACCTGGTCACCGAAGGAGCTCAGGTTGGTCAGGCAGGACCTGCCCTTCATGAACCCATGCTGGTTGGGCCTGATCCCCTGGTTGTCCTGCACAGGGCTGCTGAGCGCGCTCAGGATGAACCGCTCCATAACCTGGGACCTGGCAGGTTTATAAACTCTTTTACAGAGCTGTTCATGACCTGTGATGTTACAGCATATTCAGAAACCTGAACAAAAAAATAAAGGTGAATGCAGAGTGTGACTAGTGGTTCCCTTGGAGTCAGTACAGCCTTACATTGCAAGGCCTTCTCAAAAATGCGTAAGCCTGCTGATCGTAGATGTGACAGATTGCAATGGTGTAGCATCCTCTTTTTCTTGGTAAATTGTATATGCTGCTCCTGGATATTATAAATTCTTCAGAAATGTTCCTGTGGGCAGTAGGTGAAGGGACAAGGGCATCTCCAGATAAGCAAATAATGTTTGTTCGGGATAAGCTCCTGGAAGCTGATGGGGCTCACTCTGTTTGGCCATAACGGCCAGGGGGACATGTTAAACTGAGGTCTGAGCAGGAGTTCCTGAAGGAATACAGCTCAGAAAATGAGAGGGAAGCCAGTACGCAGATGTAACGCTAGGTTAGGACAAAGGAAGTAATCTGACCTAGAGGACCAAGTGAATCATCTCCAATGAGATCTGCTCTTTTCTGGCATTGCCACCCCCAAGATTTGAGCACTCAACTGCTCCCAAGTCTGCTTAGTTCAGGGGGCATGAAGGGTTTTGTTGGGTTCAGAGGGACAGTCTAAGCTCAGGTGGTCCCTTCTCTGCAGGGATGACAATGTTAGAGTCTAACTATAGTCTGGACTTGAAGGGTGGCTTTGAATTGCCTACAGCCTGGCGAGCACATCTGTGGCACTGAACAAGTGGCCAAAGTGGGAATATCTGCCAGCGAGTCCAGATGACATGGGGGAAGCCAGCGTAGAGCTCTGGCATGGCTTGTTGTCCACGGTGCATGTGGCTTCCAGCACACCCTGCCGTAAGGCCTGCTGGGGCACTATTCCCACCAGTGTCATCCTCTGTTTTGGGGAGGTCCCAAGTTTACTCCTAGCAGCAGTGGGGGAAAAAACATGCCAGCAAAACTTGATTTTGGTCGAGGCTACTATTGCAACCTATTAAGGCAATACAATAAGATGGATCTAAAAGGACCAGGGAGATGCTTTTGTCTTACGTTGGCTCAATTCCTTCTGACAGGAAACCAGGCCTTTGTGTCTCATGGAAGAGTTATTCTGAATTGTTAATCTTCTTCATACATTTCCCTGCTTGGTGATGACACACTCATTGTTGAGTTCGGCTGCTAACAAAATCATTATCTGTCAAGTGTCTTCAATTTGCTGAGAAACCAGTCCTCTTAGTGTATCTGAAACTTTGTGCTTAGAAAAGGGCATGCTGCAACATCCTTTTTTCTTCTTCTTTGCAATGCTGTGATTTCCCAAACACTTGGCTTCCCAGCTATACCTCAAAATAGGCTCTATCCTTCCCTTTTCTCCGAAGGGCTTACAGGATCCTTGCTATATTTTGGATATATATCTCTCAGGGAGGAGAGGGAGTCAATCTCTAAGCCCTGAGCTCCTCAGAATTGGATGAAGAAGCATAAATTACATCAATTTTAGAGAAAGAACATTTGGTCTTCAGTTGGTGTGAGCAGGCTGCATGCAGCTAAGTCGAGGTCAGTGGAGGTGGGGAGAGTTCTATCTGACAGAAAAGAGGCAATTCTCCCCTTTGGTGCTGAGGCTGATATTGTTCACCTAAATGGAGATAGCCCACGTGAACAGGGGTGCAAATACAGGTTATACCTTACAGAGCTGGGCAAACCCCAGGCCTTTGGCAGCAGCTGGGCAGGGAGGGTGCTGGGGGCTGGTCCTGGGCATGGTGGTGGATCCCTGCGGGCAGAAGGCCAGGCGGCTTCGACTGCCTGTTTGCTGTCCGGGCTAACCAAGATTGTATCCGCTCATAGCTGGGCTGTGATGGTCCTAGGGCAGCACATGCAGGTTTTTGGCTGAAGGATTGCTGCTTCTCATTGCCTTCAGACTCCGGGATAGGAATAAAAAGGTCTGCTCTTACTCCTTCTTCCCTCAGGTGCAGGTCAACTGACCTGTTCTGTACAAGAGTGGGAGTTTAATATGCGAAAACCATGTGCTTCTGCTTTACCTGTTCACTGCAAGTTACTTAATGCCCTTTAATTTCTAATTATTTATTTGTTCCTTTGGGATAAACTAGAAATGCAGGAGAAGGCTGGGGTCAGCAAAACAGCAAGGCAGGAGGGATTTTATTCTAGGGAAAGTATAATTACACTGACCAGATTTACATAGCATTTTGTTGCAAAAGACAGATTACAAGTGATGAAAGAGAGCTGATGACCTGTCAGTAATAAGGCACAGAGATGAGTAATTAAAGGAATGTGCAGCTAATGGCATTGGCTAGAGAAAAAAAATGTACAAGCAATATAGGTGGAACAAGGGCAGCTCTAAGCCAAAATTTCCAGAGCAAGGTACCTTGACATTTATGTAGTTCTCCAGTTGACACAGGTTTTGTCAGATCTGTAAAGAAAGGGATTGATTATCTGATCATTCGTAGGAAGCATTTTTAAAGGACTGACTCATCCACGCAGACTGCCCGCCTCTCTGAATGCAGAAGTGAATTAAGGAGTCAGGGCATAAGTCATTTCATTTATTCAGAGCAGTTTTGATTGAGATGGTAAAAAAGCCGCTGGTTTGCCAAAGTATTTATTTATCTTTCTTAAGTAACCTTATCATCAAGTAAACTGCATTTTTCTGAATTCTTATATATAAAAAAATTTGCTCTGACTTTAGAAACACCGTAATCTAGCTGTTAACATGATGTTGCCCGAATTGTTCAGACTGGTATGAACAAATGTCGGTCTTAAAATTGGCTCTCAACTGGGAAGTGAGCGCATTTAATGTTTGAGCAAAGGTGGTCCTCAGTGTGCAGCAAGGACCGCAGTGCCTACCCCCCCACACACCCACCCTCTCCTGCCCTCCCAGCAGAGCCAGCGACCCGCTCTGCTCTCATGTACCAGCCCCTCTGGGATCCCTTGAAGTTAATGGATGGGCTTGGACACATATCCCTTGTGCATAGAGGAGATGAATTTACATATCTCTACTGCTCAGCAACAATTATTAAAATCACAGCAGAGTTCAGAGGTTGCTATAGTATCTGCTCATACTTTTAATTAAGATGTCTGCTGCGCATTGGACTGTACATCCCAGCCACAGTTGTCTTCGAAAGCACCCCATCTCCTTTCCCAGTGTGTGTCCCTTGTTAAAAGGAACTCCAAAAGCGATTGAAGATGGAGAAAACAAGACTGCAATGGTCTGTTCCTATACATAATGTTCCAATTAGGGTGCTTATGGAGCCCATAGTGGCCAATTGAAGAAGACAAAGACGTGCCAGGAAGTACAATCCATTTTTAGTCCTAGTTGGTAGCTCAAAGCCATCCCCTGTACTCTGCACCCGCTGAATAATCTGCTGTCCAGTTACGATTACCCTGCTTGGTGCTCAGATACTGCAGTGCTGAATCTAATACAGAGCAAAAGATATGTGATTTTGTTTCAAGGAAGCTGAATGTAAGTAGATCCACATGTAGCATTTTAAAGCGGTTTTGGTTTTTTCCCACAGCGATGAAATCAGGAGGCACCCAGCTGAAGCTGATCATGACGTTCCAGAACTATGGACAAGCATTGTTCAAACCAATGAAGTAAGTAAAAAAAGTCTGTGTTGTAAAGTGAAATTGTGGTGGAATAGCCTGTTGCCGTTTTCTAAGCCCTAAAAAGTTTGCTGTAGTACCTCTCAAGGTTAATGCGCCTGGTTCCCTAGGCTTGCTGCTGAATAGAGAGCTTCAGGGGCTGTTGAAACCTTGCCCTTCTAGACTGGTCTTTGGAAAAGGTACCGAGGAGGCTTCAGATACATTGCAGTCTTCTCAGGAATGTTATTCACTGTGATCTCTGTGAAATTCCCATCATAAATACAGGATGTTTTCGGCGTTTCCTTCTTATGTAAACTTGCTTCACAGGTCTGAGCTTTATCTAGTATCAGTTCTCTAGAATATGACCAGACAAGAGAGATGGTTCAGAACAGCTTTGGGAAGAGCTAAATAGTATTTGCCTGATAAATTATAATTTAATCCGTTGATTTATTGTTGTTTGTATTAAAGGGATGTATTAGTCATTTGGCTGTGGCTATGCTGACTCTGTGTAAATGAGTTTATCTGAGAGTGGTACTGCAAGGTAATGAATCTCGAGAGAAAGGGAAGGACTGGGATAATGCAGCCTTGATTTGCACCTGCCCAGATCCCATTGAGGTAAAGGGAGGTTAGTCAGATAGAAAGCAGATGTAAATGAGCTCTGGATCCTGACCTGTATGTTTGTGTTGTAATAAGGAAAATGACTCTGTGCTTATTGTAGAGGGTTTAGTAAAGACACTCGGGGCTTCAAAATGTTTAATGAAGCTACTCAATGCTCTGTGTTGAGGGTACCACTGGAATAATAAATTTATTTCCTTCTTTTGTTCCTACTGTAGGGAAGTTACGTTAATTTCCTCTAGGATAATCTGTAGAAGACTAAAGTAACCAAGAATGAGTAGTTTGGAATATGTGTTGGCATTGTGTTACAGCTGTAGTGAGGACCACAGCTCAGGGCTTCAGCTGCTGGCTGGACACTGAGAAATTCCCTGTTTCACTACAGATTTTGCTATAGACTGACCTCAGACAAGTCAAGATTTGACTTGATCTTATTTGACTGCCAGAAGGGCTCATGTTTGAGCAGGAGCCCTCCTTAGGTGCATTTCTGCAGGTTATCACAAGGAAATCCTATGAACTTCAGGCAGCACATGGCATTTATGCAAAGGCCAAATGCCTCTGTGTTATTTCCCAAATTGCACACAAATTTCTCCAAGTTTCTAGTGGATCACTGGTTGCCTGGGAGAGGTCAGAGGAAGCACAGATAATACTGACAAGTTGGAGGGAAGGTGGTATCAGAGAGCACCTACTCCAACATCTTCCCTTCCTCTCTCTGACCTCTCCCCAAATTCTCAGATCTTCAGATCATCAATGCATGGGCCCATCCCCCCACATCTGCAAGTTTGATGCATATAGGCACAATTTTTAATTATGTCCTGCTCCACATGCAAAATCAAGAACCAGGCAGGTTTGAGCAGCCTGTAAGTGTTTGGCAGAATCGTGGTTGTGCTGTTGGCTTTTTCCATGATGTGTGATTTGGTTTTCCTCCCTTTGCTGATATGCAGATAATCTCAATCTTTATCATTGGTATGACATTGTAATTCTGGGAATGCTAATGAGGTCAAATCAAAAGTTTACCGTTTCTACTGTACTATGCACAGCCTTGGCAAGATGATGGATGACAATAGAGGTATAGCCATGTTCCTGTGTAGAAGCAATTGCTACCATCCACTAGAACAATAATAGAAAATGATGATGTCTTAATCATTCCCTTTGCTTGATTTGAAGGGCAGCAACACCCTATTTTCTCACTGCTTTTTGCATTGCATACACCACTGGAAAAAGCAGCATTAGGGCATTCAGCAGCTGTGTTCCCAGGCACCACACCTTACAGCAGCAACACTGCTGCATTTGCGCTGAGCATTGCTGAACACATTAGTGATTTTGAATAAGGATGTTTGCAAGCATTTGTCTTCATTCTGATAACAATGAACAGGGAGCCAGATGCTCGGCTAGCGTAAATCTTCCTAGCTCCTTTGGCATCTGGTCCCATTGGCCTCTTTCACCAGCTTATGGACTGTTGTTGATTAAGTTCTTGGAGAGGTTTGTAATATCTTTATACAGAAATAAGCAGCCTAGAACTAAAAAAAAAAAAAAAAAAAAAAAAAAAAAAAAAAATTAAAAAAAATCAGGCTTTAAAGCTCTGAGACTTCTTCTTCTTGTAGGACCTTCTTCAGGCCCTAGACACTTTCCAGACTGTTTCTGGTGCTCCCTCTTTTCTGCAGGGTACCCTTTTGATCCAGGCTTCACAAAGCTGAGTATGCCTTCCCAGGAAGGACAGGAGGCTATAGGGAGCTCACAGATCAGGGCCAGACACCTCTGGTCATCAGAACTGGTAGTGTAAAGGACATTTTTTTCTAAATAGCTTAATTTTTTTAAATGAAACGTCATCCTGGCAGCTACTTCTGAGATCAACTTGTTGAAGGAAGCCCTTGGAGGATAGTCAGGACATCCCCATGTGGTGCATCCTATGTGTTTCAGTTGTTACCAGGTTATCAGCTCCATGCTTTTCAAAGCAGGAGAAATTATGCTTTTCTCTCTCCTGCATTGGCAAGCTCTTCATACAAGCAACCTTCTTCATGAATTAAACAGCACTCAGTGCCCAGCTGCAAATCAAAACTGGGGCCTCGGTTCATCTCTTCTGTGCTGGAGGGGGCAATGTGAGTTGCATCTCTATGTTAAACTGAACTGAGCCACTGTTTTTTAGAGTTAGTATCAGCAGGATTTCAGGCCCAAAGAAAATTGATAATTCTGAGTTTACAACCCTGTCTGAGATCTGAAAGCTGAATGGTGTGAGGTACAAATCGGCAATATGCAGGGGTGAGGCCAGTTTCTACCCAGGTTTGATTCATTTGAACTACCTGGAGCACTGGTTTTGCTGTGCATAGCTGTACTCGGTACCTTCCAAACTGAATTCATACCTGTTTGAGCAGGATTGCAGCAGATAGGGGAGACCATACAAACCCTTCCCTGACACCGCTGGGCAGCTGCTAGAGGAAGCGGAGGCCTCCAGACCTTTGGAAATGACTTCTGCAGCGGAGTCACAGTGAAATGTAATCCCTGGCAAATTGCTTGAAACCCTGCAGAACTCATCTGACTTGCTCTGCCTTTTCCCAGCCTCCCAGTTCTTCGCTGAATTTATCTGGGGAGCAAGCCAGTTCCAGAAAGGCCCAGGCAGGATTTGAAAATGGGGAAACCAGGATCTGCCTTTGGCACCTTTTGTGCTCAGTATTTGACGTTAACTGAGAACTCTTCATCTGGTCACTGGTTCAGGCTAGTGGAGCAAATGAGAGGAGGGAAGCTTAACAGTCAGGGAAATGCGATAGCGGTAAATAAAGCCTGATCAACTGCAATTATTTTATTTATTTGTGGCTCTGCATCTTCATTTCTGAAATAATTGCCCATAAAGTATTGCAGAGGAAGCCAAATCTATTTATAAATCCTACGGCCCAGTGTAGATTCCTTTGCTAATTCCAAATGCATCATAGAAAAACCGAGTATTTGCTAAAACTCCGGGGAAGATTTAATGTATTTGCAATGTATCTCACAGTTAATGTGTAGTTTTATTTAGCTCATAACAGTTCAATCATACAAAATTATTACCATATGGGACAGGAAAAAAATAGCAACCTCCCCTTCTCCCATGATTAGTGTGTCTAACTGTACTAGTATTGCACAGCATAATAAAATTTATTTACGTGATCGTTGATAGCTGCAGCCGCAGCTTTCTGTATGACTTACCAGGTAGGGATGGTGTAGAGCCATAAATTTCAAAGGTTTTTGGCTTATTTGTCCAAAAAGAACATGCACTTTATAGTTTTATTTGGTTTCCCTTTGTTTCTGCTAGCTAGTGGAGTTAAATAGCTGGCTCAGCAACAAAACCAACACACTATTTTTTTTCCTCCCAAGGCTTTATTCTTGAAAAGGGAGATTCTGCTCCAGCAGAGTCAGTGTTAGGATTCCTATTGCATGTGCTGGTGCCAGGATTTTGAGAGAGGTTTTTACAGTTCCTTATGGAAAAGCCAAATAGGATTGGATAGAAAATCATACCTTGTTATTGGAGTTGTGAGAAAGTGTCTCGTGGTATGTGTTTAAGAATTACATCTCTCATTCCCAGTTTTATAGGCTGCTTTGTAGAAATGTGTAGAGAGGGTATTCATTATAAAATCTTTGAGGTTTATTTGTTCCATTCAAAGAAATACTACTGTATCTAGTGAACTTACTTTTGACTGAAACAGATAAAAGCCAGTTCTGTTCCAACTTTAGATTTTGCTTTATATTTTTAACATCTTTTCTTCTGTTTTTACAAGTCACAGTACAGGATTGGTAAGAGCCACAGGGCTGTTTCCTTCAGTAGCTGAAGTCAGCAGTTAAAGTCTTTAATAAAGTAGAACAATTAGCATCAGGGTGATACCAGGCCAGAAGAGACTTTTGGGGTCGCAAAAGCCAGTCTCTTTGAATCGCAGGCATCTGTCTCGTGAAATCCTGTTCATTAACTGGTCAAACACCCCTGACCACGTTGTTTGTACCTTTTGCCCCCGCTATCCCTCCTGAAACTCACTGCCGTAGAAATAATGCGACCCAGTAGGAGCATCCCCTGTGTCCTGCAGCCCTCGGAGACAGGACCCATCCCGGTGCCAGCCACAGAACAAGTGGGCGTTCACGGTCTAGTGCAAAGAGAGTGCTCTGCAGAAATAACCCAGGCACACTCACCTTTCAGCTCTGTAACGTTCCTATAGCATACCATTTGGCTCAAAGACGTAGGTGCCATTAGCTGGGCTGAAATCTAGCAGCCAAGGTCACAGGCAAGATAATATTTTTGTTTCCATTGCCAAAGCATAGCACTTTACTGGCTTTTAAATGTCATAATTACAGTGACAAAGGATTAGCAACGTTCTTTAAGTTTCTCTTTGATTTTCTTTTAGGATTGCTCAACAAATAATGCATATTTTGATAGGGATATAAATAGGCCAAACAATCCCCATAATACAAACAACTGTTAATCGCTTTAATTTCCTACAGTAATATTCCCTTTCCGAAGCTGCAGTGTGACTGTTGTACCTGCGAAATGCAGCCTCCGGGCCTGATTATCATATCAATTAGGCTGGTGTAACTCTTCCGAATTGGTAGCATTGCTTCCAAGTCAGAGGAGTCGAAATGAACTTCAGAATCAAGGCCACTGGAAGATTGCTTTCCTTATTACATTGCATATCATGCTGTTTTGAGGAAATACATTTTGCAAACCTGTTGCATTTCAGCTGGCAGGCATCCAGTACAAACATACTGTTATAAGTCAACATAGCAATTAAATCAAATTGCAGTGTTTTCTCTAGGCAGCTAGAGAAGTGAGATATGCATACAGTAGCTGCTATGCTAGAAGCCTTCCAGGATTAACACTTTGGCACACTGGAATGTGCTGAATGAAACTCGACTGAGCAGTCACTGGTCAAAGTACAAACCCAGCCGCTATGTTTTGTCACTTGGCTTAAACCGTGTTACTGTACCGGTCACTGGAGAGCACTGGTTCTGTGCAAGGTGTGTTACTGGAGACCTAAGGTTGAATAAACTGCTTGGAAAGGTTGAAGCTAGCAATCCCAGTATTCAGTTTATATGGGTGGATTTTGAAATTGCAAGGAGTGCTGTCTCATTACATCATGAAGAAGAAATGTTTTCTTTGCTGCTGGAAGTAATAATCAGTAATCAGATATTCTGTGGACCTCATCCATGAGATTTTGGGCTTTTTAAGGGCATTCAGATCCTTACCTACCAAATCCCTGCTGAAATGTTTACCTGAGTGAGACTGACAAGCAAATTTGATTGTACTTACATCAGGAATAAATCTGCAGCAAACTGGATGAATTCTAGCACTTGATATGTAAAGTACCTGAGATCTGAATGTGGTCCTAAATAAGGACAGTAGAGGTTGCCGTGTAGTATTTTAGTTCTTTAACTTTTGGTATATTATGCAGGGGCTGGTTTTCTCTTTTATAACTAATCCTGTTCATCAGATGAGACTTCTTCAGTATTTCAATACAAATTGTGTTTTAGGACTCGGCAGTGCCTCTGGTCCAAACCTCATTTATGCAGACTGGAAAATTTGCAGTGACTTCAGTGGGAGCTGGATCAGGATTGGGGCTGACTGATGGCCCTGGACAGCAATGAAATCCAGGCTTCTGTCTGTCACTGCGCACCGCATTTCCCTTTGCCACAGCTCAGCAACTGCTGGCTGAAATATTGATCAATCCTATCCAGCCCAGGAGAAATTTGTTCTCAAATTCTGCAAGCATGTTTATGAAATGACCCCAGAGTTGCAGTCGGCAAAGTCCAGGTAGCTCAAAGGTTGTCCATTTAGATTAGGATCTGCAGGGATCTGTGGCAGCAGTGTTTCACCATGCCAGCAGCCGGGAAGGGGAAAACAAACCTCTTTCCTTCTCTTTCTGCACCAGCTCTGTTGTGCTGTCCCAAGCCGAGCTGCCCTGGGTTATCCCCTCCTGGAGCTGGGCAGGAGCTGCTCTGAGCCAGGACAGGACAATTTGAGTCCCCATGGTGGGAGGGAGCAGACCTTCCTCCAGCAAACCAGGGCTGTTTTGCTGGATATCGCCATGTCCGTGGGGTTCAGCCCCATCCTGTCCCACTTCCTGGCACTGGGAATCCACTGCCACCAGTGAATTCACCCAAAATCCCTCTCCCCAACTTTCCCATGGCATCTCCAGCTCCTGGCAGGAGAAGACTTCACTCTGCAGCTCACAGAAACATCAGCCCCATGGTCTCTGTGCCTGGAGCTTTTTGCACGAATAATTCATGCCTTGCATTTTTCTTCAGCTCATTTGTTGGGATTTCTCTGGCAGATGATAACACGATGCTCAATATCTATTTTTGTTCTTGTGTTACACAGACACAAATGGCCATAGGTACTGACTGTACCTGCCCCTTATCACCGTTTTAAGGGAGAGCTGAGTAGGAAGTCATATTTTACAATAGTGGAGTGTCTCTGCTTGATTAGCCGCCTTCTATGTGCTTACAGAATCTTGCTAATTAGTCTTCAGGAACAGAGACATGCTGGTGTTCATTTTTTCTTTAAAATCCAGTTATTGCAGCAGCTCACTTTTTTTTTTTACATGTTACCATAGTGTATTAGGAAAGAAGCATCTTCAGTGTCTGATTTTAATCAAGCTACTTCTTCATTTTAATTTTCTACATACCAAGAAATGCAGTCCTGTGGCTTTGTCTTTTAATCAGAGACCCACTTGCGGTTCCTTATTTCTTACCCTGTAGCGGCAGTGCAGAAAAGCAGCAAACGTTATCGAGGGAAGAGCTGGCATAAAATGCATAACCTGTAATTTACTGCTAAGTAACAGGGCTAGGCACACGGGGAACTTGGTGGGGTAGCAGGGAGGTAAGATGTCCTTAGTAAATCTAACCAATAAAATGTGTCCAAAATGTTTTCAGTGGGATATGCAGATACTGCTACCCTGAAATATTTCATAGGAATTTGCCTGTTTCACTACAATTTATAATCCTTAAACTAGGCTCGAGAGACTGAAATTCAGGGAGGGAAAATAATCTGTGCAAGACTTGTGGCATAAACCAGGGGCTGAAGCTGTTTTCTCTCTGGAGCAGCAGGCACAGCTTTATCCCGGAGACAAGTGGCACTGTGCTCATATACCCTGCTTGGGAGGAGTTTTGGGATGTTTTATGGAGCTTAATTGCTCTCCCTCTGCCCCTGGTCCTTATCTCACACCAGGATAGCTCTGGGGATCCCCACTTCTTTGGAGGATGCAGATAGGGATTTGGCCACTCATGCCAAGATTTGTTTTGAAGTTTCTTTGCTCTTCTAACATCCAGCTCGTTACAGCCTTCAACATTTCTACAGGTTTCTTGAGTTACGACTGCTGGCATCGGAAGGAGCAGGAGGTAAGTGGCAGTGAAATGGGTCTGACGAAACAGCATGTCTAGTGGCTGAGGACCCACGGCCAACTTTGCCGGAGGTCACTGGTTCAGGCGACACGGCCCCATGGCCAGTGAAGATGCAAAAACTGGGTGGCCTTCGGGAGGGACCCATGGCTGAAGTAACAGTGTCTTGCAGGTCAAGACAAGAAGGTTTTGGCAAAGCTGAGAGGCTTAGGAGAGAGTGTGCAGCGCACGTCCAAATTATGCCCTTGGCACGGTGCTGTTGGTGACTCATTGCTGTAAACAAACAAAAAAAGTGCATTTAAAATAGCCATAATAGCTGTTAATAACACAGCTTTAGGACACGCTGGACATTTCTGACTTTTTTTTTTTTTCATTTTCAGTGTCTGGTTCAATAGCGTTAGTACTTTTCTTGTTAACTTGCAATTTTCCACCCTGCTGTAATGTTCTGCATGTGGGTAAATAAAAGTGAGAAAGCCTAAAAGACTCATTTGCATGTGAAGAAGTAGCAGAAACCCAGAGTAAATAGCATCTGCAAGTGTGTGGGAGCTGGAGAGTAGGGGGGGGACAGCAAAACTGTTGTAAATAGAAGCAGTTTAAAGTGCTGGATTATGCACTATGGATAATAAAATACCCCAAGCCAGCACGTAAGCCAGATACTGTTCTCAGCAGCAGCATCCAGCTGATCCTGTTAGCCCTTCAAGCCCCTTTTGTAAACCTTGCTAATCGGTGGTCCAAATTCTTCATGCAGGGGTCATCACCCAGCCAGAGGACAAATAACACCATCCCCACGCATGGAGACCTGTAGTAGTTAGCAGAAATACTGCACAGAGATTGCAGATACACCCAGTCTGTGCATGGATTTTGAACTGCTTTGAGAAGCTGGCACAAAGCAGCAAAAGAAATTAAGATGTTAAATTAATATGTAGACTTACGGGAAAATCCAGCAATGATTATTACTATTTTCTTTAGTTTTCAGTATGACTGACTTGTATTTTGTTTGATTCTCTCTCATGACACACAAGAAGAGTATTTTGGCCCAGCATATTTATGTTCCCCTCTATTTTGTGCCTGTTTGAATCTCTGCAATATGATAATCAGGCCAAAATTTTCAGACAGACCTCTTTTGCATCTGATTCTTTAGGGGTTTATTAAGCAGAAAATTTGGTTCCTGGGGCGTAAAACCCAGAGGTTTTTCAGCCTTTCATGTTGCAAGCCCAGGTTTTGTGTGAGGGCCCTGAGTGAGCCTCAGCCAGGAGGAGGGGAGAGCGCTGTGTTGGTTCGAACGCCAGCTCTGCCTCCTGGGGCTGATGATGGCAGAGACAGCTTAAAGCAAAATCCTGTTTTCCTCTGTAAGATTGAAAAGGATGGAGTGCAATGAGGAGGGCTCTTGCCAGCCCTGGGCAAGGTGGGGACAGCAGCTGTCCCCTTTGGCATGGACCCAGTGCCACCACAAGCCTCTGTGTCTCCCCCCATCCACAGCAGCGGCGAGCCTGACATCCCTGGGCCCTGACACCAGCAAAACAGGATGCCCAAGGAGGGCAGAGCCTACTTTCCTCATTGCCTGCCTAATTTTCCTATTCCCAGAGCCAGCTCCAAGTTGAAACCATCTTTTTTTGCAGCCTTCTAACTGCAGGTACAGGAGCTGGGTAAGTGGGAATTTAGCCCAAAACATGCCCTTTTTTGCTCTGCCTGACCTACTTGTCACTGCCTTTGGGGAGCTGTGGGGGTTTCTGCTCCTCTCGTGCCTTTGCTTTGGAGAGTCAGGCTCTTGTGCTGCTGATGGTATCACATTGCCTTGAAGTTGTCTTGGCATGCACTGGGTATTTTGGTACAGAAGCTGCTTTTTATGTGCTTCTGTAGCACTCAGGGCACTAATGCTTTGCCTGAAGCAGTGGTGAAACCTCTGCTTTTGTGCTGCGGTACCACGGGGTGACATCAATCCGGAATGAATCCACGTCTCTGGGCGGTGTGAGCACAGCCAGGTCCTGCTCTGTTAGCAGTCGGTGAGGCCATGCAGAAGAGATGGGGTTTGCAGCATATCCAGGCCACCTATTCAAATCCAGGCTCTTTTGGCACCCGTGAAATTGTCTGACAACTTGTGAGCAGGCACCGTGCCATGTAAGCAGATGGGCATGAATGTCCCGGCAGCCAAGAGCCTGGGATGTTCATCTGGCAGAGGGGAGCGAGAGCAGAGCTCAGCGCTCGTGTCCAAATGCCTGTCTCTCCTGAAGTTACCATAGGAAGAGGGGGCCCAGCAGTGGGGTGTCTGATTTGGGCACAGGTTGGTTTGGGCACAGCAGAGTTGGTAACCCCAAATTCTCCCCCTGGTTCCTGCTACTGCATCACTAAGGACAAGGTAGTTTCTGAGATGAGATGCTTTCAGTCCAAGCTCCCCATTTTGTTGGGGACAGCTGGCACCCAGCACTGTCCTGTGTCCTCCAGAGATTCACCTTAAAGGCAACAGCACAGCAATTTTTTTTTTTTTTTAACTACCTCTGCTAGGTGGTTTCGTAAGAGAGTCTGGCTCTTGCCAGAAGTGAATCCTGAGATAAGAGGATTAAAACATCCTCTTCGGGGCTTCACAGAAATTGTCACAGGGGCTTTCTTTAGAACATAACTCCAGGGAAGGCCCTAATGCTTATTGCCCCGAGGGGCAGCTTTTCTCACACAGGCATGCACTTCCTGATGATTGACACATCATTAATTAACTGTTATTAATTAACCCCCTAATCTGAAGGGATGGGGGGAGGAATTCCATGCAGGCTTGGATCTTGTAATTTCTTTGAACACACAAGTCCCCTGTTCTGCTGCACTCCCAAACCCATCTGTCTTTGGGACCGAAGAAGCTCATAAAAAAGGCAGGACTAATGAGCAACCTTTTATAGCCCCCCCTTCAACCATCTCCATTTCCTGACAGCCACAGTTCAAACGATTTGCAGGAGCACAACTATTTGTATCTATTACTCTGAGTTTAGAGGAAGAGAAATGTGAAAAAAAAAAAAATCAGTTGTTGCCTTTCAGCCTCCCCTTGTCCCCTGCTGTGAAGGATGTGATGCTGTGAAGAATACAAGATTCGTCTGTAATATAACGCTGGCTCTGCCTGTGGATTTTCATGTACCTCCTTTTAGGCTGGCCATGCTGCAAAAGTTTCAGCCCAATGTTAGGATAGAAAACCCTTCTTCCTTCTACGATTGAGCTCCAGCGTGATGACCTCCCTGCTGCACTCCATAGCCCAAGCCGTGCTAAAGTGCTGAGCTGCACCCAGAACAGCAGCAGAAGGGACAAATTCTTCCCAATGCTGACTTCAGCTGGGCTTTGCTGGTGTCCTTGAAGACTTTATTTTGCTCTAACCATTTTGAGCCAGCCCATATCTTCTGCCAGTTCTGTCTGGTGGCCTCTAACAATCTCATATGTCAGGCAGCAGCATGATTATAGCTTTATTTAACTTACTTTGTCTGCATTTGCCTTTCAAGGAGCAACAATGCAGCAATTCTGTAGACTAAATGCAGCCTTAAGAAAAGAAATTGTCCTGTTTATCCACAAACACCAGATTCTTGGGGTGATGCCAATCTCAATAAGACATCAGTGGTGCTGATAAGCCAATAGTCATAATCAGTGATGAGTGTTTTGCTGATGTTTTGGCAAGATTTTGTGTCCAATACTGTTGACCGTATGCTTTTCCCTTTACATGCTGCATCCTTTGGCAGAAGCAAGACCTTCTCAGAGATCAGAATGGTACCTATATTGCCTAAACCCCATTATGTTTGGCATGGCTTGTTCCTTTTATTCAGGGTCGTATATCAGGGTTCATCCCTCCCACGCAATTTCAGGCACAGGAGTATTAGTCTTGCCGTTTTGCATCTCTGCAATTGGGAACGGCCTCACGTTGCTGACATCTGAATTACATTTTTAACAACAATTTCCTTTGTTATATAAAATGAATCCAAACCAAACACTGATACTGGAGGCTCACTTTCTGGTTTAAATAACACAGACCTTTAAATGGATGAGGGTTATGAATCATTTTTGTGTAGATACTTCTTGTGCGTTGTTTACTTGCTTGTTTCTGAAGGATTTTGTTCTTTTATTTTTTCCCTGGCAATGTGAGTCTATCACTCTTGATGCAGTAGGACAGTTTGGAAAAGCTCGCTGGTCCCTCTTATCTAACTGTACTGTTACTCGATTATTGGATTCTTTCTACCTTCCCCTAAAAATTCACTCACTAAAAGGGTGAAATTGCCATGTATTGAATTGCCAGATATTGCGCTGATTCTTTATTGCAATATCTCCTAGATTTTAGTAGCTACAGGCCTTGAAACTATTTTGGTGTTACCAAAGACATTTAATATCTGTGAACTTACAGAAGGTATTTTCTGGCACTCAGCAATGACTCCAAAGTCCCAAAGAATTACACTCAACTGCCCTGAATTTCAAAGCCTGACATCACTGCGAGCAAGGAATACAAATCCATCAACAGGAGCAGGATTTTAATTGCTTTTGAATGATTCTATAGAAATCTAAAATTGCTTTGTGGGGTGAAAAAAAAATCCCCACTTTTATCTGTGAAGAGGTTTTAATTCTGGCGAATAAAATAAGTGGCTGCTGTAATAATACAAGATTTTTTTCCCTCTGACTGTGTAGCTGTTCCTTCAGCCTCTGCCTGCTGGGATTTTATCCTTGAGCAGTGAGACATCGGAGTTCATCAGATATTATACGTGGCAATTGCCAAACCAGGAGAGGCTCTTTGGTGGCTGGAAGATTTGTGCTTCTCTTACATTAGCTGTTAAAAAATGAGACCACCTGCATTCTTTTGCAATGTGACCTTCTCAAGCTGGTCGTATGCTGTGTTTTCTCTGTGATCTGATCTGATTTTAAGGGTAATCAAAAGGCCAACAGTGCTTTAAAACCCAATAATACCTCTATTCTTGCTTTACAGTTTTCTTTTCTTTTTCTCTTTTTTTTTTTTTTATGAAAGGAATGAAAACCTCTGCAGACATTTCTACATCTGGCTTAGCTTCTGCTTAAATGCATCCTCAGGGAGTGCTGGAAAATATTACTTCTGTTTAAGGAGAGAAGTAAATGAGTCACATTTTCCAAAATAGTTTTCAACGAAAGGGATATCAAAAGTTGTTTGTATTTTCCTCTTTAATAGATCTGGTGAATACTTAAAAATGGTCTGCATCGCAAGAGAAACAGCATCAGAGTGTGAATATTTCCATAACTTTGGCAAATGGCAAATGCCTTTACAGCTGGCGCGTAGCAAGGGAGGGTGCATCGCTGCGCCTGTCCCAGAGACGGTGCAGGTTGTGAGGGTCCCTTCCCCACTGTCATCTGTGGGATCAAACACTGTGGCTGTCCCTTGGACTGGTGTGGGGATGGAGCCAGGGATCCTCCCTGTGTGAAGGGTGGAGGAGAGCAGCCCATCTCCTACCCTGGGCAGGTTTGCAGGCAGAGCAGAAGGCTTTCTCCCCCTCCTGCACCCCTGGGTGGGCTGTAAGAGGGGTCACGTCGATCTTTGGGGTCTGGGGCTACTGGGTCTCTGCGGGTGCTGTGGAAGGACTCTCCTGGGTTTCAGGGGGAACCAGATTTGGCCTCTCATCTTATCTCAGCATTTCTGTTTGTGAATCAGCTGGAGGAATCCCCTTCCGCTAACCTAAAATCTTCAGGATTCCTGAGGGAGGATTCCCAGAAAAGGAGATCTTTAGCCCCAAACTGGAGATGGCAGTGGAGATGGGGAGCCTGTCCCATCTCCTGCCTCTCCACGTGGCTCCTTGCCAGAGAAACACTTTCTGAAACCCTTAACAGGCCTCAGCCCAGGCCAGGGCATGACGAAGGTGCCATATCCCCCATCTCCACCCAAACCAGCATCACTGATGCAGTTAACCTTTCCAAAGGCTCTCAAGGACACTAACAGTGGAGTCATAATAGCATCTAATACTGGTCAGCAATAACATTTCCTTAACCAGGTATTAAAATTATTATTGAGCTAGTTTTAGAGAGGAAAAAAAAAGACAATCTAGTATTTTATATTGTAGTTAGCATTAAACTCACAAAAAGGTTATTGGTTGCAGCATCTGATATTCTGCACTGACATTTGAAGCATGTTGATACTAACAGGTATTAAAGTATAGAAAACCTTCCTACTGAGGGCTTTAAAGTATTTTTAATTATTTTCAGAAATAAACCTAGCCATTATTGTATTTTTGAAGGACAATTATTTTGTCCTTTCTTGCATAACTACACATTTTCAAATACATTTTAAAATAATTATTTTTAAATTGTTTTTCTTCAAATTGACCATAACAAACCAGACAAATCTTTTCAGGATTAATTTTCCACCTAGCTGAAGAAATTAACTATTGCTTTCTCCCTCCCACCTCGAAGCCGTGCTAGAATGGTTACCTGGATACCCTGCCTGTAAAGGATGGATGTGCTGAAGCAATTTAAACAGCCTGATTTGTCATCTAACTGCAGACATCATTAGCAAAGCATTATTTGGCTGGAACATTGTAGGCTGAACCTGGATAACTCCTCTGTGTTGAGGAGAGATTTAATTTAACCACCTTGTGACCAAATATTGCCTGTCTTGAGTGTGGAGCTGCAGCAAGTCTAGTGCGAGGATTACGAGCAGTATCCGGGTGGGAAATTATTTTCCTGTGGTGCACAGCTATTGGAAATGTATTCTGCATCAGGATGGAAACAGGCTTTTTCCAATATGATCTTTCAGAGTCTTCTGATTTGTTTATTTTGAGGCAAGGAGATAATTCTCCGATGATGGGGAAGAGGAAAGGGAAGGAAGTATAAGCCTGGCTTTTGCTTTTTTCCATATAACTTTTCTCCTCGTCACAGTCCCCATTTCAATTTATTCCTCTGTTTATCGTCTCTATTTTTAAAATGGCAATGCCATCAGCATGGAAGGACCCTTATAAGCAGGGTTTTTTAAAAACAAGCTGGTGAAATGACAATGATGACTTGAAATTAATTTTACTGTATATCATAGAGTGTAAAGCAGAAAATAGTGGCCTCCTCTGATAAATCCTGCATGTCAGAAGGCAGAAATAGCCACTTCTCTGGACCCTGACTGTCGAGTGTGCTCAGGGAGGTAGTCTGTGCATAACAATAAGGAACATGTAAAAACAAATCTGACCTTTAAAAAGAAGATTTTGTTAGTTCTCAGATTACTTTTTAGGTCTGGACTGAACCTAACATACCATTTTAAGCCTTTAACCAAAATCAGGTTATTTATTATTGATTCCAGTATGATTTGGAAAACTCAGCTAGATCTCATCTGGAGATGTGTCAGGTAGGTTCAGTAGACCTGCATCCTCCCATCTAAGCTAATTCTGCAGCTACGGCTGAATTGCAGGAGCACCACAGTTGCATAGCTGCCAATTACATATTCCTGGACATCCTTCTTGGCAAATCAACTCCCAAATCATGCTCAGGAATCATAGTCTTAAAAGAAGCACGATTGCAAAATACTTTACTGATCTGTGGTGCAAGTCCTATTCCTTTAGTCGTAATTGATGTTACAAAATATTTTATGGCTTCTGTCATTAGTATTCCCAATTACCTCAATCTGCAATTTATTTCATGTTGTAAAAATGCTAAGAATTTTCTACTGATGAGCAGCAACAGTAGGGCATGTTTCTAGATTTATCAACATGGGATATTTTTGGGTGGGTAAGGAGTCTTTTGTCTTTGAATTAAAATGTGTCTAGACGCTTTCTTTGTTCTAAATCTAGCAAAATGAAGATACTTTTGAGGGAGTAATTAAATTCTTTCAGTGGCATACATCTACTATGCATAAGGCTTCAGTATAATGAATATATTTATTTCCAGGAAATCTACAGTATTTTCCTTGCCATTTGTAGGACTCGGCATATAAATAATGCAGACCATGCTGTGCTGCTTTTCAGTTCATCCCAGGAAATTATGCCATTAAAAATGCCATGGTTCTTTCAGGCACACACAGACACAGCAGGTAAAGTGAATATTCATGTGATGAGCAGTGACAGAAGCAGCATCAGCTAATACATAACCCTGCAAAGCACACCTCAGACAGAATTGTTTGCAGTAATTATAGCATGGAATGAAACTGTTGTTTAACTTAACATCATGGCAGTCAAACTACGATCCATCAAAGTGGGCTCTGAATTTGTAACCCGGGGTTAGGACTCGGAGGTGCAAAATAAGGTGATGTCAAATGGAGAGCTCTGGAGCCGCTCCTGCCACTCCAAATACGCACAGTCAATAACCATAATGAAAATAAAACTTCATTGGAGCAGTTTGGGAAATAAAAAGTCCCCATAAATTCCTCACAGACTTGTTTTTGTTTGAGAGCACGTGTTGCTATTTGAAATCTGCAATTCAGATGTTAAAATATCTCCTCTGCAAAAATAGCAGTTGCTGTTGCAGTGTTCAGACAGCAAAGATCAGCTGGCATATAAAAGCACAGTTGTGTCTCTTTTCTCAGTAAGGTAGGAGTGGTTTGTGTGTTTAAGAAGGAAAATTTACCATCTACCGTTTGTAGGCATTACTTATGCATAAGCAGAGCTTTAGTACGTGTTGCAAATGGAAATCAAGTACATGATGTGCCTGGAAGGAATTTATCCAACTATTTATGGGCTGATCATATTTTGAGCTAGAACTGACTTAGTTATTTTTAGTTAAATAATGTTACAGTAGTAGTTGCGTTTATAAAGAAGCAAGAAAATTCTCCTGCAATTCACAGACCTTTCTTGCTGGGTCTCCTTTCAAACCTTAATGTCCTCACGCTTAGTGTCTCTGGAGGAGAAGCTGAATCCCTAATGCCATGGAGCTGCCCGTCCAATTGCCGATCAATGAGTTGCAGCTCAGAGACAGACTTTAAATTCCCACAAAGCAGCTTTGTGTCTCTTTGTGCCTTTCCTTCTTCCCTCCCAGCTGTGCACAGAGCACTTCAGTGGGTTTTGCCAACTTGGAGCCACCTGCTCTGGTTTGGAAGGGGATGGTGTCTGCTCTCTGGCAAGCCATGTTAGGCTTTCCCATCCTGCAAAAGTGGTACCTATGTGGAGGGCATGCATTTGCCCAGTGGTTTTGGAACAGATTGGTTTTCAGAGTTGAAGTTAGGTGTAACTGGTACAGACTTTGTGCAGGAGTGAATTCAGCTGAGCAGGAAGCTCACGTGTGAAGAGCTTTTGCTGGATCTCTGAGAATAGTTCAAAAAGTTAAAAATCTCACTGTCTATGAAAAAAAAGCCTCAATCTGTTTTCTCATCTTTATTTTCATGATAAAAATCAACGATTTCAGGCAGTTGCTCTTTGATACGCCTTTAGAAAGTTCTAATAACTTCAGAGATGCAACATTGCTACAGCACATCATTAGCATGAGTGACTATTTCTTCTTTCTAATAAAAAAGGAATGGAAAACCATTAAAACTCATGAAATAATAAGGCAGAAGCATATAATTTAATATGGTCATCTATTTGGAAATGCACATTGTGCATAAATAATCAGACATATCAGCAGGGAATCCACAGCCATCTAACAAGTTGTTTTGCAATTGCCATCTGACCTGTAGATAAGTGGAAACAATGTCTTCATTAAAATTACAAAACTGAGTATTAATCATTAGCAAAACCAGCACTGCAAGATGCAAGGGAAGTCTTGCTATGTCCCTGGGAGCAGTGTGCATGTACCTAATGGCAGGATTTAACTATTAAGGTCGTATCAAAAATAGATCTGCTATTTGGCCACAGTGCTTACTGGCCTGCTACAAAGGCAATCGGATTTAGGATGTCGTTTAAAGACTTATCGTGTGTTGGGGGAGGAAAAGGTGTATCTGGAAATGTGTCCTAAAAGACTTGACTTCACAGGTGGTGTCCAGTAAAGAGTCTTTAGTGGGAATGAACTGGGCTTTTAGTGGGGATGAATGTTGTACTGAATGCACTTTCTTAGAGACTTACTTGCTCCATTGCTCCCCCGTCCTTTCCAGTAAGCTGTGAAGCAATCTGTACTAGTGCAGAGCATTTGGAAAGTGTGTTTTCCAACCCTGCCTGAGACTGCATTAGTCTAGTCTAGTCTGTACAGGTTTTCCAGTGCCTTCCAATAGCACTGAGCCGAGAGACTAATACCTGCCAGGTATGGTTTGTTCTCTTTTCTTATTCTCTCCCTGGGGTGTAAAAGCTTAATAACAATTGAGTGTTTAATTTTTATAGGACTTTACTGAAGGTTTTTTTGGTTTTCAATGTTTGCACTGCTCTGTCCTCTGCTCCCTGTTAGGCGAGGTGGCCCAGAGCTGGGTGGTGGGAGCAGGAGGTGGTGATGCCCCAAGATTCCCAGGGCAGTTCATCTCAACATCTTACACTGCACAGTAGTTATGCAGGTGAGATCCCTAATTTAAAGAATGTGATTAATGTGATGGTATGGCACCAGTGTATGCAATGCTGGAAATCAAAGGGTGAAGCTAGTATTTTTAAAGATGTGACTAAAACAATCTATATATGTGTAGAAAATGGAATGGCAAAATTAATCCTCCTTTGCACCTTTGGGTCATTTTGCAGGTATTCCAGTAGGTGAGCAATGAACCCACTTTATTTGTTTTCTTTGTTTTCCCCTTCTACCTGTTTGAACCAATAAGCCGATTCAGTCAGTAAGTAGTCTGTCTGTCACTAATCCTGTAATACTTTCTTGACATTCATATTGTTGTTGAGCAGTTCTGTCAATACAATCGTTGCCTGTGAGCTGCATTGAAAACAGAGCGCAGGAAAAAAAAACAACACAGGTTTGATTCTTACTAATATTTGTGATAAAATGAAGATCTTCACTCAACTTTATTGGAATTTACGCAGGCATTTGGTAATAGCAGCTTGCTGGAGATTGCTAAGGAGGGAGCTTGAGGGACCTTGAGCTTGCCAAGCCACTCTCCATCATTTATCAGCAGTCCCGATTAACAGGGGAGGCCCAGATGACTGGAGGTTGGCAAATGTGACGCCCACCTACAAGAAGGGCCGGAAGGAGGATCCGGGGAACGACAGGCCTGTCAGTCTGACCTCGGTACCGAGGAAGGTTATGAAGCGGTTCATCCTGAGTGCGCTCAGCAGCCCTGTGCAGGACAACCAGGGGATCAGGCCCAGCCAGCATGGGTTCATGAAGGGCAGGTCCTGCCTGACCAACCTGAGCTCCTTCGGTGACCAGGTAACCTGCCCAGTGGATGGGGGAAAGGCTGTGGATGTTCTCTACCTGGGCTTCAGCAAGGCCTTTGGCACCCTCTCCCACAGCATTCTCCTAGAGAAGCTGGCGGCTCATGGCTTACACAGGCGTGCTCTTCGCTGGGTAAAAAACTGGCTGGATGGCCGAGCCCAGAGAGTTGTGGTGAATGCAGTTAAATCCAGTTGACGGCCGGTCACAAGTGGTGTTCCCCAGGGCTCAGTTTTGGGCCCAGTTCTGTTTAACATCTTTCTCAATGACCTGGATGAGGGGACTGAGTGCACCCTCAGTCAGTTTACAGATGACACCAAATTGGGCGGGAGTGTAGATCTGCTGGAGGGGAGGAGGGCTCTGCAGAGGGACCTGGGCAGGCTGGATCCATGGGCTGAGGCCAATTGTGTGAGGTTCAACAAGGCCAAGTGCCGGGTCAACAGCCAGCTGAATATGAGCCAGCAGCATGCCCAGGTGGCCAAGAAGGCCAATGGCATCCTGGCTTGTATCAGGAATGGTGTGGCCAGCAGGAGCAGGGAAGTGATCGTGCCCCTGTACTCGGTGCTGGTGAGGCCGCACCTCAAATGCTGTGTTCAGTTTTGGGCCCCTCACTACCAGAAGGACATGGAGGGGCTGGAACATGTCCAGAGAAGGGCAGCGAAGCTGGTGAGGGGTCTGGAGCCCAAGGCTTATGAGGAGCGGCTGAGGGAGCTGGGGTTGTTTAGCCTGGAGAAGAGGAGGCTGAGGGGAGACCTTATCGCCCTTTACAACTACCTGAAAGGAGGGGGTAGTGAGGTGGGTGTTGGTCTCTTCTTCCTCATAACAAGTGATAGGACAAGAGGAAATGGCCTCAAGTTGTGCCAGGGCAGGTTTAGGTTGGATATTAGGAAAAATTTCTTCACTGAAAGGGTTATCAGGCATTGGAACGCGCTTCCCAGGGAAGTGGTCGAGTCCCCATCCCTGGAGGTATTTAAAAGATGGGTAGATGAGGTGTTTAGGGACATGGTTTCGTGGTGGGATGGCAGGGTTAGGTCAACGGTTGGACTTGATGATCTTAAAGGTCTTTTCCAACCTAAACGATTCTATGATTCTGTGATTCTATGACCTGTAATAAAACACAAGAAGATGGCTTGTGTATTCTTTTTTATCCAAGTTCTCAGTCCTGAAAATGTCAGACACACAGTGTGCTTTGGAAAGAGTTGAAATTCCAATATTAATTTAAGACTCTTCTATTCCTACTCTTTCTTAATCCTGCAATATCCGCCTTGGTATTAACAAGAGCTGTGGAAGATGTCATGGACGTATTTAAACTAAACACTAAAACAGGTTATGTCTTCTGTCCCCCACATCCAGGCATGGACAAGAACGGGGTGTTTGCTGCCACAGACAGGTCATTTAGTTATTCACTTTAATCTGCGTCTGCTCCACACTTCACTGAAGTCAACGGGAGGCTTTTCCCATGACTTCGCTGGCCTTTAAGTTGAGCATGGGCAGGTCCCAGTTTATGAACTGGCTCTGTCCTTCCTGATCCAGTTCACCTTGAACTCAGTGGGAGACCTTTCACTGAGTAGAAGGAAAGTTGGATCAGACCCAGAGAAAAAACAGTAAGTGCTGAAGGAATGAGGCAATGAAGTTCAAAGATTAAATCATGCGATCGCTTTGCTCTGCCATATTCTTATCCTCACGGTTGATATTAAAAGGTAGGAAAACTGAAATATGAGCGTCCTTGGCTTTAGAAAAAACATAGTCCTCTCTTTGAAACCAGACTCCCACAAAACTCCTGTGGGCCATTGCACACACATATCTATCACACTGTACAATAGATAAGCTTTATATTTTGTAGACATTTAAACACAGTTAAAAATTCAAGGAGAATTAGCCAGACATGTGCATGCACTGTTAGAGAAAAGCAGCTGCATGCCATAAATCAGCTCCCTAAAAAAAAATTTGGCAACAACATCATTTCTGTAATGGTTTTACTGCACATCCTTTGCAGATTTTTCCTCCCTTCTCTTGTCCTCTACTCTTGTCTCTTTTTTCTTGGGCTGTTTTTTCTAAGCCCTGCTTTTATTATCACCCCTCACATACTTTATTGTAATCTCCCCTTATCTTACCAAGCAACCTCAACATAGGTAGGCTGTTAAGTTTAAATGAGCCAAAACTAGTTTCTAAGTCTCGTGAAGGGGAGCACACCTGTTTCACATTGAAGAGTAACACAGCTGAGTCTCGTTGTTGAGAAGTGTTCCCCTCTGTATGCCTGTACACACACTCACAGATACACACATGCACAGATACACACACGCACGGATACACACACACATGGATACACAGATACACACACGCACAGATACACACACATGGATACACACACAGATGCACACACACACGGATACACACACATGGATACACACACACAGATACACACACGCACAGATACACACACACAGATACACAGACACACGGATACACACACACAGATACACACACAGGATACACACACGCACAGATACACACACACAGATACACACACGCACAGATACACACACACGGATACACACACACACAGAGATACACGCACTCACATATACTCTTCTTTATCTTCACTCCAGGTTTGAGTGGATGCGTTTTTGCGATCCACCAAGCGTGAATATTTCTCTGCACCTTGAGCATGGGAGTTCACCGAACGCATCGCGCTTGATGGGAGATGTTTATATAAAACAGAAATTGCCCTGAGCAGCCAAGCCAGCCAGAGTGTTTCCTCCCTTGTAGTGCCATGAAGCAGTTCCCCTAACATCCTTCTGCTCTTTATTTTTTCATATGGGATATTTTGCAGAGATTTCAATAGGTCTTTTTTCACTTAAGAGGAGCAGTTTAGGCCAATACTGAGCCCTTTTGAAATCCTGCATCTACTGTCCTTTTAAGTGATGCTCCTCAAAGCTTCCACCTCCATTTTTCTTCCTAAAATGCCATGTCTGTAACTAGGATTAGAGGAGGAGAGGGATAATGCTCTGTGGAGAGCGGGGACTGTGCTTGCGGCTGCCAACAGCAGGGCCCATGTGGAGGCCGGGAGGTTCAAATCCTCCTTTTCAGTGGAGATGCAGAAGAGGGAAGAGATGCTAATACAGCTTGATTTTCCCCTGGGAGTAACACAGTGACTCCCTGTGGGCTGTGGAGTGTTAACCCACACTTTATCCAGACGGTTGCAAGCTAAAAGGACCCTGATGTGTAATATCCAATGTAATTTGTGACTCATGTGGTGCCCCAAATATAAAGCATGGATTAGCGGTAGGGGTTTCCAGCCTGGAAGAGAAGAAGTTTAGAGAGAAAGTAACGTTTTTTATAGTTTTGTAAAGCAGCACAATTAATCTGTGAAATGGCTACAAAAAAGGTCCCCCAACTCAGTACAGTTCTTACTCATGCAATAAATGAACAACCAAGGTTGAGAAAGACACAGTTAATTCAAATTTAGCCAAGGAGTGAAACATTAGGGGCAATACTAAGATGGTCCATGGAGTCTTTCTTCTTGAAAAGTTAGGGCATCCTCTGACTGAGGCTGAGAAACGCTGCTCCCAAGTACTCGAGAGGTTCAGGAGAACCCTGGGGTATTTGCACTTGTAAATCACCTTGGCAGCCGCCAGTCAGAAAGTAACTACCTGAGAAATTCTCAAAATGGCAAAGCGGTGATGTCAGCACATTCCCAAACATGTAACACTTTGTAGATGGGAATAACCCAGGTGGGACATGTGTCTGTCAGGAGAAATCAGCCTAGAGATGTGTTGATCAGCCGTTGGTTTTTTGTAGCAGGATGCAGCCAGTGCCCATACACAGCCGGGGAACGGCAAACAACAAAGTGCTGTTCTGTATTCCTTGTTTAGGCAAAATTCTGGTTGGGAAGAAAACACATTAAAAAATGGAAGTTTACCTATGAGCTGCAGAACCAGCTTAGAGCAAAGAATAAGTTAGACACCCTTCACAGAGATCGTATTTGCTGACAGGAGGAGCAGTAATGAGACAGGAGTAAAAATAAAATAAATAAAAAAGAGGTTGCATAGTTTGCTTTATTAGAGCAATGAAATACCACACCGTATCAAAGCAATTCCCATTTCTTTTGTAACCACAAAGTAGTCTGAAAATTGCATCTTCTTTCCAGCTCAGAGAGGCACATCACCCTTTGCCACACATTACGGAATGTTAATAGCAGTGGTAAGGCAAGTTCAGGGGTGCGTGCACTTTATTAGGAAATCACACCTCCAAGGAATTAGAAACACTGAGCCCTGGGGAGTGATTATCTCGCAGTAAGCACATGCCTGCTGTCCTCAGCCGCGTAATTAGGGAAGATTCTCAGGATTTGGGATTGAAACAAGCTTGAAAAGCAAAACTTGCAGTTCTCCTGGAGAATATCCGCCTCTGACCTGCACAAGGACTGGGTACCATCACACCCACTGGACCCCTGTGCAGGGCACTCCTGTGGGGACCGATGTGTAGTGGCTTGAGCTGAGCCATCCATGGGCACTCAGAAGATCTGGGGTTTGCAGGAGGAACTTGCACAAGACGCTTCACTGTTCTGATCCCCTGTTTCTCATTTTGTACTGGATGTGAGAACAGTATCCAGACTTGGAGATCCATAGCTGGTAAAAGCAGCTCGCTGTACAAATGAGAATTTCATGCTCTTTTTTTATATATTGGAATACACATGCACACCATGTAGGTTCTGTGCTATTAATGATTCTATCAGTAATTATTTATCTGCAAGATCTTGGGCACTTACTCTGTGTAATTCGGTATCCGGTAGCTCTTGAATGGTAAACTGTAAATAAAAAGCCAAAAGTGTTTGCCTTCCACATGGGTAGGTGGGAAGGGAGGAAGAAGCATGCCATAAGTTAGCACGGTTACGCCTTTGGGATCCTTGGGAAAGTGGAGCTCCCCTATACAAACACAGATCACCCCTGGCACAAACTAGTGACATTTCAAAGGATTTTTCACTTTCATAGCTGGAGGCTGAGCATCCTTTTATTTATTCTTCCAAGCCATGAAAAAACGACAGCCTTGTTGTATGGCTAATAGAGAGGTGTGATTGTGTTAGGCTTTGTCCCTATTACATGATGTGAAGAACTGCAAACATTTCATTTGAGGGAGAGGGGAGAAATTCCAACGCTGAACTGAACTGAAAGAGGGAGCCCATACCAAATGGGCTGCACTGTGCAAACACGGTGGTGCTTCTAGTTGTGTCAATATTCAGTCCAAACAATTTCTTCCACTTGGGCTGGAGAGGAAAATACTGGGTCTGTATTGCTCATACATACTGCCTGTGGCCCTTCCGCCTGTTCCTGTACCTTGCATAGCTCAAACAGCACTTCTAGAACACAAGAGCTCATAAAAGTTGTGTGAGCTTTACTAGATCCATTTGTATTTCCCTGTGTGGAGCAGGAGACATTGAAAGCAGGATTTTAGCCTTATTGCTTGTTATTCTGGCAATAAAAGTAAGAAAATAATTATTTTTTTGTTTAGAGGAGTTGCAGTGCTTTGCATGGTGCAGTTACTTGGGTACAGGGAGTCTTGAGCGCACCTAGGACCTGCAGACCTTAGTGTCAACCCAAAAGGTGACATCTGGGCTCTACCAAAGCCCATGGCCAAACTGACTCGTACTTTTGGCAGGATGACACTTTTTTTTTTTTCCCAAAGTAGTTGTTGTGGGTGGAAGAAGGAGAAGAAAAACCAACTGTGAGTCTGGAAGCGGACAGGGTGAGTGGCCAGAGCTGCTGCAGGGATCTAGTGCTTATCACTGGCTTGTTCTTGCAAAGTGCTGAGCACAAAAGAGCTCCAAGGAAATATTAAGTCTATGCTTGACTGTCAAGGACACGCATAGTTCACTGGCTATATGTGTACCCAAAGTTAAGCATGTGCTTAATGAGGCTAGAGTGCTTCGCTTAGGGCAGAGCTGAATCCTTAATAGCTCCATGTTTTGCAGCTTTTGCTGAAAAACGGGGCTAATATTTTCCTGCTTCCTGGGAGATTCTGAGGACAAGCTTACTAGCATTCATCATTCTCATAATGATGGCAAAGAAGCTCATGAATAAAAAGAAGTTATGTATCAATACATCAGATTCACAGTGATTACTTTTTCCCACCTGTTTTGAACTGGTACCTATTGTGAACCGTGGAGTTTCAATGGCACATACATCATGTACAATGAAAAGAAAAAATCCAGCAAGCTGAAAGAAATTTGAGCTCTGCTATGCTTCTAATATGTTTTAATGTTATTGTTCCGTTAAATCCCTACCCTTAATGACCCCAGACATATTAAATAACATTCTCAGGGCTGAAGAAATGCTTCAGACTTCTAATTTTACACATATTTTTCCTCCTGCATTCTCAGAGCTCTATAAATGTTATGTATCAAAAAACGTCTGTAGAAAAAATTTTGCAGTCTTTTTCCTGAGTAAAGGCTGGAGGTACCTGGGCTCACACGGGGCTCTGTTTGCACTGCCTGTTTTTCAAAAATAGTTTTTGCAGCAGTATCATTTTTCATGTTTGCAATTTATGGCTAGCGGACAATGTACAACAGAGCCTCAAAGGGATAAATCAAGGGGAAAGATGACAGATATCATGGTCGTGGCATGGCAAAAATGCTCACACCACTTGTTCAGGAGCACAAAGGAACCCAAGCCATACAGGGGCAGAAAATATCGATAGTGATATAGTTTCTTAATGAAGATACCTTAAAGAAAGGCACAAAATATCATTGTAGCACCTCCTGCTTATTTAATTGCCATGAGGCTTTTTCTCCCTGCTGTGGCAACAGCATTGACCATATTAATGTTGGCACTGGGAACTCTTTTGTTGTGCTGTCAAGTACCTTTTAATCTTTCAACTCCTGTACGTCAAGTCAGGTTTCTATCTCAAAGATGAATCAAACCTTATTTCTGGGTTCAGAATTTTTTTATCTGCAAAGTAAATTAGTGACAGGAGCTTCCCAGAGCTTGCCTTTCTTTTCATACTGTGACTCATTTGTTTTTCCGCACAACCCCTGCTTTTTCTGGATAGAAAAAAAATTCTAGCCAACAGGCACTGCCACTTAGCCACCGTGGCATCAATGTTCATCTATTCTCCATCCCACCAGCGTCCCAAAAGGGGGAGATGAAGATGAATTTGCAGCACGTCCCAGACATTTGCACACCTGCAATTTCTGCGTGCGTGTGCTGCCTCCTGTGCAATCAGTGTACCAGTATGGATTATATACCTCCTGCTGAGCTCCCTGCACTGAGGGTAGGCTTCTTTAAATCAAGGTATGAAGACCTGAGCTTCTAATTTTGGAAATACACACTTCAGTCCCCACTGCTGACCAAAAAGCAGCCATGCGTGTCATTACTTACAACAGAAGCAGCCCTCTACACAGCTTACAAAAGCAGTTGTGAAAAGCATCTTTATTTCACTCACCCCAGCATTCAGTGGTGCTGCTTTTTGGTAATAACTGAGATCAGCCTCTATCCCGTCATGTTGGAAAAACTCATTTTACCTCAAGTATTTTAAACTTGCATGCTTTCTAACACTGTGCCTGCCTCTTAAATTTGAGGTGTTTGTGGGGTGCAGGGGAAATACTGGCAAATATTATAAAGATGTCCAGTACCACAGCAGGCAGTATTAGATATTGTTCTGTGTTGTATTATACGTTAAGTGCACCTACACACATCCATCTAGAGTTTGGTAGCACTGGAGCTCATCTCTCTGGTTTTGTATGGCTTACCTGCTTTGTAATAGCATTTCACTTTGCTTTCTTTTCAGCCATCTTCTAAATAATAATAATAATAACAACAACAACAGTAGTAATAGTAATTTTTTCATAAACATTCACAACCTGTGGATCTGAGATCTGGCCAGGCTGAGCATGCAGCCCGCAGCACAGGGACCCCCTCCCTTTAGCCACATTCCCTGGGAGCAGGAAGGGGACCACTGGCTGTCGCGCCAAGAAGTGCGGGTGGGGAAGACATCCAGACAAATGTGCTTACACTAATATTTTTTTCCCGTTTGCTTTTCCCATGGTGACAGGCAGCTACTTACTAGGCAGAGCTGGAAGTAATACTCTGAATTGCTGAAGGAAATTTTCCCAGTTGATCAAACTCTTATGTGTTTTGTGCTGATCAAAGATTCTCTTCATGTCTTATGTATCTGGAAGTGCAAAAGAATGAATGAAAAAAGAGCTATTCTTCTGTGCTGGTAGACAATGAAATGATGATTGGGGAGATTATGCCTTGACTTACTGTCAGCACAATGTCAGTGAAGGCAACGGTATAGAGAGGGTACATTTTGAGGTATTAATACCAAATCCAGATCACTAGAAGATGAAACGCCTGGTTTTATTATTATTTTCACATTTTAGTGGAGAATAAAATTAATCTTTCATATTATTGGATCATATTAGTTACCCTGATTATTCATCCCTTCACATCGTATCTGCATGTGTAGTCAGGAGTGGTAACTCATGTTTTGCTCAGGTTAAAATCTGCTTTTTTATATTTCTCTCTATAAATATATCTCTCTATATCTCTCCATCTCAGGCATGGGACGGCAGGAACCTTTTACTGGTGCTGCTCTAAGCAAGGAACTGGTTTTGCACAACCTTTTCACAAACACCCTGATCTATGTAGAGGAATTGGAGGTTGCTTCATTGTCTTCTAGAAACAGTGCTGGTTTTAAGGGGTAGGACTGAAGTAGGCTTTCAAGGCTTTGGGTTGGTTGAGTTTTTAATGACTTAAAACTAAATCACTTGTGCTTAGTAAAGAAGGGGCCTCTGAGCTGAGGAATCTGCAGTCCAAAGGCGTTAAGGCTTAATTCCCAGGTCATGGCTTGGGGATGCTCTTTTCAGGCATGGGAGCCAGTTGTTCTGGCATGTCTATTGGGTGTGTTCCTTCCTCCGGAAGGCACTCAGATCAGCTGCAGCAAGTCTTACTGTGATGGTTTTGCCTTGGTTGTGAAGTGAGGAGGAAAAACAAGACTGGAAATTAGCAGAAGAGTAAGGTCAGCACATGGGGACAAGGAGGGGAGGGCTGTAGCCATGGGATTGTGGAAGGACATTTTGAAGATCACATTATAGCGACGTCTGTCAAGAATGTTTTAGGTCTAGCTGATCTCCCCTTGGGGCCAGAGTATGGGTTAGGTGACCTCCTGAGCCTTTTTTTCTTTGCCTCTGCAACTGGAAATGGAAAGAAAACCCACCTTAATATACTGTTTCCCTGTGGATTTTCTCTCTTTCTTCTTCCCACTATCCTCCTGTGCCAGGTAACAAGACATTTATATATACAAATGCTCTTTCAGCAGCTTATTGTCATTCTCTGCATCAGAAGTTTATGATTTGTATTAAGCTAACTGGTCCTTGAGCATGTGCTGTTGTCAAGCTCTCTTCATCTGCTCGGGAGAAAAGCACTCTGGGGCTGGCATGCAATAGCATGATCTTGGTATTTATCCTTTCGGTGGTTTGCTAATTATTCCTATTGCTATCACATCCCTGTGCGAATTTCTGTCTTTCTGCCACAGTAAATATTCTCTCATTTTTTCAGACTGCAGAACTGCTGGTTAAATGGGAGAAGCCTGAATATCCTGCAGAGGCCCATATTGTCATTTGGATGATAGCGATGAAACGGGCCAAACATCCTTTCTGTACCACTTAAATTGCATGTCTTTGCATTCCTGGATTAGCCGCTCATTTTCTGGACCATATTCCGCTCCTGTAAACAGCTCATATCATTCCTGGGAGTGCTTTTTGTAGCAGAATGCTTTGATAAAGCCAAAGCCTTCAGCTGCCAAGACTCCATAAGGAGTCAGAAATAGGCACCAGATATCTTTGCTACTGTAGATGTAGCTGCATTAGCAATATCATTTATCTTCTTAAGGACTTACTAAGCCACTAAAATGTATTATAAAATTAAGTGGCACTTTTTCCACCTGTTCTAACTGGTGCCAAATGCATAGAAAGCCATCCCGGATGATACAACTCTGCATGCAAAACCTAAGTACCCTCCTAAGGAGTGCAGCTGCCTCAGAGACATCGGGTTTTTTTCCACAGGCTGCCTCCTTCACTTAGAATAATAAGCTTTAGATTATCTCAGGGCACTCTAGATCCTACTGCTGCACAATCCAATTTGACATAAGGGTTGCGGAGGGTGGTGTGTGCGTAGGGAGGAAATCTTGCAAGCAGGCACCAGACTTTCAGTCTGAGTTTTCCACTAGTACCAAGGAGAAGTTCACAGGTGAGGGCTGAGGAGTTTTCATAACTGTCTGTTCTGGAAGAAAGGCTCTCTGGACTTGATGCAGCATCTGTGCTTCAGTTACTTGCAAGAGCAAGGGGCTGCCTACAAAACCCCACCATGGTACTTCTAAATGCAAGAAGTCCCCAAGTCCCTCCCAGGCCACAGAGTAATTGAAACAGCAGCAAACTGCTGAGTCCCAGCCTTTTAGTCTTGTATTAACTATATTTTATCATTTAGGTAATGCTACATATTATTTGTTGAGCCTGCAACTCGGCTCCAGGATAGGTATTTAAACACCTTAAATACTCCATGGGAAGAGAGGAAAGCTGCTTTCCAAAGGGGAAGAATAGCTGTGGGTGGACCCAGATAATCTCCAGTTATCTGTTCCAATAGCTAAATTATGCTCTTACCAATGTTAGTTGTGTCCCTGCCAATGCAATAACTGTGCCTCATTGTCCTGTTAAGTCTCTTGGTGATTTTGCTGCTGCCAAATTTCCCCAGCCAGAGAGGGTCAGGGTCTCCATCTGCAAAATGGTCTAACCCAAGCAAACCCACGCCCTGCTGCGGCAAAGCTCGTTGTTGTGATCCATAATCATCCCTAATCCCTGTGGTTGATTCCCCTGATTACATGTCAGAACAGGAGCGCAACCTATTTAAGAGGAGCTGTTTTCAAATCAGCGGCACATCCTTTCATTAATTAAGGTGCGCGGGTTTGACACAAAAGGTGTCTCTGAAATGTCTCTGGACTGCAGCATAGGAAGACAGCATGTGTCTGTCAGGATAACGCTTGACTCAGATTGGGCTGTTTGCCCTATTTTCTAGCTTTTTGGCTGCTGTACAGATGATAGGACCCCTCCAGAGCAGAGGAAATCTGGCATCGAAGCAGGATTCTTTCGAGTAATACATGGCCCTGGTGGGTATTAATCCTGGTAATTTAGGCAGGTGTATGCGAGTGATCCTGGAAACGAAATATAGATTTCCATGTTAAAGGTTTAGTTTCTATAATGGCGTTTTCTGAAATGCCAGAGAGTCTGCAGTTTCCCTGTGGTGATGAGGTTCATGAATGGCAGGGGGAAAAAAGCCAAGAAATTATTAATGTTGGGCTTTAGGAATCAAGTAATTGGCCAAAAAATGTTTACAGAAACATTTAAGAAAAGCTTGAGAGTTTGCAAATTTTTCTGCATGCAAATCACTATGTTGGTTTATTCAAATACTACTGAACCCCAAAACAGGTTCAAATCATAGCTAGAATGGAGCTGACTCACCAGATTTATCATGGCTGTTCATTTATCATAGTAGCTTTATTTCTTCTATTTGTAAGCATGACTCGCTTTTGTACCCACAAGATCAGATCACAGTTGCACTCATTTTGTGTCAAAGCAAACGTGTCCCTGTCCTGTTCAAAATCATTCTTTACTTCCCGTGCTTTCTCTGAGTTGTGCCATGGTGGGGAAATTTTCATGGGCTTTGATTTCCCCTTAGTTCTTATTTCTCCTCTACTAGTGTTACCGTGCTGATTTGTCTTTTCCTCATGCTGTAATTGGTCTGGTGCCACTGTGTAATTTTTAACTGTGTGCAGTATCAACAGACCTCCATCTGTCTCTCCTCCAGAGCTTCCCAGCCTGCCGTTATAAATATCTGCCAAATCCTTCTCCAAAGAGAGGATCACCAGATTCCAACTGTTTGCAAAATAAGAGCCGCCGCCAGAAATCGTCTCCCACCGTCTTCAACCTGTGCAGAACCTGTCCCCTGCATGTTGTGAGATGTTACTGCTGGCACTGAGGAGCTCTGACCATTGCTTTAATTTAGCATCCCTCAGCAGCGTACACTTCTGCAGAGGGTTCAGCATATTGGTCTGTTTGCTCAAATATCTCATTATGTGTGTTGTTTTATTAGAAAATAACCTTCATAGTGATAAGGTAATAAAAACAAAACAACTTGAGGGTTGGGGGTTTTTTTCCCCTTTAAAGTGCAATTCTGATTTAAAATAAGCTGTGGGATGGATCAGTTCCAGTGTTGTTGGGTAAGATACTTTAACTGACCTGGAAGGGACTCGGAGTGCATGCCCCTCTCCCAGCCTGTCACTTACACTGAGGGCCAGTCACCCCTGGCAGGACTTGCTGACTGCATGCCCATGTAGCTGAAAGCAGAATTTGATCTTCCACATCTCAATACATATACGTCAGGATAGATCATTAGAAGAATTAGCACTAAACCACGCAATGCATTGGTTAGATTGTGCACCCTAAAAAGTAGCAAGTTTTCTAATGTGGATAAAAATAAAATCATGTATAAATTCATTTGGATAAAGAAAAAAATATAGATTACAGTGCAGGTGCCCTTTTAACACTGTTAAAGCCATTCTCATAACAGTCCACTGCCTCTATTGATTCAAAGCCGTTTGAGGGTCATGTGGCTTTTAAATCCAGTTGTGTACCTTAGGCTGTGATCATCACACGTGGTAGCGTTTGCTGGTGGTATGGCAGCTTACTGGGGCTGAGGAATTACCAACAAATCTCTTGAGGTGCTGCTGCAGACATCAAATTAACGATAAATGTATGTTTGAATAAAGCTCTTCTCAGCTAAAGTCAGATCCAAGGAACGAGGTTCCAGTTCTCTCTATGGGATATCAGAATAAGTCAGCAGAAAGGATTTTTCAAGGTTATTTCAGGAGAGGGTTTCACGTTGGATCTGCTACGTCTTAGCTCTGCAGAGTTTTGCAAAGGAATATAAAGCATGTAAAGCAGACTGAGGATTTGATAAATACTCCTTCCAGTCTACATTCAGAATAACCCAGTATTTCCAAGAGACAGAAAAGTGTGAGCCTTAACTGTTTGACATGGGTACGGGCCATAGGCACTGTGGCTGGAAGGTGTTTTCCTGTAGATAAGTAGAGGGAAGCACCTGAAGCACCAAAGAAACTTGGGAGTTTGTTTCATGATGTGTAGTTGGGTTTAAAAAATACCAATACTTCCCTTGTCTACATTGCACTGTGGGTTTGGTGTCCATTTTTGAAGGTTTTAGGGCGATCAAGTTCATGGTTTTCTAGGAGGGTGTGCTACGCTTAATAATACATTATGACAGGAGAGAAATATGTACAAACAAGTCTAAGCCTGCAGGGCAGCTATACTTACTCCCCAGTGAATAATATCCCCAGCCATTGCCGGGGGTGGCAGGGAGCAAATAGAAAAGTGAAATTAGAGAGACCGGACTATCCCAGCGGTGATGTACTGACTGCCCGGCGTGTCGAGCAGTCAGCGCCAAGGAGCTGGGCTGTGCTTGCAAGATTGAGATCTACCCTTTGTTTAAGTCTGATTTTCTGGAGCAAGATTTTCTTGTAAAGGAACAGCCACAATTTGTTTAAAATCTTTGGGAGATAAAAAGCAGATGGCATTGATTAGCTAATTAGTAATATTTTCTGCAACTTATCAGCTGTGCTGATATGTGTAAAGTTTGCAAAAGCTTGGGATGAATCTTTCTCTCTTTGATTTGTTGAAGAAATTGAATATTGTAAAATCTGGAGGGGAGGGAAGGTTATATACAGAAGTGTAATTTTCTGCCCACCAGAAATACGTTAATCTTTTCCCTTGAATTTATATTCAGAGCTCATTTCATCATTTTTGAGGGGAATACACACAACAAGGTAGCAGCTCTCCTAGCTCCTGTCTTGTTTGCGTGGTGTATTGTGTGACCTGCCACAGGTTTCTGGCTCTCCCGTGTTCCTCTTTGTGGGCGTGCTCCTTCCCCTTTTGCATTTATTATGGAGGAAAAACAAAATAATATTTTTTATTTTATGCCAGGCATGCTTTTAGCTTGTCTCATTGTGAACCCTTGGCAGCCACAGCAGCACCCTAGCAGGACTTCTGTCAAGTGTTAGCCACCTCTGTGACCACTAGTATTGCAGTGGTCAGTGCTGTTTTGGCCAGAGCATCACTGGGGTGTTGGAGGACCTTCCGACCTTGAGTTATACTGGGGACGAGTCAAATACCTTGATGTTGTCTCTGTGATGGCAATTGTTCATCATTTAGGGCAAGGTAGAGTACCTCACCAAGATGTTAATATAAAAAAGAAGGTCTGAGAAAGGATATCAGCCTTTCAGACCCTGGTGGCTGCACAGCAAAATCTTCATATAGCCAAAAAACATGAGACTCATCTGGTTTCTTCAGCAAGGTGGATATGGGAGGGCTCACAGGCATACACCAGTCAGAATAGTCCCGGTGGCCTTTGTGGGAATGAGCGTGGGTGGACACAATTTTGGGTTCCCAACAAGCCCGGTAATTAGGACTTGCTGCAAATTCTCTGGAGGTTTGAGCTCTGCACCTGCACCACCCCAAAGCCTTTAATGTGACAAGGTCCTGGTGTAGAAGCTGTATTTTAATTGCCAGTGTGTAGCATGGGTGACGCACAAGCTGTCAGCTGGCCACCTGTGACAGCGGGGAATGAGAAGGAGCTTTGTTTTCCTCTCCTGGGGAGCTGTCCTCCCTTGCAGATGCTCTGCAGAACAGTTTTGCGGTGCTTATCTCCCATTTAAGACTTCAAAAAGGGCATGATGTGGGTTGAAGTGGGGCCCAGGCATTGTACAGGTCAACTGCCTGAGTTGTGCTTGCACATGCTCCATCCAAAAGCCATCAGGAATGGAGACTGCCTAAAGTGAGAGGGGGATTTGCTCCTCTGTTATACAGAGCTTTCTAATTTCCATGGAGTTCAGTGTTGAAGCTTTAACCTTTCTATTTTCATCAGAATTACATTTTTTCTTGGTTCTCAAACTGAAGAAACAACAAATTCTGCATCCTCTCTGGAGCACGGTCTTGTTAATGTTCTTTGAAACATGACATGTGTCATGGCCGTCAAACTGCAATGATCCCATTTCTTCTGAAATGAGAAAAACACGTCACTTCTGGCTTTAAGTAATATAAAGGGAGAGTCATATTTTAGATAGGAGCTGCATGGCTGCCAAAGATGAAAGAAAAATGTTATTACTTTTGGAAATTTCATAATTACAGTTAATGATAATTTAATGAAATGACATTGTCTTCACCGCTATCACTAATTAAATGTTTGAGAGAGATAAAACAGATCCTGTTAAATAGAGCAAGAGTCTTGAGTGGAAGAGCTTTGTGACAGCAGCCTGCACGCACAAGTCTTGAATTCCTATTTTTTGTTACAGTAGTTTAAAAAAGAAGATAAAATGAAGGCTACGTGGCAAATAATGCACACATGAAGTATTTAAAGGCCTTCCATTATGCAAACAATACCGAACTCCTGAATAACGTGCTGATGACTGAGTACTGCTCCTTAGAAATGCTAACCCTTCATTAAAACACTTTCCTTGTTTTTCTTTGCAGACAAACCAGAGAACAAGAAACCCCACCAGACTTTTTTTATTTCTCAGACTATGAGAGACATAATGCAGAAATAGCAGCATTTCATTTGGACAGGCAAGTAAAATGGATTTGCATTAAAAGAAAAGTGGAAATATTGTGATAAGTTTCTGCACTTGGCCAGCCCTGTAACTGAATTACTTTTAAAAAACGGGAAAATGGAACAAAGGTGGGCAAGCGCCATGAATAAATGAAATGGCGGATGATGAAAGGGTAGATTAATAATTAGGAAATGCGACTTGCTCTGGGAATAAGAAACCTGGCAATAAGTAATTCTCAAAAAGAAAGAGGAATTATATTGAAGAGAAGCCGAGAAATGAATTTCCCCTGTGATCTTGAAGTGCATATGGAGAGGACCCTTCTCCTGGGGAATATGTAGCACAAGTGTGACAGGTCTGGCTCACCCCAATTAGCTCCAGGGCACACAAATCCGAGCGAGACGTGGGGAATCGTGCGAGTATTCAGAGAGGAATAATTGAGATGGGGAGGGAGTTCTGGTTTCACAGCAAAAAGCTGGCGCTGTCCCACATCAGGAGCATATTTAGGCCACAAGTTAGTAGGAAGGAGAGGACACTGATGGTCATCTCATGCTCCTGTTAGCTGAAAGTGTCCCTGCAGGCAGAGTTAGTGCAGAGTGTGGTGGATACTCCAAGGCTTGGAATGGACTGCAGCCCTTCAGCCTGCCCAGATTAGGAACAGGAATTAATAATTAGTGAGGAGCTATTAACAGTATGGCTACAAACCATGACATTTCACAGGCTGAGTTAGAACTGAAACACCTTTCATAACCTGAAGGGCCAAGAAACATCCTTCAAAAGCTTGAAGCTTTGGGGCCACAAATGATCTGGGGATACATGTAGTATTGCTGCCTTCTGGGCTGATGGTTGGGATGAGGGAACCTGTCAGTGGGTGGCACAAGGTTGGATTTGCCATTAAGAGCCATCCTAGTCAGATCCTTCAGGGATCTTCTATGTTTTATTGTTGTTGACCTTGGTGTTGATCCCTTCTGCTTTATATTTTATATTGACATTTTAAGCAGATGGTGCTGTAGGAAAAAACATTAATGGAGTTTCTGCAGGGATATGTGTTAAATATCCACATGCTAAGCAGAAATAGCAGACACTACCGATATAAAAAATCTTACCAGCAGACAGCGGTCATAAAAATCCCACCTATGGGGAGGCTTTGTATGGGGACTTTGCTCTTTTACTGTATCTAGTAGCAATGCTTTGTAGGGGTTTTTAATGGTCTACTAAGTGGGGGGGAATTTGGGGTAGAGAAAGGCTCTTCACCCAATCTTCGCCTGTGGGAAAATTTTTAGTCTCAGGGAGATTATTTAGGTTGGTGTAAGGGTATTAAAACAGAGAGGAGCAGAAGCAAATGAATCAAACAAATACTAAGACTGTCAAGAAAAAAAAAATTGCTAGATTTTAGATCTATTAGGTGGTGTTTATGTAAGAAAGGCTGAAAACCCATTCCTCAAGTCACTTAAGAAATTGCTGAGCAAAATGCATGTTATAGCAATCCTGAAGTAGCACAAAGTCAAAAATAAGTTTCTGCTGTCTCTTACTTCTGGAATTCCTGATTTTCTTCATGGAACAATGTGTCCCTGTACTCTTCTGGATTTTGCATCTGCTCTGTACTATGTAGGCAACTCAGAGCTGATCATATTCAGGACATATTTTGTAATATATTATACGAAGGATTATGCAGTTTAAAGTTGATGGGCTTTTTACTCCTTAAAGACCATAGATAAATGTGCCTTCAGAGTGTAATGAACCTTCCTAAAATCTATCACTATCACTATATGTTAATCCTTTACATAAACTGTCTACCTCTTTTCTTTGTCTTCAGGATCCTGGATTTCCGTCGCGTGCCACCGGTTGCAGGTAGATTGGTTAACATGACGAGAGAAATACGAGATGTTACTCGTGACAAGAAACTGTGGAGAACGTTTTTCATCTCACCAGGTAGTCTTGGAAATAACACTATATTCTTTCTATTCCACTGAACATGTACTTAAGGGAACGATGTGTAGATTGCTTAATTGCTCAGATATTTCTAATAGAACTGTCTTCTAGACCTTTTAATAAAAATAAATGTGGAGACATAGCCTACAAAGAAGACTTTATTGTTTTGAATTGAGTGCCTTTTCCCCTTGACAAATTATCCACAGAGACAGGCTTTTATGTTCACAAATGCAATGTATTCAACAAATGTTTTATGTAGAGTAATTTCTAAAGCAATTTCTTTTGTTGCTCTCAGTTTACCCGAAACCTTATTACTTAGCTCATTAGTTATTTAGACTTTTTTTTTCTGCTGCAGTGTGATCCGTCACTTCTGTTGGTCAGATGCATTTATTTCTTGGTTTTGACTGGAGGACAAAACCTGATTTTCTCAGAGTCATGAACCCCAGTTTTTGTTACAACAGGAGTTTGAAAAAAATCAAGCAAATTGATGTGTAATATATCCTGCTTCCAGCTCAAATTCTCCACTGGGTAGAGGCCAGAGTAGAAGTGACCTGAATTGTTCCCAGTCCTCATTCTTGCTTTGAGGCCTGACCTCATGAACCGATACCGCTCTCTATTTCTATTACTCTTCACTGTTTCACAATATCTGGTGGTCCCAGCCAAGGATGGAGCTCCACAGGGTGGGAATTTTACAAACACAGGGTAAAACCATGCCCTGCTCACAAAAAAAAAAAATGCATCTGGAATAGGTAAAGATGGGCAAAGCGTGAGACAAAGTGGTATCATCTCTGTTTAGCATCTGGGATGCTGAGATGAAGAAATTAAGGCTCTGATTTAAGGCACAGAAATGCATGCCTAAGTATGTTCTTAGAAAAGAATATATAGGGAGATATTAACTTTAAAGCATGTAGCTGTGTTGCAGTGAGTTTAACTCGTATTATTTCAGCTGCATGCAAACGTGCTTTGCTGAACTCAGGCTGTGACTTGTGTAACAGGCAATCTGGAGCAGAAATCTCTGGAGATCTCTCCCTTGCGCTGTGTGTGATTGGCCAGAAGCTGTTTATCCTAGATCCCTAAAGTCAAGATCCAAAGACTTAATTACAGCTTCTCCTGACGTAACTGTAATTTATTGCTGTTAGCTAGAAACCAGAGCCCTGTCACTGCAGAGCTTTCTCTCTTAAAATGTTTATCACACTTTTGTAATCACCAATAAAGTCATTATTATGGCTGTTATTTTTAGCTTAATATTTTTGTTCAGCTGTGCAGGATGCACAGTTGAGCAGACAGTTATTTATTCTAGTAACTTCACTTGTAAAATGCATTACATAATTAGACGAGGTTTCATCTTACCCTGCATTACAAGTGCTCCAATTTTACATGTACAGTCCTGGTGACAGTGGTGACAGGACACGGTGACAGGACATGCTGACAGGACACGGTGGCAGGACACGGCGACAGTGTTCACCAGACGCGATGTGCAGACATTTCTGTGTGCTAGGCACTTGTATCTCAGTCGCTTTCTCTCCCTCTCTCCCTCTGTTTCTGTGTCTCTACATTGGGTTTTTTTGCCTGACTTTTTTGTAGGCAAACAATCACATGCAAAATACAGCAAAAAAATCTTGTGACTGTTTATGTGCACAGGGTGCTTTAGCTCATTTGAAATATAAGCCATTTTATTCCCGTTTTAGCAAGTAAGAAATGGATTAGTGGGTTTGCTTGCTTTTTAGTCTTTCCAGGATATATATCAAGGCTTAGGGGTGAACTTGAGTGATTTCTGAGAATTACAAAACTGTACTGAAGTACTGAGCAGCTTACAGCAGCTGGAGCATGGCAATGCAGAGTTAAGGCTGCCAGTTCAGATGAAGATCTTGATCTTGTCATTATGAAATTCCAGACATCCAAGGGATGATCCGAGCATAATCCTTTATTCAAATTTATTTAGAGGCCTCAGATAAATTCAATTAAAATATTTGATTAACTATGAGTCAGGCTTTTCTGGAGAATAAAACGCTTAAGCAATTAATTTTTCTTTCAATTTTACATTTCCTAAATCAATATACTTTGCTTAAATCATGTTGGTTACTTGTCAGAGTTCTTCCCTGCAAGTCCCCAGTTTAATTAGTCAGATTCTCATTAACATATGCCCAACCTCTGTCTTGTATTTCATACTGACCTTAAAAGGCAAGCATTAATTAATGCTAAATGAAAAAGTAATAAAGGTCCTAAATTAAGTGTTTAGAAACAAATTCACAAACCTAGCAGGCAGGCGAGCAGCAGATTGAGGACAGAAAAGGGAAAAGAGGAGGGTGCTGGGACAAGTCCCGTGGCCTGGGGAGGTGAGGATGGAGAAGGACCGGGAGCCTGGGGAAGACTGGAAGAGGCTGACTTTTCCCCTCTGGCAGATGAGGGGCAGTAAATTCAGTTGTTTTTGAGGGACAACTGATTACAAAGCTGAGAAATTGTGGTGTGATGTATAGATGCTTGCAAGAGCCAGTCTGTGCACCCACATTAAGCTATTGAGGCCCCTCTGGGACTCCCTTTCAGGTGGCTGTGTGTCTGCATCTCTATCCCTCTCCATGCACCCATACACATCTCTTAAAATTAAACAAGCACTAAATGTAATTGATTTTATACAAATCTCTTCCCCTTGGGCTTGGAGACCATTGCTTGCAGTGGAAACCCTCAGAGGGTAAATATTGATGATGCTCATCAGTACACCGTGCTATTCCCTGGACCAGTGTGGGGATGTGGTGGAAGAAATCTCACTGCATTTCCATGCCTGGGTCATCTCACTTGTCCCATCAGGGATGGAAATCAGGGCCTCTCACTGCCAGGAAGCTGCAGGCAGCGGTAGCTCCAGATCAGGCTGCAGAGCGGCATCCTGCTTCCATTGGGAAATGGAAATGGCTGCAAGCAGACTGGTCAGTCAATGCATTAGGCTGCATTCAGAGAGAAAGCAGATTGCAGAAAAGTGCACTTCCAGGCAGTTTGGACTAAACATGAGAAATGGAATTAGGTCAGTAATTATTTAAATTAATTTTACATCCTTGGCAGTAGAGCAGACTGCAGTAGTCCTGCTACTTTTACAAATGACTGGTAATTTGCTAGGAAAAAAAGAGACATATTAATGATGTCAGCCTTCATTTTGGAAGTAACTGAGGCAGCAGCTTAAAGAAATCAATGTTACACAGCTAGCAAGCACTATGTTTTTGTTCATATTAACCAATTCCAAGGGATTATGATTTTTGTCCCTGTCTCAGCAAACAATAGCAATTCTGAATTAGCTATTATTTTGAGCAGGTAAAAGAAAGATCTTTTCATGCATTGCTTTAGTAAATATTCAGGATTCTTTCCAGTACTCCAGTTGCACAGGCTTGCTAAATGTCCTCTATTAACAGTCATGCAAATCTCAATAAAAGAATTGCTCTGCCAGGCAATTTGCTTTAAGGTATCTCCACTTGTTCCTTTTCTTCCTGAGAATTATTGTTCAGCTATCAGGATGATGCACAGAAAACGTGCAGATGAATACACAGACACTCTGCTTCTTAATTGTTGTAATTAGTTGGAGTTCCGATCACCAGACCATGATTTTTGTGTGGATTTCATTATGAATTGTATCCATTCATCCTCAGATAATGAAAATCAGACATCTGCAACACTGCTTGGGCTTCTCTTGCCTCTCAAGTGCTTTGGAGAAACAATTTTGGTTTTTAATGAAGGAGTTTGCATGTTGCAAATTCCCAGCATTTGAACATTTCAGCATGTATAAACATACCTCCCTTTCTAGTTTGCCAGCACTGCTGCTGTTTCCATTGCTACCCACTCTGCAGGAGCACAAATTCCTGGCGGTCGCTTCTTTTGCAGGTGTACTTAGGGACGGGGTCTGTACAGAAACACCTGTGTCGTATGAGAGAGGAACATACAGGCTGGGCAATTTTAATGGGAGGAGAAGGACCACACTGCAATTAGACTTCGTCTCCCCTTTCCCTCTGATTTTTGCCTTCGAAAGGCCAAACCCTGCTCTTAGCCTGGGATTGCCAGCGAAGCACTGGGCTTGCGTCTCTAGCTGGAATTTCACCCTCAGCCTGCTGTGCAGAATGTGGGTCACCTACTTAGGTTTCAAAGAGGCTTGCTACTGCACCCTGAAGTCTCAAATGAGAACTGTGTTTTTCTATATTTGGTACCTCTTTTTTTCTACGTTTTTAAGAAACAGCAAAAATGAATGTTTCCCTAGATAATTCAGGCTGCTTCATCTCACTGCCTGTATATAAGAACTAGGGTAGACATACCGAGACATCTATTCTGTATCAATCAAAGCAGTTCATTTCTTTAATAGTAACTTGAGATTCAGCATCCTTTTACCTCCACTGCCCTCAGAAATCGGACAGGAGCTGTGGAGAGTAAGTACCACAGGTCTAAGCCCACAGGGAGAATAACAGCTGGCAGAAGAAGCTTTCCCATTGAGAGAACTTCGCTCCGAGAAATACACTTGCGGTCTTACCACAAGTTTGCTGTCTTAATGACAGGATGCATCCTGCCATCGCTCGGAGGACTGGACTCCGGTTGCAGGCGATGGGGGCTCTGTGGGAAAATCAATAGCTGGAGGAGCCCAGCAGGAGTGGGGCCGAGCAGCCCGGCATGGTGCAGGCAGCACACGTGCTAGCCGTGTCACTCTGCAGCAGTGAATGCCACCGCTGCCATAGCCCCTGAGCTTTCCTGAAGATTTATCTGGATGTGAATGTGTGATTACTGTCAAGTGATTAGTCCCAGTTGCTTTCACTGACAATACAGAGCAGGGTTTCATTGTTCCCAAAGTTAAATTCAGAAGCAAACTATTAAACACAGTATTTATCTTCCCACTGTGCAAAATGCTGTGTTTAATATAATTCCTTTTTTGAAAGGTCAGATTTACATAGTGAACAGCAGAGGCTGTGATGGCATGGGAGGGGCATTGCTGGGCCTTTCGCTCTTTACAAAATGGTCACGGTGGCAGATAACCGAGCATCGGCTTCCCGCTGCCAGGTGGAAGTCAGGTCACAGACACCCTGGAAGGTAAATAGTCTCAGGCGATCAAGATAAATCTGCATGGGTTCCCTACCTCCACAGATGAGCGGATGATGCTGACCCAGCTGAATTGAAGCACAAGACCTCTGCAGCTTCAAATCGGTAGAAACATAAACCCTCTACCTTTCCAACACGGCCGCAGGCGCCTGGGAAATAAGGGATCGCTTTCTCTCTCCTAACTCTTCTGTGCTAGCCTGCAGCAAGCAGCATCTGTATGTGATTTCTTATAAATCATCCCTTATGGCAGCCTGGAACCCCTTGAAATACTTTGTCTGCAATAATTTCTTTTAAGGTTATAAATCAAAGATGTTTTCCCCCAGTTTTTATTGGCTGAGAATATCCCAACCTTCCTAACAGCCCAGTATGATCCTCCTGTTTGCAGGCCGTCTGCAGCTGGCAGTGCTGCCCACAGGTGCTTGGACAACTCCTCACTTCCATCCTGAATTATGGAAGAGGTACACAGGGAGGCATGAAGCCCTCCTGGGTTTGCCAGGATGATCAAAGGCAAAGCTGAGGCACCTGTGTTAGCCCTGCAAAAGCTATGCCAAGTCCATGCTGCGACAGCAAACCCACGAGAGATTATAGACTGCAGGGCAGCGCGCCCAGGGCTTGCATTAGGTTGGGTTTGTCTAGATGTTGACTTTACACTTGATTTTAGACTAACGACATGAGTGAGTCCAAAGGAGGGCCACTGAGATGGCCCTGGAGGTGGTGTATCTGATGTATGAGGAGAAGCTGAGGGCTTCAGATTTTTTTGACCTGGAGAAGCTGGCCTGAAGCTGTAGCTTGGACCAGAGGCCTCCAGAGTCCCTTCCATCCCAAGTTTCCTTAACTGTGGTTGCTCTTTTCCTATGCAATTTGTAAAAAGGTTTTCAAAAATTCCCTGTCAGAGATAGGAGTTATATTACTGAGTTGCTTAAAAGGAAAAATGAGCGGTGTTTCTGTTTAGAAGTTAATAGGCATATTGTGTGATGAGCAGTGCCCAAACTTGTGCTGGGGTTTGTAGGAAAGAGCAAAGCCGAGTGGCTTATTGGCCAGGGACACAGTCACTTCTTAGCTCATGGGTAATCTCAAACCACTGTTCCTTTAATTAAAATGTTAAGGGAATAAGTATGCCTTATGTGTAAGAAAAAGCTTTTAAAATAATTTTTAGGAAAGGATATTCTGCATGGTAGAACACTGTAAATTACAGAATTAAAAGTATAGATGTGCTGAGTGCTCCCTTCCTTCCTTTTGCAATTTCTGTTCTTCATTTTTTCTTCCCTGAGTACTTTTCTTTCAGTAATTGTCAACGAGTTTTTTGACCACAGGGTAAATATTTCTGGACTGAGTCAGGATATATTTAACTGGTACAAGCCAACCCTGTGAATGTAAATACACAGTTCAAGTTGGAGCTGTTCCTGAGCACAGATAGATGGGTGGTCCTCTTGAGTCAGTCACAGCAGAGGGATTCAAAAATACTGTGTCCAGAGTAAAGCAATCACAACTTAATGGACAAATCTGATGGACATCAATAGCGGCTTAGACATGAAGACCTGAGACAAACTGTCAAGTAGTACACATCAGCCTTATAGTCCAATTATTTGATGTAATGCCATGGTTAGTAGTCAGGCCCAGATAATATGGTTAATTAATACAATCAAAAACATCACAAGACCTTATAGCTCTTCCACATTCTTCTCCTTCCCCAGCTGCAGCTCCTTGCCCTGGAGGGAGGGACCTCCTGTTATCTCTGTAGCACCGGGGCCAGTATTGCTCCCTGTCCTCTTTCACTCATTGTCTCCCTTGCATCACCCACCAGCAGCATACCATCTCTACTGGGCGCTGTGCCGGCCATAGGTTGGATCTAGACAGGGGTGATGCCACAGCAATGTGCAGGGTGGTGTCCTGCAGGGCATCGCTGCGATGCAAACCCACCAGCTTACCTATCTGAGACACGGGGTCATCTGTGGCAGGCAGAAAAATCACCTCCCTCTATTCACCAGCCCTTCCTGCCTCATTTATGCTGATCCTGCCCAAAGGAAGAGTAGCTCAGAAGCAATATTTAAATTTAGAGAGCTTGTGGGGAATTAGGAAGCAATGTGACTTCTCAGCTTCATGCATTACCATAAGGAAAGGGCACAGTCTTCCTCTAATGACTTTTTTATGTGCATAAAGCAATGTCACAAGGGTTGTGGCACACCAACAAGAACAGCATTGTGCTCCTGTTCTTGTTCATAGCCCACCATTGGTGGGGTTTGGGAATGAGCTGCTCTCTCCCACCTCCAGTGAATTCACATGGGAAGGGGGTTCTTGTAAAGAGGTGGGTGTTCCCATTGGTCCAGAAATATGTGGTGGCAGCTTTGGGGAGGTTCTAAGATAACACACACTCCAAAACCTGCTGCAGATTCTTTTTCTGTGGTTGTTGGAGTAACGTGATGTGTGGAGGAAGAGATTTGTGTTTGGGATGTGTGCTGACAGAGTTAGGTCTGTGATGTTTCCACCTTCCAGACACAATCCCACATGAGTCTTCATGGTAGATAATTCTCCTTAGTAAAGCTGCCAGTTCTTCTCATACTAGCAAGTAAATGAATGAAATGTTGTTGTCTGTTGTTAAAGAAACGAGCCAAGATTTTGAAAGGTGACTTAATTTTGGGCACGTGCCACTTGTTCAGCTGTGGGATTTGGGTTTCCAGTCTGGGGTAACAAATATATCCCAAAGGATGTATCAGTCTGGGAAAATGAAAGGAGAAGGGAAAGGATAAAAAAAAAAAATGTGGTTTTGGAATATAAATAGACTGGAAATAGTCACAGATTGCTCAGCACAGGGCATGATCCCAGCCACTGAAATGAATGTCTTTCTAGTGGTTTCAGTGGAAGAAAACTATGTGCGGTAACAGGGTTTTGGGTCTGAGATTTATTTCTGCTCATGTTCCCTCACATACATCAGTGTTTTTATGAATTCTTGAACACTAATTTAAGGGTAGGCTTTAAAACTCTTTTCCTTTATTTGCCAGCCAACAACATCTGCTTCTATGGGGAATGCTCCTACTACTGCTCGACTGAGCACGCCCTGTGTGGAAAACCGGATCAGATCGAAGGGTCTCTGGCTGCTTTCCTACCTGACTTGTCTTTAGCTAAAAGGAAAACCTGGAGAAACCCTTGGAGACGTTCCTACCACAAGCGCAAGAAAGCAGAGTGAGTAGTGGTGAGCAAAGGGCTCACCAGCCGCAAAGGGCAATACGAAAAGAAAACAGTGCTGCAGTTACTGCCCTTGCCTGATCTAAAGTGTTGAGGCTTAGGAGAGCATCTGCATTTCTTCAGCGGGTCCAGCTCCTGGGAAGGGACAGAGTACTTACACTCGCAAAGAGCTCCAGATTATGGTCCCTAACCTGACAGGACCTTCAATGACATAATTCCCTCATGGGACAGATACCTCCAGTGGCTTTGACAGGATGCAGTGGGACCTGTCTAAGTCCTATCCAAGGGAGAAAGATTCACTGCCATCAGCAGCCCTGAACAAGTCTCAGATATTTTCATCATATGACTGATGGCGCAGCTGATCTCCTAAATCTTAAAGCTACTAGCCAGATAGTTTTCAATCTTGTGATTTTCTTCCTTTTCCTTCCTCAGTCAAACGTGATACAACTAGATCTTTGCAAAATAACTTTTTTTCTTTAACACTCAGTAAGCTTTGTATGTCACATAAAATATGAAAATATTGGCTTTTACAGATGGGAAGTTGATCCAGATTATTGTGAAGAGGTTAAACAAACACCCCCATATGACAGCGGGACCAGAATTCTGGATATAATGGATATGACAGTTTTTGATTTCCTAATGGGTATGTTTCATCTCCTTCAAAAATTAAATGCAACATTTAATTAGAATAAGAACCATTTCTTTCTACACTGCTCTGCATAGATCAGCAGTTTGCTAAAGCATGGTTGAAGCTGCATTTACTGTATGTGCCGTTCTAGATGATTATGAGAAAATGCAGATTTAGATGGTTATGTATTCCCATCAGAGTAGATTAAAGGAACAAAGATGTTCAGAAATGTAGAGTCGTGATGAACGCAGGTCAGGCTAGTCTCCTTCACAACAGTTAAGGGCTTCACAGTTTGCTTTAGTGAGTGCTTTACCATGGTAATGTATGGCTCCTGGATGCACATGAGAGGACTGTTCATTATTGGCACACTCTTTTCAACCTGCAGTAGTACTCGCTGCTGCTTGCTCTACAAACTGTCAGAGGGAAAAAAAAAAAAAGAGTTGTTGCTTTGTCACAAAGGCAATTGTGCTTTGTGTCAGGATTTTTCTTTTCTGTTTATGTAACCTGACTGGAATAAAATAATTATTAACAAGCACATAACAGTGACCTATTCCAAGCCCACCCAGTGGTTAACGCTGAGACATTCTCATGCAGAAACCTGTTCTGCTGCAGCTAATATACCTGTAAGGTGCCAACATACATACTTGATCCTCAGACCCATGGCAGCATGGACATATCCTCTGCCATTGCCACTACTGAGATTTCTGCAATAGCCTGCAGCAGGAGAGGTGAAATTACAGCTCAGGAGCCATATGTGGCACCCAGAAGTGGCTCAAGACCCCCGCCATGAAGACAAAATTCATAGCTTGGCACTAGTATTCTGCACAATTGACCTTAAAAAGCAGCTAAAGTGTCTGCCTGCCACGGGTGCCCAAAGAGAGCTGTATCACTGCAGTAGCATCCTGATCCATATGTTAGAGCCATAATATCATTTTGGCTTGCCTGGCATCCAGAAATTTTATTAGAGGAAAAACATGATGTTTGGTCATGGTTCAAAAAGTTTAATACGATATTAGCAAAGTCATACGGATTAACATCCCTGCTTGAAGGATGCATTTTCTGCTCCCTAAGCTAAGCCTCACACCTGGCACGCATACCATGGCTGCATTGCACGCCATACTGACCCAGGGTTGGGGCAGCAGGGCTTGTTTGCACCAGTAAAGCTCTGCTGGTTTAGGACATAGCTACCTCACAGATGCCCAGGCTCCCCGCGCAGCTGAGATGCCATCGTACCTGAGAGGGATTTCCTTGGTGCACCCCAAGAGGGGTTGCTGGAGGGTGGGAATGTTCGTTTTTGTCTCCTGATGGGTTCTCTAGAGCTTAAGTGTAAAAGCTAGAGAGCTTGAAAACCTCCCAGAGGCATAACAGCCCATCTTCCAGTATTGCACACTTCAAGCTTTCCACAGTGGAAGCAAATGAGCCCAGTAGACCCGTTGCTTTCTCTGCCCTCCACAGCCATCATGTTTGGGGAGCACTGGGCTTCTCACTAAACCATAGAATTTGTATTGCCCTGACCTGCAGGCTCAGCAGCAAGCCAGAGTGAGAATGGTCTTTTTTTCTCTTTATTCCATAGGTAACATGGATCGACATCACTACGAAACCTTTGAGAAGTTTGGAAACGAAACATTTATTATCCACTTAGATAATGGAAGAGGGTAAATACCTTTAATTTTTCTGGTGAAAAAAAAAAGAAAAAAGTCTTTAAAACAGCCTTTGTCATGTTCTTGCTCTTATCTTTACATAGGTTTGGAAAATATTCCCACGACGAACTTTCCATATTGGTGCCTTTAAACCAGTGCTGCAGGTACATTTCATCCCTGGAGTTGTTTCCCATTTTATACAGTTGTTTACATTAATAGGAGTGAAATGTTCAAGTGAATCTTTCATTGCATAGCATGGAGAAGAGATGTTATGATCCGTCCCAGTGAGCCTGACCTGAGCTAGACCTGAGCATTGGCACTAACACTTTAAGTGCTTTGTTGAGATCAGAACCTTGCAGGAACATGGCTGTGAGCTGTTGTGAGAGACTCTTTATTAAGACAAAATACGTGTCCCATTGAAGTCACATGGCAAGACTCTTCCCAGCTTGTTCAAGTGCTTCACAATGGTTTTCCACAGTGCCCATGGCCAGGATTTTCAGAGAGGACAGGTGATATTTAGAGTTCCAGCTTTGCACAGCTGGGACGCAGGGTGAGCCCTGTGCCTGCGAGGGCTCTGGGCACCCCTGCAGTGTGAGCTAGTGGGAGCCTCCACTGCCACCACCCACGCCCCAGCTCAACGCCATGAGGGTGAGCTAGCAGGAGCCTCCACTGCCACCACCCACGCTCCAGCTCAACACCACATGCATTGTGTATGTCAGTGCCGAGGTGGACGTGACCCCATGAATGCTGCACCAGATCCAGTCGGTGCCTTACCCAGCCGAGGAACATGAAGGCTGTCTGCACTTGGCTGTGGAGCTGTGTTCCAAAACCTCCCCACCTTTAAGGGCTCCCAAAGATCACTGGCTAGGTGACCACGCCAGGTCTCATTAGGGCTGTGACAGTGCTTGCTTCTCATCGTTTCAGATCACATAATAAGGTTTTTATGCTGTTAGCGCTATGCTGACTATAAGCCTTTTAGCCCTGTCAAGATCAAGTGATGAATATACTGATTTGCATTTTTTTTTCTCCTTTTTCTCTTAGAATAAGGAAGTCTACCTATCTGCGATTACAGTTGTTAGCCAAGGAGGAATACAAACTCAGTCTCTTGATGAAGGAATCTTTACTAAAAGATAAAATAGCTCCCATTCTCTACCAGCCTCACTTGGAGGCAATGGACAGGCGGCTGCGGATTGTCCTCAAGGCTGTTAGTGACTGTATAGAAAAGGATGGTTATGACAATGTGGTTGAAAATGACTTTAACACTGATGTTAACACTGTTACGACCGAGAGGTAGTGAAATCGCAAGACTACGTTTTTACCAGCCAAGTAAAGAAGATTCAAAGGGGGGGTTGGGGGGAGGGAGGGGGGGAAGTCTTGCAAAAGACTGTATATGCCACTTTGTGAATTCAGTGAATTCAGAAATGAGATATAATTGTTCCCAAAGTAGGTAAAGTGTAGACTCTGCAAAGGCTTAGTTCATTAAGAAAAATAAGTCTAATGTGATGCTTTTCGTTAGTTCCTCAAGAGAGATTATGAAAAGATTCAGAAAGTACTCAGATCATTGACAGACTGTCTGATAGCAAAACACCTCCTGTCCTTTTTGTATAGAAAGGAGGCCTTTACTTAATATTTTGTATTTATATATGGTATATCTATGAAAACCCAGACCTACCTACCAAATTTAACTAAGAGGGACGGCATAGTTATGTGACTCACACTTTATTTGTGGTGACAAGTCCACTTAGTATTTTGTGTTAACCCTTTAAGTGCTCTAATCCACTGTATCTTATTTAAATTGAATGCTTTTTTCCCCCCAGCTACTCAGCATTTAAAGGGTTAAGGCATTACGAACTTTTAAAGGCAAAAAATAATAATTATTATAATATAAATAAATACAGTGGTTACCGGAAGGGAATTTCACTAATTGTGCATTGACAGGAATACTTGAATGTTGGTTTTACAAAGTGATGTAAAATGACAAGTTGTACTATTTGTCCATAAGGAGCTGGCAGCTCTTCTCTTTCTAGACTATCATAGCTGAGCTGCTACTTTTCAACTTTGCTTTTGATAGTTTTGTGTAAATATATACATATATGGGTAAAAAGCTGCTTTCAGCAGCTCTAGGCTTACTTTTGCAGCATTTTTGTGGAATTGTTTGCAACGTGGTAAAAGTGCAATAAAGATATGGCAAGATGTGTAGCCATCGTGTCTAAATGGATTCATTTTTTACTGGAAATCTTGTTCAGAGCAAAGCTGTGCACAGTAGCCAAGCATTCCAGAAGCAGTTGTTTAAATTGCCGTCCCCTTTTGTAGCAACAGCAAGTCAAGCTAAAGTAGGGAACTGGTGATGAATACACATTACAATGCCGATAAGGACCATGGTGTGGAAAATGGCAAATCTTTCATGTGAAAGCATTGTTTTGACTGTCACTTCAGCATCCCTCCCTCTTGCAATTATAGCTGTAGAAACAAGCTGTAGAGCAACACCTCTAAAAGATTATGGCTTGACACACTGCCCAGAGGATTTAGATACATCGGTTCCTCTGACTTGGGTAGCACAACCCAGAAAATCTGAGCCTAAGTTATCTAGAATGATGATATTCTCAAACAAATAATTTTGAATCATGTGCAGCTGACTTCATGTAATATGTGTGGAGACTTTCAGCCCAAAAGCAAGTTATAAATTGAACGAGTGGCTGTATTTGACTTGTGAAAACACAGTGTGGTACGGAAGGACTCCCTCACCGCTCTTTTGGGTGAGGAGAGATTTTATTATGACAATATTCATCACAACTATAATTCAAAGCTGTCATTTGTTTCATTTTATGTCTTTCTTCTCAGGGATTTATAAACACATACTTTAAAAGCTTGTAGCCAGACAGACTAAAATGTAGGCATTTCAGCGTATTAAAATTATGAATGAGAGAAAGAGCTGCTGTGTAGTCTCATTCACTTCTTAGGTTGATATATTATCACTAAAAAAATGTCTTTTACTATTCTACTGCCTGTTTCAAATTCCCATGACTCTCACATAGATGGCACACAAAGACGACAAGAACATCTCAGATTATACAACTGTCCATGAACTTGGACAATTGCTGTGTTACCCCATGGCTTTTTTTCACTTGCCAAGCTCCCCTGTGATTGCAAGGATGTTCTCTGTAATGCAGTGCTTTCACTGCAGCTCTCTCTCCCCATTAGCCAAAACCCCCAAAACGTGGGATTGCAAAAAGACAAAGTGGGTGATATTATCCTTGCTTCATCCTTAATGCCTGGCTGTGGTTTCCCTGCAGGTGCAGCTTTTTTCTCCCTATAAGATTGTGCCGGGACAGCAGACAGGAGCTGTAAAATCACTCCCCTGGCACAGCTCTGCCCTCTGCTTCTGGGGTCAGGTCAGCCGCAGGCTTTGGGTCTGCAAACCTGGGTTTCGTTTGGGAAGCGGCACTTGGCAGCCCCTCAGCTGATAGAGGAGCAGGTACAGCAAAGGTCTTTGCTCTTTAGAAGCTGGGTTGTAGGTCAGGAGCTTCTGGCAGGGTGGTTCAAGCTGAAGGTCTCTGCAGAAGGCTGCCTAGTGCTGTCAGGAATATAAACTTACTGTTACAAACCCAGTTCTGTGTTTCTAGAAGCAGAATTAGTGGTGTTTCTGTAGAATAATTAACTAGAGGCTACTCATCCTTGCCATATTGTAACCAGCTCTGTAGGGGCTCCAGCTTCCTTTCCTGAACTTGGATGCTTCCCCTTGCAAGCTCTGTGCTTCAGCTTTCCAGACCTGTAAAAATTATTCTTGTTTCCAGTCCTAAATTGGACAGAGGAAAGCTGAAGGGGAGGCTTTTCTTTGGGATGAGACATGCGAGCATCTTGGAAGAAGGGCAGTATTAGCTAAGCAGGGAGAAGTTTCCTTTCCTCTCTGCTCTCTGATGAGAAATTAGGGTGAATTAACCACAACAGAGCAGTGCAAGCCTAAATACACCGCAGGGTGCTCAGGCAATGGACGGCAACAGTTGAGTTCAGGCCCTTCGCGTGGCTGGGAGAGCTGAGGACACAGGACTGATCTGAGGTTATTTCAAGAAGTGGAAGGGCTGGTTAATGGAACAAGCTGTGGAGTCACTGCTGGGCACCTACCAGGAAGCTCTGGTGTGTTTGCATTCATGCTGCCAGGCAGGTAGAGCTTTGACTCATGTTAATTTTCTAGGTGTTTGGGAAAGGAAAATAATTACTCCCCTGTTCCGATACTTCTTTTCTACGTGGGCAGGCGTGAGTGGGCATGATAGATGGGAAACTGGAGCAGGGAAGTGATCTTGTGCCTCTGCCTTTCAGCTCTTGAGGCTAAGACAGCCTTGAGAATAGCTCGGTACAGCCCAGGGAGGGGCAAGCCTCTGCTTTTGGTGTGCATCTGCATTGCACCAAGACAGAGCTAGCAGCTGGCCTGAATTTCTTCTCCTGAAAACTTCATGGGTTCTTGAGAGCCTTTAGGGAATGGGTGTTGCTCTCCCGGAGTGAAATGCATCCTTCTGCAGGCAAGGAGGGCTTTCCGAGTGATCGCAGCAGTAGATTATACCATTTGAGGGTGCCTTTGTGCAAGGGACGGCTTGTTCTTGGGGGTTCTTGTAGGGAGGACACCATGGGGTTGATGTGCAGAGGTCGCGCTTGTGACTGCGCGTGTGACAGCGGGCTACCACAGTGCGAGACGACGGCTCCGAAAGGGCTGTCGCTGTGCGTTAGGTCAGTAATCCATGAACTAAGGAGGATTAGCATGACATGGTGTAACATCTCTTTAGGAGTCCTACATAGCTTCCAGACAAAAAGATTTGCTCTAAGAAGAGAAATAAGTGTCAGAATCCAATTGGTTTGTCTCCGAATCTCAAAAACAGGTGCAGCAACAGCACCTAGGCAATGACTTACCAAGAAAACTGCAGCAGTCTATCAGGGGCATAACATGCTCAGCACAATAAATAACAGATAAAAATAGATATTGTACTTCTAAAAGCACCTAATGACAGCTGTATCTGACAGCCTAGAATAGCTTACTGTATTCTCCTGAGTAATTTGGAGGAGAGCCTCATTTTGCTTTGCTGTTTTTCTGTTATTTAAGCATCAGAGGAAATTCACACAAATTAAAAAAAAAAAAAAGCTCTTATTGTTTGAATTGGGTATCACTGTTGTGATCAGCAGTCCCAGACAGAGCCCGTGGTGTATGTACAAGCTGCGAGCCTGGCGGAGATTGCAATGTAAGCAACAGCAAGAGGCGTTGCATAGGAGGGGGGAACCTGGGATTTCAGCCTGACTGTTGCCATCGGGCACTGAACTGAAAATGAAGTTGTCTGATGTGGGCACTAAAGGGAGGAGTGCCCAAAGGGTGTTCTGGTTCCTGCTAGTGGGTCTGTACAAGGTACCTATAGGTGCAAGGGGGCTGTCCTGCTCTCTTCCATTGCAGCAACTAGATTGTCCCCTTAAGACATCCAAACTCCACCTGAAGACTGCCCCTGCATCAAGGCTTTTGTGGACCCAGCCTAAGCATAACAAGTTTCCAGCTTGGAGCTGGACATACACTAGAGCCTTGATAATTTTCATCCCGATGGAGCAAATTTTCTCCTAGTACTGAATGTATGACCACAAATTCATTTTCCAGAAATTATTCCAGATGTTGGTTGTTTCTATGGACTTCCTTGCCAGTGGTTGTTTACTAAAATATTTGGGGCTCAATATGCAGAAAAGAACGCTCAGAAGGAAGATTCTTTTTAAAATGTAAATTGAGTGGTTTAGGGAAATACTGAGTTGCCTGGGTATCCTGGTTTCAGCTGGGATAGAGTTAATTTTCTTCTTTGTAGCTGGCATAGTGCTGTGCTTTGGATTTAGTATGAGAAGAATGCTGGTAACACACTGATGGTGATCGCATCGCTTGTTTTTCCTGGGGTTTGTTCCTCTTTTTTTCTTGTTTTCCTTTTCACTACAATTTATTATTACTGCTATTATTATAATTATTACTTTTATTATTTTATTTTATTTCCATTATTAAATTGTTCTTATCTCAACCCACAAGTCTTCTCACTTTTACCCTTCCAATTCTCTGTTCCATCCCACCGGGGAGGGAGGGTGAGTGCGTGGCTGTGTGGTACTTGGTTGCTGGCTGGTGTTAAACCATAACACTGGGACAAGTTTTCACATGGAATTTCAGGTTCTTGCCAGTTAGAAGCTTCTGGATTTCTTAAGAATATTTTTTTATGCTAGAAGTGATTCATAGGTAGCCTCCAGCCTAACTCAGTCTGTGACCAGATCAAACTGAATTATCCGCTTGCTTCTACATTTGAATCTGTAAAGTACCAATCCAATGCTTTTGGGGGCTGTCTAGGAAAATATTAAAAGCAATTCCATTTGGTGGGTCAAAAGACCTGAGCACTGAGGTCAGACCAGCTATGGTCATGGGTGAAAATTAGGCATAAGCAAAAAAGAGGCTACTGATTTGGCAGTACCAGTACCTCTTTCTCTAATGCAAGGTCAGAGCAGAAGTTTGTGTCTCAAGATTGTCTTCAAGAGCTGCTGGAATATGTGCTATCTGCTTCTCCATCTTTTTAGACATATTAAATCCTTTCCAAGGTTTTCCATATATGCAACTTTGATGTAATTAACATGAAGTAGTAAAGGGATTTTGAGCACGATGAGGGGAATGCCTGCATTTGTATCCAATCCACTGTTTGAAGACATGCACTGGGAGATCAGCTCCTCTCTTTCCAATGACCTTCATACATGATCTGCCCCTCTTCCCTGTCAGAAGTAGCATGTGTTATGCCTTGAATCTTGCTCAGATATGGGCCCAAACCTAGCAGCTTGCAGATGGAATTGGCAGCTTGAGCTAAAGCAGAATATCTCGAAATTGTAGGTGTCAGATCAGAGCACTCTCCGCTTCTATGAATGTGGGAATCTGGGTCACATTGTGCCTTGGCCACAGTAATGAATGGCATTTGGATCCCTACATAAATTCCTCTGCCTCTTCTTCTAGAAAGGTGCTCACTGATTGACAGGCATATGTACAAAACAACCTACATGCTTTAGTTGACCCTGACATAACTTCAAAATACATCCCAGGGTGACTTAAGATAGATCCTACCCAAAAGACAGACAATTTAAAATCTCATCCCTCCAGGTGCTGTACTAATGCCAGCCTTGTGTCACTCCAGAGGTGGTTTCTGGGAGGCTGCTGAAATGTAGTGATCTCTGTACAGTGGCGTTGCTCGCCGGAGTACCTGGGTGCCTGCAGAAGGTGCCATAAATCAAGCGAGGACTACAACCCGCGTGCATCTTCTGAATCCTCATGCACAGCTAAATGACAAATGAAAGTTAAAGCTGACAGCAAAATGTAAGGATTGCAGCTGAGGAAGCTGAAGTGGGGGGAAAACAAGAAACCCAAAATGACAAACGCAAGTTGATGGTCAAATCTTTTCTTGCAGACACATACATAAGCCAGGAGCAGCACTTACTGCTCTGATCTCAGGCTGAGCTTTGGAAACGGAGGACAAATCCTTTTCTGATTTGTAAACTAAGCAAATGAGGCGATCCAAAGTTGCAAGCGGCTTTCCTTCTAGCATGTCTTAGTCCTTCACCATAATAATTTGTGTAACCTCTTAGAGTAGCACCAGGAATCTTTGCCACAGACGGCACTTCATAAATAGTGATGATAAAAGGCTTTTCTGGTTAGTCCATTGCGTGAAGTTTGCTTCATTTTCCAGACCAAATCTGAACCCTTTCTGCTGATTTTTAAGCAACTCCTTCCTAATCAGTGAAGTCAGTGAGAGTTTTACAGAAGCAAAATTTAGGCCTATTATCTTCTTGCACTGCCCCATTTGCAGATGAATAGTTTCTCTGACTTTCTCACGGCTTTCTTAGCTATAAGCTTAAATAATTTATTATTATTGTTTATCTTTTCTCTATATTTCTAGCTGTTTGCTTCACTGATTTGCACTGGATTTCCATTTTTAATGGATGCTTTTTTAGCCTGAATAAACTCCAAAATTCATTATTTATAAATTGAGGCATCTATAGCCAAGCCTTTGCCTTGTAACTGGAGCTTCGTTGAAATGCTGGCAGTGTTCTTTAGACTCAACTGTTTGCAGCAAGTTCCCTTACAGTGGCCATGCCTACAGAACCCTCACTTTGTGACACGTCTAGTAGCCTTCAATAGGAGCTTGTGTGATAATTCCAGTGAAATCACTTATTCCTCCAGAGTCTGCTCGTAAGAGCCTGTCCAAGTGCTTTACCCACATTGTCCATCAGAGGGCTATATTTGAGGACATCTTTGCTCTATCTGTACCTGTGCAGAGGAAGACACTGCCTCTGTACGCATAGAAAAGCCTTGCTGAACTTTGCTCCTTAAATTCAGTACAGCAAACCCCTTGTTTTCTTCATCAGGAGGGACTGCAAGTGTTGTTGGCACAAGCAACCCACTTGTCTGGTGTAAGAAAAAAACAATTCTTATTGACTCAGTACCTACAGATCCTCCTGGCTTCAGCTGTTACCCTGAAAGTTGCGCTGAAACTGATGTTGTGGTCCTTCAGCCTTGCTCTAACACCAAGGTGTTTGGAGGGGGTGGTTCTGCCATGGTAGCTGTTTTGCCTTTTTTCCTCCATATGTTGGCAACAGATGAAGTAAAAAAAAAAACAACTAGAAATTCAGCTGTCTGAGTGCCCCTGCTCCCTTGCTGTCCTCAAGGCTCTTAACAGCCATTCGGAGCAGGGTAAGCACGAGGAGCCTGTTGGCTGTCTCCAGGTTTGATGCAAGAAGTGGAAGGAAGCTCTTCTCTCAGAAGAAGCCAAAATGAGGGTAGAAAACTGATGCTGTGGCCCAGGTGTTTGAATGCTAGCTCTAGCGGAAAAGTGGTATTTGTAGTATTCAGTCCCCATAGTGGATTTTTTCACCTCCTAAATAGACAATGGCAGAGCCATCTCACAAAGCCTCCATGCTCCCCAGAAATGACCACTGTTTTCCTGCTAGAGGACCGAATCTGGTGAAGTTAATGGAAACCTTCCCAGTGATTTCAGGTTTCTTTGGGTCCAGCCCAGAGCAGCTGCAGAGGGCCAGCGGCACAGGGCTGCTTGCCTGAGCTGCTGACAAACACCCTGGAAATAAGGATGTTAAAAATTAAAAGACCTTAATGCTTGTACCAGTGTTTTATTTGGCCTGGTGGTGGTACATGTGGTTCCTGGTTAAAAAGTAACCCCTTCGCTATTTACACGGGGCTCGGTTTTGCAACAGGTGAAAATAAATGTTACCTACCAAGGAGGGAGGCTAAGAAATCAGAAGAAAAATAGATGGACCATACAGTCCTGTGCAGCCTGCAGGCAGGATGCAAACCAGCTGGCAGGCTGCTGCATATTTATGAGAGCATCTCACACATCCTCACTCTTATTAGAGCATCCTACCTCACACCTGTCGTGCTTAATTAGCATTTTAACAGGTTCAGACACTTATTTACCAGGTCTCCACACTGTGCACCCCAGACTGGATGATTCAGACGTTGAGGGCTGGCGACTGGCAGGTATGTTGCCTGTCTAGCAGCATCCCACAGCAGCCTGAGAGACCATTCCTTACCCGTTCGCCTTTGTTGCTAGAAATTGGGGTGAACTGGCTGGTTAGTTGCCGCTTCAGCCAGGCAAGATTCTTGTTCGTTCATCAGCCTTCAAGCCCCCTTGCAGCAATTCCCCTAAGCCAGCACAGCGCAGAGGGGTGGGCTATCCGTGCTAGCTGGGCCCACCGTGCAGTTTTCAGCCTTTGGTGCAAAGCTGCAGAGGTACCAGGAATAGCACCTCTTGCTGCAACAAGGACCACTGAGGTTGTCCAGAACCCAAGTAAGTCTAAAAAGTGATATAAACCAAGGAAGTATGTGTAAATGGGACCACTATTTAAATCAAGCGGAGGAATTAAAAGGTCAGCAGTGCACCAACACCAGCTGGGTTTAAAGGGCAGGTCCTACTACCCCAGCTTTCGTGCTGCACTGGCACAACCAGCGCAGCCCTGATCCCCTATTACCAGGCACAAGGGGATGTCTAGCCTTTGCTGTAAATGAAGTCATTAAGAGGACTACAACATCACCCTGGTTACGAATCACATCTGCTTAAGAACATCACTTGAAGGAAAATACCAGCTACATCAATCTGTTAGCAAGTGGGGAGTTTGGTGCTACCAGGCACTTCAAAACCTATGCACTGGTGATATTTTCCTGGAAAACTGGTCTGATTGCAGCACTCAGAGGTGTTGGAACACATTGTGCAGTTCTGGAGCAGCTTTTGGCAGACTGTGGAAGTGGTATGTGCCACTTATTATGGACATAAGTCATTCTGTAGGGATACACCCTATAAGTGCTCTCCTCATGGCTTTCTAGCATCTGAATTACTTTGGCAAATAATGTATTTTTAGAACTACCTTCTGAGTCACTGAAGGGGGAAATAAAAGCTCATGATGTGGTCCGCTCGAGCAAGGAAAGTTGTTTTCCTTTCAGGGAAGGACCATGTCTGAGTTCCAGATACTTGAGTCAAGGCTGATGTGTGTTGTCCACGTTTATCACTGCTGCTTTGGACTTTGCTCAGTTTATGAAACCATGATCTGCAAAACGTGTTTGGAAGTTCAGCTAGCAGCCCCTTGTCTTCCTGCAGCAAGGAGCTGGGGGAGGCTGGATAATCTCCCTCCCCTGCATTTCTCAAGGCAACGGTTCAAAAGCATTTTTTTCTCTCTCTCTTTCAGGGAATGTACTACAGGGAGCTGCATTTTCTTCTTTCTCTGCACCATGTTCTAATTTGTAGGATGAGATTTGTGATAATTGAGTTCAGAGCTGAACACTGAGCCTTTTCCATATCCTCTGGGGTTTTCCTGGGAACAAGATGGATTGCCCAGTATGCTTCAGGCAAAAAATAATGAATGAATAAATAAGTACATTAATAACAGCATGCCTCATTTTGCCTATCTTAGAGACAGAGAAAGCTAATTCTTTAAGTATCAGGAATATGCTCATTATGCAAAAATGGCAGAGCAGATGCACATATTCATAATAAGTATATTAAAAATATCAGCTTAGCTCCTAGAGGACAAGTGCAAGTGCAAAATTGGGTGCAATTATATTTATCTTCCCACCTATGGTGTGCTCTTACTTGAATATGTATTTGTTTGAGCTGGCTGTATCTAGAAGCACAGTTTCCTGAGACTGAAAAAGCAAATTATAGTGCCTATGATACTTCTTATCAGAGGCTGGATCCAAGGTCCCCTGAAGCCACTAAAAAGGCCCTTTTTGTGTTGGGCTGGCTTTGCATTCAGGCAAGGGCTGGTCTCTGGCACAGCCAGTGCTAAGTGTGTGTTAATAGCAAGACAAAAGAGCAGAGGACACAATTCAAGTGGAGCTGTTCATCATAACTACCATTGAATCAAACTAAAATGACAAACTGATAATTGGATGTCCTTGCAAGGACCTCACAGAGCCAGAGCCCTGGGTAGGGTCCCTTTCATACACAGAAATAAATCAGACAAGAATGCTGCTGTGGGCAAAGAGATTAATTCTTGGCACGAGCATGAACAATAAGCAGAAATAAGAATTGCTCAGGAGACCACTGGCCTATGCCTGGCTGCTGTCATATGCTTGGTGCTTGTGAATGGAAGAAGCTGCTCTTTCCTACCCTTAAAGTAGCATTAAACACTGTTGAGGTCCTACATGCCCAGGTTTATTAAAAGACTCTGGTGGCGAAAACCTGCTTGGGCCTAAGGCAACTACTTCAATAGAGAATTTTAATGTTTTTCCTTCAGCAACAGACAAAATAGAGGTGGAGATGTAGGACTAAACCCAAACAAGGACAGGGACATTGGGAAGAGACCTTGAGAATTGCCCCACCCAGGCAAAGAGGATGGACAAAGTCTTCCACTGGAAATTCAGCAGCAGGAATGTCCCACGATATAGTCAAAATTCTTTTTAATTAACAGTAAAAGTGGGAACTGTATTCTCCTGAAATCCCAATCCCTGCCCCATCTGGGAAAGTGGAATTGGTTTTGAAAAACTAAACAAAGTGATTATGAAAAATAGCACTCCAAAGACCCAAATCTCAATGAATAGTAAGAAAAAGTTTTTCTTTCACAGGGGAAAAATTAACGAGAACAAGATGAAACTGCTGTCACCCCCTGAGTGTTTGGGCCCTTCCCAGCCCTGCCCCGTGTGACTGATGCCGGTCGCAGGCGGGTTTGCTCAGCCAAGGCACCATGCACATAGCAAAGGATGGAGTTTGCATGGATTTTGTCTGGGGATTTTTTCCCCCCCTTTAACCGACCCCGTTACCCTGATTCCACTGGAGAAGGCAAAGCCTAAGGAGCAGCACGTCCGTGTCCGGATGGAAGCAGAAAGCAGCAGGGCTTCCCACAGCCCCTTTCTCCTGTGGGACTGCAGGGTGTAACCTCAGCCAAAGTTCCGCTCCTGCCCAGCTCGACTCTTCTCTTACAGACAACGACTCTGCCAGAGGAACAGAGCCGCTGCCTGCCTATTCCAGGGTGCTATGTAATATCTATTGGCTGAAAATCTGCTTTTCAAGCTTTGGTGAGCCGGGATTAATTGCAAACCATTTGGCACTGCACGTTCCCGCTTGGCCCATTTTTTCAGACACATATTAGGTGTGATCTGAAGCCAGCACTTTTTCCATATTTCTTTTGCAGTACCAACAATAATTCTCTTACTTTTTTCCTCTCTCTCTCAAGCAAACAAGTTAATAACTACATTTGCACTTCCATTATCCCTAAAATAAGTGCAACTCCATAATTTGAGAGTTGGGATATCTTTAATTTTATAACAAGCGTGGAGTTAACAGGTAAAAGCAGGCAAAACAAATTTCAGCATTGTGAAGAGTGCAAAATTCAGCATCTGTGGCTCTAATTTTATTTCTGAAATGAGTGTCGAAACCAGGGTGATGGATACCAATAAGACTCTAGGGCAAGAATGCTCGTTAATTATATGAAGAGAAGAATCCCTGTTAAATTATTCCAGGGTTATCGTAAATATATCCAGAAATAACATAAGACAATGTCAGCTGCAATCATTAGCAGAGCAACCTGTGTGGAATAGGAAGAAAAAAAACCCGCTGTGCTTCTGGGACTATTTTTATTCCTATAAGGAAGAGTTTTGCAAGCACTTTCATCCTCTCCAGCATACAAGAGGAAAAGTTGTCTGCCTTCCAAGATTTAATGAGCAACGCTTCTGAATACTGCTATGGACTTAGAGGCAGTTTAATGGATATGGTGCCAGTGGAAAGTCATCGTTGTCCAACCTGAAAGAAAATATGGCTTAAATAACAGAAAATCTAACGTTCAGGATTGTGACTGAGGAACACAAAAGATGAGTCCTGTCACAGGACGATGAAGCTGACACAGAACTGCACCTTCAAGGCATTCAATTGGGTCTAGTTCTACCCCATAAGGCGTCTGGTGACTTGGGTCAAGCCCTGGGTACATTTTCTGTTGGGTCTGCTGGGCCAAATCCTGATCTCTCTTGATTTGCATATTGGCATAAAAACAGATGGGATTTGTCAGAAGGGAGAGACCACGGTCGCAGGCATCTGAAACAGGCTGCCGTCCTTTACCCAAGGTGGAAGGGGGAGAGGAGAGTGCAGCTGAAAGCCAGTTTTCTAAAAGAAAATGAAGCAAGATATATTTCTTTTCGCCATCTATTCTTGATTTCCTTACTTAGACGGAAACAAAGACAACAACACAAATAGAGAGTGTGACATTTAGCTGAACAAAAAGCAAGATGAACTAAGCTGCTAATTATACCTCCTATATGAAGACAAAAGACATTTTCCAAAATAACTAAATATTGTACATTTATCCATAATTAAGACAGGATATTGCCAGAGCGGAACACGAAGGTAAGACAACAAAGAAAGACAGGGAGAGAGGGTTTTTTTATAGCTGGGTTTTTTTGAAGATTGTTAAAATTGCCACCAGAAATATGCTGAAAAAGACAAGTTTGTGGGCAGAAGCACCACAGAATGAGGAAGAAATGCCACAGGAAGGAAGAAGAGTAATTCTAGGAGTAAACAGCTACTTTTAGAAAATATCATCTGGCCTGAATACGAGTTTACCATATATTGTGACTCAAAAGGCTTTTTTCCACTGAATTCCCGCTTGGCTTTGTTAAAAGTTGAAAACCTTAACCTGACTCAGTTAAGGTCACACCCCATGATTAATGTGCACCTTCATCTGGAGCCAACAGTTACTGGGTAGGAGAATGTCCAGTTCCAGAATTCATCTCGATTCCTCCTGTGATCTTATGACATCACTGCATTTTTTTACCTCAGTTTGTCCACCTATGGAAACTTGCAGGACCCGCCTGCCTTGGGAAATGCAGGGGTTAATCTGTTCGCTAATGCACGTGGAAGATAAAGCAGTAGGTAAACACCAGGAGTCACACCACAGTAGATGCTAAAAATCTGATATTGCTTAAAATCAAAGTTGGCAGGACATGGACAACAGGAGTAGAGGAGATGCCTTCTGTATTTTTCATGGAAAAGAGCCTGGGATGTCTAAAATGAGCAGAGAAATGAACTATTTTTGGTAACAGAAGGAAAAATACATTAATAAGCAGCTTTGCAAACCATTTATACTCAATCTTCTAATTATCCACAAACACTGGAGGTGGAAAGCTGTCTTCTGAAATACATTATTCTCTATCAAAGATTGTTTTCTTCAGGGCTTTCTGTGATATCAGTAGGAAATCAGAAAATGAGAGGGAAAACTATTAATAGATATAAACATCAATCAGGCTGGAAAACAGGCCAAATGAATCTGATCCTTTGCGGGAAGGAGGCAGGCTTTCATCCCTACATCGTAGGCAACTCCCAAAGGATGAAGAAGTGAGCAGAGAAGGAAAAAAAGGCCAGATCCAGCTGAGGATTGCACGGGAACAGGCTTAGGCAGAGACTGTCCCCAAATGGCCTTGTTAGGGACAGAGGCTTTTTTCCTTAAATTTCCCCCAGAAGGATTTCCCTTTGGATAATAAAACTGTGCTGAGGACAAAACCAAGCAGGAACACCCCACACAAAGTGTTGTCTTGGGTCCAACCAGTGACAGTTCCCCATCCCCTTCCAGATGCAACATAGGGGACTGTCACTCTTTCGTCCCTTTTGTACGAAGGAGTCCAAGTTGCTAATGCCTCTCTTCACCCACCCAAGCCAGCAGCAAGGAGGGATCAGGCTGCCTAAAGAGGGATATGCCACCTCAAAAGTCTTTCACAGTTTATTCCGAGTTAGTGCGGGTTTTAATAACACCCTTTGAGCATGATCATGATGGGGGGGTGGAAATGCATCCATCTGCAGACAAAGAAAATGAGGATGAAAAAGCTGATTTTTGGCTAGCAAATAAAGCAGCAGGTACTGATTCACAGGGTTCGAGGTTTCTCTGGAGGTTGCTGAGTGGGGTGTAGCACATCTGGGACATGGGGCCTGACTGATTCCTCTTACTCTGGTTTCACTGTGCTGCAACTCCAGTGCTTTCCATGAATTTTCCAGCTGATTTATCCAGCCACGCACAAGATTACAATTTTTTTCTTCATTTCTCTATGTAGTCTCAGCTAGTCCTCTGGAGCTCTGCTAGTGAGCGGCACTTTTACCCACAAGTGGCTCTCTGACTTGAAGAGCATTACCAGCGCAAAGAAAGCCCTCCTTACACTGAAGTACTGGATATTGCAACGCAATCTTGCATTAAGCGAATTATTTGAGCTTGCTGAGTTTTCCAACACCAGCTGGGAACACCCTTTATACTGGTGCTGCTTTGGTGAACTGGTGGCCACCAGTTTGGACATTCGAAGTCAGATGTCCATGGAAATTCTCCGGTTGCTTCCATTCAGCCACCCACTCTTACCTGCAGAAGCGGAATATCCACACCACTGCACAGACATGGACAGGGCCATGTAACACACACACATGCTTTATTATGGTTTAAACACTGCTTATCCCCTCCTCCAATCCCCTGCACAGCAGAAGTGTAAAACCACAACCTGCCACAACCTGCTTTTGAATGCCAGTGCACAGAACAAATTGCATATTCCAGCATGGGTAGAAAGAGGGAGAAAAACTTCAAGGAGTCAGAGTACTCTCAATTAGCAGTTATCTCCAGCAGCTTGTCTGATTAATGGCTACATCTCATACTGTGCCTATATAATAGGTGCAGGGAAGGTGCTTTAAACGTGCTTTGCTCCTAATTACTGTGGAGACTGAAACGGTGGGTATCTCTTGTTAGAGTAAACATCTTCTGTGTCCTTCCCCCAGCTCAGATCTATGCAAGTGTCAATGCTGGACCTGGGCAGGCAGACCACATACAGGTGGGAGCGTAGCAAGTACCAGCTGGCTGGTGCCAGCAGGATCCTGGACATGATGGAGTTGGGTAAATTTATGTGCTTCCATCAGCACTCAGCGTCCTCAATTCTGCCCTGCACCAGAGTCTCTCTGCCTTCGTGGGCCAGACCCCAGCTTTTTTGCAGCTGATCCTCAAGTTACAACAGCACTGATCTGTCATGCCAAGCTCAAGCCTTCCCAGAGCCAGAAAGCTGCTACAGGTTGTTGAAACACATTAGTGCCTACAATGTCGCACTTCAGACCCACTTTGTGCCTGAACTGTAGTCCCATTCCCCATTCTGCTACAGACAGTGACTTTGGACACATTCATTTATTGTGTCTTTGCAACAGAGCTGAATCAGAAATGCACACGCTTGTGTCTTGGCATAGCTTAGCTGCAGTGTGAACAGCCAAACTGCACAACTGGACCTAAACTCTTGTGACATGATGTCTACCCCAGCTTCTCAAGAGCTTGTGCACTTAGCTTCTGCCTGCGATGTGCTGTAACTCTTTCCCAGTGAGTTGTAGGAAAACCTTGTCTCTACTTCCAAGGGAATGCATTGGAAGAACATTGAAAACTTGGACAACTTCAGCCTGCATCCTTGCTCCGTGGGAGGAAAGCAAGCAGCCCAACTGACTCTCTCTCAGCCCGCAGGAATCAGCAAGCCCAGGCTCAGCGCACCACCAAAACTGAGCGAAGTCAGACCTCGTGGTGTTGGCAGGAGGAAGGGACTTGGAGTTGCCATTTTGTTTGGTCTGCTGAGAAAATGGTTTGATACTCAGTGGACAATTTGCTCTGTGCCAAGTCTAGTTTAACTTCTATAGAGCTCTTTCTCATAGCTATATAGCAACAGGTCTTTGGAGTTGGTTTAGGTATTAGGACACACTGGTGCAACTTTCAGGCCAGACCAATCTGTTGAGCTGGTTTCAGCAAAGTGGGGCTCTGGCACGTCAGGGAGAGATGAGAATGACGTTGCTCCTTCCACTCCACCAAGCAGCTTCTTTGTTTCGGGCATAAAGGTGCCGATAATAACAGTCACCAGCCAAGAATTTGGAGATTGTTTCAGAAAAGTCACTCTACCAGCACCAAACCCATGGCTATAATATGAACAGGAATGCAACAACATTTCCCAATCACAGCTGAAATATATGAAAATTACAATCAGTTCACAGCTATCTGGGTGACCCTATTCTAAACCTTGCTTCCTTCTCCTCCTTTTCAGTAAGTTCACTTAATCGTACATTCACTGCAAAGTAAAGAAAGGTTTTAAAGTACATTTACCTTGTAAAAATATCAAATCTTCTTTAGAAATGAGCACTGGTGAATTATGAATGAAGGCATGCAGTGCTGAAAGTCCCTGCTTATACATTTTTAAATGTAGCCTTTCACTTCTGATAATACTTTTAAAAACCCACTGGACTAGAGCTTACAGTCTATTGCAAAACCCAGCCATATTCTTTGCCACCACGTCCCCTGATCTGAAGAAGCCCCAGCTGCTCCAGTCATGACGTCTCCCTCACAATCTGGAGAAGAGGCCAGCAGGTCTGAGCACAGGTCACTTCAAAGGGCAGGAGAGGAAGAATTCGTTGTAAATAGCAATTGTACACCGAGAAGAAAATGTAAAGATTAAAAAATTTAAAAAAAAAAAAAACCCACAAAAATTCATTCAGGCAAATTTCCAGCACCAGAGCTCTTATTTTGATGCTTTGCTGGGCAGGATGGTTGCTGGTGTGGACGTGCCCAACCCCACTAAGGAACATGCTTGGGCAAGCGGTTTGTCCAGCTCCCCAGACCTGGGCACAGGCTCAGATTTGATGTCTCCATCCCCAGCAGTGGCACATTAACCTGCCAGGTGTTGGAGGGGACATGTTACTTTGGAGGATGCAGTGAATTGCTGGAATGTGTGGGAAGGAACCCTTCAGCGCCAGCTTCTGAGCTCAGGTATGACATTGTGCCAACACAGCTGTATCGCACCCAGGTGGCAGCTGGGCCAGGGCTGGTGCTGGATGTCCTCAAATACTCACAGGTGCTGAAAGTCCTTAACAGTGTCCCAAGGCTCTTCTTTGCAAACATTGTTATTTTGTTCTGCAGGGTAAGAGACCTACCAAGCTTGAGATAAACAACTACATTCAAGTTACATGAACAAGGGGGCAAAAAAAACCCCCCACAACCCAGCTTATCCTTTCCTCTCACACACTGTCTCTATCAATCTTTCTTCAGAGACAATTTTCATTACTTCAGAGTTAAAGGCCAGGAGGGGAACTTAGACCTGATCTAAACCTCGTCTTCCTTAGGTCAGTGTCTCACCAGGTACCCCTGGACTGAGCCCAGTCATTTTCTGACCAAAGAGTTGGCTGAAAGGCAACTACAGTTGATTTGAAGCCATGAGGAAACAGCAAAGTGACCTGCTTCCCTTGGCATCTTCTCCTGACACCCTCCATTCAACATGGGTGCCTCCAGTCTGAACGTGTCGCTTCTTTGCTATATCCTTTTTCACCACGTTCTATGTATCCTACAGTCACGTTCCCTTGCAACCTTCCCTTCAGCTAAGCTTTTTCAGTTTGGCAGCACCAGTCTCTTCTGAGGTCCTATCAGCCCTGCCAAACCCTTTAACACATGAACAGTGTTGTCAGTGGTGGCACAGGTGCTTGGTCAGAAGCAAAACGACTTTTTCCTATGACCTACTCTCCAGCCCAGCCATCAGACCATATCTAGGCAATTACCAACGTTGTAAACCTAGGCCTTATCTAGAAAATCTGTTTTCTATTTGTTTAGCATTAATTATAGTCCTGTCTGTGTATTTTATCTTTGTAGGATTCACTGTCCACCTCTTGCATGACACAATGCCCCACCAGCGGGAATGGCTGGCCCCATTCAAGCACTGACATAGCAGTAGCATCCTTATAGTCCTGGAATTTACCGCATTCAAGCTACCCAAAAATGAATTCTCATGGGCCAGAGACTTCCTTGCCCAATTCTTCTGGGATGCTTAGTGGCGAGAATAATTAAGTCTGATTTTTTCACTAGCAGATGATGCCTAACATTTTCCTAGCTGGGTGGACCAGGAGGTACCAGCCAAGCTCGTGCGAGAAGACAGCTGCTTTCCAAATACAGGAGGTATCTATTGGATACCTTTCCTTTTCCCATGACTGTGGCAGCTTCGGTATCTCCACCTATATCAGGCTTGTGATGTTGCTAGGATGTTTTTGCTTAAAAACAAGTCTCCTTTTTATTTTCCTTAACCCTTCTTGTCCTGGATTCTTGGATATATCTCTCCCCCTCACATTGATTTTCTGGACCACGAGTTTTTGGATTTTAAGAATTGGCACATTTCTATTTCCATTTTCTTTCCTTCTTTTTTTTTTCAATCAGTTCTACTTGACAGTGATCAGCTTTGTGAAATATCTCCTTTGCAGCACGGCATATACACTACTGGTTTTGTTCACTAAAAATTTGCTGCCAGGAACCTGTGGTTCTGTGCTATAAATACCCCAAACCACTAAACCAGGTCTCTTTCTCAACTCTGTGATATTTCCCTGTCTGACCTCTGAAATGCTGTGCATTTCCTGACACAGACTGCTGGATTTAAAAAAAAAAAAAAAAAAAAAAAAAAAAAATAATCAAATAGAATGGTTTAGGTAAAAATATCTCAAGGTACAATACAGTACAGTGCACCAGGTTTTAGGAAATACGCATATACCATATGGATCTGGCACTCATCCCAACACTTAAGGGAATTAGCAGCAGTGCAGTGTTCCAGTTCCCAGTCATTGGCAATATGCCCTCCTGTAAATGCAATTAAAAAAAATCTCTGCCCAGAAAAAGGAGACCCCAATCAAAGCAAATGACAGCCTTTTCTCAAATTTTTTATCAGACTGCACCATCTAGAGGGCGGCAGCAACATCACCCAGCCCCAGCTCCCAGCTGCTGCTGCAGGGGTACCAGTGCTGCATGGATATTTCTGTCTCCCTGTAGAGCATCTGGGACCTTCCCCTCCAAGGGATTAAGGGGGATTTGGTCCCGAGCAGTGAACAGCAGCTGACCCTGAAGGAATATACAGCAAGGGAGCTTTGCTTTTGCTCGCCTGGCATAGTCTCGCTGTCCCCATAGTCAAACTCGCATGAGCCCATTTGGGTCCCCCAGATAAGCACAGTGGGGCAAAGCTGGCAGAGAGCCCTGCCCTGCATGAGGCAGAGGGGAGCAGCAGCAGAGTGGGCTCTGCACTCCCTTGCTGCATCCCTGTGCCCTGCCAGATCCCCGTGCTTCAGTGCTGTGGCCCCGGGACACAGCCAAACCCTTTCTGGGAACATTCTCGTGGTGACAACCTGCTCCCGCATTGCAATACTGCCAGTTTCTAAATGCACTTGGACACCACAGCTTGAACCCAAATTCCTGTCGACAGCCTTACGTAATGCAGGTCTTACTATGATTTCATTAGCTCCACTGGATTAGTTTCCTCAGAATGGACAGATAATTTCTTTCTTCTGAATATCAAGGATTTTCAGCAGTTCAGCCCCTTTGAATCACATTAAATAACCCCTGAATTGATAATCACACATAAGTGTCATGTTTTGCCTTCTGTAGGACCTGTGGATTGCCTTTCCTATTGCAGATGGAGGGGAACAGGAGCTTTCTGATGTGAAGTTGCTGGATTGATCCCTGCAACCCCTCATTCCCGTTCCAATGCATCAACATTTCCCCTCCCATCATGGCACAGCTCACGCTGTTGTGCACCATTGCAGAGCAGGGCAACGGGATGAAAAAACTTTTCAGATGGGTACTCTTACACAAGGGTGGTGTCCTTTCCTTCGACACCCCAAGGAAATTCAGATGTTTCCCAATCTACCCCTCATCTGGCAACAAAATATATTGACAAGCTGTGAGACGGAAGCATTTCTAAGACTCAGGCTGCTCAAACAGCTTTACGCTGCTCTAAGGAAAACTAGGGACATCCTTTGAAATCTGTGAACAGTTAATCTTTATTTGGAAGCAAAGGAGAGTAAGTTCTAAATTGCCCAAATCAGATATGAATGCATTGGGGTTGGAGCCAGGCAACAAGCTTCAGATCCAGACTCCAGCAACCAAAAATAACCTCGGGAAACAATCTTCTAAACTCCAAGTTTTAATCAAGAACATGTCCATCCCCACACATATTCCAGGGGAAGGAATCTAAATGCATCTCTGGCTCTTTGCTTGATGCTGTTCAACCCCATACCAAACAAACATACATAAATAGTTGTGATGCCTTTTTTTAGAAGTCCTCCCCACAAAAGCTAGTAAGAGATACATAGGCCCTTAACCACAAAACGACTTGGGTGAATTCTGCATGCTCTACTTCTAGAGTTATTGGGACCCAAGATTTCTACTGAGTTCTATTTCAAGATGCAATAAGAGTTCACAATGCAGACAGTCCTTCCCTGACCTTCTCATCCTGATCTTCTCATCCTGCTGTCTGATTTTTACTTATCAAATAAAATGAACCAAGAGAAGTGTTCTCTCCTGAGATTAGTTATTGCAGAATAGCTCAGAAGTGCATTGCATGACCTGTAAAACTCCCATGCTCTAGTTTTCTCAACTGCCAGCGCACAGGGATGCACTGCCAGCAGATAGCTCTGCAGTGTGTGCCAGAATAGGATTCTCTGCTTATTTTAAGTGATAATTTGGCTGCTTTGCATCCTGCTTCCTAGAAATCATAATTCTGCCCCCATGTCCTCTTGTCAATACCAATGCATCTCTCCACATCTGAGCAATTTTTGAGATTGTTTCTGTTTATAGGCTGCTTCTGCAGTATGAATTGCCTTTAGCAGCCTGGAGCTCGATGTTGGTAAAAGGCTGCTTCAAGTCTTTCCCAAGTATGCTGAGTAAATAACACCAAACGCCACCAAGCCCGGCAAAGTCAGCAAAGAGCCGTACTTATTCTCCTGCTGTCAAACACTGCATTGGGGAAGGCAGCTCACAGTGCAGGGTTATTTCTACCACAGATCGCTGCTGCCCATTTTAGCACGGTGTCGTGGTTTAACGCCAGCAGGCAACTCAGCCCCCCCCCATGGGATGGGGGAGAGAATCGGAACGGTGAAATCAAGGAAACTCATGGGTTGAGGTAAAGATGGTTTAATAGGTAAAGCAAAAGTCACACACGCAAGCAAAGCAAACCAAGGAATTCATTCCCTCCTTCCCATGGGCAGGCGGGTGCTCAGCCATCCCCAGGGAAGCAGGGCTCCATCACGCGTAACAGTGACTGGGGAAGACAAACACCGCCATACCAAACGTCCATCCCCTTTCTTCTTCCCACAGCTTTATACACTGAGCATGACATCACATGGTATGGAATACCCCTGGGGTCAGCTGGGGTCAGCTGTCCCAGCCGTGCCCCCTCCCAGCTCCTTGTGTCCCCCCAGCCGCTCGCTGGTGGGGTGGGGTGAGAGGCAGCAAAGGCCTTGGCTCTGTGTCAGCCCTGCTCAGCAGGAATGAAACCATCCCTGGGTTACCAGCCCTGTTTCCAGCACAAATCCAAAACACAGCCCCATACTGGCTACTATGAAACAAAATTAACTCTATCCCAGCCAAAACCAGCACACATAGGCACAGTGTTGTTTGGTTGGGATAAAAATAGGGACATGAAGCAAGATATCCAGGGCTGTCTTGCATTGCTGCTTCCTTTCAGATGAATGCTGTGTGCTGGGCAGGGGCAGGACATGTTTTGGAGGGTCAGCACATTCCTTGTTAGTCTCAGAGCATCTGAAATTCCTTTTTGTGATTGTGCCTATCTTTCTTCAAAATTGACTAATATTGAAGGAAAAAACCAAAACAAAACACTTTGTCAAGACTCCTAGGCAGCTATGAAGAAAGAAGAGTTGAAATCATCCCCGTGTCTCACCTCCACCCACTGATCACCCTGTTATGGACGTCTACAAATGGTAACACTGAAGTTCCTGCTTAACAGCAGGAGTTGCAATTAAATCTAGACACATTCCTTGTTGTTTCCTGGGTCATGTCACGGCCTTTGTCACCACCCCCATAACTCCTCCATCTCTGCTCTCGTTCACCCCAAGCAGCTGCCGCGGTGCCGGCTGACACAAGCCCTTTGCTTGCAGCTCTGTTGTACAAGAGCGACGTGGGGCTGTTGGGGTGCCCTTGGAGCTGTGGCTGCAGACTGTTGCGTGGGCTGCAAATGGAGCACAAACCCAGCTCTGCTGCTTGTGAAGCTCCACGCTGCAAAACACCTCACCTAACACCATTTTCACCACAGGGCTGGGCTGCAGCTCTAAGAAGAGATGCTGTGCTTTGTTCACTTTGGGGACTCTTCACTGATATTAGAGCAGATGAGCACATAAGCAGTTGGATTTAGGAATATCTTTCACATGGTAAAAGTGCTGACTTTGCTCCCCTGTGATTTCTGACATCCTATTTGTTAGCTTTGTGAGTGTACAGCCACATACAGAGTCCCTGAATCCTTGAAGTTTCATAAATTACCGTTTGCCTAGAAATTCACACCAGCAGTTAAATATGTATAAGTCATCTTCTATTATTTCCCCAAAAGTGTTCTTTCCAGAGCTCAAGAATTAGGACCGATATTTCTAAATTCTGAAGACCCAAGAATTATTCACAGAACTGGTGAACAACTTGGAAAACAGGAAGATACTAAAGAAAAATAAACTACTCTCACCAATATTCATTAACCAAGAGGTGAGCTTGTAAATAACCCCCCTTTTGCTTACACAGCTAGTCTAAATGCTACCGCAAAAATAGGTTAGTCAGAAAAAGCACAGGATTTCACTCTCAAATAAGGAAATCTTCAACTCTTAATCAAGATATGCTGTTTACTGAGAACTTGTCTATATATACCTGAAAGTACCACACACCAGAAGAATGGGAAGAAGCTTCCATTAAAATACACAGCTTCTTAAAGGTTTCATTTTGTTAAGTTCAGCTGTCTAAAGGAAGGCAGCTACACACTGAGCATAAGGAAAGCGAGAAACTTTTAGCACCACAAGTTGGTTCCAGACCCTTTTAAATCCCAAAGGCATTTCAAACTGATCAAACTGAACTGCTGATGAAGAAAAGTAATCTAAGGTCAAAACTTAATGAGAAGAAGGAGAAACAAAGCTGGTTTATATTTATATAGATATTCTTTTTATCACACTTACCCAGTTCAAACATAAAATCTGACTTTGCAAATAAGCACACAGCAAGGCTCCCAACCTTCCTAAAGGCAGCAGAACCACGGCCTAGCATTACACTACAAATATTTTCACCTGAAACTACTAATGGTGAGAATGCACTTCAGGTGGCAGAGATCAAAGCTTATTTCTCTTTAGATGCTGCTGTGCGCATCGGAAAGCCTCTCATAAGATGAAAAGGATGGAAAAGCAAGAAGGGAGCTTACACCTCTTTAAGGAGCTATCAGCAGAAACCTCAAAATACAATGTTAGCTGACGGTCTCTGCTGAGAGCTGCTTTCATGTGATAGATAGCCAAATACTTGAAGGATGATAAATGATGAACTGTGAATGATTATTCTAATTCAGAGGAAGAGAAGAAGGCTTATGTCTGGCATTGAGGAAAATGTAATCTTATGCCCCTGACACATTAACCATCAAGTGTTTATCCTGGAATGAAGTCGAGTAGTTTAACTGGTATTATCAAAACACGAAATTTTTTCAGAATGAGGAAAAGCCTTGATAACTGAACTTGCTTACGGTGAGAAATAAATCAAATTCAATCTAGGAGCTAGGAGGGGTGGGTTATGGGAAAAAGAAATCATGCTTGTAATGGGGAAAAATTCCTACCACTTGGTAGCTAAGAGGTGGGAAACATCTTCCAAAGTGTGATCCCATTTTAAAGATGAGTATCATGGAAAACTGGAATATCCTAGGAGGTTCACACAGCCACAAGTCGCACCTTATGGAGAAATTACAAGGGATTATGCCTGAAGGGAAACTAGTAGATGGAGGACCTGGTGAGATGCAGTGCTGCAGCTCAGTTACAAATGAACATGAGTCCCTGCCTACCATCCGCTTCTTCAATAACAGCACTCATTTAGGACCCAGTTTCCAGTTACTTTTGTCCTGCCCATTTGATCTGCGTTGTTTTGGGATTGTTCATGCAGCTCCCACAAAACTTCTGCGTGGGCGAGAGTTATGAGTAAGCGAACTGGAATGAATTATTGCTTTCAAATGAAAATAAAATCAGCAAAACATAACAGTGCTGCCGCTCCCTATCCCTTCTGTTCTCACAAGATGCAGGATTCATAATGTGAAAGATGCCAACAGGGTGCGGAACGAGGCAGTAAATAACCACCTCAGCCTGCCCGTGTCCTACAGCTGTGGGTCCCAGCTCAGTACACACCACTACACCTCACAGGCTTGGCCAAGGGAGGAATCAGGAGTCAGGAGACTCTTGATTCAAAGGGCTCCTTGATTCAGACTTGATTCAAACAGTCCCTGGAGGGTCACGGCTTCTCACAGTGACTGTCTCTGTGGTTGGAGACACAGACAAGTTGTGCATGTGCTCCAGCAGCTCCAAGCCCACCTCCCCATCCAGCAAGAAGCTGGTGACCTGCATTGCCATGGGGTGATTACCTTTGTATTTACAGGACCACAGGCATTCAGTCAGCTTGGGCAAAGCTTGCTTGCACCTTATATTTGCTTGCCTTGTATTTGTCCATTTTGCAATATCAGTTAATAAAATGTCCCTGATTCACTGACTCTGAGCTGTGTGCAAGGCAGATGGGAGAGATGGGTTTGAACAAGTTCGAATTTGCTGTGTCATGGGTCTGTCAAGTCTTTGTGTGACTTCCCCAAAAAACCCTTAAACCCAGGAAAGTGTGGGAGAGAGCAGACAAAGCACCATAGACACTGGCCAGGCCCTCCAGCCCCCAAGTAGCTACCAAACTCCTAAATATTGCAATTTATAACTGGGTAAAATGAAGCTCCTCTGTCATTTAGATTTACAGCGGTAGGAGAGATGCATTACCTATGGGATATTTGATAGGCACCTCTGGGACCTGTTGGTGCCACAACGGAAGACCTTAGCTCAGCTGGGAATTAGCTTCTTTGCTTCAGCGTTGCTCCTCAACGCCTGGCTGACTGTTGTCCTTCCTCCTCTGGAATAATTATGATGGCTGAAAATAAATGTGTGGGACAACTTGTGCCAGTTTCCACAATTTAACAGCACATGGACATTTGTGTGAAAGTGTGAGCCAGGATGTTTGTGTTCATTCTCCTAATTCTCTCGACAAAATGGTTTTATAAATAATCAGGCCTTAATTGTGTGATTCCAGTTAATGCAGAGGGAGTTAATTAACATCTGGAACAAGTTTCCTGGCCCAAGCTATTAGCTGTGTCTGGTGCAGAATTCAAACAATGTATGAAGTGAGGCCTATAGCCAAATGATTTTGTACATAGCTGGAATGAGAAATGACCAAAGATGGATGAGGTATGGCAGCTGCGCCGAGATAGTATCCGTTTTTGGTAAACAAGTGTAGACTGAGTCAAGGCATGATTGTTGTGCTGGTCCAAGAGGTGCACTGTAATGGCAAAGAATAGGCATCACCTCTCAATTTATCCCCTCTTCAAACCCTCCAGCTCTTCCTACTTGTCTCCAAAAGCCTCACACATCAGTGATTCCAGGGGCTTTCATAGCTGGGGGAGGAACAAACCCACAAACATAAAGGCCAGGTCTCCTGTGCAACCTTGCACATCCCTACTGTTTTATCCCATCTATCTGTGATGTCAAAGAGGAGGATTAAATTTTGTGCCACTGAGAAGGAGAAGAATGCCAAATCACAAGCAGGCAAACTCTGAACCTCTGCCTTATGTACCCATATCAAATAAAGAAACTGGGATGTGTCGTTGTATTGGAGAGTGATGGAGTGGGGTACCAGGTCTGCACACCAAGCAGATAAGAAAGTACCATCTAAACTCCTCCCTGGCCCAAAGGGAAATACAGTCTATCTTGATAGCAAAGTGGTCACAGGGCTTCACCAGACTGTGGAAAGCCCTGAGCTTGGCTGGCAGGAATTTCTGGAAAAAAAAAATTCTGACCAATATTCACAACCCAGAAGCAGAAGAAGAAATGGCTTTTGCCCTGAAAACCTTTTTTTTTTTCCTATTTTTCACTACAAAACACACTGAGCATCTCCAGAAATGGATTTTCACATATGCCTTGTGAATCTCCATATCTAGCTAGGGCAGGGATAATATGACTGAGCTAGTTTATGTAGCTGCTCCCTTATTTACCACCTCTAATGTGATGAATTGTTAGTGAAGGTTTCTTATCCATGTTCCTGTTTCAGTAGAAACCCATGCTGTGTTTTATGCATGAGGTTTACACTGCTGCAGCTAGAAGGCATGCAGATGAGGAATGCCTTTCCAAATAATCCCTTAGCTGGGAAATATAAACAATTCTCACTGAGCTCCAGCAGAAAACCACAAATTGTGGTGCAAATTGTATTTCCATGAAGTCCTACATATGAACACAAAAGAAAAGCGGAAGGGAAAGCAGTTCAACCGATGGAAGCAGAGAGCAACTTAGGATGAAATGCAGGTGGACAGTGTGCCAAGAGTCATCACTTTCCTAGAAATGAGGGTCACTGAGTTGAATGTCAGAAGATCCCTTAAGTGGGGTATCAGGTGCCATCACAGCTAAATACCCAGCCAAGCCTGGGGAACTCTCCTTCTCCTTATCCCATATCAGAGCAACTGGGAGAGTAAGTACCACCACCTTCATTTCCACACCCTCTTCTTTGTTTGCCAGAGCTACAGATCTTGCACTAAAAAGGAAACAGTTTACTGGTGGTATAGACTACTTTTGAGTGATCCAAAGCCTGCTGAAGGCCACCACTCGTTTCCACTGATTTAAACTGAAAAGGGGTAGGCTTATATTGAATGTAAGGAAGAAATTCTTTACAGTGAGGGTGGTGAGGCACTGGAACAGGTTGCCCAGAAGTTGTGGATGCCCCATCACTGGAAGTGTTCAAGGTCGGGTTGGATGGTGCTTTGACCAGCCTTATCTAGTGAAAGATGTCCCTGCCTGTGGTGGGGGAGGTTGGACTAGATGATCTTTAAAAGATCCCCTCCAACCCAAATAATTCTATGATAAATTTAAAAGTTTGGGGATAAAGTCCTAAACTGCAACCAGCTCTGGCTCCCAAGTCAGTGAGAGAGCAGGAGAAGCCATGCTGCTGGGAAACACCAGTCTACACCAATAAGATGACTGGGATGTCAACATGCAGTCCTACCCACTGAGGTACCACGGTTGTTCTGAGGAGCTATAACGATTAGTAATTCAGCTCTGTTTGGATTTATGACCGGTCTGAATTTCACGTACAATTTTCATAATCTGTGTCATAATTACAAAAATTGCAAATAACTTTTTAATATCAATATTAAAAAAATGGGCAAATCTTTCACAGCATTTTTATTGCCTATTTACAATCTCAAATCAAGTGGTTTACAACTTTGTGTTCTGAAAATATACAACGTAAGAAAACACTAGCCTGGCAAAATTATGCTTTTATGATAATGACAGGGATGAGTTATAGTTACTCTAGTTAAACTATAATGGCTGCACAGATGCTAGGAAAAAGCTATTGTACAACATGTTTTGCCACCATAAGCATGGCACCTGCTAGCTCCACCACGGTACATATAAGAGCATGTTAGCATTTCTTTATGAATATTATTTTCAAGGATTATAATTGGACCATAAACATTCACTTGGGGATAAAATATCAGTATGCAGGCTTTAAAAAATACCTTGAGAAATACTCAGCCCGTTTTGCATATCTGGATTTCAGAAGCAGGTTTATGAGAGACAATATATAATTTGTTTCTGATCTTGTAGGACTGAGAAATGGTCTGCATTCTTCATATGGTCTACATGAATTTGCAGCAGATGAATTTAGTGATATTTACAGAGCCAGAAACTCAATCCTTCAGCCCACTGCTGGCTATCAGGAAATAATAATATTTATCCACAGATTAGGTGTTACACAAATGGCAATGGCAGGAGTTTCCTATGTATCTTGCCAAGCTGCCCCTGCACCAGTCATGGTCTCACTCACTCCTGAGATGCTGCTCAAGGGCACCAGCACTGATTGTTACGACCCACCTCCATTTGCTGAATTTAGACTCACAAACAGCCGCTGAGATGGAAATTTAATCTAAATGCTATTTTCCACTGCAATGGATAAGAAATGCAGTGGCCATGAGCTCTTGCACAGAGAGTAGAGCTACCCACCAGCCGTAACGCACGTTACAGATGTGCTAGACATGGGGGAGCTGATTGCACTCAACACGGCAAGAAAATACAGGATTTGAGGTAAATAACATTACAACATGTATGACACTACAATCATTCGCTCTAATTCCCATCACAGGAAACTTCACATAGCACATACTGTCAGTAAATATGTGAGGATTTTGGTCAAAGTGTATTGTCTGACTTTCTTAGCAAGGCAATTCTCAGAAATAGAGTATGAAGAACTGAAAAAAAGGCACTAACAGGTTGTGTAAAATCAACTCACCCAGTTCTGCTTTTTAAAAATGTTTATAAATCAGGAGCAAGACTAAATTACTGGAATTTCAGTGAGGTAAAACACCTCCAAAGAGAAGAACCACTGCTAAAAACCAAAGTGGACATTTACTTGTGTCTCAAGCATCGCTGTTTTTAGTGAGGGAATATCTTCCCAAGTCTGGGGCCCAGCTGCTTCTTTACTTTAAACCTTCTCAGTCCAGCTGCAGAGTATGAATGAAGATCAGACATTATATGTTTCATTCTCCACCACTGAATCTGCTCTATCTTACTCAATATTAAAGCCCTGCTAACGCCTTAGGCAGCAGTAGCTGACCCTTTGTATTAAGACCTCCTCCGCAGTGGATGCCTCATGCATATGCTTATTGATGTATTTTAGAGTGGAGATAATTTTTTATTTGGGGTATCTGCTCTGGCTTCATATTCCCAAGAAAACGCCTCTTGTATCTCTTTTTTTCATGCCACTTTTTCATGCCCTACTCCCTGCTATAATCTATTTTTATATTCCACAGAAAGAGCTTTCTTATGCCCATCTTTGTCAAAACTCCAAGAGCCACTTAAACATCACTTTAAAGGGCCCTTTATCACTCAGACGAATTTTCCCCTAATTGTATCCTTTAACTCCAAAAGGGGTTTGGGGACATACTTTGTATGAAAGATGCTATAGAAAACAGAAGTTGCATTGCTAGTGCTTCTGCTTTTATATTTCCATGCAGGTAACTCTCCGCACACCAATTTGCTTTCTCTTTTCCAAACCCCATTTCCTCCTGGGGCCAGTTCCTGGGACAGAGCTGTCTTCAAATAATTTAATTGTCATGTGGCATACACCTTTTTAGTCCCCCCTGAAATGGAGCGCGATGCCTTTGGTTTACATCACTTGTTGGAAAACACTCCAAAGCATTGAAAAACTATTAAATTGTTACAGTATTGGATGCCAACACACAGGGCTATTAGTCTAATTCATCCTTCAGATCAAAGCCCACACAGGCAGCTCTCCTGCCTACAGCTATTTTCCTTTTACTTTCCTGTTTGACAGTAGTCCCTCATATCCCTCTGTTCTACTTTCTTTGAACATACACATTTTCCTTTAGTCATGGAAATATAATGTATGTCTATTATACTGTATTATAGATTGCAGATCAGGACAAGCGTGCATTACTGCCTGGAACGTCTGTTTATTGTACATTGGGCTTCTAAAAATAAATAAATAAGAAAGCCACCCTGCTTCGCTGGGGCAAGAAAAATACAAAGGGGGAGGACTTGGGGGCTGGGGGGGAGCTGCACTCTGTTCTCAAAGTTTAATTTCCAAGTAGAGACCTTGAAGCATGATTTATTAACACCATGCTGTTTGCTTTTGTCACGTTGTGGATGTGGCGGGGGGAGCGCTGGCCCCTCTCCAGCCCAGACCACCCAGCGAGCTGAGCGGAGCTACCGGCGGTGCACACCCTGGTTCAAAGGTTCACCCCCAATTCACCAGCTCCATCAGTCACCAGCCGCCTGGCTCCACCACCCCATTGGAGGCAAGAGCAATAACAACAATAACAAGCCCCCCAGAAAAATAATATCCTAACAGACAGGCTGTCTGGGACGCGAGAATTGCAAAAACAATCCCCACCCCATCACGGAGAGTATGTGTGCACAGAGGAGAGGGAGCGTGAGGAGGGGGGAGAGAGGGAACGAGGCAGACAGAGGGGAGGGAAGAAGGGAGGAGGGAGCCCAAGCTCTGAGAAACATCACTCCATCTCTCTCACTCCACAGGAGCTGAGCAAGGAGCAGGACGATGTTTGACAACACGCAGTACCCCTATAACTGCTTTAATTATGATGGAGATGATTATCCTACCTGTAGTTCTGACGAAGAGAAAAAATTCACCAGACCAGCATACAGGTAAGATGAAGTTTTTCCAAGTCCCCCCATCTCTGGGGAGGTTTCTGAGCTCTGGGATGGTGGGATCACATCTCTTGGGGGAGTGTGGGAGCTCTCCCCAGGCGTGCGCGGTGGGTCTGGCCCCAGCGCAGGCACTGCAGCGGGCAGATTTTCCCCCCTTTCCATGTTTGAAATGTTCACGATTTGTTTCTTCCTATACGGGGTCACAGCAACTCTGGCATGTCTTGAGCCACCAGACCTCAGGTGGTCTCCTCCGACCTCCAGGAGCCCAGGGAGAAGGGGAATTAAATGTGCGACATGCCAGTGGGTGAATTGGGTGCAGATAATCCCCGTCGTGGTGGGAAGGTGTGTGGTGTAGGGGTTCACAGGGGCAGCCAAGGTCCTTTCCATGAGCAGGCAAGGTCTCCAGTGACAGTGTCTCAGTGTCTCAGTGTCTCAGTGTCTCTGAGCCTGCTCTGTCTCACTGCAGCCTTCTAGCTCAGGGAAACTTTTCTGACGGGGTTTGAGAGGTGGGTGATCTTTCTGTAATCCTCCTGTACCTAAGCACTCTTCACTGAGTGCCAAGGCAAACAGCCCGACCGGGACTCAATTGCCTGGAAGTAATGCCCGTGCATCACCCCGGGTGCTCGGGGCAGAGAGGCAGGACCATGCTGGGGGCTTATCCCTAGGATGTCTTGAGTCAGGGTGCAGATCCACCAGGAGAACTTTTGGAAGCGGGATATTGGCGCACATGTACCTATGAGCTCCTAAAATCTGAATATGTGAGTGAGGTGATGGTGTAACGGCAAGTTTTCCTTTTTTCAGCTACATTGCCTTAATTGCAATGGCCATCCAGCAAAGCCCTTCAAATAAAGTCACCCTCTCTGGCATTTATGACTTTATAATGAAGAAATTTCCTTACTACAGATCAAATCAAAGAGCCTGGCAGAACTCCATCCGACATAACTTATCGCTTAACAGTTGTTTTGTAAAGGTAAGATCAGTAACTGTATATTTACATACACACTGTGCATGGAAAAAAAAAAAGGGAAAGAAGGGAAACAAACACAGAGCTGCAAATCACTTAAAATCTCTCTGAGTTGTCAATTATAGAGATAAAGAGTATGTCCTTGTCTGATGCATGCTAATAGATAACAAATTGAAGAGGATGCAGTTTACATCCTATCCGTATAATGAAAGAGAATAGGCTTAAAAGTCTTGTCATATGTGTTTACACCATTCTTGAATGTAAATGAATGCAGATGTTCAGCAGCAGCATCTGTAACACATACAAATACTGAACTGCCTTTAAATAAATACAGGTTCCCAGAACAGAAGGGAATGAGAAGGGGAAAGGAAACTATTGGAGCTTTGCAACAGGATGCGAATCCATGCTGGATCTCTTTGAAAATGGGAATTACAGGAGAAGACGGAGGAGGAGGAACGTGAAGAGGGAACATAAGGAACAGAGACCAAGCAGAGGAAAAAGTCCTTCATCCCCCGATATGTCTTCTATGGACCCTGCTTTAAATAACGTTTCCTCTTCTGAAAGTAAACGTGAAAGAATTGAATCAGGACCAAGACTACTGGAGCCTCGTGGGTTTGCTCCAAACAGCATGACCAACAGGCAGAGCCTAAGCAATTCCTCCTTAGCAAAATCAGATTCTGAAATTAAATTCAGCATCGATTACATTCTGTCAGCCCCCGACCCTTTGCCTGTCCTGAGATCTCAGTATAATATGCAAGAAAATAAATATCATCTACTGGAGGCCCAGCAAATTAATCTCCAGTTCTGGACAATGTGATGTTATTTATTCATGGTAACAAAGTCTGAGTTGCAGTGCATTCAGCAGCCTCATGTCCCTGAAAATCAGCCGTCTGCCTCCTTGCTTTCTTCCCGAGCAGTACCCAGAAGGGTTACCGATTCACCAGCTGATACTGTCTGTGCCCAAAGAACTTTGCTGAGGTTAAAGCATAAATAACAGTTACCAATACTGGTTTTCACTATGCTGAAATTCATGACATTCTGGCTTTGTTTTCTAAACTGCCATGGACATCATTTAACACCACAAAGAATTTCCTTTCTCAAGCAGAATCTGAGAGAAAAGAGACTTGCTTATCACCCGTTGCTTTATTAAAGACGAAGTGAAATTGAGCCCACTTTCACTGGTGGAAATTAGGATTAATTCCACTGAAGTATGTAGGTCAGAACTTCAGTTGATCTAAACCAGTGTAATTCTGTCAACTCACACTGGCTGAGAAGGTGGGGAAAGAGGGGGGGCTTGGTTTTCTTAAAAGGAATCACAGAAAATCTCTCTGTCTTCCCTTATTTTTTATTTTGATATCATGTTTCAAATGTTGTGCAGCTTAATTCATTTAATTAAAATTTTAAGTGTTTAAAGTATATTTTTATTGATATTCAGGGCAGAGTTGTTTAAACTCTGGAAGTGAAGTTGTATTCAAAATAACTCCAAGACAGCTAATTGCAAGGCTGTTGAACTCTGGTAGGCTTTGAAGGGTAGCATGGCAGAGTCATAGGGCCTCTTAATGCCTGGGTTTAAAAAAACCCCAACCCTCTCCCCTTGTACTATCAGAAAGCTTCCTGAGATGCTGCAGGAAAGTCCTTGGACATATTTCATTTAGCAAGCGTGAAGGGAGGCACAGCTTTGCAAGAAGCTGTATCCAGTGTTGACCAAAGCCAGAATTCCACCTACCTACCTGCTTTGAGACAACTTGTATATTCCTATTAAATAGATATTTATTGATCCTTCTTGCAAGCAATTACCAAAGTGGTACTTGATACGATTTCAGCAAAGCTGGTGGGATTTATAATTTACAGATAGCAATGTTAGCTCATGAGCTCCACTTCTGAAGAAAGCCATTCCATTACCATTTACATGCAGTGGGGTATTTTAGAACAGAACCCAACGGACAATGATGAACTGTAACGAGCATTTAAGAACTTGCTTTTATACAACTTGTTCACGATGAATTGCTTCCCAGTACCTAACGGCAACATCAGTAAAGACGCCACAAAATCTTGGTTTTGGCTTGGCTACTACAGTCTTCACCTACTGCAGATAGAAGAAAATAGGACAAGGATTCCGGTGGTTTTAAGCAATTATATACAGAGATAAAATTATCTTTGCAACATGAACTAAAGGTAAATGAAGGTATATGAGATAAGATTAAGCAAAATTGTGCTAGAGGTACGCTCAGGCATGACTTGAATTTTTATGCAGAAGCTTTGACATTTCACTAAGTTATTTTACATTGTGTCTAATATATACTGTACATTTATACTATATATTCTTATATATTGTTATTGAGAAAGGGAGCAATATCACTGCACTTATATGTTGTAAAAATGCATGATGTATGTTGTCATGAAGCTGAAACTCCTGCCATATACTTAAAATTTACCATCAGTGGTATTTCACACTGATTGGTAATAAATGCTCATTTTTTTGGAAAACTATAAAGCTTGCTATCTTCAGGCATTCCCATAGCATGCAAAAGTCTTTGCTGCTTCTTCAGAAAACACAAAATGGAAAATCATGCCGGTTACATCACTGCATGTCTTCCAGCCTTTGAAGGGATGATTTGTTGTGACCAAATTCTGCCTGCAAATGGGACCTTTCAATTCTCTGTGAATCAATGGTTATTCTTGGCAATTATCTGAAAGCAAAGTTTGACTCATTAGACCCCATTGATCCGCTGTTTACACTGACATTAGAAAAAGAAGAAAACCTCTTGGGTCAGTGGATGGATGGATTCTCATTTGAAGAGGGACGAGAATTTGCTCCTTTAGTATTTATGCTCAGTAGTAAATATGTGTGGGAAGAGCATGTCCTCATTTAGTACTTCAATGTATGCATGCACTCACATGTGGGCTGGTATGTGTGCACTGCTAGGATCCTACCTACATTTATATGTTCATGCGTTACATGCAGATTTTTTTCTTGATTGTTTTAAACATGGCAATGCTGCTGTTAGGCTGATAGTTATAGTGCACACCTGCGGCATATTTGAAATATATATTTTTTGCTGTGAAATGTGCGGATATGATTCTTCTTACTTGTTCTTTGTCAATGCTGTTAGCAAAAGGTAACTCAATGACAGCAGAAGTTCCTACTAAGGACACACCTTACCCAAGTGAACACGGTGGGCTGCTGAGACCCATGGAGATACAGTTACGGCTACTAAGCAATATAGGATAAATGTATTAGGAAAGGCAGAACTACACCCAGGTGCATTTACAGCAGAGAGCCAAACCCATTTTCAGTAGGATGAATTAATATTCACAAATAGCCATGTCCTTTGCTCACAGTAAAGTGCCTGCTAGGAGAGACTGTCATACTTGAGTTTCCCTAACATACAATCAAAGAAATTTGTGTACAAATAGGTGTTAACATTTGTTTTGCAAAGGATATCAATCATATTTCAAAAAATGAAGGGACATATTTCAATTTACCCAGTATATTATATTCTGACGACTCCAGAAAGGTTTCCAGCACTTAAAGTGAATGGCATTTAATATAGAACAACATAACAGGGGTGAGGGCTAGACGTGACCTTATTCAAATGTCGTAGCCATTACAAAGCCATTCCCAATGTAATTATAATTAAATACTTTATGCCTTTCTTGCAAATCCTCTGATCGATCATTGATATTAACATTAATATTGTATTACCCCCAAGCAAATGTCTCCCACACAAGTGTTATGGATCACCAGGTTTCCATTAACAAAGTTGTGAGCTATTGCCGTATGCTGGTCGTAGATAAATTTACGTAAATTACCTTTTCTCAGGGAAGGGGGGGAAAAGTCTAGGTTTTTTTCTTTTTATCCTTGCACTCTGAGTCTAGAGCTATTTCTTCAGCTCTATCACAGCCTGTCAGCCACTTACATAAAGCCATAACCAAAGAAAAAAGAAAATCTCAGAGGAACTTCCCTCTTTGCCCTGTGTTAAAACAGGTGAATATCTCCAGACATAGGTGGTTTGGCACATGAGTTAAAAGCTGAGCTGAAGCCCAGGCTGAGCAGGGCAGGGCAGGGGTCTGCACCCGCCGAGGCCATCACTGGGCTGGTCAGGCTGTTCACAGAAGCCAAAGTGAGGAAAGGTATTGGTGTTTGGCTCAATTCCTCATCTCGAGGGGTCTTCCTGACTGTAAAGAGAGACCCAGAATAAGCCATGGATTTCCTAACCCCAAAAGAGGTGCTTCCCTTGGCGGGATGACACTGATACCCCGGATGAGGCAGGAGGCGGGAGTGGGAGAGCAACTCCTCCCTGCTGGGATGGTGGGCAAGGCAGGGAGAGAAGCAGCCTTTTGTCCTCTCCTTTTAGTGTCGTAAATACCTTTGCAAAGGAAAAATGAAAGGTTTCTTTCTGGGGAGAAGCTAGGCTTGGCCTCACTGAGGGACCCTGGGGTGTTTTGTTTATTTATCATTTTAAAGGAAGGCTTCCTATGATAAAACAAAGATTTTGATGGAGCTATGCCAGGTTATTCTCCAGCTATTTGACTTCTAATGATTTGATTTCTTAGGCTTTTGTCATTGGTGTCACAGAAGTGGGTTTTGCACAGCAAGATGATGCTCTGCCTCAGAATGAAATTCAAAGTACTTGGGCAAGGATGCAGCACTTTTTTTTTCCCCACCACCAGTGAAGAGAGGCCACACAACACCCAATGTAGGCCACTGGTTGACCTCACCTATGGGAACCTCTCCCTCGGCAGAACCTCCTCCTCCCTGTGGGAGCCTTAGTGCTAATTAGGATAGCTGAAAACAAACCTTTTCTTTGTCAGTAAAGCCAAGTTCCACTATTTTTCTGCCAATCAGATAGATCTTATTAGTTGAGACTCATTAACTCCCTGTATAAACAGAAGCTGTGTTCAAGGAGCATTTGAAAGTCAAACGACTCTGGAGAGCTGGCTCGCCCCACGCCTTTGCTTTGCTGTGCTCCAGCTTGTTGCTTGGGCTGCCACAGCCTTCCTCAGCACACAGCAGGTTGGTCCTCAGCTACTTTGCAGAGTAATCTGTATGCTCCCTCAAAACTGAATCAAGATTTTTGCATCATTTTCTGGTCACAGAGTGTTTTCATTTTGGGCAGGGATTGCCTGCTCAGGTCCAAATCTTGTGTGTTCTCTCCACTCTCTACCAATAGAGGAAACACACTGGGAGGGAAAGTGGTTTGGAGGGATGAGGCTTGGGGAAAAAGCTCTGCTACATATCTTCCAGTAGTACGGAGCTGGTTGGAGCTCTGCAAATGGTACAGTGCAAGGGCCCTTGGAGTTGTGTATCAAGTCCCTGTACTGTAAATTGAGGGCAGCATCTCCCCAGCATCCCACCACACTCAAACTCAGGCAAAAGAGGGAACCTAGCCCACATGTCCCTGAGCAAACAGGACTTTAATCTTCACCTCTGGCAGTGTAACGCAAATCCCTGTCTATGATCAGCACTTCAGATCCCAAACCCAAGACATGGAAATCCTGAACTGATCATTCCAGCTCTCCCCTCTCTGTCTCCTCTCAGGCATTTTCTTCTCCCCACAGTGCAGGTGTAAATCCTTACAAATCCATTAACTTTCATACAGTTACTTTTGGAATTTAAATAGCATGTGTGAAACTGAACTTTGCGCATTATACCAAACTTCTCAGTCTGCAAAACTGTGGCAGCAACTCATCTCCTAGATAGAATTCTCAGAGCAGCAAATGGTCCTGCCTCTTTGTTTTGCCTCGGCATCCAGCTTCTAATTGCTTTCTCCAGAACATGGGTACCATATGCACTGCAATGCACAAAGAACCTATTATGTACCCTCTGTCCCTGTTTTACTGGGAATGTCTTTCTTATTGCACTTAGGGTCATATAATTAAAGAACAGAGTAGGTCCAAGTCCTATGGAACTTGCACTGGAATTTTTTTACCCAGAGAGCTAACATAAAATAACAAAGTAAATTGTGCTCCCTCCCACCCTAGCTACAACGGTTGGAGGCAAATCCAACTGTGAGAATTTTGCCTGAGAAAGAACTGCCGGATTTCTCCCACTGTGAAATCCAGCTGTTAATTCAAACAGAAGGGATGGACCTGACCAGATAGGCCAACTGGCTCATTTCCATCCTGAAGTCCATTGTGTTCCACAAGTTCCTAAATTTATGGTCATGAAGGTCTTCCAAACCCTGTAATGAAGTATGGCATGCAATGTTTTTGTTATGGAATGTGCACTGCAAAGGAAAAACAAGGTTTGAATTTATCTTTCAAATGAAGATCCTGGGATCTCTCAGGATAAACAGGCTAAATTAGGAATCAAAACACATCAAGTTTCTCACCATAAATATGAAACTGAAAATAGCACTTGCAGAGCACTGTCAGAGAAGAAAACTAGAAGTTGCAGGAAGCCCAACCAACTTTCTTTTTGTCATGAGTGTTTCTCTGTGTGTTCATTGTCACTTCATAGCAGGGGTTGGCAGTCTACAGCAACAGGAACAACCTTTCATCTTTTGGGGGTTGCTGTTCTGCTGGAGTATTTCAGAAAAAAGTTTTGCACTTCAGAATTTTGCTGCCAGTCTCCATTGCCAGCGTTTGCATTAGGCACACGCTATCTCATCTGCTCTGAACAGGTTGGAAATAAGATACCAAAATGCTCTTTGACTTGTCGGTTTGTATCATGCAGCTCAGTGCAGCTTTCTCATTGCTACAACTCCACAAACTGACTGTTCTGCCCCAAAGCTGCTCCCTCTTAGGTCTTTGTTGAAGACATGATGAAGACTTAATAGGCTTGGAAGTTTGTTCAATTTTGATAGTGATATCAGTGGTTCTAATTAAAAATTTAGGCTTCCTGAAATTCGCACAGCTACAAGAATGCTACTCCTTCCCTCAGTCATTAAAACCTTTTGTCAGTACTAGCACTTGGCATGACATCCCCATGTTTGTGGATCTAACCATCCCCCTGAAGCTGCAGTTTCCATAGCTGCTAATGGTAAAACACTGTCATGTTTTCCTTTGTCTGGGAAAAAAAATTAGGATAGAATCAACTTTCCTCTTGAGCCCAAAGGCTCCGCTGACCATTAGCCATCTGTCCCAAACAAGATCTGCTCTAGCTGAAAATCCTTTTTGAGCTTTCATGCCACAGATATTTATTCCTACAACAAAATTGCTCCCCGTCTTCCCCTCTTTGCCCTGCGGTGCTACGTTGTGCTAGTATTGACTGCAACCAGCATCCTCTGCTGCCATCCTTTCCTTCCAGCATGGCCTCTCAGAGACTGGGGAAAAGCAGTGGTACTTTCCATAAAAGTGAATGTGGAAAATAACAGGTGCAATGAGCTGTGTTTTGTGATTAATCTGAGTCAAGCTTTTTCGAGGCTGAGGGCTATGTGAGCAATTATCAAGCCCTGGGAGGCGTTTCAGTACTAATCAGCCCATCACACTGTTCTGCATTGAAGCACCTGGGACTGGCTCCAAGGGTTGAATCCTGACCCTCGTGCAACGATCGGGAGTTTTGCCATTGGGTTCAAGGGATCAAAACTTCATCTTCTGTTGCCTGGACCAGAGATTATTCTGATTAAAGGCCACGTGGACTGCAGAGAAAATTAAATACCTTCTAGCAGTTACTTTGTGTCTTCTCAAGACAAAATAACAGCTTGTTTCCACAGGTTTCTTTGTCTTTTAGCCAGGCAAAATATTTCCTGAATTCAATGGGAAATGTGTCCAAATAGAGAAGTTGTTCCCCAAAGCCCAAGGGCTGAACACAGCAGAACCAGATGTTGGCATCTGGGGTGACATTCCTGGTGCAAACATGTTTGTATGTTCTTTGAGAGCACCTCTGTTCTGGGGCTGGTGTACACACTCAAATAAACAAGTTACACTAAGCTCATACCCAGACTTGGGATCTCAAATTTTCTTTCAACAGGAAACTGTCCCAAGATCTGCTACAGTTTGGCAAAGGGATGACACCGTATTACTTTCTATTTTGTTCTGCTGTTGTTGAAATTACAGGAAAATAAATACTTTCAAGATGATACATTGTGTGTCCCTAATAAATACCAAGGGCATTTAATATAAACTATGGACACATGGTTTGCTTTGTTGCTGTAAGTAACCATTTCCTTTTAACCAAATGAAAAGCTTGTTGTGTGGTGACACTGCAGATTATAAATTATCAGCTCTCATATGGTTTTGTGCAATTGTTTCTTGAAGAGCTTTAGGCTACTTCAGACAAAAATTTCAAATAAAATGTGAATTCATTGAACTGTAACTTGTGGTATTAGATTTATAATAAACAAAGGTAGGTCACATAATCATGTCACGGAAAACAACGTTTTAAAATTCAAGCAGCAACATTTTAATCCGATTTACGTTCTGATCCTGAACTCAAGACTAAGCTTGGCTCTTTCTGTTTCCCAGTTCATGAAACTGAGACAAGCCTAGACTGGGTGGAAAGCACACAGCCAGGCGTGCACTTCCAAATGGGTCTGCTGAGGTGGGAGAAGGGAAGACAGATTTCTTGTCAGCCAGAGAAGAAATGACCCAAAGGCAGTAGCAGCCTTCTCCCACACCAGACCAATCTGGGAGGGTCAGGCAAAGAGAGGAGGGTGACCCAATTTGGTCCTTCTTCCAGTGCTTCCTCGCTGCTGGTTCTCACCCATGCCCAGGGCAGTAGCTGGGGAAGAGCTGAAATCAGAACTGGATGGAGTGGGAAGGCAAGCACCCCCCCAGAGCAGCAGATTGCTGGGGGAACCTGTCTGATTTCCAACCTCAGCTACACGAAGGAAGGACTGATGTCAGAGTATCTCCATCCTTTGCCAACGCATGCTTACCTTGACACAGCTGAGGTGGAGCTATTTTCTAGAAAAGATCCCCCTTGCCTTTAAGGGAACCTCATATCTGGGATGGGAAACACATATTTTTCACAGGTGTGGTCTCCTGTGTGATTTTATAAAGACATCTGGGATGATCTTTGCCACCCAGAACATGCATACCTCAAAGAGCATCCCTTAACCCCATCTCACCTGACTTCTCTCACAGGAGTGGGTGGAGGGGACAAGCCACATGAACTGCTCCTAGGCAATCCCTGCTCCCAGCAGCCTGCTCTCTCCCTTGTCCCTTCCCATCAGGTGACAGTAGGAGGGACACAGGGCTGCTGGGGAAGATGTGCAAGGCGCAGACCACCTCATCTCTGGAGACCACTGCCTAATCCATCTCTGGGTCTGAGTTCCTTGGGGAAAAATGGTAGCACATTTTGCATGGTTAAAACAGTGTAGGACCTTCTCCTCATGAGACATTTGCTGCCCATGTGCTGTGCAGTCTACGTACTGTCCCTGCCCATGGTGGGGACAGGCAGCGGAGCTGTGTGTGGTACCACCAGCATGTCCACTGACACTCACTGCCAGAGGAGGTTCTGTAACAAAGTGTTCTCACCTGAAATGTTCCTTCTTTGACAGATGTTTATTTGACAGGAGGCTCAGTTTTTTAGTGGGTGTTTTGTAAGACAGAATGAATAACCATGGCCAGTCTGTGCTACAGCTTCGTAAAGTGGTAGCTTGCTACTGAACACCAGACATTCATTTCAGAGAGAAGAAATGAGTATACCTTAATGTACAGGAATTTTTTTCTTTACTCCTAGGCATGGCTGAATCTGAATCATTTATACCATGCCAATAGCACAAGCTGAATTTGGAGAGCGAAGACCTGCAAACCCAACTGCAATTTATTCCTGTAAGGAATATTCCTGTCAACGAGTGAGTTCGCTGTGTACTGGGCTCTACAGGCACATGGGCATGAGTACAGCACATATGAAATTGATACCTCTGTCTTAATTCTAGGTTGCAATTACTGAAGCTGAAGTTTAAAATGTTTCCAACTGCTGAACTCACAAGCTAAATGACTGTATAGCTACTGAAATTGATTATCAAGCTTACCGTTTCCTCGCTTGTGATCCAGTAATATTGACATACGGTACAAGGAAATTGCAATCTGAACTACTAGTAGCAATAGCTGGAGGCAATTACAAAAGGAGTATTGCTGGTGGTGGCACATGGACTCCTATACTGGATTTAACCATGCTCTGATTATAATGCACTCATTCAAAATAGCAGGAAATTCTAGATTTCTCCTTTAAACTACAACCAAGAAGAGATTTTTTTTTTTTTTTTTTTTTTTTTTTTTTTTTGCTTCTGCATTTCAGCCTGTTCTCTGGAACAGCCTATGAAGAAAACCTTCTGGCTCCAGAGATTCAGGTCTATTTTGTCTCCAACATGGGCCAGGCCTTGGGGCAAGTAATTTTATGTTGCTGTGACTCCACATCCCCATTTGCTCTCACCTTTCCTGTCTCTGCTTTAATCTTCTCTTGTGCTTGAACATTTCATCCATCCTGGTACTGACCAGTTGCCACAGACCAGTTTTGCAGAGGACTGTCATACATAAATGTATAAAAACTACCAGCCCTCCCACTTTCACATGACTCCAGGAGGAGGAATTTTAAGAAACACAAAAAATACAATGAGAATTAGGATCAGGTTACAAGGCTTGGAAATGTTGTTACATTTTTTTAATAATCTTCTTGTTCCTCATTTTCAAGATGAGGTAAAGCACACCCATGTCTCCAGCTAAAGGAAAGAAACTTTCCAGCTTGCATCACATCCTAACTCACAGTGCCACCTGCATTAGTAAATGTGGTGCCATTATAGCAAGTAGAAGCATTTTACAGCCAGTTCTTCCCAAAATTGCCCACAAAAAAACTTCTACTGGCAGTAAAAATGAGCAGAGAACCCCTGTAATTTCAAAGGGAGCCTCTAACACGAGCAATGATGGTATCACAAGTTATTGGACCACTCTCTTCAAAGGAGCTCTATACTGCCAAGATATTCGTTCAGATCCAAGGAAATCATGCGGGAGCTTAAAATAATTTTGCCATAGTGGATACCCCCTAGATGCAAAATCTCCTGGAGAATCCAGCTTGGCTCTTTCTGTGATATTCCCAACCCTATTCAGAGGGGGGTAGTATCCAATATCCCAATTATACAGGCTCAACAAGAAGAGAGCTTTGATTTTGCCTTCAGAGAAATTTCCCAGGCCAAAACAAGCTCATTACTTAGCACATGCTACAAACCCAATCTTGGTGGCATCCTGAAGTAATGATCCATGGCCATCCATTACACAGAAGCTGAGAAAAAATGGATTGTCATGGATCGTGGCTTCTTGACAGGCCAACCTTTACAGAAGAAAAGTTCAGCAGAAGTGTGAAAGTTACTTGGGTTTGGTGCTTTTTTTTTTTTTTTACTTGCCTGTGTGACTTGTAAGAAAAGAGCTTTTACTAATGAGCTCTGCCCTCCTCTGTCAGAAGTCCCCAGGGCTTTGCAGGGCTAAGCCCCAGCAAAAGCTAGCTGTGAGGCTGAATAAAACAGATAAAACCGCACCATAATTACAGAGATCCTCCACCTGCAGCCACTGTTGAAGGTGTAAGGTAGCACCTGTTGGGGCCACTATAAGCTGTAATAAGGATGCAGGATAGGACTTTCTGTCTCTTTGCAATGCCAGATGTTTGCAATTCAAACAAAAGCTTAGCTATAATGAACCCTGACTTTTAAGGCTTGGAAACCTTCTGTGAACCTTCAGAAAAATGAATATTTAAGAGAGTGAGGAAGCAGACATGCCATAATACAAGAGTGACTTTTCTTAGTGAACTTTTTCTTCCTCCAGATGGGACAGAGTGGAAATTTCACTGCTACCATGATGTCTCTAGGACAAAAATAAGAGAAATTCAGAAGAGTTGTACAAATGCAACCAAATCTGTCAATTTTCTCAAAGCTCTTAGTCCCAGTCTATCTTTGATCATGATGAAATGGAAGACGTGTGTAACTGGCCATTGGGCAAGCCTGTTATACCTTCTCCATGGCTTGTGTGGAGCCAGACTGCATTATATCCAACCAGGTGCTAATCCCCTCTTGCTTGCAATACAAAAGTTAATGAGAATTTCATGTTGATTAAATGTGTGTAAAATGATGCTTGAAATGAAAAGTCCCCAGTTAACTGACTTTTCATCACTAAAATCAGTTTAAGTCGCATAATGTTTTTCTTGTTAAAATAATTAGTCCTCAATCAGGGTAATTTGGAGGAGTAGCTAGGTCATTTTAAGGGAGTGTTATGCTTTATTCAAGAAAGCTCTTTTGTATTTGAATTATTTCCACAAAGTGATGTAGATAATTGCTTAATGCTTAATGTTTTGTCATTCTAATATATAATCCCTCAGCATCTGAACAATATTAATGGGAGCAGAACTTGGCAAAACTACCTGCAATTTTTTTTCCCAATCTTTTCCATGCCAAAGAGAGAACATCTTGGACAATGAGGTATGCAAACTTTCTAGGTTTTGCCTGCAAATTGGCACTGAAATGAAATGTATTCCTCTGGCTGCCCCTTCAGGACTGATTTCATGTCACTTTGGTTTTAATACATTACATTTTAGCCAGGTTTAACCCCGGTCAATAGGTGCACCTTAGTTTCCCCAAATAAATAACTTTACTGAGCAGAATCAGGACCCAAGACTCATTTGTCCTTCATAAAGGTTTGTTTTGTTTGTTTAAATATTAGCATCCACCAGCTGTGCAAAATAGACCTCTTTCATTAGTTGTTTGATCATGGTGGGAAAAGCTATTAATTTAGTCAGTTCCCTGCAATGAGCTCTGGGGTTGCTACCAAACCACGGACTGATGAAAACAATAAATGCTAGACTGTATTAACTGTAAAGGTTAATCCATAAATCAAAGGGAAATGTCAGATGCCTTTTAACATTGATTGAGATGTAATTTGGTGTTGGTAGTGATATGTTTGTTACATAAATTCGCAAATGCACTCAATTCCTGTTAGGAGTCCAGTTCTTTGCAACTTAAAACAAATTAAGTAGTTTGGTTTGTTTATATAACCATATAAAGATTGATTACCTCATTCTGTTTAAGGTACGATGTATCACCGATTTTAAAATAAGTGAATATTAATATCCAGATTTTCTTCACGGGTACATTTGATTTAGTATGAAAATGAATATGCTGTTGTTGTTCCTGAAAGTAAGCTGTTACCTTAAACATGTTTAAGGCAGTTGTTCCTTTGAATTTTTAGTTTTGATTCATGTTTTTCAAATTACAGCTTAAGAATTAGCCTTTGTATATATGTGCTCAGAAGTATAGAACATATTTGCTATATTATGATAGAGATATTGATAAATCATATTTAAATATATAATATAAAACAACAAATAGGAGGAGGAAATGACACAAATTAGATCAGAATGGAATACAGTAACTGATGCTAAAACAGCAATGAAAAGATCATTACGGTCACTCATGGAAACGTTTCTTTGCACTCCTCTTCATGAAAGAAATGTGAGGCCAGGGAATTCTTCATTTGCTGCAAGTGAGAATCAGGTTGCCAGGCCTCAGGATATAAACAAATAAACCCAACCTTTCTAGCTTTATCTATCCAAGGAAACTGCAAAAGAAGGCTCTCAAGAAGAGGAGCATCACTCTCAGGTGACTATTAGCCCCAAATGGAAGCTACCGAGCATTTTCACTAGCAGTCCCTTGGGTGGGCAGGGTGATGAAAGCGGCCAAAGCTGGGAGTACTCTGAGCTTCCAAACACCACAGAGTCCCTGGCTCAACCTTTACTATGTATTTCTTTCTTAGAATCACAAATTATAGGGTTTAACAGGGTCATCACTGCATGAAGTCCATGGGAGCAGTATTTTAAAGGCAGTCAGGTAGAGGATCAGTCATTTTCTTCTGCTTAATTTAGCAGAGCCAGCAGAGGGAATGTTTTCTCAAAAATTCCTGAAGGGCATCGATCCAAACTGGTATCCAGAATGCTTCTAGTGAGATTAAGACATGTAAGGACATGAGACTTGGTCAATTTTAAAATGCCCCAAAAGTTCTTCATTCTGCTGTAAGGGGACCCTTCAAAGCTCAGCAGTGGCAGCCGAGCATTTCAGCAATGGGGATGGGCTGGCAAGCACCTTCCCATGTGGATATGCCAGTTAACTCTTTATGGCTTTAAGCTCTGAGCCACTGCCTGATCAACATTAAAAAAGAGATTTTTATTGTCTATCTCCCTCTGTCTGTGCACAATTACCAGGAGAGAAAATACATCCCTTACCTAGTTTTCATATTTGCTTGCAAATGCCTCATGGATGTAATGAGACATTTCAGTAATATTTCACTTACCTCCAACAGATCTTGGCCTGTATATGAAATTTTAGGAGGGAAATTCCAGGACACATGTGAATCCCTCTCTTCAACTCCTGCTGTCCTTTGCAGCCTGGTGCATAGGTCATGATGGGCACAGGTTAGACACCTAGATAAGAGGGCAGCAAATAAAGGCAATATCCTCAAGCTCAGCTGGCTTAATCTTCTGCTTCTGCCCTCCCATGGCAGCTCAAAGGAGCTTGTGGAGATTGAAAGGGCTGGGGAAAAGGCGGAGAGCATGGGGACAGGGGATGATGTGCTCCAACATCGTGCTGTGGCTCTGCAAGCAGGGTGGGAGATCTGCACGGTGCTGGCATTCCCTAAGCCCTGGGGACAATCTGCTCTGGCTATCTAAATTAGGTCCTCAGAAGAGGACAGAAAAGGGAAGATACAGAAGGAGATTAAGACCACCCTGACCTCCAACTGACTCCCATGGCTCTGCATTTTGTCCTCAGAAGGAAGCGGAAAAATCTCTTTGTAATCTGAAGTAATGCAGTCAAACATGAAGCACAGATTCACACACAGGAAAGGCATTCTCATAACCATGATGGCATATTTTACTGGGAAGAGCAAACCTCTGTGCTAACATAAATCCATCTCTCTGCCCACACTCTGGGACTTTCTTTTATTGTTGGCTTTTTCTTTTAATGTAAGTTTACAATTCACAGATTTTTCAGCTGCAGCTGCCCTATTTATATACAGCACTCTAATCAAAAGTTCAATACTCCTCACCTTCAAGGATGGAATCGTAATGAGTGTATAATGAGCTATTCCACAGCTACTAGTTCCCATGCCTTTTAAACCAGCTTCAACAACTCTGAAATCTTCAGCGTAGATTAGTGGAGCCCTGCTGATTCACATGGCTATTGTCTCTGAAAATAAATGAAAATCGTATTAATATTCACAATGTCATTCACTTGTATGCTAATTGGAAGGATTGCAAAATAAACTACAAAGGCGAACACAAAAAGGCGTGTGCCTAGGGTAAATCTCAAGGACATGAATAATAAAGTGTTGGATGGAGAGGGACCTCTGAAACCACCAACTTTTGGGATTTTTTCCTACAATCCAACTGTCACACAGATGAAATACAAAGGCCGGCTTTCTTACCAGTTATCATGGCCATGTTCTTGTCCTGTGGGCCAGTGCAAGTGGCAAGGGATAACACAAACAGGACAAGAAAGTCTGCAGAGGTTGAGGACCCCTTATAGGTGGGGACAGGAGTGCCCTGCTGGGAACTGAGCTTCATCTCTACCCCATGGCGATGAGTTTGATCAGTCACAAGCATGTGTTTATCAAGCTTTCATAGCAGTCAGCTCAAGATAATGACAAGTTCTCTCCTTCTCCATCTTCACCCCTGGACCACCTCAGATGAAACATTCTGATCACTACAATGTTTCAGTGAGATTTTCCAAGTTAAATGTCACTGGACTTTTTCTTTGCTTGCTTTCTTTTTAAATTTTTGGAAAATTGTTTCCTTGATTTCTCTGGCACTGATTCAAACCCTTGGATTTTCCAGATCGGGACTAGAAAGCATAGATTCCTTCTGTAAGGATCTGCACCCTATACATTGCTTACATCTGGCCTCTTATAAAGAAAAAGGAACTATACAACAAACTATACAGTCATCCACGAACTATCAATCTCACACTAGACACCAGGACTGATATCACCCACATCATTGAACCTGCTCTGGTGTGACCCCATTTAATTATCTGCAGAACTCCCTATCCAAAGTTTTATAAGGTGTGGCACTACCAGCATCTGCAGCATGTGAAGATAAGAGTAACCTTGGGATCCTTGCATACAAATATCCAGAACATTTTCCCTTTAGAACAAACCATGCATTCCTCTGTCTAGCTGAATTATTTTCTATATTAAATAAATCAATGCACAAATTAAAAAAAACAACACAAAACACCCACAAAGGAAAGAGCACGGAACATACAGACACAGAAGCTAGGAGCGGGAGGACTGCTAATTCCCCATTTCTTTTTTATACCCTGATCACAGAAGAGTTGAACTGGATCTAAATTAATTCATTAGGAATGAGCAAAAACTTGGATTTTTTTTTTCTTTCTATGTTCTAATTCTTTTCTCTGAGTTGTTCTTTCCCCTCCACTGTTGCTGACATCTACAGCACCAAAGGCCAAAGCCATCCCAGGTGTGGGAGGTCCAGTCCCTTTCTCCATGTCCAAATTTAGCCCAAGGAGCAGGATCCCTTACCCAGTTTTAGATGTCAGAGGGACTGCATGAAATCCAAGGAACACTCAATAAATATGTGGAACAAATTAAGGGGAGGGGAAAGGCAGGTAGGCAGGTTTTTAGACTTATAAATGTTTTAGTTTCCATTTTAAATTCCCATATACTAATAGAGTCATATCCTGGTAGAGGAGATTGTCTTTGCTGTGAGCAGAGCTTACTGAAGCCTTCCCACACCTCAGGCTCTTCCTTTTCCCAGACACAAGCGCAGAGCACTGAAGACCTTTCTGTCCTTGCCAGCCGAGAGGTTCTTATAGAAGCCTCTCAGGAACTCCTCAGGTGAAACACTGATTTTCAGCTAAGGGAAGCTATCTGAACAGAGATGTTTAAGACACAATTTAGTTAGATAGGTTTTAAGAGCTCTTGAGTTCATTTGTATCTTAACCGATCCAAGGTCATGTCCCTTAACCTCTGGCTAGCCTCATAGAGTTTCCAAAATTTGCTATTTAGTGGGGAAAAAATTCTGACTCAGACTTTTTTTTGGTCCTCTCCTTGGCAGGAGACACATCCAGTCTCATCTGCTGTAATGTGCTCATCACTTGCCAGCACTGCAACCTTGTTAAGGCAGGAGCACTGGAGTCCCAGAGCAGAGCTGACAACTATAAATAAGGGACAGTTGTCACATCTGGTTGCAGGAGGGCAGCAGAGAGGAAGGTTGCCTGCAGCAAGAACAGCCCGGCTGAGACAAACTCTCCCATTGTTTGAGGTCATCTGGTCTACAAACTGTTTCACATGAGAAAATTAGATTATGCCAAACCAACCTCTTTGGAGCATTTTTTTTTTTTAATCCAGCATTAAAAGGATGGAAGTAATCGTAAATCTGGAAGCAATCACACACACATCACTTAGAAATGCTCTGCCTCAGCGCAAGAGAAACAGAATACATCAGTGCTGATTGGCCTGGGGTATCTCCCACCCCCACCAAGCCCATGTCCTAGACAAGTTAAATGTTTCATTAATTAGGCACTAACTATGGTTAAAATTAGGAGAGCTGCAAGGATCTCTCCTCCTCCTTCAGACTAATCCTCTGATTAAAAGCAGAGCCCCTAGTTTGGGCTCTCAGGATCACTCTGCCTTGCTGTTTTGCATTTGCTGAGTTTGGGTTTTGAGTCAGCCTGGTGGGCTCTGTGGGACAGAAAGGGAGTTGGGTTTGGTGCCAGAGCAGGGGGCAAACAGTGGGAGCAGGCTGGAGGAAGGGGACACCACTGTTAGCATGCTGGGTGTGATGGACCTGCACACCCCCAACAGCTCACATAAGCCTGTAGCAAACCCAACTGTGTATGAACAGAAACTGGGCAAAGCCCACCATGGTCCTCAAAGGAAAGTATCTGCAGAGAGGGCCACTTAGGACATCTACCATGTCCTTTACCCACACGTGGAGAGGTGGCATAAGCCAAAACCCCTCACGTCAAGCCCCGCAGACACCTCACAGGCACCCATCTCCTCCGTGATCCTGGAGCTGGGACACAATTTCCTGCTCCTCCTCAGCTCAGCAAGGCAAATGCAAAGAGAGGTAATGCTCCAGCCAGGAAAAATCTAGGTTTGAGGATGCTATCTTTTTCCCTGGGAGAGGCTGAAAGCTCCTTGCTGCTCCCAGGCTCTTGGTTTTGATTTTGACTGTATGCAAAGCTGGCTGTTTTGCAGCACCATTCACCTGAAAGGGACCAGCATGTGGATTTCAGAGCTGTTTTCTTTTTAAGACACAGAGAGAAGATGTGCTCCCTCTACCCATCCAAAGTGCTGTCAGACTGCGGTATTAATCAGAAAACAATGGGTTTGGCAAGCCATTCTGTCAAGAAACAAAAGCTAACCTGGCCATTGAAGGCAAGCAGTGAAGGGAGCACACCAGAAAAGAAAACAATGGGGACATTCTGTAGTAACCACAAAACCCCAAGTTTTCTGCCATATTCTGTTTTCCATAAATATTGGCCTTGCTTTAATGTAGAGCAGCCAAGAGCTGCTGGTATGAATTCAGCCTCCCTAACCAAGACCTTTAATCAACTATAAATAGTTACCATGACAGTCAATAACAAATATAAATTAACCATGCTAAGGTACATTCTAGCACCTTTCAACAAACTAGAAAACCAGGAAAGGCTGCTGAAAGGCAGCTGCTTCCAGGCAAGCAACCAGTATCTCATTAGGTGTAGTGAGCAACATGCAGGGAACAGCCGGGGAAAGGATGGAGCTTTGCCTGCCTTAAAGCATCCAACACTTCAAGAAGCAAAACCAAAACCTGATTAAAATACCTGCAATTTTGCTCAAACCTTTCCCCTCAGGTCAACTCCTTTTCCATGTTTTGAGTTTTGTCCATTTGCCATTTGGCTTCTGAGCATGAGAGGTCACTTGGGACATATTGAGCAAGTTTTGTTCCTTATAAATCCAGAGGGCTGAAAATTATGTTCTTGTAATGAAAAGCTGAAATTGTCACATGATGACTCAGCTCCAGGAGCTGGCCATTTTTATACATCAAATACAATGAGGTTGGCATTGAGATCCAAAGAGCTGAAAGGTCTGAGGATGCCACAACCAAGCTGGATACTGGAGAAATGTCATGATGCCATGTACTGGTCCTTGGTTAGCAAATGTGCTTTCTCAAGAAGTACTAAGGGATGAATATCTACAAGCAAAGAGCACCTCATGTTTAGCTTTGAACAGCAGGTATCAGGGAGTAAATTCCCAAAGCAGTGAATCAATATTATTTAAGGGAAAGCACCCACCCACAAGACCTCCGAGAGTATTCCCTCTGGGCAGCAGGACTGCCATAAAAAGTTGTAAGAAGGGACTTCAGTTTTTTGACCAGACTTGCAAGATGATGTTCCACCTGATTTTTTTAACATATGCAATCTGGAACTGAAAAAACCCCACCCTTAAATTTCCCTCAAACAAAACACTCCAAGCAAAAATCAACCATGAAGTATTTAATTTCCATTATTCCTCTCTCCTTGAAGAACAAGCATGTTTAGATCCATCTCTACACAAAAGTTCCAACAAAAATGTTGGAATCAAAGCAAAGCAAAACTTCATCTTGAGAACCTTGCAAAGCAAAGATTAGAGCCTTATGAATTATTATTTTGGATTACTGTTAGTTATCATCTTCTCTTGGCTGAAGCACCTGAGAAATTTGATTTAAATTACAAGCCTGTCAGAGGTACTTGCATTCACATTTTTTTCTTTTTTGCTAATAACATATTTGGCCACAAACATTCACCCAGTTCACATCCCAACGCCTCACCAGCTTTGACCCTATTTACCTCGTGAGAGCTGATTCCTTCCTAGTCTGAAGCGGGGATGGCTGGAGGCAGGAGAGATACCAAATAAACAATGTTTGTAAGATTACCCCACAGCAAAAGGAACTACGATACATTATTTTAACTCTCCCACTGTGCCAGGGAACTTCATCAAAGTGCGTGACCTTGGTGATCATATGCTTTGGCACCCTGCCAGAAACAAACAGTGAGTTTAAAGTCAAGCAATCATTTCAACACTGATTTTTTTTTTGTTTTGTTTTGTTTTGTTTTTACTGGCATTGAGCTCTTAATGTTAGTTTAACATACTTTTTGTCTCTAATATTAATGTGTACAGATATTTACAGAAAAAACAGGGTGAATTGCACTGGAAGAGAAGATGCTGGAGCCACACTGCTGAAGTTCAGCTCCTAACGAGAAAAAATAAAAGTTCTAATGTTATTTCAGCTGGAATAGCTGCTAAAATCACTACTAGCAGCTTTCCTTGCTGAGAACAGTATCTTTAGCCTGGTCAAGGCTACTGAGATCCTGGGATAAAATTGCTATTAATTACAAGGAACTTTTTTCTAACAGAGAATCTGGTCCTGAGTTTCCATCATGAACCTCAATGACTGTCATTACAACCTACCTAAAATCCAGCCTAAAGACGACTATCTAAAGCCCAGAGAAAAACAACAGCTCTCCAATTACCACATATAGAAAGGGAAATACTTTTTTTCATTGACTGCTCTATAAGATTGTACACAGTTTGGTATCTGGCACATAGAGATTCTCTCCCTCCCAACAACGGAGCAACCAAAAAAACCCCTTGTAGTAAAAATCCCATCAGACTGACAGAGCGAGAGCTCAGACTTGCACTTGGGAGGCCAAGCCATGGAGCACTGTGAAGTTTTTCCATGTAGATGTGCCAAAGACTGTGTTTGCCTCATGTACTTTTTTGCTCAAGAGCGCAGTTCAAAAGGGTGAATCTTGCTGTGATTAAAGCCCTATTATCTTTTGACGAGACTTGTGGCAGGCTTTCTCAGTAAATTGATGGGGGTTTGTGGTTGTTATAAGTACTCAGAGGGTTCCATGGATACATTTGATAAAATAAAAGGAAAAACACTCAACCCCCGCCCCAAGCTTTGGGCATAGGGAGGTGATTCACGCAGAAGCGCAATTGCTGATTGACAGAAGTCGCAACATAACAGGAGTCACAAAAAAGGCACCGCTGGAGTCATCAGACAAGGGGAAGGTGAGGGCAGCAGAAAAACTTTTTGGCCAAATGGCTGTGCATGAAGATATGGCTGAGCCACCTGCTATGGCTGAAAAATGATCAGCAGCTCTAAAATAGATGAATGAGCCAGCACAGAAAAAGGTTTTGCAGTAGCAATGGTGCATGGATGATAGCATACATCAATAGACAGATAAATACAGGATAGTGGTGAGGTTTTCTTTTCCCCATAGCCTATTCTTTTGCTCTTTTGCACCTACAACTGTCTATAACACAGACATCCACCTGTTTAAAGGATGAGAGGGTTTAGACCCTCCTAATCTGCTCATTTTTCAAATTAATCAATTGCTATTTTTTCAACGAGTCAAAAATAAAATACAGGACAAAAACTATTCTGAAATCTTTTCAGTCAAAAAAAAAAGGAATAAAGACAAGGGAATAATTATGATGAAATAGATTCTTTCAATGTTTCTTATATGAAATGTTTTGCTCTGCAAACCTTTGCAGTTCATGTTTTGACACTTCCCGAAGTTAAACTCTTTGACTTCTTGTTTTGCAAACAGTGTTTTTCTTTTCATAAAAAGCACTTCACAAGCCTTGAGAAGCATAAATAGCCTGAAAATGAAAGACATCACTGTATTTACAGTCAAACATGCCTGGTTAACCTAAATGAAAAATTTCGGGGGGGGGGGGGGTGTATTTTGCTTCATTTCATTCAAAAATTTCCACAAGCCTCTTTCGCTTCAACCAGCTTATCCCACAGCTTTGCTTGTTTTTTCCAGTTTGGCCTCAGAACCACCACAGGTCCTTCATGCCCCATGTCTATCAATCAGGGTCTTCTCTCCCACATTGAATTTTTGAAGAGGGACGAAGGACAGCCACTGGACCTGTCGGGCAGCGAGGGGGACAAGCTGTTCCCATGGAGGGCAAGAACATGGCAGCCCAGGAGCCATCCTTGCTGATGCCCGGAGGAGCTCTTTGTTCAGGAGAGGGACAGGCAGCTTCAGCATGGTCTGGTCTGGTCTGAGTTAAGCCACAGTTCAAGCAGCCAAGATTTCTAGTGACGTCCCTTGCAAAGGAGGGGAGGAGAAGGCTGACTGAAGTTGGGGGCCATTGCAGTGGACTGCATGAAGATATATATATATATTTATAGTGATGCATGCATCTGTATGCTGTCTATATACAAGATTGCCCTTTGGGGTTCCTTTACTTCCAAGGAAGATGTAGTCAAAGATACTTATTTGCTGTCTAAGCATGACTTGTCTCTGTTGATGCAGCTTTCTCAATCGGGTCAACTGAATGGTGCCATAAGTGCTCATTTCTATGAGTGGACTGTGGCAGGGGACGTAGGGTGAGTAACTGTAGACACTAAATTGGGATGAACTCTGTTCCCACCCAAAAAACCCTAAGGAACCATTAAATAGAGACTGAATCGGAAACAGGCTTCAATAAATCTGCCTTGTGAATGGGGCAAACAGTAGATGCATTAGACCACCTGTAGGGATAGGGGAGTCAGACTTGTTAGATGATAGTTTTATTCTGAGACGTAACTCATAGCACAGGAAAATACGGGCACTGGCCACAATCCTCGCTCTTACCCTTGCTCTCAGGACAGGCCCTCAGCCACCCAAAGGGAGAAAGGCAAAAAACTGGCACCCCAGTTTAAATGTTTGAAACCAGGCTGGTTGAAATGACTAAGGAAAAAAAGGCAGGACAGAGGCCAGGATTAACTTGAAGAAAAATGGCATGGGGGTAAGTTCGGATCAAATGCTTGGTAACTGTTTTATCTGCTAAAATGTGCTTAATAGCAGTGAAGGAACCAGGCCTGATGGGAAACGGACAGGATAGTCCAACTGGGACATACATTGCAGGAGTATTCCCTAATCCACTGGTTAAAATATTAGGCAAACTGCTGACATAACTAAAATACAGGTGTTGTGACCTTGAAAAAAATATGTCCTGTAGGTTTGCATTAGTAGTAAGGCATTGGGCTGCTCTTCTCTTCTCTGGAAAATCTCTATTAGACACATTTTAAGGGGAAGCAAAGTAGAGCTCGGCAGACAGCTACCAGAATTGCCCTGTGGCTTCGGTCCCATCGGGTTACCTTTCATCCAATGTCTTTTCATCCAAGCAGCACAACACAGCATTGCGTGTGATGGGGGTTATTGCATCAGCTTAAACTCTCCAGCCTGGTTACAAGTCCCCATGATGGGTGCCAGGGGGTTAGCAGCAGAACGGCTGCTTGCTGTGTCCATCTGCGTCTTTGGAAAAGTAGGTTAGGGGAGTTCTCCCAGATGGAAACGCATTTTTTTGTGGCAGTACCCATGACATTGCTGGTTAGAGGGGGATTACCAACAGCCTGAGACACTTAGGAAGAGGCTCGGAATGTCCCAGGAAAGCTGGAGGGTCCCTCATCCCCAGATTTGGGTCCAGATGAAAATGCCAACTCCTCCTGGGTAACCTTACTACAGATGCTATGACTTAAAGCACAGAGGAGCTTGCTGCAGCCAACGCAAGGCTTTCTCCAAGAAGGCAAAATAAAGATTGTAATTCCTGTCATTATTGAAAACATAGCGGTCTCTAAATCTCTCCAAATACAGTTGATATGAGACGAACTATGATGAACAAATACATTCTGTGGCAGCTAAATGAGCCTTTTGTCAGATTTCACCACATGGTGGCAATAGTAGTAAAGGTTTGACACAAAAGATTTTTCTGGAAGCTCCCAAGCCATTTAAACTGTAAACTGGGCTGCTGTTCGGTCTACCTTGTGGTATAATATAGCTCTATTTTTCTGTGTGGAGAAATCAACTGTCACAGCTCCCTTACTAGAAATTGTGTCCACTTCCCATCCTCACACGTCTGATGAGGACTATGGACAATTCTGAGATTTCTTTGAATATCTTCTTGACTTCTTTTTTTCCCTCCCACCTTTTCCTCCTCCAAAATACATAATTACCGATTCTGTGAAATGTTAATTCACAGAAGGTTGTATTCTCAGAACCGGGAAAATTGCAACATTCAAGTTTTCTTTAGCAAACAAGGGAGGCTTCAAAACACGAGGGTTGCCTAAATCTTCCAGGAAGGTCAGGTATTTGTCTACCAGTTTAATTGCCAGCAGAAGAAAAAAAAGAACCAAACCCCAAAACCCAAAACCACCCCCCCTCAAAAAAAACCCCAACCACCAAAGAATAAGAAAAAAACAGTAAGAAAAAACAGTACTTTAGAGATTAATTATGACTTCATCTCTAAAGTACTGCTTTGCCATCCATTCCTCCCAAAACAAGAAAGGAGAATAAATCCAGAGTCAGTTGCTAGTGGTGACTGACCAATATTGCAACATCATTTGTAGAGGTAATAATAAATTCCTATCATCTTTCATTCTGCAGAAATACAAATTCAGTGCTGATGTTCACCGAGCTCTAGGGTGGAGCAGGGTATCTGGTTTGCACCAGGCACAGCGTGCACCTTTTGCAGGGGGGGAAACAAGCCACGAGAAACAACAGGGTGCAGGTCATATTTTAGGTAGTCAAATAATGATGCATATTGTGGTTCATCTGAGAGACTTGTGCCCCTTAAAACCACCCTACAGCCATTGCAAAGGGCTCCAAGAGTGCTCATCATCATCGCACCAGTACGTCAGTTGTTGCATGAGAAGCACACATGAGCTCCCTCTCATGCAGGAATTACAACATGACAGCACACACACAAGAGTTAACACCCCATTCCCGTGAGAAGTGCCAGGGATTTACGGCTCTCCCAGGGGATTTGCTGCTGCTGCAGCCATGCTCCAGAAACCCCATGCAGCGCTGTCTGCAGCACCGGATCAGCAGCGGCATTTCCTGGAGCACCTGTGTTTTTCTTGGAGGTCTCTCTCCACACTGACCAGACCTGATGTTGCTTATCTTCAGTGATTAGATCAGCTCATATCTCCAGGACTGGAAGGAATGATATAAAAACATACCATCCTACACCATCTCGAATGACCTGCCAGGAAACAGTTTATTTATATGTCTCAGGCACTCAATCTACTGTATAGGTATGTGCAAGCAGACAGGTGCAGATTTAGCAGGAAAGCGCCCAGTAAAGTGCTTTAACCCTGCTGTCACCCATTTGCTTTAACAGGGAGGGTAGCACGCACTGCCACATCACTCGGGACCACCTGGCAGCTGCCCAGTCTCTTTTGCTGCTGTTGTTGTGGTGGCCACATACATCCTGGCTAGCGGGATATGGTTGTCGCACCTCTTACTGCTGTCACCTTGTGGGCGTAACCAATGAAATGAGACGTCACCTAAGTCAGGCTTTTAAAAATGGCCCCTGAATAAAAGACAGGAGCAATTATCAGATGGTGCAGGACTATCTATCAGTGCTAACACCTACTGCTGCCTTTGCTTCAAGATGAACACATGAACCACCAGCCCAGACTTCACCATCTCAGCCAACTCCCAGCACATCACTCCACCACGACCATTCGCCACTTCTCTCCCAAACCCCATGTTCTTCCCTTCCTTCCCCAGGCGGCCCTGAAGAAGTCAAACAGCCACTGTCAACTGCAATAGCGTCACTGAAGTGCGTAGGACCGTGCCAGTTTACCTCGGCTGAGCACTTAGCACAAGCATCCGCAGCTGCATCACGCACAACGCAGTAGCGGTGCCTGTGTGCGATGCTCGGGCCATCCGGCGGCTCTGTTTTCAGAGACAAAGCTGTTTGCAGTTCAAACGTTCGATGCAACATGATTCCAAGAAAGGAGCCATCAGTTAAATTGATCCTATGTCTGAGGAGGAATCTTGGCTGAAATCTTTCCCTGTGAGTCCAACAACAACAGCACATCAATTACTCCAGTGGATTTCATTTCTCAACCCTTTAACATGTAATTCCTGGACAGATGCCCAAAACTAAAAGAGTAAAATACTCTGGTCCTGGCCACTTGAATTGCATAAGAGTGCCTGCCCACTGCTATGCCATATACAACTAGTTATTTGTAGGCTGCCTGAGACTGCCACAAAGCCTGCAGCCTCAAGGGACCAGTATTTTTATATTGGTTTTCCTGAACAATTATTAAATATCATTCAGAAAGGACCAGAAAGAAATAGTGCTGGAATCTCTTACTGAAACTGCCTCATTTAACCAGACTGGCAATTATCACACATGAAAATAATATGCAAGAGCTGAAATGCTGGGGTATGCCTTCAGGATTTTATGTCTGCTTTTGAATAAGGAGAGGCAAGATCCTACTGGACTTGGACATCCTTGAAGACATCCTTTGCTTCAGAGCTTTGGAGTCTTTCGTCCTTGCTCAGGACAGAACAAATCCCTCAGGCACATCTTTTCTGCGTGTCCTTGGTCTAGTGTTTGTGCTTTTAACCGAATCCTTTCTTTCTCCAAGGGCTGTGAATATCCTGCAGAGTCTACATGGAAGTTGTTCAAATAGCAGAAGAAATCAGTAAGGCAATTTCGTGGGCTATTGCCTTATATCACACTTTAACAGGTTTCTGATGATCTATTTATCATTTAGCTAACTGAACAACACGTTCAAGGAAGATGTAGACCTTATCCCCATTTTCTCCTTAGAAACCTTAATCATTACTGTACGAGTCCATATTGATCCAGCCAGGAGACAACCAGTCATCAGCTGCAACCCAAACCGTATGCAGAGTAGACATAGAAGGAGCTGCCTCACCCTTTCCAAGGGAGGGAGATAAAATTCAGCCCCCAAAACTGGATAGCAGGGACGAAGTGAGGATTAGGCTGCTGTGCCTACTTTTTTTTTTTTTTTTTAATGCATTGAAGTATATTATGCTTTGAACTGAGCAACACTGCCTTTATATGCCTGGAATTTTTGCCCTACAGTCCTTCCAGCACCCACCAGTGCTGTCAGTCAGCAATGTACACCCAGTTTCTGCACCCTGACAGAGAAGCTACAGGGGTCACACAGCCTCACGCTACCCACACCTGGGGCTGTCCTGAGCAGCACCATTCAGTTGAGGACCATTTAAATCAGGCCCATCATACAATTTATTGGGGTATATATTTCATTAACTGTGCTGTTAGTTTGCTTTATAAATGCTACTACTGTCTTTCAGTAGACAGGAGTGACCCTTTCCAAAAGATTTCCCTTTTCATACATCAAACACTCTTAAGCAGCATCAGGTCTTCTGTGTTATATCCCTTCCCAGCACGCAAGACCTTATTGAACACCTTATCTAATTGGCCATCACACAGGGCATTAGAAATTCCTAATTTCTTTGGGCATTTTTCTTAGTTTTGCTCTTGCCTCAGCTGTATTGGACAGAAAACATTTCAGGCAGCAGGAAATGTTTAGATGTTTTAGAACTTCCCCACAGTAAACATGTTCAGTTAACGTAGTGATAAAAGAGTAAAGGAGGGTCAGGCTGACACCAGGAGCACGTGGTGCCTGGTTATTCCCATTGTTCGTAGCTGGTGTCTCAGCCAATTCCTGCAGGGACAAGGGACACGGCTGTGAAACCTGAACAGGGACAGTGTGCAGATAAACCTGATTACCATGTTTCCCCTGAACAACATCTGCTTGTTAACAGAGTTGTAACTGAGTGCATGCCAGCGCATACTATTCCCTCCGACACTGTGATTTCCTCTACCCCATGCCTTGCTCAGCCACAGTGCCCAGCTTCTGCAGCCATTCCTCCTTGCTCCAAAGAAGGGAGGTAGAAATTGCTGAACAAAGCCAAGCACAGCCCATAGTTCTGCTTTTTATCTTGCTTTTGACGACTTGCTGCTTAATCTCTTTCTGAACAGGAGCCAGTTCCAAGAAAGCAAGACAGCAAGGTCCTTAGGACAAAATGATGGATGGAGCCATGGAGTTCAGAGCACTTTGTTAAGCCACTCAAGTTCTTTCTTTAGATAATGATAAAGTTAACTGGATCAATTTTAGAGCTTTATAACAGCAGAATGGCTATGGATTGACAAGTCATGAAGTGCATAACCCACTTAGACGTCCTCAGGCTGACACAACACAGACTGTCCCTGGAATATCCAGTTCTAGTGTATTTTTAATGAACTAATTATCTTTCAGATTACATGTCTTGAATAATACTAAAATCATGGCTTACCTGTTCAATGTTATCCCCGTTTTATTATTAATATCACCACCTACTAGCCGGGACGATACTCAGGCTTTCCTAAGTCCATGCCAAAGTGCCCATTAACTACTGTGAGCTGATACTTCTGAGAGCAGGAGCAAATCCCCGTGGAAGTGAATTAGTGTAACTCCATTAACTTGAATGGAGCTTTATTTTCTCACAGCAAGCAAGTAGCTCCCTCCCTCGGTTTCTGAATTAGTCCCACATGTAAAGGAGCACATCTTCAATGAGTTAAATTGACTCATTTTGTTCTGATGCAAAATTGACCACAGAGAAATGGCAGATCAATGTTAACGTACATTGGACTATGGACTCTGAAGACACTTCTGACGTCCTTGCCTCCAGCGTGCTGTTCTAGTGAATGTGATACGAGGAAATCATGACAGAAGCTGCTATGGTAGTGTACTGTCCTTGCAACTTGACCCATATTGCCCCACTGGAAACCCAGGTGTTCTTCTAAAAGCAGATAGTAGCCTATCATTTTAGAGATGAATAGTATTTTTAGCCTTTACCAAAATAGACAGGGCTACAGTGCCCTTTCATTTACATTATTTTTATAATGGTTTCATTTCAATGAACGGAGGGTCTTGCCTCTCAGCAGTGTAAACAAGATCAGATTTGTGCCCACACCATGTATTTTTGCATTTCAAGGTAAATTTGTTAATTTATGCTTGAAAGGGGCTGGGATATTCTTTGAAGAGGGCAGTGCTGTATAAAGGGCGTGCAGCAATAGTGGTTTTGATGTTTGGCAGTGAGCCAGCATTCCCTTTCAGGTCTGCACCATGGTTCTCTCCAGATCCATCAATTTTTCCCCCTTTTCTTGGTGTTTTCAGTCTCCTGAAAGAATCCACCAAAGGTGGCCATGAAACACAGAGTCACATTTTCAACAGGGCAGTTTGTGAATGTGAGATGCCAAAAGATATGCAGATATGGAAAAAAAAAAAAAAAGTTTTGTGATCCACCAGTTGAAAATCTTGACAATTCCTTGCCGTTGAGGTATACTGGTGGGAATTGCCAAAGATATGGTGCAGAAGAGAGCTACTGAAGGAGCCTTGCTGCGTGTCGGAGGGGAGATCTTTGGTTTTGAATGAAAGCATTGCAAATTGTGCTGTAAATTGTGTTGTTTGCACAAGTTTGTACAATTTCTCAACTTTAAGTAGTCAGTTCATTGCTTCCGGAAGAAGCAGCAATGGAGTGAAACTCTGATATTGTTTAACAAAGCAACCTGTGTGTGTGAGTCGGGGTGAGGTCTTGGCTTTCAGGTTGTTTCCTGGCATGCAAGGAAATCCAAGAAAAAGCAACCTTTCCCAAATCAGGGGATTTCTGCTGAATTTCCAGCCCTGATTTTGGAAGAGAGAGAGATGACTGCCCTGAGGCTATTCTATGTAGCTACCCTGATTATAGCAGTCGTGTGAAGTTTCAGGATGATAAAAGTGAGATGAGACCAAGGCTTGCTGAAACACTATGCCAACACAGTTCTGCTCATTGCTCATGATGGAAAGAAATGACACAGCAGATTAGGTGCAACCTTCACAAACTGGGAAGGTATAAAAACAATAGATTGAAATGACAGAGGCAAATTCTGACCCCTGTCACAGCCGGAGAATTCTGAAAGCTGAAGCAGCATTATAAAGGCAACAGATTGCTGAATGTCTCCTCTGGACCAGATGGTCTCATCTTCCCATCTCACTTGCACACTGAATTTGTAGTGGTGTAAGTCAACACCTGAACTCAGGTCACTCGTTCGTGCTCTTCCCAGCCTTCCATGCAGAGCCGGATGAGATCACTGTTTGTTTGCTTGTTATTATTTCTTGGTTTGTGCCTCTGACAGTTTCATAAACCAATATTGAAATTAATGGACCAACTCAGAAAAAAAAGATTTACATATTTTAACAAGCTGAAAAAGGAAATAAATTTGCAGTTAGCTCTGAGACCAACCAAATAGCTTGTCTGGGACAAAATGTTTTGTTACCCTTCAAGTTTGAGAAATTCCATTAAAATTTTATTTTTTAATTGGCATTAAGGATGGTGGCAAGTGTTAAGATATTTGTTCTGACTGGAAAATCAAAACATTCTGTTTTGAAGGGTACTTTTTCTGAATGTTTGTTTGTTTGCCTCAGCAGGAACAATTCATCAGAAATGAGGCAAATTCACAAAACGTTTTCATGTCGCTGAATCCACATTTTTGCCAAAAAAAAAAAAAAAAAGGCAGCTAGAACTTTTCCCAGCACTACTTCCAAACTATTAGAGAAATTCGAGTGAAATGGTACTGATTAAGGGGGGTGGGTGGGATGGGGGGGCATCACCTTTGCAGTAACTCTATCCAAGGCAATGGATTTACACGAGAGCTGACTCTTGACTCTTTGTATTTATAAAGCCTATAGTCTTCAGCAGTTCATTTTCAGAACATTCTTCTTCAATGACATGAGGGCGGAATATTGCAGATAATAGCCCTAATGTTTATAAAAGACAAAAGCAGCAAGATTTACTCAGACAACAACATGTGGTCTGGGCAATGCTGAGGTGTGGGTGCAGATGGGCAGTAGGTTCACTGCAGTCTACGGCCAACTGGTCAGGAGAGCAACGCAAACAAGGGCCTGATAGGGACCCATCTTTCACTTCCTCTCACTCCTCTCCCTTTTTTGTTATTTTTATTTATTTGGTATGTCAGGTCCTTCAACTATTAACTTCAATGTGCCATTAACCCATCTCCTAGAGGTTTCAGCATTTCATTTTGCCAACCTGTGGCAACTCCATTTCCCATGCAAACCATTTAGGTTATCCAGGAGCCAAACTTCATACAGAGGAGTGAGTGAGAGGACACCCATGTGAAAAAAACCCATTAATCTTTCAGACAGGGGCATGTGTCCTTCCAAAGAGTGCACATGGTTCCAAAGGGGATGCAGAGGAATTAGCATTAAAATAATGTGTCCGTTATGGGAGTTAAAAAATACGCATAGCTGGAAAACACTCTCCCCCATAAACTGGAAAAATATCAGCTATTGTGGGCTATTTGCCAAGGATTCAAATTCTCATGAACAAACCCCTCTGAGCTCATTTGAAAATCCTTGTGAACTCTGCTGCCATTCACCCATTAGGTTCAGGATGAAAAGAAAGCCTGGAAGCTGCTGAGAAACCAGAGGGCTGCCTGCCCTCCCAAATCCGAGCATGGGACTCAGCCAAGCTCTCCCCAACCCACGGAAAGCAGATGACAAAATGCTTGGGCTCATTCTGTCCACCCCTCATGTGGTAGAAAGGAATCAGCTTGCTTTTGTCTGCGAGCTTTCACAATATGAAAGGGGTTGAGAGAAAACTAGGTCTCTGTGTCCATATTTGCAAGTAAGCCCAGGCCCAGGGCCACTCTTCAGTCCCCATTTGCCAGTTGTCCATGTTGTGGGCGCACAAACACACAGCCCATCTGGGTGACCTGGTCACCTGGTGGGTCCATCTGCAGGTCCTTGTGCCCTTTTCTTCCTGTGTCCAGCTTTTGATAGAAGCTAGAGCTGGTAACATGCTAAAGAAGAACGTGGGTCATGAGGCTGGATGAAGTGAAAGCCTTTCCCAGGTCCTCCACACCACAGTCAGAGCTGTGAAAGCCAGGCTTGCTGTTCTGCAGAGCTTGCTTTTGTGTGAATCATGAGGGTGGGGTCCTGCTTGTGTCCTGCCATGCGCCACACTAAGATCATTAAAAATAAAATTTGGGTTTTACATGTATTTCATTTTGCTTGGGTATCTGTCCATGAGCTTACCTGTACCCACAGCCATCCTTATCTGTAGCCAGAGGTTGGGAAGCCTGCTCTGGTGTGAACCTTTGGGCATGGATATATGTTACCAGCTATATGTGCATGTGCACAGCACAGAGGTAGTCATGTACGTGTGTTAACTCACGTGAACTGATTCAAGCATGCAGCAGTGGAACAAATGCTGCACATTGCACAAGCTCCCTTAGGTGAGGAGGGAGTGTAGGACCCCCTGCCACAAAGTGCTTATTTGATTTCATTTTAGATAAGGACATTCCAAAGTTAAAATCCAAACCTTGATAATGGTGATGAAAAATTAAACTAGTGTTGAATGCTCACTGCCATTCCTTTTTTTTTCTTTTTTTTTTCCACAAAGACACGACCAAGATCTTTCTAAATTAAAAATAAAATATGATACTTGCAAAAGAATGAAAATTCAGAGGTAAGGCTCAGCCTCATGACATCCTTGCTGTGCAACTGAATAGCCAGCACTGGGACATGATTCAGAGACAGTCTGCGGGCATGTCCATAGCTGTGCACAGATGGGAAAATAAAAGGCATTCAGCTAGGGCAATAACTCAGATAAAGCATCACCTTCCCCCCCCCCCCAGTAGCCAGGGGCATCACTGATTTCACCAAAGCCACAGACCAGAGCCCAATGTCACCCCCCAGTCATGGCAGTGGGACATGAAGGTGGCAGTAGCACATGCCTCTCAGATGCACTCATAAAGTCAGTCACCTCCTGGTTTTATGTTGAGTAGCTTTTCACAACTCCAGCTGCAAAAGTCAAATGCACTATGTGTTTTCCCCTGGTGCAGGATGAGACTGGGGACCCGGCGGCATGGCTGAGGCTGGCTGGGTGGCCCTGCCTGGGCCATGACCATTTCTAGGGGAAAGCTGCTGAGGAAGGATTTGTAACATCTAGCACTCATTTTTGGATGTCAGTGCCCAGGAAGGCAGAGATAGTTTGGGGGATTTGTTTTGTTTTGTTTTGTTTAAGAGAAATATTCTTTTAAGTGATTTTTTGGAAGGGCTGCTGATAAACTTCAACACTGAAATCCAGATTAATGGAGGAGAGGAGGGTTGCATGGGAGAACCTAAGTTTTGGAAGAAAACCAATAAAGATCAACCTGCTTTAGCCACAGATTTCACATAGGCTTACAGAGAACCATTTCATGCTGTCTGCACAAAGAAGGTTTGACCTTTCAAAACTTGCTTTGTCAAAATCCGTTTCACAGTTTGCAAAGGAAAAGCAGTGATTAGTTTTGATGCAGATTGCTGGGGAGAACATAGACACCTGCCACTGCATTCCTCCCACCATCCCTATGCACAGAGGATGGTAGCTCGGGGAGAGGGATATTGGTGTCTTATTTGCTGCTGTTTTGGTGTATGTTTGCAAATTTTAATTCTAGGGATGGCCTGACGATGTTGTGCAGCGACACGCAACCATAGCTGTCATCGGCGGCAGCAGGGGCAGAAGAGCCATGTGTGGGGTGGCTCACGAGATATTCCACGTGAGAGGTCCACAAAGTCACGGTGCCTTTCTGAACGTGAAAAAGTTTAAAAGAGTGATTTAAAGGTAAGGGGCAGACACTGGCTCATTCAGGGAGAACCACTCTGCCCCCTCCCTGAGCCTGCCTTTAATATCTAATTATCAGGACTAATGACTGATTATGTGTCTCCAGTCTTTTCTACCTTCAATAACTTCTGTACCAACATGCTTTACTGCTTTCCGGGGGAAACGTTATCTGAAGTGTGAAATGAACCATTCTTTTGTTATGAACTCACCATTTGGCCATGGCTGCTAAATAGTTTCAAACCTGAAACATATTTGAACTGTTTCCAAGTTCATCTAGAGCGTGACCTTGTGTGTTTTAATAATTATAATTTCCTCAGTAAAGTACAACTCTAGAACCAGAGAAAAAATGTACAGACAGCTGCAGGGGTGGGGATGGCTGACTGTAATGATGAGCTTTACAAATATAGCAGGAGGAAAGCAATAAATCTCCAAAAACAAAGTTCCTTCTCATTTTAACCCCTAGCATGCTGCAGTGCCCTGATGAGCAGACCTTCCCGCAGGCTGCCCCCGTGACAGTGGAGATGGGAAACATGGAAGGAGAATAAAGAGGAAGAGTAGGTATCAGACTGATCTTTCTTTTCCCAGAGAGCCACTCCTGTTTCAGATTTTTATCTCTGGCATACTGGTGTAAATCAGCTGAAAGCAGCAGGATTTGCCCCTGCTTTACAGAGACGTGAGCTGAGATCAGGCGCACAGTCGCGGTATGCATGCACAAGTGAGTAATCCCATTGGAATCAAGGACTTGAAAGAGGAGCGCGCACATGAGTAATGTTTTGTAGATACAAGGGCTGGAATCTGGGCCACATGGCTCAGGACAAAGAGACGTGTCAGTTCTGCATAAATAACACAGGCATTCGGCTTCAAAACTTCAACTGACTTAGCAAGGGCGAAAGTCACTCTTTCCATCTCACGTCTAGGAAAGCAGGGACCAGGGCGGCAGGGTGACCTGTGCAGCAGCGAGAGCTGGGATGAGCCCAGGTGTTGGGTGTTCGTGGCACCCAGGGGGAGATGGGTGCACAGGACCCCCTCTGCCCAACACCCGCAGGCTCTGGTGGGGCAGGGAATGGGATCCTCACGGTGCAAGCAAAGAAGGGCTGTGTTTCATGATCTGCCTTGGAAGAAAAGCCTGCTGTAGGCACCATCCCTGCTGCAGGGGAATTTGGACCACAGTGAGAGGAAACAGCCTCTTTTTCTCCTCCAAGCACTTTCCCTCTGTATAGCAATCACCTCCAAAAGCCTCAGTGAAACAGGGTTAAAAAACAATAAAAAAGAGAGAGCCAGTGCGACAGACCACCCAGGTCAGGGTGCGTTTATCAGGCATGCATCACTCCATGTGATGTAAGGCTTCTCTTAGCCACTTCTGGGAGATTTGACCAGGAATATGACTAACACAACACTTGGCAAAGCAAAGACTAATAGTGTGATTGTTCTGCCGGCTTCACCCCTTCTTGAGTAATATCATGCTGAGCAGTGTTCGAGTTAGCGATCTGAAAGGCCTTTTCATTATTGTATCGAAAACTCCTCTGACTGCAGATCTCTTAATCAAAGGACTTTTATGTAAAGTCACATTTTTTCCAAAACCAGAAAAGTTCAGGCTCAGAGCATAAACATTAGACTCATTATTTAGAAATAGCAAGTAAGTCCTTTGGGTTCTGGTATCAGATCAAAGCTAAAAAATGAAATTGCTTCAGAAAAAAAAAATCAGTTCGTTTGGGGAATCAGCATATTTCTTGTTTGCTTTTTCATTATGTAGCTAAAAAAAGGAATAGTGAGATTCTGTCGGTGGTTTTCAAGTGTTTTCCAAAACTGGATGGATGCTGCATGCTAAGTACTTCCACAGCCTGTGGAGGCAGAAAATATTTTGTTGACATGACAATAAAAACATTCTGCAGAGTTACTGAATTATTTTCTTCTTCACCATGCATAGCCACAAGAAAGCAGCGTGATCACCACTCTCCTGGGGAATAGAAACCTGCTCTCAGCTGACGTTGCCTTTGAACTGAAATGCTGGAGCCTGCCCTGACATGTGGAGGAAGAGATTTCCATCCGGGGTGGGGGTGAGACCTGGGAAGTGGCCTCAGTTCAGCCATGTCACCCGCCAACATGTTGCCTGGCCATGCTGTGCTGAAGGAATTGCTCCTTTGGGGACTGTCCAGTGGTAACTGGTTTACTAATGGCAGTTCGGGCAAAGATAATTGGTTTATTATTTTTAAGGGGTTAACTCCTCTACTCTGGTCACCAGTGCTATCCTATCTTTCACCAATCCTATTTTTGTATCTTCTCCCTGCTTGTGGCCTCCACCTGCTTTTTTAGGCTGTGGACGCACAAATGATTGAATTGGCTCTTGGCAAAGGAGCGGGATGGAGATGTGGGGACGGGGGAGAGCCATGTCAGACAGATCATCCACTGCCAAAGCAGATGCTTTGGCTGTCCAAGACAAATCCCACCCTGGAGAGCCAGTGCTGGTGACGGCGGTTCCCACCCTTCTGGTGGTGGTGAATCCTGAATCCATGGTGCCGACTGCCATACCAGCCACCGGACATTTTAGGGAGCAAGGGTAGAGGCAAGACTGATTTTTGAGATTGCTTTTTTTTTACCGTTTCCTTCCTGATTGTTTTTTTCCCCCAACATCAAATACCTGTTGTGCTCAAGCAGCAAAAGTGACCAACCTTAATTCCTGCTGATTTTTGTGAAGTTTGCAAGTGCCTCAGAGAGAGGTGGAACTCTCCAGAAGTACTGAAGACAACAGGCTGCCGAGGGCTGAGGAATGGCAGAAATGCCCACGTTTTCTGTTTGTGACACTGCTGCTGATGGAAATTGTTTGATCACACAGCAAGACCGGTTTACGCTACCTTTACACCAGTCCTTAAGATGTTTCCCTTATCTCTGACTTTCTGTGGTCTGCTAGGGTTTTCCCTGCCCGGTTCCTCTGTCACCTAGAAATGGCTTTGAGCGTTTATTCCTTAGGAACCATGAGTTGCCTCTGTGACTCGGCCACGGTTTCTCTGCTTGGCTGTGATACGGCATTTCATCTTTTCACTTCTCAGGTCCCCATCTGTATGAAGAGGTTAATAATGAGAGGAAAACAAGCGTAACAGGGCCAGCTACACACAGATCCCCAAGTGTTGAGGGGCCACATAATTTCTTAAATGAACCGGTCACATGATACTCTTTTTTTTTTCCTCCTTTACTGGGTAATTGAAACTTCATAGACATTAGGAATCTGAAACATGCGTAGCAGTTATTTATGTACAAATAGCCTTTTCACTGCAAACTGAGGTTCTTGTAGGAAGAGAGTCCTTCTGTGAACACTGGAGCGAACAAGCACCTGTTTCCACAAATGTTATGATTCCCACAACTGGCATGAGCAGTTGATATTCAGGGTATAAACACACCTTTTCCACCTCTGCTTTGCAACATTATCTGTGTTGTCCCCAATCAAACCTCCTCAAGCAATAAATAAATCAAGCTTTCCAAATGACCATCCTCTTCTCCCTCTACTAAGGTCTGCCTTCATCTGGCCTAACTTCTTCCCAAGAATTTGTGATGAGCATTTCCTATGGGCTCAGCACCTGAAGGCCTGCAATTAGTCTCCTAGACTTGACGGTCTCCAACTAGTAGGAGACAGGAGGCCCCAGAATGCAGGTGGATGAGCTTGGTCCTTCAGGTCTTATCAAAAGGGAGGCATGTAGCTGTCAGACTTGCCACCGTGCCAATGGAAAGGTGCCTGCTAAGGCGAGGGGATGTAATTTGACCTTGTAAGTTCAGTAACATGGGAACCAATTACACAGAAATAAAGCTTCAGCAGGCAAGATTGCACCCTGGTGTTAGCCGGTCAATGGCTGCTCAATGCTCAGTAAAGGTTATGATTGAGTTGATGCTGAGTTGGCAGCAATACTGAATCCTCTGGAATTCATGTTCTCTCTTTGGTAAGGAAAAACAATATGTATAAATGTCTCCTGGCAGCCCACTTCCATGCTCCCATTCAGCCCCTGACCCATTATTTGGGAAACTGCTACTTGAGAAAGCAAAAGATAAACCCGTGTACAGTAGAAAAATAACTCAAAGCTCTGGCTCAAGGCAGGGAATCAGAGGACAACAGAGTCCAAGCTTATCTGCTAGTTTAGTAAAATGGTGTGATGTTGTGTATTAAGCAGGGGAAAGGAGAAAGATGAGCTCTCCTGCAGGCATTGCTGGGTAAGGTGAAGAGACATGCAGGTGGTATGAACTAGGCTCAGGGAGCTATGAGTCGTTCTTTCTTAGATATGCTTTCCTTAGCTACATGCAACATGGTCTGATGGAGCTCGCTGATCACCCCATCGGATCATTCTCCACTGCAGGGAGGTTGTGTGTTAAAGATACGTGAACACGCGAGTGGGTGCTACAAGCCAAGCAAGCAGCCGGCAAAACTCTCCATAGCTGGAGAGCTCTGCACAGGCACCACCATCCTCCTGAGTGTCTCTGCCTATGGAGCCCCAGCCTCCAGTGACCCCTGCACCCCATGCCAGTGGCAGCACAGCATCACCTCCATGCTGCTGCCTTTATATTATCGCAGAAAAGCTGTTTTTGAGGAAATGGGAATACCACCAACACCAATTGCTTCCATCTGAATTGTTCATGGACCTTCAGACACCATCAAAGCCACAAGTACAGTGTGTTCATGGCCAAAATCGCTCACTCCATTTTCACACTGGGAGAGGGAAGGGTCAGCAGTAAAGAGATATTATTCTGTGTTTGAAAGAAACGCTTGACCAGAGACCTATTTTTCTTTCTATAGTGGAGTAAATTGGCCATAGCTGCAAATGAACTGCAGTGATCCACTTCAGACCAGGAAAAAAATTTAATTTTATTTCATTTTAATCAGAAATTTCAGAAGTTAAAGATTAGAAAGCATCAATTTTAAAAATGGAACACTATAAGATTTTATAACCTTATACTTAAAAGTGCTAGTCTTTAAAGATGGAAAAAAAGGACCTTATGAGCCTTTGAGGAGCACATAGGAGTTTAAGATCCAGGGAGACTTCTGGTTCTCTGAAACTCTTAAGTGGTCACCTAAATATATCTTAAACTCTGGCCTGTCTGCATTTTTGCAAGTGATGGAGATGTTCTGCTTGCTTTTCCAGCCCAGGCTTCACCCTTCAGTCCCCCACCCGTTCCCTGCACACCTTGAGCTCTGGCCCTCAGTCTTTGCCTCCGCATCCTGAGCCCCTTTCAGCAGCTTTCATAGGTCTCTGTGCTACAGTCTCTCTCTGTTTCATACCTGAACTTATCCCTTCTTTCCCATATCTACACTTCTAGGGTATCTCTTCTTTTCTGGTATTACTTACTCCTAATAACTCCATAATTATATTATGGGGCCCGGCCAACCTTTTAAGAACAAAGCTCATATGAAGGATGCTATACAAAATGGACCTCTATCACAGGAGAATTTGTGCTATGGCAAAGAGACGAGGAAGTTGTTTGATCATTACTCCTATCTAGAACAAATTACACATAATAACCGTTACTATTTTCCTTCAGACAGACAGATTTTTTTTGAAAATTAATCTGTATTTAACTGAATCATCTAAGTATATCTGAGTCCCCAAAATACAACACTTATGTGCATTACAAAATAAACAAGTGACTAATTCACTGAATGCGGCCCTTGTTTCACTGCCCTTGACATACGCTTAGGAACTCAAAACTTTTGTATTGATTTAAGATAAATGCCGCAAGACCATTAAGCAATCCATTGTTCTTATGGTACCCAATAATCTAGTCTTTTTATTTAAATATGATAGGAAGTAATCCCAGAGCCAATGAAAGCATGGAACTGACTAGCTGCTACGTTCCACAAACAGTATATTGCATAGAAGAGTTTAACGCCTTATCTGAAAAACAGTTGGCTGTGACCGTATTAACAATTATATTATCAGCTTTACTTGGCAACATTTATGTGTCAAAATGCATCATGGGTTTCACAGCTTAGTTCCAGAAATAGGCTGTGATGTGGGTGACATCATACTTCTCCGTAACCCCCTTTTTTTTTTTGCTTTTCTTTCTTTCATAAACACTTGTACTCCCAGCCCCACACTGGATCCACTCAGGCCACTAAGACATAACGAGCTCTTCCCACCGCTCAGATCTACGTCATGTCAAGAGGTTTGAAAAGTTCACCAAAACAGCACGGATTGCTGCTGGAGGACCGGAGTCTTTGTGGCTCTGCTATAGTAGAGCAGGAAAAACGCAGAGGCCGTATTAAAACCATAACCATTGCGCAATGAAGAGACACCAAAGGCTGTCATTGACTGAATCAGGCTGTCGGTTCACTGCATGATGTAAAAGGACAAGAATGTGTTATGACTGGGAGGTGTAACTCCCTTACTCAAACAACATCCCTGGATGAGCTGTGCAGATAGCTTAGCCTGGGGCAGGGAGGAGATGTAGCATGGTGAAAGGTTCTGAAAAGCCAGGAACGGGCAGAACTGCAAGCCTCCTCTCAGAAGCTTAACTGGGATTTTTAAATAGTAAGCAACTGGGTGCTTAAAAATGAAACAGCGGAAAGTGGCATTGTGAAACCGCATTGCAAAATTCAATTAAGTGAAGTTGCAAATAGCTACACAACTGCCTGTTGTTGTGGAGCAGGGAGCCTGGGTGCAATTTTGATGACTCATCATCAAATATTTCGCTGGCTTTTCAATTTTTTCACAAGTGTGTATCAGGAAAAAAAATTAAATTGTAGAATTCTTTTGTAGCATTCAAAGAAGAAAGGATATAAGGCATTCTGCTCTCTGTATCTTAATCTTTTCCTTCAAAATAATAATGAGGAATAATTAAAAATATGTAATAAGTTACTATGGTCAGCTCATTGCCTTCATGAACTAAGCCACAAACCGTTACATTTTCCTTTATTTTGAAGGACCAGTTTCCCGGTAACTGGGTTTTACCTACAAAATCTAGAAAAACATCCTGGTAGCTATAAGCTGAGGCAAACATGTAGAAAAAAAAAAAACCCACCACTGAATTGAAAAGTTGTCTCAGGAATCACTCAGGACAACTAATCTTAAAAAAAAAAAACCTAAATTTTGAAATTGCGTGTTTGGACCACATTAAACTCTGGGGCAGCGTTACTCAAAGTTTAGCCATTTCAGTTTTGATTTAATTTACTTTGGAAAAGAGTTAAGCAACAGTGAAGTTAAGGCACTTTTGTCAGAAACTGAAGACATGCTTTATAATGTACTTTAAGGTTTTTAGGGTTTTTTGGAAGCTCCTGTGAGCTTCTTCACACAAGCAACTCTTCACTGGACAAAGAGCATCTGAATATTGGGATGTTCCTATCAATTCCTGAAAAAGTTTGGAAGTGACACTGGCTTTTTCTGTGACACTGAGAAACCCAAAATAAAGATATATTTAAGAATTTGTTGGAGTTTGGTCTTTTTTCTTTTCTATTTCCTTTTTTTTTCCCCAAAAAAGCCAGAGGCAAAATAAAAAAAATTAAAAAAAAAAAAAAGAGGGGAAAAATACAGTGGAATTGCAGAACAAACAAAATGGCAACGTAACAGAACTATTTTTTAATAAGCTGGGAATTTGACTCAATATGCAGTTCTTCGAGGAAAGGCAGTTTCTGTGAGCTGGCCAGATTCCCCATTGCAGACATATGGACACCTGGAAGAAAAGACAAAAAAAAGTTTTGTTCTTGTATAATCCTCAGGTTACATTTTTGTAACAAATGTAAGTGCTCCTTATTTACTCTCCCTGCGAATGTAGGATAATTAACAATGATGGAGCTACAGAGTCAGAAAGTTGTTTTTGAGAGGATAGTCCAGCTGGTGAAAATAAAATATACTGAGAAAAATGCAGTGGAAATGGGAAGGGAAAGGAGGGGAAAATGTTATAAAGAAGAGCTATATTTGAATTAAACTCTTCTTAATCTTTAATGAGTTATGTTCCTAAGGGAAGAGGGGAATAGGAACTGTGATGAGGGAGACAAATCCTTGTTGAAGATTCAGAAGATATTTTCCAGGGTCCCAGCCTTGAGGCTGAACGGGAACAGAGCTGGACTTATTTGAGGAAAAATACAAGATTAATGAGGAAAACTACAAAATCTAAAAGAGAGGAGAGGTGGAAATGTATGTTTCTTTCCCTGAGACTGAGCAAGAAATAGAGGAGGATTAGAAGCTGAATATTATTCACGTCAACTTTTTTTCAAATCTAAGCTATGGAAAGCTCCTTAGCTCTGTTATGATTTTGCTGGTCTTTCTAAACCTCAATTAGTTACTTATTAATTCTCTATCATTATTATTTATTTTAATCTATTAAGTGGAGGCTAGGACTGGCTGTGAAGCTGATGGGAGGGAGCTCTGGAGCACCACAGCATCTCCTGGAGGGGTGATACAAAGCATGTTCTAGTGGCATGATGTTGTGGGTGTCCAGGACAGGCTGGGCAAGGAAGAAGTAGCACTCGATGCAGTTTGTCCTGGACTCTTTTTCAGTTGAGATGACCTGAATTATGCCTAAATATTGGCAATCAGCCTCAACTACTTTACAGGCTTCTGTGGTAGATCTGGGCACTCTTGCTGGGGACATCTGTGGTGAATAAGCAAGCAAGAGCCGGTCTGCTTCATCAAATGTTCTCTGAGCTATGTGTGCATTTATTTTGTTAGTGATCTTTCATTGTTGGGATCCAGCAGGGCACTGCACAGAAATCTCCCTTGACACAGGAGGTTTGGAGGGGGACTTTCAGTGCTGTCTGTGACTTTAACAGGAGCTGAATTTCTAGAAACAAGTGGGAGAGTGGGGAGATCTCTGGCCTTCTTAATGCATCAAAAGGAAGGAGGGAGGAGTATTTCCTTCACTTCCCTTGCAGAGACTTCCTTTAAAATGGAGTAGATCTATTTTGGGCAAAGTATGTGCTAATGTGTATGGAAGTGCATCACTCAAATAGATTTCATCCACCACTTGTGACATTTATTTCTTAAGGGAAATGTGTTTTGCCATCAAGACTTATAGCAGCACTATTACCAGTACTCATTTTCATACTGCATGAGCTGCAACTACATCAACTTGAACAGCCAGGTAGCTATTAGAAGGCAGTATGTGATTATCTGAAGGCAATATAAAAAAGTCTTGCAGGTTGCAGGTGTTTTACTGGAGTGGGTCAGAGGCACTTTCTCATTAGGGGTTGACAGAGATGTGTTTGTACATTTTAGAATTCATATTGGGTTACCAAACCTCTCAACATGTGCTTTCCGGGAGGCATTAAAAATACTACCACCTCGTCTCATGAAGCACTTAGGTGAGTTTTGTGTATATGTCAGCCTACGTACAGCTCCTCGGGTGCTGTTCATGTGCTCCTGCGTCAGGATTTAGTTCCTCATATGAAGACCTGTAGAGCATGTTTCTAAGTCACCACCAGCCTGTGTCACAGGTTTGTCAGAGCACTGCTTAGCCCTGGGGTGGCCTGGTGTCTGGTACTCGTAATGATGGGGAATGCAACCACCTAAATGGTATCTTTAAGCATTGGGCTTTGTTTCTCACACATAGCCTGAGAAAAGCACAGAATCTGCCAGGAAAAAGCATTTTTCTTTGCAGTTAGAAACAAACATTTTTATGATATCTTCCAAGTACTTGGTGAAGGCAAAAACACTGAATAATCTATGTCACTGAATAATGGGACTTTTGAAGGCATCTTCCTTCCACCAGTACGCTGAAAACAGGCATTCTGGGAAGTGGAAGGACTTTAAATCCATAGATCTAGTATCTGCTTGGCCACAAGGTAAAGATAGATTGGAAGCTCTTCATAACCTGAGTCTATACTAAAAGAAGGAGGTGGAGTAAAATCCGATATGTCCCCTGTCAGCAAGGCCTACCACACTCAGCTAAAACTGATGAAAGACCCACTTTAGCGGTCTTACTAAATCGCTAATTTACATAGAAACTTGATGGTGGACATTGATGCAGAAGAGCAAAAAGGATGTTTCTGCCTGCCCACCTTGTCACCAAGGTTTGCTCCACTCCATCTCAGTAGTGTGGTGGGGCGCCTCTGGCCCATACATCACCCCTGCACTTGATGGCTTCTTCATACCAGAAGTGGAGCTGGAGGGGACAGGTAGCAGCACTCATGATCTGCCATGAACATTGGATTTACGTGGTCACATACATCCTGTCCTTGGATGTCACAAGTCAACACCTGTCAAGAAAATGCATTTGTCAAACATATCTGTTGACTTTTCTGAACAAGACGCACAGATGCTCACCTCTCCTTTCTAAAAAAAGGATTGTGCTGCAGCCAACATTGCTATCAGAGCTCAGGAACAAATAAATGTGTGGCTCACCTCCAAGGGGTTTTCCCCCTTGTTTCCTCACAATTGACAAAGAAGCCAATGTTGTTTAAGAGTAAGGCAGGATGACAAATCCATGCATGTGCTCTACTTTGTAGCTGTCTGAGCCTGCTGCTGCAGAGTTTTCTTAAGAATGACAGCATTATTATATATTTCCTGGCAGAGACAATCTAAACTGATGCCCATTTTCTTCCTTCTGCCCTGGGAACTGCAAGGGGGAAAAAAAAAAACCAGTTGTACCCCAGATGGATTAAAACAGGAAATATCATCTGAAATGTTGGAAAAGCTGGTTGACAAGCAAAAAAAAAAAAAAAAAAAAATTAAAAGAATGTTTCAAATCTTACCAGTGGACAGATTTCTGTTGTAGCTTCATAAGTGGGTGTAAAACTGGAAAAGTCTCAGCAGAGCAATTGTGTTCTGTTATGCCAAGCAGTATCCCAAATTACTTCAGTTCATTCAATGGCATTCTTCGGGATGGTTACCAGCATGAAATAGTTGACTGGGGATTGATTTTATAGCAGTTTGAAAAACGTATCCAGCAGAGGAAATCTTAGCCAGTTGGAAAAAACACAGACAGGTGCCCATCAAGGATTCACAGCATGGTCTTGATCTTTGTGAGGATTCTCCTAATAGCAATGACCAATTAAGCTAGTCCATCTCACTGGGTAACCTGCAGGGCTTGTATGCAAAGGAAATGAAGCTGTGGCATGGAAGGATCCCACATAGTTCATTGCAGCCAGAAAGAAGTGCTCTTCTGCCTCGCTAGCTGCTCTCATGTGTCTGAAATTCCCCATCCCTAGGGAGTCAGGCTTGAAAGTTAATCTGGAAGGGCTACAAGGAGTTTGCTGTGGAAGCTGCTACTGCAAAGTTACAATCTGATAAGAGGGAGAGACAAACCAGAGCCAGCTAACAGCTCTCTTCCTCCTCCTGGTTCTGCCACTTACCTCTGGCTGCCCTTCTCCCAGATTGTGTGTTAGGACGGAGAAATATGGATTTGTGATTGCATAAAAACTCCTTGTAACCTCTGACATGGTTGCTGGCTTCTCATATCTTAGAAGCCTACTTAAATTACAATAAAACACTCCAAAAGTCCCCCCTCTCTTCCTCCTGTTTCCTGTAATTAGAATTATGCTCTGCCCTGACTCTCATAATGACTGCAGGTTTATTAGCTACCCATATGTCAAGCAATGTCTGCTGGAACATCCATGGGTGAATGAGAAACAGCAGTACTGAGAGAGCTGGAGAAGAGTTTTCATGTAGAAGAAAGGTCTGATGGCATTGCCATTGAATTTTGATGGTGAAGACTGGAATATGTCCTTGGACGTTTCTGTGAAATTGAACCATTTGGACATAGTCCTGGGCAACCTGCTCAGGTGACCCTGCTCCAGCAAGTGGGTTGGACTTGATGACCCCAGAGGTCCCTTCCAACCTCAACCATACTGTGATGCTGTGAACCCACTGATGAACTTTGTTTTGTCCAACCTATGCAATTTCTCACTCCTTTAGTTACCCATTTTATGGATTAGAAGAAAAAAGAACTTCCTACCTCATACATGTCTTCTGCTGAGACTTGCCTCACATACACCTCGTGCTGAGACAGACCAGTAAATCTGATGCCACTCTCCTTTTGGCCCATATTGTTGGGGGAGGGATGTTGAGGGGAGGTGGAGAACTGGGGACTGGAATATCTTTTCTATTTTGCTTCCTGGAGTTAAGCATCTTACACAATTTTCTCTTGTTTTAAACTGGCAATTGTCCCATTGACACACTGGGTGGTAACATGGCCCCACTGGATTCAAACTCCCTCCCGGGCTCAGTGGAGCCAGAGTTTCAGTCAGCGTCTTCTGTCACATTGTCCTAGGTCAGCTCTAACATTTAGGTCTTTTAAAAATGATATGCAGGTCCCCTGAAGCTCCTCTTCACACTGAAATAACTGATTTAGGAAGGTCTGGTCTTTGGCTCTCGGAAAATATTACTGTATTCAGAGGGATGTATATTCTAACAACTGAAGATTTCATTAGATGATCTGGTCTGATCTACCGTATGACTCACTCAATGTCATTTCAACTACAGAATTCTCTAACCCTTTGATTAAAAAATGTCTTATCTGTAGGCATCTAGTCACCATCTGAAGACTTCAGGAAACAAGACATAAAAACCACTCCTCCATCCCTTTGCTGTAATTTTCCTCTTAGACTTCATTTTGTTATGTCCTCTTTCCAACCTGTCAGTACATACAGTAATGGAAGAATATGAAATACAGGGAGAGCTTAGTAATTTAGAATCGAAATTAATCATATCACTCAAAATTAGGGACACGTGAAACTTATCAGTATATAGTAGAATGTTTTTAATTTGGGGAGAGAATTTCAGTAGGGTCATTTGGGAAAATAAACAAGCATGCTTGTTTTCACATTTTCTGAGATTTTGACTTTGTTTTTCAGTTATCATAGAATCATAGAATTATCAAAACATGTCAACCAGCTCAGAGTCTAATGAATTCCACCCACCAAAACTTAATTATATTTATAATGAGTAGAAATGGTTGAAAATTCTGAATTTTGAGCGCTCGGTGAAAGTGTGTTGATCACTTCATTTTTCAAAAGAGAAAGAACAGATTCTGATGTAAATATTGTCAAAGGCTCCTTCCCATATCCTTTTTCTGTGTAATTAATAACATGTTGGTTGGTTTTGTTCATATTTTAAGTACAGAGGTCTTCACAAAAGTTGTGGTTCCTCCTGAGGTAGGATATGGTTTATATACATTTGATGCTCACAGAATGAAAGCCATAAATCAGACAGTCTAGTTTACAGCTGTAAGAGCCAGATTACCTTTGCACTAATGCTTTGTCTTCACTAGGGGGAAAAAAAAGGTAATTTCTAAAATAAGGCCAGTCATTGAATTAAGAAATCCATGGAGGCAACAAACAATGTTTACCTCAAAATGAGTTAGTCGCAACTAATACATCTACCCAATCTCCAACAGCAGTTGACTATTTTGGATAAAGCCATCATTTTTTTCCTCCCATTAAGACATACGCTAAGATCAGGAGGAAGGTATGGAGAAAGGTCAGCAAGGATCAATCTTTAAAAGGGACAGATTGCTCATTAGTGAATGCAATAGGCTTACCAGAACAGAAAAAATAAAATTTAGTGATTGTATCTAAGAAGTATGAATGTTTTCCTTGTCAAATGTCATTCCTTTTAGAATTTGGCAAAAGTAACTCAATGTAATTTTCTTTCATGTGAAATTCAGCTGGGCTGCGACTCTGTGTGTAATCTTTTTCTCATGGTGGTAGTATAATTTGACATATCAACTGTATATTTATAATGGAAATAAACTTCATTATGACTCCCCAAAGGGATCTGATCTAAATCTCATTGAAAGAAAAATGGAAAGACTCCCATTGACTTCTCTGATCTTTGGTCAAACTATTGTAGCTGTAGAATTCTTTCACTTTCCCCCTTTACACATTGCATCCGGAAACGACACGTATTTTAAACCTGTGCATTCAAGTAATCTCTTGTTTTGTTCCCATTGTTTCCCAAAGTGTTAGGGGTGCACTTGCAATGTAAAACTGAACAATTATGATCTTGTTTCAGTGTTATTATCTTGGCAGCAAGTGCACAATTATGACAACGCTAAAATCTCAAGTTTACATTAGGTTGCATGGAGCAAATTTTTCAGGAAGGTAACTCTGCTGACTTCTATAGCATCGCAATCGGTTACAGGGGAGCAGAATTTGGCCCCATTTCTGCAAAATGACTGTGGCTTTCCTTAGCAGTCTGATCATGTCATAATTCACTTTAATGCTCATGTATACTAGCCCAAGGGCTTATATAATTACTATGCCTGTCTCATCATGAAAGAGGGATAAATCACACCTGAATACAAGAGTAGGAACTTGTTTTGTTTAGATTTTAAACATTTTAAAATCATTATTAAACAAGCAAATTATATATGCCCTGCAGTAGAGGGTACAAGTCAAAGCTATCTGGATACTTCTTAGTACTAGTGCTATGAATCTTGAAGAGTACAATCTCAGTAGAAGGAAACACTGATTAACAGGGCTGTGATGAATTTATCTGAATATAACGCAAGGAGTAAAAAACAAAGAGAAACTCATTGGGCATAAACTTCAGCCCAGTTGGATTTTAGAACATTTCATAGATCAATTAATACTTTATCCTAAGCCACAAGATATCATATTCATGAGGGACTCCAATTATGCAGACATCTGTCAGAGGTGTATTTACAGAAAGGTTTCTGAATAACCCAGGTGATCGTTTCTAGTTAAGATAAAGTCCCAGAAGGTGGGTGTCCCCTGACTGGGGAAGCAGAGACTTCCACATTAGCTGAGTCTGGAACACACAAGGAACGAAAAATCAAATATCTTACAAAAGCAGATGTCAGGGAGATGAAGATATCTAGGGCCTGATTTAAACCTTAGGGAAGTGAGTAAAAAGAATCACTTTAACTTCCATAGCCTTATATCAACGTCTTCTGAGGTATGCAAATGGAAGTATTAAAACCCTGGGATTTGGTAGAATGAAGAAGATCCTGAAGACATATTATGGGATAATACAAGATTTCTTATTAAGGAAACATGCCATGCTGCTGGAAAAGTACTCAGAAGAACTGAGCAAGCTGTTTCCAATCACTCCACAGTTAAATTGCACAGTTCCCTCCCTACATCAATTATGGATACATTCAGACCTTCGCTGTTAGCAGGTATATGTTTAACTTTGTGATTTTATCTGATTCATTTAATACTTGTGCAGATAACTCTTACAAACACCACTAGTATTGGTTGTTGTAGGAACTGCAAGGAGTAGAAGTATGGGGCTATAAAAGGCAGTTTCTTTCTTTTCTTTTCCTTACATTTTATGTTAATGATCGTAATTTCCTTTCTTGTACAGCCAAGCCAGCAACATTTGTATTAAGATAGATACTATATGACCTCATTGTTCAGGGACAGTTCCACTCCTTGGGTCACTGTTACAGCCGACTAACTGTATAGTTATAACATTCCCCCTTTTCATAATGAACACGTGATCATTAGATCAGCTTTACCTCCTGTGAGGAAAAGAACGAGACAAGGGCTGAATGTTAGCATCCCGCCTTCTCTGTCTCAGGCAAAAACAAGTTTTGAGCTGCCATGTCCACTCACACAACTTCTGCTTTGGCACCAGCTACCACTGGCACCGTTTCAGATCTACAGCTTTTCTTTTTCACTTGCCATGATGGTTGATGCCATGTGCAAAAGTCTTTGGGAGTTACAGATATTGTAAAAATCCTAATTCCTCCTTTGTTGCAAGACTTGTGCAAGCAAAAAGAGATAAAGCTGAGGAGGCCACAAACTCTCCACTACCTGCTGTGCTGATTCAGTTATCCATGTCAGCCAGGCTCTTGTATTTGTCTTTTCTCATGCTAGGAAAGACCTTTCCTTGTGACAATGGCAATGTGAGGAATTGGTACCTCCATTCTGAGGTTCCAACCAACCTTCCCACACCCTGAAGCAAAGCAGGAGGTGGCAGGGAGAGGGGGGAAAACAAGGGAGATTTACCCATCTCAGGAGCGTGCTGCCTATTTTTTTGTCAGAGAAAGTGTTTATTTACAATGCAGTTAACCTTTGTTTGTTGCTAATTTAATTGTGAGGGTCCCTAATTTAGATAATGCAACTAGTACAAAGTGGGGCTTAAAGCAGGTCTTGCAGCATCAGGGAGAGGAAGGGGCAGAGCTGTGTGTTGGCAGCACGCAAGGCTCCAGCCTACAGGGCAGCAGGGTTGCTCTCGGGCTATTTGGGTAAAACAGGTACGAACACAGAGAGGAGGGACCGTAGGGAGCCAGGCAGAATGATTCACTCGCTGTTTAGCACAGTGACAAGGATGTTATATCCCCACATTAGCCCTGGCTCAAACTTCAGGGCCAAAGCTGTCACGTGGCTTTAGGTGTGGTGTCTAAGACTCTGACCATGGTTTTAGCTGGAAGATCCTTGAGTTGATGCCAGCTGACCCATCTGGTATCCAAGACCTTTTTATCTTTGTGGAAAAGCTAATCCTAAATCAGTATCATGAGTCTGGCACCACAGCCCCAAATGAAACCTCAGATTTAGGTAAGGCTGTGCTCTTCTGTACATTACATTATAGTGTTCAGATAGGCTACAGCAATACTTCTGAACCCAGCTCTCTGTAAAACCTTGTGACCTGCTTAAATCCAAGTCAAAGTGACACCTCTAGCATCTGCTACAGTATTTTCTAAGTAAAACTCAATAAACTGAGTTTATATCAGTTATTCCCTACAGTTTTTCTCATTCTTACATTTTTTTCTGAATGCTATCCCCCCATCACACTCCACTGGGAATGAAACACAGCTCAGTCCTGTCACCTGCTTAATCTTTATCTTATTCTCCCATTATGGTCACCTGCTGTGCCTGACCAACCTTAATCCTTACCTTTTGTCAGAAGCTTGTTCTTTTGGAGTGAAATCTCTAGGTGTTTCTTATGAAATAAGTCCAAGTCCATTAGGATTTCTAGGAAAGCAAAGGGGTTTCAGACTGAAATCAATGGAGGGTCTGACTGTAAACTTGTGAGGATGGCAGGGACTAAACTTCAGCCAAGTTTGCAAAATCATGGTTGGCAACTGTGGAGGATGCAGGTATCAAAGGGAAGCATGGGTTAAAGGGAGAAACCTGGTAAAAGAATGGATCCTTTGTGCAGGGAGGTTATGCATTTAACAGATCTCTGCTGAGTTACTTAATAACACACCAGATGCCAGCAACTTTACAGAAAATCAGAATTCCAGAATTTCCATGTTAAAATGTTAGCAGGCATTCCTCCTGACTGACCATACTTCACTAGCGTATGAGACGTTACTTCTGCCACAATAGTTCAAGCTTTGTGTTCTCTCTTTTCAGTGTTTTTATTGTGGATCTATGAAATTGTTCTGGCTCTGTTTGCCATGCAAAATTTGGACATTCATGTTCCATGAAATCACAAGCTGAGGACAGAGCCCTGCAATTTCACCACAGCTATAAATGGGGGAGCTTTTAGTGAACCTTCCCTTCTCTATCATCAAGTCTTGTGCTCTACCAGGGGCTGTGAGTGAATCTGAGGAGGATGAAAATTGTTTCCCCAGCACTAATCACATTAAGAATTTCAAGCCTGGATACCAGGAGCGTGATGAATAAGAGCTAAACCACTGTGATGGATCTTGAAGTTTCACTGGAATTTCCCTTGCCTTGAAAACTGAGCCCAGCCACGATAAGAAGTGCCACAGCTTTCTTCACTGATGGATCTTCAAAGAGGTTCCTCCTTCAAGGTGTATCAGACAGGAGACTCCAAGAAGGGGTGCACTGGGGCTTTGCTGAGGTAGTGGTCAAAATTTTAATTTTATCTCCTGTCATTAAGACAACAAAGCTGTAACAGCTGCACCACTAATACAGCTCTGTCAGGCCATTTCAGAGAAACGCTGGAGCTGAAGCCACCCACTCCATCTCCTGCAATCCTCCCTCTGAAAGTCTCTGGATCAAAATGGTCTGTGAAGCAGCTGTCCCAAGTCTTCCATCAGCACCTGGCCGTTTTTGTCCTTAGCCCAGCACTTTTAGGAGCCTTTATAAACCTTAATGCAGGACAAAATATCTGCTACGACCTTATTTGGGAACTGAACTTTGGGAAATTTGGAATTTGTTTGCAATTTTTAAAACATCTTTTGTAAATTTTTTGTGTTCCTTCATGAACCACGGGGCATTAAACTTTAATTGATTATGTGTCTTAAATGGTCAGGGGAAAAGAAACAAGCAGACTTTTTGTCCTTCTAAAGTCCACTTTGTTGATAAATCGGCTTTTCTTCAGTAATGTCATGTTAATTTTCCAGCACACTTTATGAGACACTTCTACCAGTCCTTTCAGTGCTTCCAAATATTTTGCAAACAGAGCAGCATCCCACGAGTGCAGTGATTGCTGGACTACCTGAGAGGATGGCTTCATAGTTAAATTCATTGGATAGGGACCAAAAAGTTCAAAACCTGCAGGGTTTTCATGCATGAGCCTGCACAAACCACTTAATCCCTTTTCACCTCAGGTTACAACTACGCCAAACCCCTAAAACACTAAAGGTATTCTCTGACTGGTCTGTAACATCTTCACAGCCACATCTCCAGGAGAATTCCAGTCCAGTGTGGGGACATGTGCTGAATCCAAGGCATAAATCCAGACTCACCAGAACTCACCTCCCAACTCCTGCCCTTCCGGGGCATGGTTGGGATTAATCAAATCCCCTCCAGCAAGTCCAGCAGCAGCAATAGCTCTGTCCTCTGCTCTCAGCTAGAGAGACCTTTTTACCCTCACTGAGGACCTTTCTTGGGACTTTGTTGAAACAGATTCCCCTTCAGTAATTGTTTGAGCTACACAGGATTTCATGTGTAGTAAATTTTTTATTTTGCGACTTGCTGACCACTTTGGCTTTCTGATTTAAAATGTGATCTAGATGGAGGGCCAGTCTTATTCTTGCATGGGTTTACCCCTAGATTATGAAAGCTACTAACCAAATAGAAATGTTGCTAAACAAAAAATGAAATGCATCTAATCCCATGTCAGCACAACTTTTTAAAGAGGGCCTAAGAAAACACAATTTTAAAATTTACATTTACTAAAAGGAAAATCGCACAAAATACACATGTACTTCCAAACAACTGACCTTTGAGCACATCACCCTCTGGTTGGATGAAGGCAGGGAAAGATGTATTATCTTCACTGACTTGACTGAGATGTTAATAGGTATGTGGCAAATGAACTGGCACATTTTCACTGGTACTTCAGGCTCACCAGGGCGGGATGCTGCTCAGTAAGCAGAGGTCTGTGGGAGCAGAAAGATTCCCAAATTCGTGTAGCTTTTTCCAAGTGCATTCATGTTTCTCTTTAAATTCTGAAATTTTCAGAAAGAACAAATGGAAAAAATATTTTTTTGCAGATGAGAGGAAATCCAAACTAGACAGGTCCCGTCCACCCTACAGGCTTTAACCGTTTTCTTACCTGGTTGAGTAAAAACTGTTATAAGTAGATCCCTTGCTTGTGTTGTATTTGTGTTGGAGGTGAACCCTCATTGCAAAGGAAGAGCATGACTTAGGTGAGTCATCAGCTTAAGTATCTTAGTGGTTTAATACTTCCAAGTTGCTTTGGACAAAGGTGTGAGGATCTAATTAGGTCTTAAATTTCAGTGGCTGAGTCTTCTGCCTGGACGAGCCGTCTACCCCTTGTCTCCTAAGCAATCAAAAGGAGTGGAACAATAGGAGCAGTGATGAGCTCTCCCCTGGAACGATGGCAGGGATATTGTCTGCCTAATGGGATTAGTATGATGAATAACTTTGTAGTGTAAATCTAAATAAGAAGATACTGATACCATGAAATAAATAATAAAGAAAGAATTTTGAAAAGAGTCAATGTGATTGGAGTAGGAATCTCCCTGGCTGGCTGCACATTTGATCTTATATTGCCAAGAGGTTCATGGTCTTGTGTTAAAGAAGAGTATTTATTAGCTTTCATATCCTGTACATTCATTCTACCTCCTCCCCAGCTCCTCACCTCAGTTGACTTACGACAAGCACCATCTGCCCCATCTGGAAGAAAAATAAACAATTCTTGAGCCCTCGTGGTACAAAAGCAAGTTTCGCTGGTGTTCCAAAGCTTGAACTGGGAGAAATGGATTGATTTACAGTATGAGGAATCTCACAAGGAGTCTCTTACATCAGTATGTTGTAGATTTTATTATATTGAAAATAACTTTCTCATCCCCCAAGCATAAATTAATGAATCAGTAATTTACTGAGTCAGTCAAATGTTAAATATTTCAACAGAAGGGGAGAGGTGAAAAAGAAGAAGTATGCTTCAGAAGAACATTATAATGTGTTATCCTCTTTATTTGGTGCAATAACACACTAATTAGGGCAACTTTTAATTAAACTATTTTCATCTAGATTGACTCACGAAATTGCAGTTATTAACAATACGAAAGCTAATGGCTCATATATGCTGCAGTGGATTTTCTTAACAGCCGTGCTAGCTATGAGAACTTGCACCCCACAAGTTTTTCAGAGTAAGCGAGTGGGTGGGTTGCACCCACTGGACTGGCAGAAATGTCACTGTTCTCTACATTGTTTGTATTCCTTCTCTTTCTCCACAATAGCCTAACTCACTCTACACTTGTCGCCTTTGTCTAGCTTGACATTTGGTCCCACATGGCCAAACAGTGTCTGGTCTGAGGTAACCAAGTAGGAGTTGCTTGTACTTTAGGGGTTCTTTTTTTTTTTTTTTTTTTTTCTAAGCAGGTCCACTTGATAACAGATCAGTGAGGCATTTCTGATTGCCACAAGGGCACCCACTGTGGAAAAGTAGCCCCTACCTGCATTTTTATGGTCTGTCTGCACATGAAAAAGTGCCTTTACAAGATGTTCTTCTTCGTACTCTAAACATGAAACCTGTAATTAAATAGGAAAAACAAAGTTACTAAGCAGTAAGCACTAAAAAGGCTCATGCTTCAATAGCGTTCTGTTTCTAGGATCTCAGGTTAGCCTGAAAGGATAGAAAAGGTGCAAAAAAGCAGGTCAAAGCTATTTCTAGAAATTGTGGAAGTGACTGGAGCCCCTTGACGCCAGGAACTGGAATTTCCAGACACCGAAGTAGCACTAAGGTAGAATATATCTGATGCTAAAGAGCTCACAATTATCATTAATTCAACCACAAGTAAGTGTATTTCAGGTAGTATTTTTAATAAATACTGGATTAAGACTACAATAGCAAGGGCAGTCAGTTAAGGATAAAAGCCCAGACTGGCAACCCAAGCTTTGCCCGTCAGAATGGCTGGTGGAAAAGAGGCACAATGGCATAAACAGAGATTAAAATGATTTAGCTCTTGCAAGGTCTTGGGTTTCCTCTGTTTTGCAAATGAAGACACTTAAAAATGTACAAGTTCTTGTGATTAGTTTAGGTTTTTAATTACTTTTGCAATCTTCCTTAAAAAGAGCCTTGAAATAGAACAGTAACTATTACTTACGTATAATAGACATTTTATAGTCTTCCTAATTACACATATTTCACCAATAGCTATTATGTACAGTCAATTAAACGTGCCGTTAAAACACCTTAAATTGTGTATCATGGACCATACTGAGTAAATAAATAATTAGGGAGTTATTAAAATGCAAATTCCTAACATAAAGAAGCAATTATGGAAGAAGAAAGTATTTTAGTTCATGACTTATTGACCATATCAGCTTTTCTGGTGGGTCCTTCTGCGTTAATGTGAATGTTGCTGACACAATAGACACAGCAGCAAAATGGTTTATTTCGGTCAATGCCTAATTACTTGTAGCTTTTAGATCCCAAGGTCTTGACTTAATGGATCGTAATGGCTCAAAAGGGAAAAGGAAGCTCTCTGCACACCCAAAGAGTTCATAACATTCTGGAAAATAAACTTTATATATTTTCACTGTATCTGTCCTTATCTTTGCCTATCATTCAAAATTTGTCAATTTTTTTCTTTTTTTTTTTCAAGTTAGTTAACAGAAAAGGAACCATTCTGTTTGCCAGACTCATGTCAGTGAAAGCTGAGATCAAATGGAGCTTGGTTATCAGAAACTGGCATAGATCCCATCAGGCCTGTGATCTTTCAAGCTACAGATGAGTCCCAGCTGATGCATGGACTCCTGCTTTGGCTTCATGGAGCTGCCTTTCACCTCCAGTTTCAGATGTGCCTCCTGGCTTTTTAACACAAAGATCAGCAATTTGACCACCCTGCCCAAGAGCCTATCCAAAGCAAAATCAGGGCTTATCTTTTATGGGTTCACACACATTTTAATCTCTTCAAACAGAAGTCATTGGATGTTCACAGCTGGAGGTGTCTTGAAAACGCTGTCCAGGGAAGTCTTTGCAGTGTTTTGTTTCAGAGCCACTTGTGTCCTGTTTAAATCATGAAGAGACAAATTACAGCTCAGGAGTTGTTTCCCTTGGATCAGTGAAAAAGTTTGGTATATACATAGTTTCTCTGTGCTAATAATCAAATACAGAAACAAGTCCCTAGCGCCACACAAAGCCATGAAGGCTGTAGACACTGAAAATAATTCAGTAAGCTAAGAGAGGATCTGTCCACTGGTGGCTATTAAACACAAATGTTCGCATGCTGCCTGCAGTTCAGTGGTCCCAAAGCTACAGCTCAGCCAAAACTACAGCTCAGCCAAAACCTGAAGGGGGACTGAGGAAGGATGATGCCCTGCTCTGCCCTTGCTACATGTGTGCTTGCAGGTCAGGACAGTGGGCAAGATGTAGTGCCTCTGCCTGCTGTCTTCTGTTCTGTCCTTTCTGCTGGCAGAGGAACCGTGTAGCTGATATCACTCAATCACTCTCCCTGCAAAAGGTCCTGCCCCTGCAGCCCCCTCCATTAGGTTGGACATTAGGAAAAATTTTTTCACTGAAAGGTTTGTTAAGCATTGGAACAGGCTGCCCAGGGAAGTGGTCGAGTCCCCACCCCTGGAGGTATTTAAAAGACAGGTAGATGAGGTGCTTAGGGACATGGTTTAGTGGTGGGATGGCAGGGTTAGGTTAACAGTTGGACTTGATGATCTTAAAGGTCTTTCCCAACCTAAATGATTCTATGATTCTGTGATTCTAAAATGGTCCTTTTGGTCTGAACCTCTCTGCAGGTCTTTTTCTACCCATGTGGGTCATGGCTATCCAAGGCAGGACTTGGCTCCACAGATGGGGTTGTCCCATCAGGCAGTGCTCATGCATCTCGTGTACTTCTTGCTAGGTGGAGTTAGCAGCTGCTTTTCTATCATGGTCTATCGGATCTATGTCATTTCTGAAACACAGCAGGTTTTGTTTGTTTTCTTGTCCCTACAGCGATCAGACCAGTGAATTTGCTGCGTAAATCAGAGAAACTGTTGCTCTTTCAAGTATGTACAGTGGAGCTGTGTGTGTGCATTACTACAATATATATGCTTTGACATCAACTTCTTTTGTCCCTTTCCAAATGAAAACTAACATGTAATGTATTAAGGATCATTTTCCTTTGCAGTAAGTCACGCTGTGTTTGCTGAATAAATTTTATTTATATAAGGAACTGACTCAGATTTCTTAAATTGATAGTGTTTTCAGTATTACCCTAAAAGTCATCTATAGAAATGTATAAATTAATTTTGAGTCCTCCAGTTTCTTACAAATACATTATTTTCAAGATTTAGGAGGAAATTCCTATGCATTTCTGCTTCTAACAAATGATATTGGCATTATTTTATTGACATTGATTCCAGCTTTGTTGCAATAACTTTCTTCTGATGCTGTGTTCTTTGCTATGACTTGGCTAGACTTGCCTAGAAATCAAAATTAGAGGAAGAGTTACAGTTCAGAAAATATTCATTGCTATACTAATTACATATAAAAGTAATTTTTACAAATCACATATTGCAAAATTCCTCCAGGGAAAAAAATTTGTAGTGGTTGGAATAAAACAGCTGGTTACCTTTCAGTTTTATTGGCATCTGCAATGCAATTGCGTCAAGCCAGACCCTCAGCTAGTGAAAACTAGCAAAGCTGTATTGCCTCCAGTAGCTACTGCTTTAACCAGAAATAAATAAATCTTTGGCTGTTTTATTGTATGTGCAAGGTAAATAATAAAATTAGGGGTATTTTTTAGAAGATCATTGCTTACTGAGGGAAAAAAGACAAAAAATACTGGCTGAAAATATTCCCATTTAGGGAAGTAACGCTCTCCAGGGCAGGCATCTCAGGGACCTTTCAGCAGATGCGTAGTATGGTGGCTGAGTTAAAAATGTGGGGATATGGGATGGAAACCATGCAATGAGTAGGAGATGACCACACACCTTGTGGACCACAGAGTCTGCACAAAGCTTGAGAACGTTACCACAGTGTACTGATTATTTTTAAGCTTTTTTTTTCTAATTGATCATGGCTATACAAGGTCCTATCTTCAGGCAGCGGAGCTTCAATTCTGCTTCTTAATGCCCCTGCAAGGTTGGAGAAACAGGCTTAAGCAAGGCAGGACAAAGAGGAAAAATAATGAAAAAGGAAAAACCATGCACACATACTGTTATCTGTCCAACAACTTCAATTTAGCAAGTTTCAGGAGGAAATTCATCTAATCATTGTAATTTTTTCCTATTTATAAAGAACGAATAGTTCCTCACAAACCCATGACAATTAATTTGGTATGCAATGTAACCAGTTTCAGTAAATTAAGGAAATCATGTGTGGCATTCTTTTGTGGGGGGAAAAAAAAAATCCATATTCACCACTCTGCTTTTCCTTAGCTCTCCATTTTCAGCTCTATGCTTTGAAAAGACGCGTGGGTCATATGTAATGAAATGTGGACTCCCCTGGTAAAGGATCTTTGCCTTATTTTAGATCTCAACAGCGGTAAGTAACTCTGATGTGGTCAATTCTTGCAGAGCTACAATAGATGTAACATGTTCCGTAAGGCATGCAGGGGTGGGGCTATGGGGACGAATCCAGCTCCTGGCTGAGCAACCTGCACCCTGCGTTGTTCCCACCTGTGTAACAACTTCTCCACCTCATGGTACTACTGGCTGGCTGAAATCTGTAAATGAATGTAAGGTGCTTAGCTGAGTATGTGGCTAGGTAAGCGAAAGGAGGATTAAAACTCGTTATTTCAGTAGTGTCCCAGTCTTTAACCGTCACTGCACACTAAGCAAGTCAGAAATACAGTGTACTCAAGCCATGTTATCTTGCAAGTAAATGTTAAAAGAATCACAGTAACCAATTTAAAATATGTGTGAATACATATAGCATGTTTACACTGGTAAACCCAGTCTGTTTGTACGAGGAAACATTTTTAGCAAATCATTTTATTTATAACTTCTGTGCAAGCATTCCAGACATAGGTGGTCTGTAAATTCCAGAAGACGCTATTTAAAAGGGGATTCTTTAAAAAATAAAAGTAATGATATTCTCTTGAGGTGCTAGATACTGCTCCATCTGGTACCAAGTGCTAATCTTTGGAGAAGTGAACTCATTTTTTCTTTTGACACTAAGATAATGCTCTATGATTTCACAGTGAAAACATTATCTGTCCCTGCTCTTTCTACCTCCAATAAAGTTTTACAAGCAATAAAATGGCCTAGAGATCAGCTGTCTTCCTGGTGGTGCCTTTGAATGTTTCCTTTTGATGCCTACCGCACAGAAACCTCCCTGGTGAGTTATTGCAAGGAACACTTTAATACCACTTCTCATATTAGGTATTTAGTTTGAGCTACAGAGTCTGGGGGCTATATAGACACTGAGAATAGCACACTCGTTAAAGGCAAGAATATTCCCAGACCGGAGGAAATCTGTGTTAAATTTGGATTAAAAGCAACTTTTGCTTTCCGAGTTCTGGATGTTTTCTTCTTGACTCCTCCTGGCTTGTTCCCTTCGGAGGCTGATAACGTACTTTACCCGCATGCCCAGACGCTGGTGCCTTCCCCAGATGGCAAAGCAAGAGCGGAGGATCAGCTTCGCTCTGTGGTGGTTCGTAATAGGCTACGCTCTAAACATATAATGACACTGGAGACAGGGGAACTCCCACTTCCTACCCTAAATAACTCTCTTGGGGATGATCCAGTTTGTTCTTAGCCAAGTACCGCGTCCTTTCTAACTGGTATCGCTTTCCTACTAAAGTAGCAATTAGGAGAAACATTGCCAATTAGCTAATTGCATTTCTCACAGCTGCCTCAGTACAGATTGCCTTATATGTCATAAACTTCTCTACACTTTACAAATGACTTATCTCGGAAGTATTTTTTATAGGCAATGTGTTCTTTTATATTTTTAATTCCAGGAAAGTTGTTGGCTTTCCTGTTCCAGCCTGAGTAGAACAATGCACCCATCCAAATTTCCTCACAGGGTTTGCTAGCCCTGTGCTCATAGAGACCTGGACAAGAGACTCAGCACCCTCCAGCTCAGGAAATCCCAGTTGCTGCTGCACATGGGAGAATATACACATATATTATATGGGGGACATCTCCATAAAGCCATGCTGCTTCTAGTCCTTCTTGATCATCCACCTCTGCCCACCATTGGCAATGGGATATGGCTCTATATGGCTTATGAGAGCTGGAACTACCCAAAAATGCAATTCTTGGCTTATTATGCTCCTAAGCTTTTAGCTGGAGTGCACCAGCCATGTTAGTCACTTCCTCCCCTTCCTCCTGGAGCCCATTACAAGAAAGGACGAACAACGCGCCCTCGTGCAATTCAACCCTCACCCAGTAGGCGACACAGGGTGGTGGCACGTGGCACTGGGACACTCGCCCAAGCACAGCTGTCTGGAGATGGAGCAGGTGCAATGGTGGGAGAGCCAAATCTGAGGGGATGTCCAAGAAGATGTCATTCAGACTTTCTAAGATTAACTTGAATTCATAGGCATCCTTATATCTTCTTGATGCAGTATAACAAAAGCTGTGGTTGCATTGCTGTAATGTTCTCAATCTGGAGCTGTAAGAATGAGGCATATTTTCAAACTGACATCTGTCCTACTTCTGCTTATGTTTATTTACACCTTTGTGCAGAAAGACTCTTCTCCAGAGAATTACTCCCATCCCGTGACTCCCTGTGGCCATAAACCAGACCTTCGCAGTTCTGATTGGCTGGATCCGGTGATTGAAGCAGAGGGATCAAACTACACTGCCAAAAAAATAAAGCTTCCCCTATAATAGTATGGCCTAAGCTCTGTGCACAGTAAAGTCCAGTCTGTGCTGCAAAGGGCTTTTTTGGTGAAAGTCTACAAGTAGGGTCTTTTTTCAAACTGGACCAGTGTTTGCACAAAGATTTGAACTTCCACCAAGCCTAAGCTGTGATGAAATCCAAACTTGGCAGGACATTTTAGAGGACAGTAATGTATGGGCTGGTGACATGGAGTCGCAGGAAACTAGGGAAATTAGACCTTCCTTCAGGTAGGTAACAGACAACATCAACTCTGCCTTGACCAATTCTACTGTTGCCCCCAAAGGAAAATATAGACCCTCCCATGGCTTGTTTCTTCTTTCTGGACTACACAAAATGAGTTACTATGAGGGCAGATGAAGAACCTCACATGATGAATTATGGGGTAGGAAATACACATAAACCAAGTGCCAGATATTGTTTCTCATTGTCACAAACCATCACAAACCCATATCCTGTGAGAACTGGAGGAGTTAAGCTTCTTTATTCCACCTAAGAATAAACATAAATGGCCTTCTTTAACTAAACTGTCCACAGATATATTCTTTTATTCTGGGAAGAATCCCCATGTTTTCCGGAATTATTCTGCCTCATATTTTTTACCACCTTGCACTGTATCTTCTTAAATTGCCTTTTAGTGGCAAAGATATTTTTGTTATTTTGTGTGAGTTCAGCTCCTGCCAATGTTTCAGGGCAATTGCTAAGTCCTGCACATACTTAAAATGATAGGCTTGTGCTGTCTTTCATCTGAAGCCAAATGGGTTTTAATAGTTTTAATATAGTTATCTCTTTAAAAGCAGTGTTCCCCCCCCTCCTTTGCTGCTTCACCAAAGTGGGGCAGGCAGGAAATTATTCATCCAACTTTCATTCACAAGCTGGTTTGTAGTAGCTGTTGTAGATGACCAGATCCGAAGCCCATTGAAAGCAATACAAAACAATCCTGTTGGCTTAAATGGGTCTTGGATCAGGCCCAAATAGCTTTCTGGACCTTTATCTAAGTTTTGGGCTTTTCCAAAATATTTATAAAGTAATACCACTCCTTGGCTGGCTGAAATGTAACCTTTCACATTTGCAGAGACTTTGTTCTTCACATAGCTGAATAAAAAGTACTGGAGATCATAGGCTTCTAAAGCCAGAACAGAGGACCTTAATTTCAAATCTGCTCATTAAGAGGTAGTGTTTGGCATGTTCCTCCCCACCTTGGAGGATGAGCACTCACTGCTGGAGCTCCCTATGTTGAGTGGGCAGCCTGGGCCAAACAGTGCTGCTACCTCTCCAGACCCAGGCATTTGCCTCTTGTGCAGATATTTACTCTGGGCCACGATGATACAAAATGTCATGTCTCAAACCATCCTTTCTGCAATAAGGCCACGAAGGGGACACCGGAGAGCCAGTGCTGGCTCCTGTGTATTTCCACCCATTGTCTTACTGCACCTGAACTGGAAGGAGGGAAGAGAAGGCACAAGTGATGGTGATGGGGGTGAGGAACTCTCCTGTTTACTGGAGGGAAGTGCTGAGATAAACTGTTCACTTCTTGCATAAGCCAACTCCTACAGGGACCTTGTTTGCAGACTCCTGCTAGTGCAGAGTCTCAGCAGCACGTAGCTACCTATGTCTACCAGAAACAAGGGCCTAAGAAGTACCCCTGTATTTGGGGTTTTTACTGAATTGGGAGAGATTTTAAATGTCATTGTCAGGATACCAAAATCTGCTTATAGAATGAAAAAGAAAGGATGTCAGAGTAATTGTTTGCAGAATGGGAGGGAAGGGAAACGTCTTTAAAACCATGGTGTAAGCCCAGCTGCTTGCACTCCCTCACCTCATCAGAGCGCAGACCCCGCTCCTTGCTCATACAGGTCCAGTTTTCCAGGCTTGCAAAGGCTGGAGTTACTCACATTTTGATTTTCGGTTCAGATGACACTTTATTCCTGGGTTATATTACTAAATCACTTTGTGCCACATTCAGAGTGAGTTGGCCTTTTCAGACACCCTGTGCTCCAAGGGGAGAGCCATTTGTACGAAAGTCTGTGCAGTGTATATAGGCATTTAGTAGGGAGATTAATATTAAAATACTCAGCTCTCCAATGAACTTATTAGGATAATGCAACGACTTGAGTCTAGATATTAGAGTTCACTTAAAGTTCACTGACTATTATGGGACGGATGGTATATAGAATAGCTTAATCTTACCGTGGGAAAACTAAAATCATGTAGGGGAAAATTAGGCAAGACATGGAGGATAAACTTCCATTCCTATGAGAGATACCATGGGACATGCCAAAAAAAGGCAGAAAAGGAACCATTTACTTCCAATGCAGTGGGAAAGGCTATGCTGTTACTAAGACATACAGTAGCCATTTGCAATCCCGATCTGTTTTGTAGACATTTTGCAAAAGCGGGGAGGGGAAAAAGAGCTCCTTTATGTTTCTTTTTCAGGCACACAATGCAGAGGGGAAACCAGAGATTCAAAAGACAGCTCTGTTTTGCAGGCTAAAGCTTCCTGCTTCGTTTACTGACAGGACCTTTCTATGCATAAGAGGAGACCTCCCACACCTTAAATTACTGCACTGAATGGATTTACATTCTGCTTTATCCTCTGCATTCCAGTTCCTGCCCTTAGCCTTGTGATTCTGTGCATGCGACTCTGCTGGCTGCACACAGCTCAGGCCCCCCTCACCAGTAAAACCCAGAACCAAACCCCTAGGAAAAAAAAGGACCCTCATTTAGATATATCCTTCCCAAGTGCCACTGCTTCCCCAAGTGAAATTAAACTTGCAGAAGAAAACATTTGAGAGAAAGTTGGAGCTAATGAAAGCTGCACAAGGTTCTTTGGATTCACTCGTCTGGAGAAGAAAAGTATAGCTCAAGGCAAGCAGGAGCTTGTTGAGCTTTAAGAAATGTTACCTGCTTAAAGGCAGGTAAAATCTGGCATAAGCTGTTAATCCATCATTCAGGTTCTTACATGCCAAACTCCTGTAAATGTTTTTCTACCACATCCTGTCTCCTCCTTCCCCAGCTGAAAAATAGTAATAATTTTGGAAGGGCATGAATTAGGCCTGTCATTCTTTTTGCTTCATACATCATACAAACTCCCCGTCTCTCGGAGGACTTGAGCCCTGACTCCCAGTCAGGGGGCAAAATTCACCACATTTCCAATTTGAAGTGAGACTCCCAAGTTTTCTTCCAAGGGAGAAAAACTAAGCCTTCCTCCTGCTCATCACATATTCCTGGCCATCATCAGGATGCCTCTTTGGTCAGCTACCAGTGACCCAGATGGGGCTTTCCAGCAAGAGATCCTGAGCATGTTCACCCCAGGCAGAGGCAGGAGGGAAGGGGAAGGGAGAGAGAGGTTGATATTGATGTGAAAAATGGGGCAAGGCCAGATTTGAGTAACCTCAGCCGCAGCAAGGAGAAGTGTTGACAAAACAGTCAGCCCACTGCCAAGGCATTATTCTGGCTGAACAGTCCCTGACAGCAGGTTTCAGCACAGCCAGCAGCACGATGGATCTCTTGCTGTACTGACGCTCATTTGGGTGGCACTGATGTCGTGTCCTTTGGACCTTCCCATCTCCTGCGTGTGTGCATGCAGACAAGTCCAGTCTCCTCTGAGTAAGAGGGAAAATTACTATTTTTTTTACTATGAATAAGAGGGATTTTGTGAAGGATTTAGCAGCCTGTGTTTGCACAGAGATTAGTGGGGAGGCATCCACTGTTTATTGCTCTAAAGTTATGTATTAGTTTAGGGCTCAGTCTTGCTTTCCAATGGCCAGCTGGATCACTATCTGCTGGCTTCCACACTGAGACCAGCAACTCAGTGACTCTGGAGACATCCCCAGTTGGTCTCTTTTGCATTACCTCTGCAACAGGCCCCATTCCCCCTTGCAGAAGTGGTGTCCTACAGCAGAGGTGCCACACCAAGCCCAGTGACAGCCATCTCCTTCCCACACGTGCCCGTTACCATCCTTTCACACGTCTGGGGTATTGCAGACTTCCTGGTTCACAGCTCACCTCTCCAGATGCAGGTAGCAGCTGAAGCACATAACACCTGGACTTTGTAACACAATTCCGCTGTGAGCCAGACACTAAAAGAAATATGCAGATCTAACAAAACATCCGAACTCCCCAGTACACCTGCAAGCCCTAAGTTTCCTTATCACTCCTTAACATTCCTTGGTCAGAGTCCTCAAGGGTGCTTGTCGTCTCTCCACCTGCACAGGGCTTTCCCATCAGCTCAGCCCTCCCTCAGCCTCAGTTCTCTTTGCTTAAGGCTACTGCAAGATAGCTCACAAGATTATGTTCCTTTCTGTTCTCATCCGAAGCAGCGTCACTAATTTTGTCTAATTTCCAGGGATGTGATCTGATATTTAGTACTGCATTTGCCAAGCAGGCTGGTTTCACTGGGGGACTCCCCGACCAGTAGCACTTCCAAGTGCTGACAGCATCACCCATGTTTAAGGCCTTCTGCTACAACAAGGAGATAAAGACTACAGAGAAAGTCAAAGACTCACACATGGAAAGCACAGTTGGCGGAGTTGTACAAAATATGCAACCTCTATTTAGATTCTCTGGCTTGTCAAACTGTGCTTCTTTTCCATGAATTTTATTTTCCCCAGAAGTAACAAAGTTATTAATAACACCTTTTACAAGGCATTTGGCATTTGCCATATCTATGGAAATATGAGTTGCCTCCCTGATTTCCTGTTTACAGTGTCACCTCACTGTGGAATGCACAGTCTCACACAGGCAGTGGTCTGCTGCAGAGTATTTTTCTTTTAAGATTTGTACAGACAGAGGAGAGCATTGACACCTTCTAACTTTAGGTCTAACTCAAGGCCAAGCTCCCTATAGTGTCAATGCGGCCTCCCGGGAGCAATTCAGGATACCTAAGCTATAAGTCCTAAATTAAGCCATGTGAATACTTCCCAAAGTGTCAAGGACTCCACACTCAGTGTAAGGAGAGATCCCAGTATGAATGAACCAAGAAGAGTCATTGACCTTAAGAAGTTCAGGATTTTCATTCATGAATTTAATGACCTTTTGTTAAAGTGAATTCTGTTTTTTTAAGCCACTTATGAACTTCCTTCAGAGCTTTATGAAGCTGCATGGAATAATTAAGCAAACAAATCTAGTCCCATGCTAAGTTAATTACATGCCTTGTGGTTTCATACATATTTTTCTCCCTTTCATAGTTACCTTTAATATCTCCCCATATTTCTTTCTGACTTTTCTGTATTACTCTCTTTAGTCTTCAGGAAACCCATTATTACTCATGGGACCAAGTAATCAAATAAGTCTCACTGAGTGCAATTAATCTCTTCAGCTAGGAGGCTGGCTGTGAGACAGCTTTCACCTTTGTATTTTTCAGTTGTTATGGATCAGCACATTTTCCCCCTAAACTCACGTGTCCATATCCCTCTGGACCCTGCGATATGTAGGACCTCACACCGGGGAGAGTTTCCAGCGCTCCTGGACAACCGTGAATTGACCCCTTACATTCAACTATGTTGAGGAAGGAGGGAAGGGAGTGCTTATTTCAGTATTTCAATAATACCCTTAATGAGGCAAATGATTTATTGTCAGGAAGGACAAATTAATGATAGTTCTATTAAATGTGTGGATTTGAAATGTTAATATTGCAGCAGAATTACAGCTAAGTGCATTTTTATGAAGCTTGGCAGAGTCATCACCCTAGGGACAGGGATTTTGGTCTGAGCTCAGAAGACCAATTCTGGGGCCAAAAATGATCATGTGTCCTACAGAAACATTAGAAATAAGAGATTTCCATCTTCCAGACCATTTGGAGATACACCTTTACTTTAATGAAATTTTGACAGTCTCTCATGGTATTCTTATCAGCAAGTTTGAGAAACAGATTGAAAATAAACTTATGCAAGATGGGAACACAAAGTGTGAAAAACTGTTCTCAGGAAGACCTATCTACAGATTACTCTTAGAAGAGAAGTGTAAGGGTTAGGATATTCTAAAAGCCTGTTCCTGCTCTCGTACTTTAAATAATAAGTTGTACAATAATAAGTTGTACAATTGACTAGATAATATGCTTACTTTTGGAGATGGCGTCAAGCTAGAAGGTCTGCAATACGCTAGAAATTTGTAAAGGTCTTACAGATTGGGGAAATGGCCAAGAAAGGATAAAAGTCTATATGAACAAATAGAATTTCTTCGATTAGATATAAATAATTGATTGTACATTTACAGGGTGTGACAGACCATTGACATACCAGTTCTGCATGCAAGGACCTGAGGTTTATAGTGGATTTCAAGTTAAGCATGGGTCAGGAACATCCATGTTGTTAAAACAAATGCACTCATGAGATGTTATACCCAAGAGTCTTGTCTCTAACACGCACACACTCAGAATCATTTCCATCCACATCCTGCTGGGAAGGCCTCAGCTGGCAGATTTCATCCTATTTTAGCACTACAGCTTAAGAAAGTTGTGGGCCATTGGCAAGAGTCCAGAGGACAGCAGGGATGACTAAAGGTCTTGAACACAAGGACCACTGAAGTTCAAGGATTGTTTAGTCTAGAGAAGGAGACAGTAAGTCCTCAAGTGTGTGAGAGCTATAGGGAGCAAAGACACAAATTTTTGTGCTTTTCCATTATGAACAGGACAAGAACAAACGTTCATGAGTTGCAGCAAGGGGCATCCTGCTCAGGCATTAGGAAAACTTTCCAGTAGTAAGGATAACTGGCACTGGAAGAGATTGCCTAGGGAAGCTGTGAAGTTCCCATTTATTGGAGATTTTTAAACTGCTAGCAGAGCACAGAGGACGAGTAATCCTCCCCTGGGGCAGAGGGATGAACTAGATGACCTCTTGAGCTCCCTTCCAGCCTGTTTTCTGTGCCTCTATGTAAGTAAGACAAGAACCAAATGAGCATGGGAAAATATCCTGTAGCAAAATACTATAGATCCAGTTCACATAGCTTTGAAGGGCAAGTCAGAAATTAATTGATCTTTAAGGAATTTTAAGCAAAAAAATACACTATTGCTCTCCTAAAGGCATTATATAGATTTTTTCATAGCAATGTAGTACTTATAATTATTCCACTATACTGTTGAAGTGAGTGGGAGGACAGTGGGGATATAGAGCTACTCTGTGGTGCAGATATAGCCTGAGAATTTTAGTATAAAGGAAAGAATCAAGTCCTTCCCTATTTAATCCCACAGAGCGAAGCTTGCCCATGCATTTACAGAGGGGACACCTGGGTTTGAGATGCTTCCAGATTGCACTGCCTGAGCCCTAAGCACAGCAGATTTCGGTAGGGGGGTGAAATGATCTGCAGTGTAGCTCGTTTCCCTTTCTTGGTGGAAGCGTTGCAATGAGGGATATGACACTTGTTCACCAGGCAGGCTCAGCTGAGGCTGCGAGACAGGGAAAACCACTGCCCTGCACTGGCTTCCAGCCCTGCCGAAGGAGCTGCAGAAAGCCTGGTCTACTGCCGGGGTGGAGAATAAATTGTAGTATTTACTCCTACTGCCTGTTGGGGTAAGTATCACCAGTACTTGAGCCAGTACTGAGTATTTGAGTGTTTAGACAATTATTCCAAAGAAGTTAACCTGGGAGATATTTATAGGTAGAATCATCAGAAAAATTGGTCAAAGAGCAAATTTAGAGGTCTACAAGCTGCTGCGTCTGACCATGAGCAGTGAAGTTCTGAAGATGTAACCTGTTCTACATTTCTCTTGTAAGCTATTTTGTTGCATAAAAATTGAATAAAACATGAGTATTTTTGACTGCACAATCTGATGTTCATCTTACCCTACGGGAAAGATAGATAGGCTTGCAACGCTTTATGAGTGGAGCTCAGGTTAATAAATTGTCATGAAGATAAATATTAAAGTAACAACTCAAAGGAAAAAGTTAAGCTAGGCTGTTTATAGATGGCTTTACATTGACTAATCATTACTTTTAATGTTTCCACCACTCCTATTGGACTAAATGCCTCTGGAAAACTCTTATTCATGCAAACTCATACAGTTTCAGAGCTTACTTGATTTAATGATGCATATATTCTGATAGCCATATAGGAAAGTATAACACAAGACAGAAGGAAAGAGAATATAATACAATTGCAGGGATATTCTGAAACTGAAAAAAGGGGAATAAGAGGGGAAAAAAATCACCCTTTAGAATTATCCACTGCAAAGATGATGCTCATTATGTAGCTGAAGAGCTTGCTGCATTTCAGGCATTTAATTTTTATTTTGGTTTCTTTCTGCAGCAAATATTTATAGCCCTCTCTTTCACTTGCAAGAACATCCAGTGGTATTTTAAAAGGATTTAAATAAGTGGTATGTCCCTGTTAATATCCACTTTGCAATCAGTTTGACTCAGTTTTCTGGGAGTTATTTTTTCTCAGTGATGGCAAATGAAAACTTCTGCCAGACTGAGATGGGATCTGTCAGATGGGGGTAAACAGAGCATCATGTTGACAAGCCAAATGCAGTTATCTGTATTTTAATAAATTTTTAGTTCCAGTCATATTGATACACAAAGGGGGTGGGGACGAATTCTTTTAGGTTCATTTTGCACTTCCTAACTGTGGACCTACAGTCATGTGTTAATGCTGTTCTTCCCTGTTCTGCTACTGAAGGCTACATGCAGAAAATAAGCACACCATTTTTCTTCATTCAGGGTGTTATTTCCCTGAATATCACCAGAAAATGAAAGAAGTGCAACCAGGGGGTGAAGGGAGGGGACCTCTAAAATCTGAACCTCATTTTTTTATCCACTTGGTGAGTACCTGCCAGTCCACACTGGATTTTTTTTTTTTTTACATCTTCTGGAAAACAGACCTCTGGAGAGCACTCAGGGTACTCAAGATTGCTCAATGTTTTTGAGAGCACAGGTCTAGGTGACTGGCTAAGGTCATGGGCAAAGCTGGAGGTGAAAAAAAAGACCTCGGTGCCCATTGCCCTCATCAATCACTGCCTGATGGAAAGCACTACGGAGATAATGCAACCGTGGTCTGAAGCTCACTCCCTTATCCCCTTAGAGGACTGGATGTGCTAACCCAGATCTTTCCACAACCCATTTACATACCTGCATCAGGCCAAGTGTCCATTTCAGGGATGTGCCTGATAAATGGCGGCGATAGATCACATTTCATTTCAGGATTGTACAAAAGGCAAGTTAAATAGCATCAAGCTATTCTAATTGTTATAGGAAGGTTGTTCTGTTTGGGAAATACGGTAAAACATTTACAGCATTTTAGGGAGGGCTCATTCCTCTGAGTTTTACCACATAGAACTGGATAAATAATTTAAACAAACATTTTGAACAGTTTTGCAAAATGCACTTAATGAATTATTCAATGAGCTCTATTTGATCATCCTTAGACACAATACTGCTGTCAACAGCAATGCAGAGAACTTTCTAAGTAGGTCTTAAATATTCATTTTTCCCCATTTGAGAAATAATGTGTGCTCTGTTCTATCACCCGGGTTAGCATGTCTTAGAGAGAAATAGTTTCACAAGTTGTCATCTCTCCCTGTATTTGTGTTAAACTTTAAATTTAAGATTAGGTTATCTCTTACATATATTTTTTTAAAGATAAGTGTAGGAAAATGTTTGTTGTGCCAGTTAAAACCATGTCTACAATGTAAAAGTGAGTGCATCTCTGGATTCGAATAGTTACATAAAAACACAAGAGAAACAATGGAGAAGGAATGGCATTCCTGGAATGCAGTCCAGATGTATATGGGTTGGGTAAGGCTAGATAAAGTTTTAGAATAAACTATGCAGTAATAATCACTTAAGACAAAAGGTCTCTAAAGCTCTAATTGCTGATGTAATCCTTGGGTCTTAAGGCGAGATGTCTGAAATTTAGATCAGAAATGAGTGCTACATGATTTTGCTGGCAAGTAATGAAAAAAATTGTGGTTATTGAAAGGGGAAGCATGAAAATTAGTATTCCCTAAATTTTGCATTAGGGGTGAGAAGCTGCTAGATAGGAAGCAAAATTCCCACTGGGCTCCTTGGGGACCAGGATTGCTCCAGATTTGCATTTAATATTTGTCTGATGAAGGCAGTTTGATGCAGGATCCAGCAGCAAGAAGAGAAATGAGAATAAAGGCACGAAGTGGAGTAAAACTATGGCACTAGACTTTACCATTCACTACAATCTTTTTTTCTTTACCTGTATGATAAAGCTCACAACCAAGGTAGTTTCTCCTCCCAACCCATTGTTGATGGGGGAAAGGCAGAAAGAGAGGGAAAATACCTGGTGCCAGCTCTGATTCTCTGGTTCTTGAACTGATTTCATACTGGATTTGGGGTTTGCTGACTCCGCAACAGTACAGCAGCTCCACTGGGGTGGATCAACTTGAAAAACCAATGCCCCACCATTGACTGAAGTGGTGGCGGGTACCAATGCAGGGCCTTTGCCTTGAAAGCCAGAATGTGCCCCTCCCCAGCCAACAGCCCCGGGGTCATTGCCGTTTATAAGCCTGAAGGGTCTCTACTTCTGTCGCAATAAAATAATGCTGCCCTACAACACTGTGAATTCAGGTGAAATCAGACTTAATGCACAACCTCCTAACGCCTCCGGAAACAACTGACATTCATTTGACATTATACCACTGGCCCTGACTGCACCATATCCCATTTTCAATATTTCCTTTCCCCATAATGTCCCATGAATATCAGATGGAGAGATCTGCTGGATATTTGGCTCCTACCTGCTGCTCAAAAGCCAGAAAGGAACTGGAGCAGGCAACAGAAATCTGACTCAGAGTCGTGTAAGGAGAACGCCTCTTACAGGAACATTAACAGTCACTATAGCCTTGAAAAGATATTGTAGTAATTGGAGATCCTTGGAGAAAAAAGTGTATTTTATATATTTATATACAAAAATGAATTTATACACCAAACAATGGGGATGTTAGATATTACAGGAAGGGCAAACTCACTCATGTGAGGGCCCATATGCCCTTCTTCAACCTGTATTTTTCTAGCTTGAAACTTTCTGGCACCTGTTAGCTTTTCTTCCTTAAGAAGTATCTCTTCTTCTAAATAGAACCAAGTTAAAAAAGAAGACAAACATTGCAGCTTCTACAAAAAGCACTCAAGCCTGTATGTGATGTGTTTTTCTTTTAAGAAGAGGTGAAACTTTAAAGCTTCTGAAAGGAAGTTAGTTTAACCTCAGCGTCAGAAAGCTTTGTTTGCAAGTTAATGTGCTGTTATTATTTGAATTGCAAGAGCACTACGGCTCCTACAGTCTAATGACTTAAAAGAGGCTCAGGATGCCAGACTCCTGAAAGCCTCTGTTCTCCATCTCAGCTGTTTTGTTTCAAAGTCATCCAAGACTGCTGTAGGACCAGGAAAGGACCCCACATCTCCCACATCACCTTTGTCTCACTACCAGATGAAACATTATGCCTGGTGGTGTAACACTCCCTGGACCTAATGGATGCAGGAGTCTGCAGCAGGCAGAGGAACTGAATATTCCCCCCCTGTACAAAACTGTCCATGTTTTTTCCTAGCTGGGTGCAAGGCTGCTCATTTTTTATTCTTGCATCTTAACAGAATTTGGATTAATAGCATCCAGGTCACGTAAAGACCATCAGCTGCACAGATTGATTTTGTGGAGGGGGGGTTAATTGGTGTTTTCAGGCAGCAAGTAGGCAGGTCACAGTGTTAATTTCTAGTGTGTGTTAACCCCAGATTTAAATCCATATGTCTGGAAGACAAAGACTGAAATGCTTTTCCAGAGCCCCCACATTAACAGCCTCACTATAAAACTCATAGGGGTGATTATTTATTAATTTTCAACCCAACCCTTTAGCAATTAATACAAAATTGACTGGTGCAGATGTAGCACTGATTCATTAGTGCTTCAACAGTTTGCTAGTTAATCAGACAGGCTTTCTTTTTCCCTAGAAGTAATGACCTTTCTTGCTACTTTTACACATGTTTCTCTTTACTGTATATGATTCTCAATTCTTCTTCATCCATACAGAAATGTGTCAGACAAGCCCTTGCTGTTGGGAGACGTTGGATACATTGTGGAGGTATTGTACTAATTGAGTTTCTATGCAAGAATGAACATATGTAGAAGCTACACATTACACTGAAGTGTCCCCTTAGTATTTTCATTGGAGTACTCTGCAGCAGCTCCTTACCCTGTTCAAAGACAAAATGTATAACTTAACAATTTACTCCTAACGGGTATGCTTGACATCCCCCTCTACTTAACCCCAAATCACAGGAACTACAGTCTAAGGTAAGAGGGCAATTCAGTCCCAGTCCTCAACCAGTCTTAATAGCTCCTTTTTGCAGCAAGCGCTGCCAAATGTGGTCAAACACATACCTGGGCGGTGGTTTAGAAGTGCAGTTGGCTGCCTGCAAAGCACTAAGTTGGGCTCACTGAACTTATTTAATTTTTCAAATGTTGCAAAAGGAACTCAGGGGACAAGAAAACGAAAAAAGTAAGAGCAGGGAGGGGAAAGTTAAAAGGCATCTGTGGACTAAACCTCAGGACCATCTGGGTGAATCCTATTGAATACGGTTGGTAGTGAGATGTTGACACACACACACCCATGTACCTTGACTGAGGAAGAGACCCAGGATTTGTCCCTTTTAGTTTACATTTCCAGGAAAGATTTCAGAGCAAGCATTAAACTAGAAATGTTAGGCAATGCAGCCTCTGGAACAGGACTAGGGAGTATTTTAAAGAAATGGAATGTCAAAATAAATGTCTTTGTATCTCTATCTTCCTTAAGCGTAAACTACTGAAAAGCTCTGTCCTGATAGCTCACACAGCACAAGTTACAGCCCAGCAAATTTATAAGTCTGCTCCTTTTGCTTTCTTTATACAGTATCAGTCCAACTCCAGCTGATTCTGGACTGAGATTAGATACAGCCCTGCTTTCCATCTGTGCTGATAAAATGAGAGAAAATGAAACGATTTCTGCAAGCTTGTAAATCCGTTTTGCTTGCTGTTTATCAAGAGTTGGCGAGGGCAATGACAGAGGCAAAATCCCCAAGGTCACTCAGCACACACTGTGCCTCCTTCTCCTGAAGGACTTTTCTTGCTCTCTCTTGAATTAGTTCATGTGGAAACAGAAAAAAGGAGAGGAAAAGACAAAAAAAAAAAAAAAAAGGAGTACAGACAGATCAATTGTTCCAAAGGAAAATAAGAAGACCATGTCAAATTGCTTTATATTCCCTTCTGAAAAAAACATGCATGTTCAAACAGGCTCTCCAAAAGTATTTGCCGTGTTCACTCTGAACAATGGGGAAGAAGCTCCTGTGTGCAAGGGGAAACATCGCTCGGATTTGGATTGCAGGCTTCTCTTTTAAATCTGGGGAATTCTGGGGTTGGGGGGTGGGGGTGGTGGGGGTTGTAAGACCAGCAGGGTTTTGTAGGGAATTGTACCTAATGCTGGCAAGCAAACTGTATTTCCTTATGGTAACTACTACGTGAGACCTGGATCCACTAGAGCACATGTCCTCTTACACACCCATATGAAAGTTACTGTAACCTTTCTGCAAAGCAAATCACCTTCCAGGTATGCCATTCTCCACGGAAACTAGGTAATCCAAGATACTGGGATGCAGTTATCCAAACCTCTGCTGGTACAGACTCCCAACAGACTCCCATCTATTTAAAAGTCTGTTTCATACTCCATGAGATTTGTTTTCAGTTCCTGGTGACAACAAACTTTCTTGTGCAGTCTATCTGGGTCAAGTTTTCAATCTGTTTTTATGAACAAAATTTACTTGGGAATGTTGTGATGTGATGAATGTGAGCTTAAGTATCTGTCAATAAAAGCCAATTCATTCTTCAGTATCAGTATGGATACAGTTTTGCTTGCAAGTCACACTAAAAGCTGAATCATACTGAATCTTCAAGCTACACGTACAGAAAAAAAAGCAAGTTTGCAGAAACCTGGCACCAACGCGCTTAAATCTTAAGAGTCTGTGAACTCAGAGAGGCAAAGCCAGAGCTGCAGTTTTGCAATCTCTCAAGCCAATCAATACAAGAGATAAGCACAGGAGACATGCACAGATAAATGCGAAAGAGAAATGGAGGTACCCAGCTCATCAGCTTTGAAAACCAAGATACATAATACGATGGGTTTCGATTGCTTCCTTGGTCACATGCCTTTGTTAAAGCAGATGCTTGTAGGGTCAGGAAAGTAGTCAATAAATAGGTTGGAAAACGTGAACTTCTGCTGTAACAGCCTGCAGGGTTTGCTGGCCAGCCAGCACCAATGCTGGGTAAGCAAATTGCTGCAGACAACGTGTTTTGCTGTCTTGATCACCGGAATGGTTGTGGCAGCAGCAGCTCTCCCCGGCCGTCAGAGCTCTGCAGTGTTTGCTTGCTCCCAGCCCCGGCGCTGCCGCCCGGGAGGAAGCACACACATTTCCTAACTTGGCCCCTGAAGCAAACTCATACCTGTGGCTTGGCCAGCAGTGGAGGACCATAAGGGAGATAGCCAGTATCTAGAGAAATCATCTCTGCTTGATGTTCTCTGCATGTTGACATAAAAGGTTTTAGTAGGATAAGGCCAATATAAGGATAATAGGACAGCTCCCTCTATGTGCAGATGAACACTATCCCGGAGAAATGTGAAGTGATCCATGTGCAGGCAGATAAATAGCAGCTGCAAATTCTGCAGACACCATCACAGATGGAGGTTAGCAACCTACTGGTGTCTCTTCCAGTTCTGCAAAGAAGAAGAAAAAAAAAAAACAAACCTGTAAATTGGAGGAATCACAGTGAAAAAGGAGAAAATAAACACCAAGGATGGAAAGATAATTATAAAAGTATGTTGCACACATTCACAGCACTGAAGCTTTCTCATCTGTTAAAGAACACAAAGTAAATGTTCACTTCAGAAAACCACATGGGAAATGCCAACAAAGGCTGGTATAACACTATGTCCTTCCTTTATTTGCAGTAGCATAAAGGCCTTTTTATCAGACATTCTAATCTCACTTAGCATTTAATAGGACAGTGTGCTGGGATATCCACTCTGCTATTTACTATTTAATTAATTTGACAGAAGTCCAAAAATACTGAAGGCAAAACAGTGTATCAATATTTACTGTACTGATTCACTGGAATTAAAATACTGTAAAAACATAACTGTGCACAGACACCGTTTGTCTTGGCCAATAAAATATTTTGAAGGTTCATGTTCAAAACACAGGTTTGGAGTAAAATTATCACTGGAAGTTATTGATCGAGCTGTTGTGTTCCTAGCGTTGTCTGACACCACAAAATATTTTGAACGACTTCATTAACTATGGGATGTTAATGATCAAGACAAAGTTACAAAAGCAAAGGCTGACATGGATGACTAAATAAATATTGCCATTAACACACTGGAATCTGGAATTTCTATTGGCCAAAGCTGGACATTTCACTAGAAGGATGAAGGGAAAGGTGGAAATGCAACACTGAGTTTTCATAGGGGAGAATCTTACCAAACAGTTTCTGTGCAATCCTTTCTCTTCTCTAAATGAGTAGAAAATATTAGACCTGGTGAGTGAAAGACAGCATCAGGGTCTTGCAAAAGGCAAGTGATGCATCCAAATGGTAGGGGATTTCATCTGGAGGATGCAGAGAATGTGAGGAAACTCTGTTGAGAATCTGCAGGCTAAATGCTTTTCCTTAACAAGCCACTGAAAAACTCCTCCTTTAATCCAGGTTTTTGTCAAGAGCTCTTCAGTCTGTGTTTCATTCTCAAGCAAGTATTACCCATTAAATGCAGAACAGGAGCTCTGTTATTGGCAGCCTGTCCCCAAACAGAAGTGCATGAGTATGAAGAAAAAAAACCCCACCAAAACAAATGCAGTATAATAATACAATAGAACATAGTTCCGTTAAAAGTGGGGCAGGGGGTGTGTGTGCTTTAAGGGAACTGTGAGATCCAAGAAAGATAGGAGTGACCCTTACAGAAGAGACTCCTGGAAGCATCCAGCAAGAAAGTCCTTAACTGAAGTTTTTATGTACTTAAATGGCTACGATCCTTCTCCAGTACAGTGCAAGTCCATCCAATACCCAGGTAATGCTGAAGGCATGATAACTCCATCTGCACACCACAGCGTTGTTCTCTCTCTTCCTTTTCCATGTGCTGAGTGGTCTGACGTGACATGTACAGTCCCAGTGCTTGAGCAGAGGAGCCTCCGGCACGAACGGGAAGGTGTTCTTAATCAGGATGGCCAAAGCTTGGGGGGGCTGCAAGAAAAATCGACTTAACTCAAGATGGAGGAGGGTCGCTGGTGAGTGCTAGATGGAAAGTCCATAAACTTGAGAAGCAAATGTGTGAAGAAAGGAGTTGACCAGCACACAGAGTATATCATCACTAATCCACCTTTCCTAGGCAGGCAGATATCAGGACCACATCTCAGACATGTGCTTTCTTTGTTTAAAAAAAAAAAAGATAAGAGATATGGTATCTCTAAAAAAGAGATACCAAGGTTTCTGATGGCCCACAGTAGGGGTGAGCCATTAGACATCTGTCCACAGGGCTCTGATGGCCTGAGTTTGACTGTCTCTGCCTTTGTGATGAGTGCACATCAATGTTTTGCTTGGTTCATGTCTGTAAATTTGGGCAGCTAGGCAGGATCTAAGTCAGGCCAAGGGAACTACAGTTCCCCATTGCCCTGGCTGGGAACCAGGATCTTCAGACAGGCAGCTGTGGAGAGCTGGGGAGAGCGCTTGTTTAGCACATTCCTGAAGGGCACTGACTATCTACAGCCATTTTCAAGTGGTTTTCCTCAAGTCGACCCAGGAATGTGCTGATGGCCGTACAGGTAGGGCCAACCTCACTGAGAGCATGCAGGGCATTCAGTACGCTGCAGGGTACGTGACGTGGTGCCCCTGCAGTCCCTTGGAGAGTTGCAAGGAGAAGTGGTTGCAATGCATTGCAGACCGGTCTTCCCTTGCAAATATTTCGTTATTATCTCCTAAATTAAGCACACTGAATTGCTTAGCCCCTTTCTACCTTCTGTCAGGAATAAATCTTGTGCAATCACATGAAACAAAAGGAGGTGACAGAGGAAGAGAGGGATGTTGGAGTGCCATCAAGAAGCCAGCATGCACACCAGCTGGGGTGGGGGTGTGGGGGTGTGCTTTTAGTCTTCCAGAGCCTCTGGCCTGAGCTGAAGCAGCATTTCTCTCTTTTGCCAGATCACTGAGTCTGAGGGAGGAAATAGGTTGGTTGAGAAACTGCTTTTCACAGAAGAGCCAACATCCTCTAGGATGGAGGACTTCGAAAAACTTTGCATGAATTAGCAAGCAAATGTGAGGCTGGAACAAGTAAAGAGGGACAAAACTTGTCAGTTTGTCATTCATGCAATGATCCTGTCAAACGTGAAGTTTACTGAATGGGTGAATTTTGGCTTTGTTTCTGGAAGGGAGGAAAGAAGAGGGATGTTTACTTTGTTTCTGCTGCATTTGTATTTTTTCAAACTGGAGAAGCAACCCTATTATTTATGATTATTTTTAATCTTTAACAGCATTTTCTGAATGTCACGTGGCAATTTCAGGATCCTCTGTGAGTGCCATACTGATGTGCAGCATCTGAACATCTCAACTGGCTATTTCCTTCACTAATGGGAGAATACATTCAAATCCAATGCTCGTTACATATTCAGAGACACCACTGATGCCAGTTTCAATTCTTCATGAATTTAAAACCTGGCTGGAATACAAATCAAATCATAACCCTATCTTTTGTGAAATGGTCCGCATTTTTTGCCATCAATCTCCAACCTGTTCCAGTGCTGGGTCTCTTATAAAAAGCTCAATTCCAAAAAGTCCATTAGAGTCTCAAGATCTGGTGTTATGAAAGGATAAAACATGGTTCAAATTGCCAAAGAAGCTCTAGAAAGACTAGTCTGTCTTCTGATTCCTTGAGAAGGGAAAACTAAATTCACCTCAATTACATATACATATGTCACTACAAGACATACTGAACTACTCATGACAGGTTGGTCTAGGTGCCAGTCATCTACGAGGAAAATGTAAATAGTTTGGAGCATAAGTTATTACATTTATGGTGACTGAATGGGAACCCAAATCAAGAACTGGAGCTCTACAGAGCATAAGAAATGGCACCTTGATTGTCATCTAGCAAGGCATCTCTGTCTGAGGGTTAGTGGCAGGGCTCAGAAATGAGTCCAAGATTTCAGATTTAAAACTGACACAGAAAAGCACGTAGTTTCTGATCTGTGAAGTCAGATGGAGGAGCTGTTATCTGAAATAGTGCACAGCATCTGAGTAATCTGCCAGACGTAACACATCCTGCCTCAGGAGTCCAGGTGGGAAACTTTACTCTAAGGAACAAAATGAAATGCAAAAATACCTGCTAATAGTTCAACTAGTGCGTCATCAGCACTCCACAAATAAAGCTGTTAAACTACATGTATCTCCACCAGTGTAACTGCTATGCCAGCTGGAAAAAGTCTGTCAGGATAGGTTTTGGGAAATAGGACTTCCATTACCTGTCCTAATTAGGGCTAGATCAAAAGATGGAATTATTTTTCTTCAATAAACAAAGCAAGGAGCTAGAGTGGGTCATTGGCTAGAAAGTTATGGAAGAAATCCTGAGCCTCTGCCGGTGTAATACACTTATACAAAGACCATCTTATGTAGGAGGAGCAACTGACATCCAGGCACTGAAATGGAATAGATAAGCAAGCAATTCAAGGAGAAAAACACATCCCATCTCCCCGGGAGGACATCATTCCAAGATCAGAAGGATCCAAGTTCTCTCCTCTTTAGACACTCTAAAGCTTTTCTGGCAGATCCTCCCCTCCCGTTGGCTGTGCCAGGTTCAACCACTTATCACAAGCTGGAGGGGGATGTTTCCCCACGTTTATATTTGGCACGAGAATTTTCAGCTTGAAATGATGGAGCTGTTGCAGAGGTAGTGCTTATGAAAGCAACATCCTCCCAGATGGCCTCATAAAAGAGGGAGAGGATGAGCTTGTCTCGCTGCCTTGGAATTGCCAAGTCGGCAGAGCTAAAGATCGAGTTTTGAAAAGAAAAGGTCATGTTGCATCATGTAAGTGCTGCCCGCCCTGGGACAACAGACAGCCTTAATCCAGCATCACTCAAATCAACAAGAGTTTTTCCGATGACTTGAACAGCAGCAAGATCAAACTTTGAGGACACCATCTAAAGCCAGGGAAGATAATAGGAATCTTTCTAATCACTGGAATGGGCTTTACATCAGTCCCTAAGTGACTAAGACATGGATCTACACCTGGAGAGAATAAATCTTAAAAGGAATAAAATGGTGTTGATGGTAGATGATTTTACATTAGTTTAATTTTCAGATTTCCTAGGTGCACAAGCAGTGATGTCTTCTGCAGAGATTTTGAAAGCAATCAATAGTCAGGTGAAGTTTTGTCTTGCATAGATGCCTCTTTGCAAAGGTTTATAGATATCAAAGCCAGCTCCAAACCTGCCATGAGCCAACAGCAGAACCTGATACTAAACCACACAGGGCTTCCTGGTGGGCCTAATATTAATGGCCAGACAGAAGCTGAGCTCACATCAGAATGAGTGTTGACCATGGGAAACTGGCACGTGTCTTCTTTTGGGGGCAGTTGAAAAGGATGGATAATGCACAACATGAGTGCTGCTTTCCAACCAGCTGCTATTCAGGCAAAGCAGGTACCTCTCACTGCTGCATCAGCTCTTGTGAGCAGCCCCTTGCCCTACACAATTACATAAATCTTTGTTGTTTAGTGACAAGGCTTTGGGAGTTTCTGCCAAAATAAAAACAAACATCCAGGCAATGTCTCCTCCCTCTCTTCTTGCTTCCCTTCCCCGCTGAAAAGCATGATCCACTGGTATGTGATGAGGGTTCGGCTTCCAGACAGTTAAAAATTGCCAGTTGGAAATCAAATCCAGACAAATCCAATGAAAAAGTAGGACTCTTTTTTTAACCAATGCTGGTTAATCATTGGAACATCTTAGCTTCGGCTCAGTATGTATCACTAGACTTGTAATAACACATTCCACTGGCTACATGCTAATATCTGAGTTAGGAAATGTCTAGGATAAAGTTTGAAAAAAAAAACCAATTAATTGATGATGTACCCAGATTCACAGAAATGTGTTTTCAGAGGTGAAGCTGGTCTTCCAGCCAGGGGTGGATTTCAACCTTCAGCTGTTTCAGGTAGTCTTTGTGGCAAAATATTTGATCCATGAAACTCAGCCTAATTTTCTCTTGGGCAAAGATACCTTGAAATCACAGCCCCTACCCTTGTCGCTGACATTTCATCTTCTAGTGGGGCATTTCAAACCACAGGGATGCCAGTTTCACGTGTTACTAGTTATAGATGTATTTCCCACTAACTAGTAAAAGATTTATAGTTTGATTATGTGGATTTTATTCTGGTGAGTTTATTGGGAATATCTTAATAAATAGGGCATTCATTGAAATATCCTATATCATCTGTAAGCTCCTCCGAAACCGAAGATGCCTGTTGTCAAAGGAAGAATTTTCTCAGCTGTACTTTTATATACAGAAGTTGCTTCTTGTATTGCATAGGAACCTCCCTACACTGGGGCAGATGCAACATGACTAATAGGCTCATCATGACTAATAAGTTCACCCCAGTTACAGCACATCAGTCAAATCAAGTATTACTTTTCACCAGACATGACACATCATGATGTGTAAGGCTGGGAATTTTGAAAGATAATGTTAGTGATAGACTGCACCCTGATGCAAGATCTCAAAATGCAATTTTAACTATCTCCAGGGTAACCACATGGAATTCCTGCTGGGAAGCCTTGGGCCAGGATCTCTGTTGGCTCCCCTGAGTAAGCATCAGGTATTCATAAGGATATTGATCTGCAGTGTCCATGTCCTCTTGTTACACAGGGGATGTTTTTAGAAGGTCAGTCAGACAGGTTGGTTTCCAAGATTATTGGGATTAAGGTTTGAGATGGAATCACGCCTTAGGTAAAATGCTTACAAAGATCAAACCTTTGAATAGCTTTTAACTAGGATTAAGAGGTGAATAAAACAGGAAACAGCAAAAGTAAGCACTCAGCAAGAGGGTCAGCCAGTGCGGCTCTGGAGCAGGGGGTTCCTCGGTGGCTCGGTCCCAGCAAGGCAGGCTGGTGAGCGCTGAGCGCTGAGGTTATCTGTCTGATGCTGTGAGAGATGGGCGCATCGCAATGGAGTTCATAGTAGTACTTCAACTAGTGCTATAGAAAGGGGGGTTGCAAGAAATAGTTTTTTTAAAAAAACAAGAATCTGTTACTTAGGAAAACAAGAAGTGGTAACTTTCTTCCATAGCCACAACACCATTTTCCCACTTGTCTCACCCCTCACCCTAAAATCTGTCATTTCAGGTGAAGAAGTATCACCTTTCCTTTAACCCTTACAGCCCAAGCAGTAGGAATTATGGTCTCGTCTTTGAGTTTCAACATACAGAGTCCTTCAAGGGAGCCATACAGTGAAGATCTGAAGCTTTATCATGAGATCATCAATGTCTTTTAGACAGCTTCAAGACTCCAAAGTTTTATGTGAAAACCTCAGGTCTTTGGCATTTCTAGATACTACACCCCAAACCATAGCATTTTGACTGGCACTGGCAGGCAGTCACTGGTTTGCTGTTAATTACTACCTACAGGTGTCCATGAAGATCATTCTAGTTTGTGGTATTCATGAAATGTGCAGAGTGAGAAATATATAGGCTGACGGGAACATTTTCTTCTGACCTTTGTAAATGTAAATGGTGATGTGGTGGTCACACTGACGGTCAATTTGGTTTGGGGATCCTTTCTTTATTATTTCTGCCACTTGATGCCGTAAGGCTAACTGATGCAGAAGTTAATGGCAAAAAACTCTCCTAAGCTGCAGTTAAGTATGGCATAATGAGGACATCAATTAACTTAGGGCGAGAGTTTATGATTAACTATGAAAATCAGTAGCATTCAGCGGTGCATAACAGCAGAGGAGAGACAGTCTTCCAGACCATTATTTCACTGCAAGGTCATAACCTCACAGCAATTTCTTAAGTGTCCTGACTGAGAAAATGTAAATTTTCAGTAGAGCTTTTATTTTGGGTGTTACCGCATTCATAATATCAGCCATTAGCTTTTCGTATAACTGTATAGATGTGACTCTGCCTTCTAAACCTTAATTGAAGCAGCAGCAGAGGTGCTACACATTATAAACTGTGACCGCTAGCTGATATTACTACATTATCTGGAGATAAATATGCACTCTGTTCTGATATTTACCAAGAGGAGTAGAAAAATGATCTACTGATTTATGTATTTATAAACCATCTCACAATCTTAGAAAAGGCGTCAGGGAGAAATCTTGATAGGAAAAAGAGATTTATGGATAGGTATGTTTCACCCTGGATAAGGATTTGCAAGATGATGAGGTACCAGAAAAGGCAGTTCTGTGGAGAGCTGTTTTCCTTCAGCAGAGACCTTGCAGGCATGAGGCAGAGGAAAACCAGGCTGTTGTGCGCAGCTCTGATCTGGCCTCACCTGGCCAAGGGGCCAACCCACAAATGACAGAGGCTGGCAGACCTTCGGCATCCAGCCCAGTCTGTATTCCAGGTACCTACTGGTGAGAAAGATAGTGACAAGCTGGAGGGTGTTCAACAGAGAGCAGTAAGAGTATTACAAGGTGAAAGGAATTGAATTATAGGAAGAGATTATAACAGAAATGAAATATTGCTCTAGGCCAGGTCTGTGCCTAGAGCAAAGCTTTACATGTATAGAGTTGCAGTGATTTATATTAGCGAAGGTTTTAGCTTCCAATATCCTTATTCACTTTGCACAGAACATTTTGGTCCTTGGATCATTATGTGGAAGTCAAAGGGAAAGTTTTGCCTGCGTTCAAAACAGGATCTTAACAGATTATCAACAGGAGGAAGTCAGTTTGGTTTTCAATGTACAAAAAGCTGTAGTCAGCCACAGAGATTTCTGCAGAAATTAAGGGGAGAAAAAAATCATGCAAAGTGTCAGTTAAGGTCTCAAACACTGGGATTTGTTTAAGGCCTAAAATTGAGGAGTGTTATTTTTCTACCAAAAGGTTCAGTGACCTGAGTGAGAGCTGCTCATGCTAAAGGCTGAGCAAGATATCCCACTTAGACTTGATTTGTATAATACAAGTGTCAGCCCAGCAGCAGAAACATAGCTAAACCCCTCGGTAATGACAAAAGCAAGAAAAGCCACAGCAGAATAGAAGAGAATACCAAAGTGAGAGGGAAAATGAGGTCTGCAGCACTCACATGTACAATATTCATAGCTCCCCCTTCCAATCCTTAGTAGATTGTTTGTTATGGAGCTAACAGGTCAATAGCTTATCTCTATAGCCTCTCTAATCTACTGCCGAGCTTCTGATCAAATACTACTAACACTTACTGTGCCTAATAACCATTTCAAGCTCATTTCTAAAACTGCACAGAACATTTTATAAACAGAAGTATACCATAACGTGCCATTGCAGAAGGTATCTCCATTGCTCTGAAAAAAGGTCCACCATGAAGGAAACAAGTGTAGCTCAACATCTAAATAACCCAGACAAGCAGTAACAGCCAGAAAAATGCATAAAATTCCACTTGCAGCAGCTGCCAAAAAAATAAAATAAATAAAATCAGACTTACTTCACCCATTAAATCCATCAACCCCTAGGAGATCCATTAACAAACGTACTCTCAACACCCCAAGGGTCCCACTCCCAAGGATGCTATGCGCTGTACCCAACAAACAGTAACGTGCAGAGGTGTCTCCCCTTGCTTGTTCTGCAGGAACCAAGTCTTTCCACAGTGAATACATTTTTTTCCTCCCTGTACTCTGGCCAAACACCCTGCATGCTGCATCTTTTCCACACACTTCATCAGAGGCTGTGCCACCCCTCCCTCTGTGCTCACCTCTAGACCCTGCGAGCTGGGAGCTTGAGCACAAGGTGTCAGACCTGGCGGGGGAGCAGTGCTGGCAGCCTGCTCTGCTCTGCTTGGCTCACGGGAGGGAAAAGCTCAGTCCATTTGTAGCACTTTTACAGGAATCCTACGGGCTACAGCCCCCCAGGAGACGTGAATGTTAGAAGTGCCTGTGAAATGAGTCCCATGCTGCCTGGTGGGACTGGTGTGGGACTTGCTGTGAACATAACTTTCCACAGCTCTGGGACATGTTGGGGTAGGATAACCCATAATGAGCTGATGCTGACACACAAGGTGCCAGACACTTGCACTCAGGTAAAGTCCCTATCCTTTGTTACTCTGAAGGACAATGCGGTGTGTGGCCACTCCAACCTGAGGGAACACCACCACCGATTGAAATTCCTCAAGCCTATGCCACACAGTAGTCTTCAATTTATGGAGAATACCTTCTCCTTGTGCCCGTGGTCTCCTGCTGTGATCCAAAAAGGCACTGCAGAACACAGAAAAAATGGTTATGAGCCTGCCTCCTAGTGCTTTTCACTATGTTCTGTGTAAGAATGGCTGATTCCTGGTTACTATTATCTTTTCACTAGGTATCAGGAGATGTATGCATAAATCAAAGCAATGTTTCCCATGGTACAGGCAAATCAAACCAGCAATTATTTTCTCATTTCATTTTTAACCACTGAACTGCTGTTTTATCTCCAGATAAGGATGAATATGGTTCTGACACCAGAGGTCCACATGCTCCTGCTATACTCATTCAGCACGGAGCACTAATAAGTTACTTGTTAATATATGAACTGTCATGTCAGAAGCCACAATTATGCATGATTCAGCCCTACAAGCTATGTAAATCTGTGGTGTGTATATATGATAACAAATGAGTGTTACCTGATGGGAAAACACAGGTGCCAAGAACTAGGACCCTCTGTTCCGGGGATGTCAGATACGGCATCAGTGTTAACACCTCTGCTAACCCTTACCTTCAGGTAGACACATTTCCAAAGGCTTATCAAGCATCCTCTATCATTCCAGTCTTTCAAAGCACTGGCAGGGAGCCAGACCTGATCCCAGCCATGCCGCATTGTTTAGTGGGAAGGTATGAAAGCAGAGAAAGCACATGCCTCCTTCCACAGACCAAGATGTACGCCGTGTCCAGCCTCCGTGCTCTCAGGTTTTTGTGGTCAAAATTTGGACCCATGCCTGTTCTTGCTATAGCAGTTATTAAATAGTGGTGACAAACCATAAAGGAGTTGCACTGCTTACTCATGGAGCAGGAGACTCACGAGTCCCGCTGGAGACAGCCATTGGCAGGGAAGGTTGGAAACAGAGCACATAACGAGACATCTTAACCAACATATTGACTGATGGAGCTGTTCGTAAAGCTTTGGGTTACTATTTCACCCATGAGGGGCATCCGCATGCATGTTGGATAAAGGTAAAGGTTGGGGGATGATTATTTTTTCTCAACAGTCCTGTCCTCCTCTAAGCAAACATCAGGCCATTAGCTAGCTCTGTCTGTACTCCTGAAAACTTTCATTTCAGTGCATTTAAGTGTGCCTGCACATTCTGCATGACACAAGGAAAGCGGGGCTTCGCCACATGCACACCATTGTAAAGGGGCATCATTACAAACACAGAAAGCAGAAGTACAACACAGGAAGGTTTTCAGTTGCACACCCTTGCCCAGCTCCCATCCTGACAATTTAGTGTGATTTATATTTTATATTTATATTTATATTTTCACAAAATCTTCCAGCATACAAATAGGTCATTATACCACTTAGCATTAGCATTTTCCTCACCTCTTGTTCATCTTCAGCAGAAATTATCACCTTGGCCACTGATCCTGTCTTTGGCTAAATGAACAAAAAAACCCCACCCCAAACTTTAAACAATAAAACAAATAAAATAAAAATACTTTGTTTAGCCAAAGACAGAATACAGAATACTGGGGGGGGTGGGGGGGGGGGCAGGGGGGAGGTCCCTGATCCACTTCCATTTCAGTCAGAAGTGCCAAGTCCCCATGCATGTTTTCAGCATCAGCCCTGCTGCCCTGGGAGAAGTTAACAGGTTGATGCCCAGAGCAGCCCTCCCACGCATGCCCAGCCTGCTTTCTGGCACACGATGCCGGTAAAAGACTGCATAGGTGCATCTGAATTATGGACAGAGCAAGAATGCAAAATTACATTCTTCATTCCAAAGAATAAATATACAAACCCACCAGTTTCAGGATGCTTCCTGACCACTTCAAAGTAAAATTAAGGGTTGCAGGGGTGGAGAGCTTCATATCAGCACAATTTTTAACATTTTAGATCCTTGATGAAGCAACTGCTAAAAAGAGTATTTGGTACTGTTTGGCTCTGATTTATTAATATTATAAATTATAGTGTAGACCACCCTGTAATCAAGTGCTTGTGAACCCTGTGTGTAACACCTTGAAAATGAGCAAGTTGATAGGTAACAGAAGCATTTCCCGTCTTTAGATAAAAATGTAGACGCTTGAAACACCAGCCAGGGCAGTCCAAGGGTCAGGCTGAAAAAACTGCTTTTGCTCACAGGTTTTGAATTCTTCTTCATGCCATTCTGTTAGTTATGGTATTGGATAACATCTTTGGTGTTTTCTTAGCCCCCAGTGGACAGTAACACACAAACCCAAGCTCCACACACAATTGGAATAATCTGGGTGTTTCGGAAACAAAGGGCTCCATTGAGTCAATGTTCACATGTGTAAATAGGAACGGGCAGAGTGCCACTTTGGACAGGGGATGCATTTTGATATGTGCCCTTGATTCTCACCCACACAAAGGAAAAAAGACCACTTCATTTTTCCTGCTCCTTGCTACAACGCTCCATACTGTAAAGGCTGAATAAAAATCACTGCTTTCTTTCCTTTGAAAGGAATAAAATGCTGCTAATTTGTACTCCCAGTAGGGGAAGAAACTGGTGGGTAGCATGAGCAAAACACTGATTAGGCTGACGGTGCAAGATATAGCAAGAAACTGGATATAATTATGCCAGACACATCATGTTCTCATTGCAAGGTGTTAGTCACAGGGCTTCTTATCTTCTGAAAACTTTAGTTGTCTGAAAATTACTTAGAAGTTAAAGTGTATCCAGGTGGTACCCTGGCAGGTCAGGTATCTCTCTCAGGTATTTCTGTATTGTCAATCACCATAATATGCAGACACCATAACATGACATAACTCAGTTTGATCTTCTTTTTCTCTCGCCCTCACCCTGCAGGACCAGGTGTGCAGGGCTGCTGAAGCAGGTTTCCCTCTGACTGGTCTCGGTGCACTTCCTTGGCGCTTGATTTACAGATGAAAGATGAATATATATGGCCGCATTCACACAAAGGAAGAGCAGGTCTTTTGCTTTCTTTCTGTGTACAAGTTTTGCAGGGCAATCGCTTGTCAATCACACTCCACTCCTGTTCATGTCCCTGAGGTGCAGTTTTCATCCAGGGAAACACGATGTACCCTGCGGAACAGCATGCGCATCAAGAAACTCTCTACAGCTCTGTATTCATAGTGCCCCCACTTCTAGTTTGAGAGTTGCTCACAAATTCTTTAAGATGTTTCTCCCTGCAGTACACGCTTAGTTATTAACAGCATCTTAGATTTACAGATTTGCAAATAAGCTCAAAAAAGAATGGAGTTTCAAAGACCTCTAGGTTTCTATACTGCATTATCTAGTTTACTTTGGAAAATTCTGAAGACTTGGAGCTCAATGACCTGCCCAAGGTCACACTAGGAGTCAGCGGTAGAGCAGAGACCTGAACTATAGCTTCTGAAAGATTTAGGAGAGGACTGTCAATCCTTTCATAATGTGTGCATGAGATGCCCAACCAAATAGGCTGAGGAACCCTGAATACTCCAAGCTGCAGAAACCAGAGCACTGAGGGCCAGGTAAACCCTTCCCAAAGTGGCATCAGTGTGTCCTTCACATACGCTGTACATTTGCTCTTCCACAGGATGTTCCTTAAATATTGTCTGGCAGAGGGAGGTTTTTTCAGCTGGTGTGGGAAGAGTCATAACAAGACAGCTGTGTTTGGCACGCAGCTCCCACTCATGCCTGGGGTGAATGAGCATGGGGAAAGCCCTTGTTCTGCAAGAAGCAAGTGGGAGCAAGGTGGCACTTACCTCCTGGAGACAGAGGAAAATACTAGGAAGACCATAGCAATGCACAAATGTCACTGCAATGACCTGGTTACAAACAACAACCAGGTCCTCCTAAAAGCAGCACCCCTCAAGCAGGGAAACCTGCTATCCATCCCCCAGAGAAGGCAGGAAGGGACATTTGTTTCAAAGCCTGTGGTCCACAGGGATTGTGAAGCCAGCAGCAGAGAGCAGTATGGCATCATCTCCAAAAGAGAAACAGCTGTCGGAGACACAGGTAGCAAGCCAAGTGGGCCAGGCAAAAGGAGATCCAAAAGATGGCCAAGGTCCTGACCTCCTTTCTGAACTGGTGAAGATGTTTTTCTTTTTGTTTTCTATGGCAAGGTCGAAGCATGGTGGAAAACTCACTGGGGTTATTGCCTCTTCTTTGCCTGTTTTTGCTCTCAGGCCTGGATTAATGTTTTTGTTTGGAGGGCTTGCTAACAAGCTGAGCTTTTCATCTTAGTAGGTCTGCTAATAGTACAGGACGTTCCCCTGGATTTGTGATTTCAGTCCAGGGTTTTCTTTAGAGAGTGAGGAATTTTTTTATTAGAACCAGCCAGTCTACAGAACTGAACTGTACCTAAAAATAGAAGGGATTGCTTTTTTTAAGATGTTAAAAATAGAGATGCATAGAAATGGTCATGTATAGGCTGCCTTTTACAAGAAGGCAGAGGTGCTCTGAGTGGAAACATTTGCTATCTGCCATCTAGCCGAGAAATGTAGCGTTTCACAGTGGCACGAGCTGCTGATCGTGAAGAACAAAGAAGAGTATAGTAACCCTGGATGGTCTGAAAATGGAACTGATACCATGCTGAAATACATACGTGTTTCCAGGGAAAGAATGAGACATTTGGTCTTGTGAAGCATAAACACAAACAGCTCTGCCAAGTTGGGGAGGTGCAATGGGATGGAGGAAGTAGGATCATCGCATGTTGCTATTGACCTCATCTAATTCTCCTGCAGGTGGAACCTGCCTCAGCCCTTGCTCTTAACACTGTGGAAAGCTGGATTCCTTCTAGTTTTGCTGAAAGAAATTACCAAACCCCTGGTTTTCCCCTGCAGAACCCTTCAGTGTCCACCCACACCACTCAGTCCAAGAACTGAGCAGAAAACTCAGGTCTTAGTGGGGAGAAATCCTCCCAGAGATGCTTTCAAAAGCAAACAAAACTCACACCCATTTAGAAAGCTGCATCCTCTGCTAAGCCCCGTCTCTTTGGGTGATCTGGTGGGGTGAGGATCATATAAAGACAGATAGATTTTGTTTGCTGTGCTCTTCTTATTCCATGTTCCTCACTGTTAATTCATAGTCATATTAATCTGCCATATTATAGCTGAGATGTTCAAAGCTGTTAAAGTGATTTGGATAAAAAGTTACCAATAACTGGAATGGAATTTGGCATCTAGATCTGTTAAAAGGGGAAAAAATCCCAGCCTAGAGGTCTATATGTCATTTGAAATCTGCTGCATTCATAGTTAAGTATTAACAGGTTATTTCAAATGCAAAAAAAAAAAAACAAAACTCCACCCTTATTTTAAAAGGATATTTGCACTAGCTAACTGTCCCATAAAGGCTCAAGGTAGATTCCATGTGGCATGGCTCAGACAGGAAGAAATGCTGTAATATGCTGCCCCAACTCATCTAAATGAGTAACTGCTTATTTTCTTTATTTTTTTCTTTCCCTAAGCATTATAAATGGTTCACCAAGTTCTTAAGATACATTAACCATCACCTCCCCAACCTCCCACGACCACATAAATCCCACCCTGGAGAACCAGCTGTGTCTCAAAAATCTCAGGTCAAGCATTCATGACATTTTATGAGATGTCGGTACCGTGTGTGTCAAATTCAGTCCTCAATTACCTCCAGTTTAGAGACACTCATATTTCCATCAAAGGATCTGATACTCCTTGATTTAATGGCTGGGGAGGTTAAGTTTTTATTGCTGTATAGATGTCCTTTCAGCTACAGTTATGTGAAGCAGCCACAGCTCAGTTCAATCCTCTCTAATACCAGGAAAATAAAGTGGCCAACAGCAGCTTAATGTCAGTGGTCTTGTGGAGCTCAGCATGCTGCTTGACCTCCTGGTCCATGAGGACTAAGCTGCAGAATAAGAGCTCCCTTCCAAGAGAGAGCAGAAAAGGAGCTTAAAAAAATATCATGCCATTTAGAAAACAGGGAATGCCTTCTGTCTGGTGTGATTCTCTTTCCCTTGCAAGACTATTCCCTGTGGAGATAAAAGGAGGGATAGATGCGCAAACAAAAAAACGGGCCTGGATTGAAGATATACCCAACAGATGGAGCAGTTTTCCATATGTTCATCAATTACGCAAATGAAAGATTTTGACTAGGAACTCTGAGGTGTAAGTCAACACAGGTCTCGGGAGCTGGACTGAACCGCTGTGGATGGATTTGCTCAAGCAGGAGGTCCCACTTTTTGGGTTCCTATTTCCTTAACTAACTGTAAGCTGGTTTAGTAGCCATTCTAAAATGCATGTCCAAACAAGTGCTGGTGGTGTCCGTGCTACGTGGAGCTGGGGTCTTCTTGCTATTTTGGAGTGAAATGTAGAAATCTTGATGATTTCCAGAAAAAAAATTAGTTCATTACACTGTTCATGCATAGATTCACCATATATTTATAGCCTCATACATATTCCAAAAGTAAAGTTGAGGTTATGTTTTGTTTTACATAGCTATAGACAGATTTGGCAGTGAATCATTAAATGAATTATATTCCTTTTGACATGGCAGTGGTGCTCTGAAACAGAGTAAAAAATAAACAATACTAAACAATACCTTTGTGAAGAAAAGTGTGTATTCCCATCATGGGCAGTAGCTCCAAACTAAATACCTCCCTCTTAACTGTGAAACTATAAGCCAAAGGGCTTTTCCTGGACTTCACGATCACTGAATTAGCAGCAGCTCCTGAACAGATAGAAAATGAAGTGCTACAAGAGAAGGCCTGAGGAGATGGGGGCTCCGTGACTGACTCCTCTGATATAAAGTGTTTGCCCCTGAAAACGTAGAATCTGAAGAAGAAGCTTCTCCCTGTCCCCTAAATGGAGCCTTTGTGTCTACCACATGCATAATTGATTGTAATCAAACCATTCATGCCAAACTCAAAGCTGCTTCATACGCACAACCACATTAGAGGAGTTGTAGGCCATGGAAAGACCATAGCTGATTTAGGCATCAATTATGGATGAGAAACTTCTTCAGTATAAATAAACTTGCTGGTTCACCACTGTACACAGAAACCTCTAAATCAAATAATTGATTATTCAGAGGCAGAATTCTTGCCGTTCGTCTCAAGGACGTATTTTCTATTTGAGTACAAGCACGCACACTCACGGCCATGAACGCACACTTGGTGAAACGCCCAAACCTTAACCAAACAGAAACCATACCTTAACCTATTGATAGACTCCTCTTTCTGGAATGGCTCTAATCCAAAGCAGTTTATCTGTATTCCCTCCGAAACCTCCTGCCATATTTGCAATCCTGGATGTCCAATGAAATCCCACCATCCCTTCAGGAATTTTCATGAAGGGCAAGACTGGAATTCTCTCTTGAATGTAACTATTCCCCTTATTTGTTCAGCTTCAGGGCACATCCACACACAGACACACACACGTGTGTGTATAAATATATACCTTTGAAGCTGACCTATTTTCCAGCTGCAAAATACTGTCACTATCAGAGGTTTTTGCCAGCTAGAAAAAGATATGAACCAGAGAGGTGCAGAGCAAACTGCAGTGTCTGCATTATTTAGAGGCTCAGCATGCCAGGTTCACAGGTGTTCAAACTACCCAGGAACCATTTGGCCCACTGTTATGGAAAATATGATTTTAGAGATTGAAATCAGCTGGCAAGAAAAGGTGTTTAACCGACTAGCTACTGCAGGACAAAGCAAAAAGTCAAGGTTTTCTTTATGTTTCTTTTTATTGTTTTTGTTATTTTTTCCTCTCGGCACCTGCAGTACTGCTTGCCTGACATCCTTGGGAACTGCTGGCAATGGAGGAATTTATTAGCTAGAAAATTTCCAAAGTATCCGTAGGAAATATTATTCACGGTTGCAACATTTCAGAGAGAAAAGAACTTGCAGGAGGGAAAGGGACTAAAAATCAGGTTCTGAGGCTGAACTGACTCTGAACGGAGACACCATGTATACAAGACAACACGGTACATTTTGCACGTACAGCTTTGTCAAGACAGCCACAGCCCAGTATTGCTGGGGAAGGACGTCAGGAGAAAACAGGCAGGGGATCTTGTTCCTTTCCAGTGTCCTGCCTGAAAACTGTGGATCAAATTGGTGGAGTAGCGGCATCTGCCCAATGCATGATTTCCACCATATTTCCATGCTGGACTGGGTTCAGGGGGAGAGCAGAATTATTCTTCACCAGATTCTGAAGCCCACAGTGTATTAGCCCTCAACAGGATCACACCTGCAACTGGCTGGCCCAAGACCATGCAAGTACCAAGCAGCGTTTCTTCCCTAAATATATGGGACCTGTCTGACCTGCCTGGGAGGACTTCCAAGCCCAGCGTCCTGTCTTCCTCACCGCTTCCCAGAAGCTAAAAATAAAGCAGGTAGCTGTCCTGAGCTAGAAATCACAGACACCATGCAAAACTGCACTCGGCTACCTCTTTCTGCCCTTGCCAGTCTATCATCATCAAGCAGAGAGAGAAATATTATCATGAATATAGTTCTGAATATGCAGAGGCATCTAAAAAAGAAAATTCTCTTTTCTCTTTCTGTTCTTTCAGTTCCAGCTCACTGCTAAATATACACCCAGAAGTATAGGATGAAAGTGTATAAAATTGCCTCTCTAACTCTGAACTCAAAATCCAATTTCTAAAGGAATTTAGGACCTGACTGCCAAAGAAATTTAGGTATGTGAAGATGCAGTTAAGAATATTTCCAAACATTCAGGCATGGTCAAGTCCTGTAATCCATTGATTTAAAAAGATTTCAGGCTCCTGAATCACCTTTGAGAATCGCAAGTCTGTTTCTGCATTACCTAGACATTGCAAAATATGGGTATATATTTTTGCCCACATTTCGTACTTTGCAGAAACCAAATTATTTTCTTTCCTCTAAATATATATTTATAAATACACATGCACACAGTGTAGTTCTGCACTAATTGGTATTTGCAGTGTAAGCACTGGCCTTTCCTTCCTTTTCGTCAATGAAAGTAAACATGATCAAAGCCTGCCAGTATTTAATGATGAAAATGTACCGTGTCTCTACCATCTTAATGCCATTGGACGGAACATGAAGATAGGTTTTCAGCAAAAATAATTTTAAAAGGATTTCATATCAAATTTGGGATCAAAACCCCTCATATTTAGCTTTTCTGTCCTTACAATTTTTATTTTGTCTGAGGTAAAAAAGGAATAAAGAAAGATGTTTTAAAATGACCTCACAAGGGGCAAAATAAATGCATAGTGATTTTATCCAGCACTTCTAAGGATCTTGGAAGTGCTACAACTACACTGTAGTTTCTTTGTTATAGCTCTGTATACATTTATACAAAAGAAAGATGAAAGGGGGGAGAGAGTGGTTGATATGGGTTGTGAAAAGTTGGTGGAATTAGATGGCAAGGGGTCAGGTTACAGACAATGTAAGCTAAAATGCATCAAAGGATATGAAGCAAAGGACTAGATCAAAGTCTAAGAAGCCAAGTACAAGAATAAAAGAGTGATAATTGTAGGCAGCGAGAGAAAGCACTGGAATAGAAATGTGATAATGGTATGACCTCATGACTCAGGCGTCTTTTTTTTTTTTTCCGAATCACCAGTTTCCTCGCACAGGGTACACAGGCTGGAGAGGGCAGGAGTGTGTGTGGCAGGAGGGAGCAGTGAGGGGGAGAAGGGAGAAGAATTCTGGGGTTGATAACCTTCCCGGGCTTTAGGGAAAAATTCGCTTTGTTTTTTGCAGTGTGTTTCATTTATAAGTTTTCCATAGGATCACGGGGCTGTCCTTATAGGCACTGGTGTGAAACAGGGAGCATAAAGCTGGAGAGGGGTGCCTGAGAGGCTGAAAGGCTGAAGGTCAGATCCTTCTCCCTGCAGCCCAGCAGAACATAGCAGACACCAGTGGGAGCAGGTTTTTTTAAAGATACAATTGGGCCCTATTTTAGAGAAATTATTGGGCACCGATGCCTCTCTGTTCTGTGGCTGAGACACCATGTCTGGGAAAGCTGTTGTCATCCAGAAAGCCCCTAAACTATACCCATCTTCAGCTGTAGGATTGTTCTGAGGAAGACATTTGCATTAGATATTCACTTTGATAGGAACCAAGTGCATTCTATTGCCAAGAAGCAACTTCCCCTTCATATCTAATGAGGTCCCTCAGTCCTCACTGTTGTACAGCATGGAGCGCAAGTCCCTATACACCTAAAATAGTCTAGCAGACCAGGGGATCTCTCACCCTGGCTTGCTGGACTGATGCTGCAGAGTCGTCCCAGCTCTCACCACACCCCAGGAGGAATCAATGGCATCGCTTCAGCTGACTGCATCAAGGCTAGGATTTGTTCCATGAACCCTGAAAGGACACATTTCCCCATTCATATAGGTTTTAGTTTGAGACTGGGTAATGGCCATCATCATCCATCATGACCAGCCCTACTGACATACTTCCTGGTGTCTTTGAAGGCTGAGGCCAAGGCTGCACAGGGTAAAAGCTCCTCTTGTGAACTTGTCGCTGCACTTTGCTCCATGCTTGATCTATGGGAGTGGGTAACAGATGAGGACAGCCATCACAGGCAAGTCTCCTTCCACTGACCACAGGGCTGAATTGGTGCCAAGACCCTACCCTGCTCCCAGCAGCTTTGCAAAAAGCAAACAGTTGAGGCCAGAGAATAGCAGCTTCTCTGTTGCCTCCTTCAGCAAGGCAGACACCTATTTCTGTTTAATCTGGAAGGCAAAGGAGGCACCACTGTCTTGCCTTCCTCTAGCCCTTTTGCTTGTAGGCTGCCTGCCCTTCTCCAGTGAAGCCTCAAGACATCTGTCTTCTTTTAAGTGGGTGAGCAAATCAAAGTAAACCACTTACTGGTCTTTCAGAGCTCTATTTGTTGCTTGAGATGTGTGCACCATTTATCTCTTCAGCTCCTTCCTTTCAATGCAGCCTACACAGAGTCATTTGGCAATGTATTTGTTTATTTTTCTGACTTAGTGGTTGAGCTCAGTCTCAGGACAATGTTATGGGACAGAGGAATCTATCAGAGGGTCCAGGATTAGTGCATTTTGAAGAAGCAAAAAATCTTCAGGAAATTCAGTGACTGTTAAAGTCTTTCCTTGCTGGGCCACAGGTTCATGTTTAAGTCTTTCTTCCTTGAAAAAATAAGCTATTGAGACATAAAAGAGGCAAAGAGGCAGACAGCTCCTTCTCTGCCTCACTGAACTGTCTCTAAGCTTGAGTAGACTCCTTATCCCATCTTTGTGTAGCATTGTTTTCCTGATGAGTGCTCAGGCAACTATTGGGTTTTCATTGAAATGTCTGTATCTGTCTCATAGACATGCTTAACCAGAATTATTTTTGAATCTGTTGAACTGTCCTTTAGTTTATACCTGAGTGAAACAGCTTAGGAGACCTTCCAGACAAAGATCTGTACCTTCTCCATGTTTGGGTCAAAAATCTTTGGCTGCCTTGGGCTGGATTCTGAAGAGACACTGAAGGCAATTAGCATGTCAACTAACTTCAATCAGAAAGGTCCTTGCTTTCCAAAGCAATTTTATTTCTCTGTGTATTTCATCTCTTGAATTTTCAGCTTTCATAGAATGCAAAATCTGTGTGACACATCTGTGAAATGTTGCTCTCTTGCTCAGACACCAATCAATATTTCCAATGTTTAGAGGTTACAGGAGAGTGGAAATTCTCAGTGTTGCACCTTCTCTGGCTCCCTACAGACTTTGGCATACAGGTTGATGGGAGATGTTCCTGAAGAGCAGGTCATATTTGGAGCCTGGTTTTGCCATCATCTTACCCCAGCACACCTGTGGGGCAGTAGAAGCAGGTTTTGGGGCAAAAGTCCAGTGGGCCAGAGCTGCTGACTAGCAGTGATGGCTGGATGCCAAGCTCCCTTGCAGATATGCTGACGCTGACATAGACCAGAGGTAGCTGTAAAGTGTGGCATGCTATGTGCTGCTCTTTGCGCTCACTAAACTCTTCTGCCCTATGCTGATAAAACAGCTCAGGAAATGCTGCCAGGGCTGATCATGGTTCAGTTGTGTCAGGCCTGGTACAACTGCTGTTAGTCATGGAAGATAAAGAGAGTAAACATGTAGGAACTTTTGCCTTGAAACTTGCTTAATCCTTTCAACTGTTCAAAATTTAATATAGGAAAGCTGCAATCACAAGGTCTAAAATGTCTTCTAAAGCTTGAAAGGGACATTGGCCACTACTCTACCCACACATTGGGTGGCCACATTGGCATCATCAAGACCCAGATCCAGCAAAGATTCATTCCACTGTGCACTGAATCACCATTGGTCCCCCTCTGAAGCCTTGGGACGATGCAAGAGTCTGGAGGAAGCCACATGGAGGGTAGAAAGAAGTGTGGCCTGCACAGTGATATGGAAATTGCCTTCTACATCAACAGAGGACTAGCCAGCAGGAAGAACAGAGTAAAACCCATTTACATTATTTTTATTTTAGGTGAATTTGTGCTGTGAATTCTGACCTTTATAAATGTATTAGAAACACAAAACTTCGTTCCCAATGATCTTCATAAACCATTATCTTGATAATGCGTACATGCCAATTCCCAGACCTGAAGGGTGTGGAAGAATTAAGGGATATTCAAAGAAATCTGAAGGTATGCATGAGAAGCTTGTCTGAAAGGTTGCATCGTATTAGGCAACTACTTGTTTTTAGACACCTGTAGAGGCCCTGAACCCAAAACTGATGTCATACAGCGTCTTGTGGTTGTCTACCCCGGAAATGTGGGTAAAAGAAACTTCCCTAAAACCAGTTCCTGTTTTTCTTTTCCATTTCCATTCTTTTCAGGATTCTGCAAAACATGTGACTTGCAATGACTCACATGTTAATGAAATGGCAAATTCTGACAGGAATTTTCCAGACTGCTGTTAATTTCGGTGTCACTTGGATTGGATTTGACCATATCAATTACATGCCAAATATCAGTAGTTATCGATCCCTGACCCTAGGAGACAATAGAGGAGCAAAGGATGAGCCAGCAGCCACTGTGCAACTGCCACCCTACATCTGGTCAGGGGACATAACACACAAGGACATTGACATTCCTCGTTACTCAAAAAGATGAAGCAAGCAAGGCTCACAGCTATAGAGTGGGGTCAAAAGGACAAAGAAGCCTTATGGTCTTTCACACAAGAGCCATGGGCTTTCCAAAGAAGCAGAAGGTGACAATTCCTCTGACCTAAACCAGCCTGGCCAGTTTCCTCAACCAGGAATTCCCCATATTTTGTTTCATCCCACAGTTTTGACATGAATCTGGAAATTTTGGACTCCTTTTTGCCCAGTTGTTTTCCCATTGACACATTTGGCCTTGTATAAGAAACTGCAAGAGACGTATTAAATGTTTCTTACTCAAGGGTGCAAAGAGAGGAGGGCAATCAGGGTGTTGGGTGTGCAATATTTGTAAGATCTTCCGAAGGCGCCAAAGAGAAAAAATGCGTTATATATAAATCACATCAAACGTTGTCTCTTTAAAGGGTAATTACAAAAAAGTTCTAATTTACTCCCTGTAGGTTCACTAAGCAAGAGTGTCGAAACTCATGAGGTAGTTTGGCCAAAGTCTTCAATGAAATCTCTGTTGAGAGAAAATCCTCAGGTAGTTACGAACAATCCAGGAAGTCAGATAAGACAGTGATGGGGAAAGTTTCCTTGACCGAAGTGGAGCTGGAGGGTCAAACATCTCCTTAAATTCTTGTTTGCCAATGTTGATTTTTTTTCTCTATAATTTCAGCAATTTAAGTAATTTTATGATTTACTATTCCTTTGGTGTCTTTGTTCATTTGGATTATTTGACTTCAGTTAGAAAGCAGAACCATGTTTACCTGGCTTTGGGATTAGTGTAGCCCTCTCAGCACCCAGCCTCTTAAGGTCAGGTCCGCATGCAGTTTCCTCCCAGGCATCTTGTCAGGCCTGCATAGCTTTTGGGCAGCCCAGCAATAAATGCTTTATCTAGCAAGGCCCCCATTCCTCAAAATAATCTAACCCCTCTTAAAAGAAGACATTTCATTCAAATGACAAAAAGCAACAAAAAGGCCATTTCCCCCTGAGATGCCATTGGGGTAGAGATAATTCAGGATGATGGGGAAAGCTGCTAGCAGAATCAGAGGAGACTCGGACATTTTGTGACCGATGCTCTAACCCCATTAACCCCTCTGTTAAAGGGCATTACTGCTCGCTTTAAAAATGTTAACTTTTTTTTTTTTTAATTCTTATAGTTATACAACAGTTTTAGTCCGGAAGAAAGATCTGCAACCTGCAGATAATTCAGATTTTCGACTCCAAGAGGAAAACATTGTTAGAAGACAAATTGGGATCTTCCAATGACCTCAATAACTGGGGTCTTCTATGACCCCAATAAGATGTGAATGGAGAACAAATCCATGGATATATAACTTCTGCTCTTTCATGAAGATTTTTAAGGGGAGTTGCCAGTTCCTGAGCAAAACATTATAGAAACTGAGTGCTCTGAAGAGTTTCTAAAAGACATTATTTAAGCTGGTTGAAGCTTCTCCCAACACTTCCATTGCTTTAAGAGCCTTATCCAGCATGCCTCCCTGTGTGGTTGCTGGTATGTTAAAGAAAATACTCAAATGAAAAGTGTGATGGGGCTTCCACTTCTGTCTATTTGGAAATGAAATGTCCCTTTCTCTTGTCTACACAAAAGTGTCTGCAGTCCATGTTCCCAAGGAGCAAAACTACTTTTGGGTTGATCCATCTGAACCCACATTGACTGAAGGTGCCCAAACACATCCTAAACTGTGTGAAATTACTGGCTGGATTCAGACAGAAAGAAAGACATTATAGAGTCAGTCCTTAATCTCTCCTTACCTGTTCCCAGAACCCCTCTTTAGAAACTGCCTAGTCCTGATGTGTTTTCTGCCTGCAAGGAGAAGATGCTGAGCTCGTGGGGCCACGCCAGGGAGGGCAGCTGCTGTGGGGACAGTCCTCCAGACGCCCTGCAACAGGGCTGGCGAGCAGATGAGGCAAAAATGCTTCCTGCGATGCATTGGAGGAGGGATGTGAGCAAACTCCTAACAGCCCCAGACATCCACTGGCAACACCTTGGGGGCTGTGACCCAGAGATTTATAACCTTTCTTTTTATACATTCTTCCCTTCTGATGCATCTGCTGCAGTGACACATACCCTGTGCTTGGAGACACTTTCTCTTCCCCACCGGCAGCTGTGTTTTCATCACACACCCTTTCAGATGCTGCTCTTGTTTTAGGGTCTTCTCTCTCCCCACTCACTCCCCTTTGCACCTGAGGAAACCCCTCACAGTGAGGAGACCCCCGCTGGGAAACAACAATCGCAAATTCTGCAGATTGATTCGAGCTATTCTTCACCTCCTCCTGATTTCTTCCTTTATCTTTCAGTTTTGGGGAGATTCATTCCCTTGCAGGCTTGTTTGCTTTCAGACGCCAAGAATGAATCTCTCCCACTCAGGCTGCATTAATGGCTCATTCTTGTGACACTGAATCTTAGACCCAAGCTTAATCCAAGGTCACAATTTCTACCATTTTGCAAAACAGTAGAAAGCACAAATTCCATAATGGCTTGTGACTATGAGTTAAGTTCAATACATCTGGCAGCTCCTCTTAGGCAGATCTGCAGCAGAACTGACCTCATTGACTGAATGAATCGCTTGTCCCCCAGGGGCAGGAATGTTTCTTCCAGGACAGGATTGAAACTGCTTTCTTACAAAAGCACTATCAGTCCCAAGCAGGGAGCTGGAAGCTGCCTGAGCCACACACCTGTCTTGTAGATAGTTCCTAGGCCTGCCAGGCATTTACCATTCAAAAAATATACATTCTTCATCAACTTGAGCTGAACTTTGGCAAAGGGTAGAGGAGGAGAAAGGAGAGGAAAGGAGGAGGGGAGGGACTCAAGGGGTTCAACTGGAAGTTTTTGTTCAACCCTTGACAGAAATAAATATCCAAATCTGTCCATTTTGGCTTTAGTGCATTTGTTAAATATGCCAAGGCTAGAATTGTTACCCCATACCAGTTTTCCAATTATTTGTTTCAAAAATAATAATTGGTTTCTCATTAACAAGATTATCCCAGCAGCTTCCAGTGGAAGGATTAACGAGTACCCTGGAAGGAGGAAAACGTGAAATGAACCAGTGTGGTCCCAAAAGCAGGTAGTCTCCATCCTGCCCCAAATTGTCCTGGAGGTGTCACAGGGCAGAACCTGTTGCCTCTGGGTTTGTGATGGGGCACATGCCCTCATCATCCCAGAAGTATTTGCCATGTCACATCAGGAGTAATCAGGGAGTGAGGTGGACATTTAGACCTGGCAGCAAAGCAAACCTGCATGTGAGCCCAGTATATTCAGACTTTTAATGGTCAAGGTTACACTCCAAAGTGGGGTTGTGGCACAGTGCCCACACTGGCACTGGACACATCAGACCAGACACGTGGTGGGGCCCTTGGTCTGTGCTGATCACCAGAATGTCACTGGGGCTAGTGGTAGGTGAGAAGCATGGAAAGATGAGAGCTTGGGAGAGCTTGATATATCCCAGCACTTCAGCATGTTTTCAGCTGCAGACATACAAAGGAACTCTTCACATTCTTCTAGCTTGCAATGGGTTTTATTTAGATATTTATCCCTTGATTATGCTGAATAAATAAGAGTCACCTATTCCTATGGCTATGGCTAAGAGATGCTGCATCCAAGACTTAAATATTTTTGCATGCCTGATCCATACCTCCCATGTGCTAAGAAGCCTTTAAGCTCTTTTTAGCTCCTGAGATATGAGCAGGTGGTCCAATTGTGAACAAAATGTCAGAATCCCTTCCCAGGTACAAAACCCCACTTAGAGAGACAGTCAAGCTATGCTGATAAACGTCAGCTAGCCCCAGGCACCACCAACCCCCAAATCTCTGCTTTCAGTGCTAACATTAACTCTAATTATGTTCATCCTAAAGCTGCTTCCAGTCTGTTTTCATTACCATCATTCACGTTACTTTACTATCGCTTGTCCCTGCTTGCTGGTCTCATCTATGATCCGATCTATTAGCAGATCTGATGCAGTGTATTTATGTTCTTCATCAGCTTGCATGGGGCACTTTTGCTTTCCTTGACCTGAAATGTAGCTGGTACACTTCAGATGTAAACTCTTATACTGGCAAACAGCTTCACGACTGTTTTCAGAGTGTTACCAAAAGCCTGTCCCTCTTTCACTGAGGTCAGCAATCAGAATAAACATAAACCCTGATGTCTCTTTAGTGGGAAGCTGTCCTTTACACTACACAAACAAATAGCATGTATGTTAGATAAGGCCTGTAAATAAGGTACCTTTGTTGGATTTCCCAGAGTGCTGGTGGCTTAGAGGTCTGCATAAAAGCAAGTTTGTTTTTACGAAGGTGCTTACTCTCCAGCTAACTGATCTTTCTAACACCTAGGGAGAACAGGGGTGTAAACATACTTGGGAGATGGCAACTCTGCTTTCTGCAGCATGGTCACATACAAAACGGTAGGATAGCAAAGGCCTTTTCTGATTTCCCTGTTTCAGTTGGCTTATGGTCGATGGTAGTGCTGTCTGCAGGTTACACACCAGGGAATATTGCATCCCAAAGGCCTGGGTTTTCAGAGGTATGGAGGACCCAAGGCTCCCATTGTTCACAGTGGGATGCGTAGGTGCTCTGTGTTTCTGAAAACAATATTTACAATTTAGATCAACATTTTATAGCCGCATGAATAAAAACCCAGAAGATTATCTCAGTGTTTCTGGAAGGGGTCTAGGTACTTACAGCTTCTCTTGTGCCCCCTGAGCGTTGCAGGCTTAGCTCTGAAACCAGACAAAAGGCCAATGTCACCCCTTGGATAAGTGCACTATTCCCAGCATAGCTGCCAAAAGGACGTATCTAGTCCAGAGAAACACACTCCCTTCTTCAGAGAGTTGTAAGATTCTGCAAATGATTGTAATAAGTCATGAGCCCATGAACAGCAGGTGCTACTGAACAGCAGATCGTTATCTCTGGGTGGATTTTATAGGCATTTCTACAGTACTTATGAAATAGGTAAGGAAAATGATATTTTGAACACATTCTCAAATATCTGTGTCATTTCTGTGTGCTCTCACCCAGCTGGCAAAAGAGACAGATTTTTAAAGGATACTTAATGAGGTATTACCATCCCAACATAACGTGCAAGTTTGTTTACTGAATTTCTGTGTAGAGTATTTACTGATACACAATAATTCTCAAGCATTTTTATATTTAATAAATGCGTTTCTAGTATTTACCAGTCACTCTCATCGTTTTAGTTATTCAGTCCCTATTCAACCCATTCAGTGAGACCAAGGTTCATCCACCCTTCACAAGCATTTCTTTTCTTCCATTTCTCAACTCTAATACTGTCATTTAAGTAAGATATTACTATACCCTTTCAGAAGAAAGGCTACTACCCATGGTACTGGGCAATGCGACAGGCTTTAACCACCTTCTTTGCTTTATAAAATCAGTAGAAGGATTATCAGCTTCACTGGAAAAAGCATATTTCAACTGACAAAGCAGAAAAGAGGAAAGTTCCTAAAAAACTAGAGAAGACTCAGTAACTCCCTTCCTTTGCATGAGAAGAAAAATTAAATCAAGGCCGTCCTTGATCTGTGCAACTGAAAGAAAAGGGGAAAGAGCTGCACTCCAGGTTCCTTGCAGAATAGTAATTCCTAACATTTCTACTGAAGAATTGAATAATTGCAAAACCCCCTTTTGAACATGACGTTGTAAGATGTTCTTCATATTGTGTGTCTTTGCTGGAACAAACACAGGTGACTTTACAGGATGCAAGTGTCCATTACAACCCAGGACCATGAGACGCTGTCCATACGGGGAGCAGTTATTTGGAGAGGTGCATGCTATAAACACAGGCTATGATTCAAATGGCCTATTAGCATGCCAAGGTTTCTTCTTCAGTGTTTGAACCTTCTACAGAGAGGAATAAACTTTGGATGTTTGAGCAGCAGCCAAATAACTACTGTATTTTAACTCTGTTTACATGTGGTTTATTATTTGTAGTATCTATTGCCTATCCATCTAAATTATGGTGCTTGGCTTTTGAGGGTTTTTTTAAACTTTTCTATAGAAATAGGAACGTGTCCTTCATTAATGCTAGGTCAAGTCAATGCTTGCTGGGATAAGGGAGGCAACCATTTAGGAGAAAGAAGTATTTTAAATTCCTACCTTCTTCAGTTACTTTCTGAGCTTCACACAAGCATTCTCCTCCTGCTGTTTTACTGTTTCACACTTGGCCAAGAAATGAATGCAAGAAATATGTCTCAGGCCTAACCCTGAATGGCTGCCCATTGCCACTGATGTGTGGAGTACCCTATTCTGTAAAGCTTAGCACTTTTCTGGCTTGGACCCTCAGAAAGTCAGTAAAGAGGAGTGTCATTCGGGGTTACTTTTGTGAGAGGATTAATGCCTTAATCAAATGACTTGCTCGGAAAAAGAATTAGCAGATGCTGCGGTGTTTCAAGTGGCCTTCAGAACAGCAGTAAAAATTCTGTATGCTCGCTAAGATCAGGTACGTGTGTGACGATCCCTATTCAATCCATGTTTGCAGCTTGCATATTTCTGTGTAAATGTGTGTCTTATAATTAGCTTGAGGATGTGCTTACAGTTGCTTTTACAAGTCCTCATTCTTGACAGTTTTACGGATGTTTGCACTAAGTAGCTTTTAGTGGCATACTGGTGAAACTAGGCACCTTGTTTTCCTTTCTTAAAGGCCCTTGGTTCTAATACCTACAAAGACTAATCCATTTGCCTCAGCTAATCCAGTCTAAAAGTACTCCAGTGCACTTGAAAGGATGTCCTGTGAGCAAAACATCTCACCTTGAGAATGGGGAAAAACTTGTTTTGGAGGTTGCTTCCATCTGAAGCAGCAACTCCAATTGGCTAATCTATTTAGCAAAATTAATTAGAAGGCCATGGATTGAGTTTCATGGCAGACTAAAGCCCAGCTTTCTCAAAGAAAGGAATTCATTGCTGAACCTTTGATGGTCTAAAGGAGGAGAGGTGCATTCATATGTTTTGGGTAACTCCCTCATCATTACTAAGATAAAATAAAAAGGCTTTAAGGTTTCTTTCACCAATCACCCCACAAGTTGGCAATTATATAGGATTACTAGTATCCCATAGACCTGAGCTACCAACAGCTATTTTATTCACTTTGTAATGCATTTTATGGTAATAACAAAAGAGTCCTTCAGGCTATTTTGTGGTCCATACAGATTTTGAAGGAGGGGGAGCTCTTATTTTTGTTTGTGTTTTGAGTGGGGGCGACGGGCAAAAGGGGGCTTGTTCTGCCAAGAGATTAGTGTGAAAGAATGAAATGAAATGTTTTGGTCTTGTTCAGTTCTAGTCTAATCAAGCCTACTCTCAAATTAATGAGCTCTTACCGGGGGGAACATCTCTCGATGCTGGAAGGCAGCAGTAAAGCTATGCACTTCTATTTCGAAAAAATGTAAAGCAATATCCTTTTTGGCTTCAGATAAAACAGTGAAAGAAGCATTTTTCATCTTTTAAGGTTTGATTTAATGCTACACTGACTCACAAGTTTTGTGTTTATTGGAGGCATTTTTCTAGAGAGCTGAACAAATTGCCAATAATTTGAGGGTTAGTATTCTGGTCTATTTTGGCTCATGGTGAATGAAAAGCGTAAGACAAGGAAGTTTAGCAAGAGAAAATAAATTCCAGTTATTTTGTTAAAAGGACTTCCTAAACCCTCTTCAGAGCATACCAATCCTTCTCAAGTGCCATCTTCTAATAGCCCTTCCTTGTTCTTTCCTGAAGTTGTTCTCGCTGCTCTGGTTAACTATGGAATTCATTCAGCTCTGGAGTGATGGTCCTTCCATGAAGGGAGAAAACTTTCCTTAAAATGTATCATGCATCGGTGGCTCACAAGACCACAGCCTGAGGGATCCTCCTGGGCTGGGATAAAGCACAGGCACGGGTTTGTAGTGCCTGAGGGCTGTAGATCCTGGCATTGTGGAATGACACCACATGGGAGAATCCCCTGTATGCCAACAGATTCAGGTCACCTTGAGGTATTTCACACTGCTTGGAGCAAAATCCATACATTTTCTACAATTACACCCACATGGAGTTTTATACTACCAAAAGCTTGGGCTGGCAGATCTCATATTTGCAGAGTAGGAAATGCCCATTGAAGTCTCATGTGCAATTGTCATTTGCCCTTGTGTGTGCCCATTATAGAGCTTTTATTAATTATCTCAACACATGCTATTTTTCTCACTTTTTTTCGCACAAAGAGTGGCTGGGGCTCACTGAAAGCGTGTGTGGTTTGTATTCTCTTGTAACCTCATAATTTCAACAGTGTTTTCAGGTCTTATCTACTGTTCTCTAGATCCAAGCACCGTACTGAACCAAGGTGTGTTCATATATTCTTTGAGTTTCCTATTATATTGCTACTATAGTTTGAGAATATTCTACATGCATCAGTTAATCTTTACAACACCCCTGTGAAATAAGGCTGAGAAGGATTAAGCCCAAACTTGTCATATTTTTTAATGTGAGTAATGTAGGGGATGACTAGCTAAATATATTGCACTTGATAGGACAGAAGGAGAAATGCACAAATACAATTTGTTCCAGGTCTAGGTGAGATCATCTTTTCTTTTTTTTTTTTTTTCCTGACAGGCTGGAACCTTATGTTTATTGGGGGAATTTAGGAAAGGAGGAATTAACCATGAGCAAAGTCATATGGAAAGTTTCCTCTAAGTTATTTATCTAGCATCACATCGGAGCTCCCTGGCAGATACCAGGAGAAAATGATTCTGGTCAGGGGTTCAGATCCCTCAACCTCACCATCATCTGTGTTCTTCACCAAGGTCCCTGCCTCATTTACTGTCTGCATCCCAGCTCTTGGGACGTGTGAGGCAATGACCTGGCTAACAACAACCTCCTTCAGCACAAATCATGATTCATTTCCTCAATATCATTCTCAAATAGTGCTAGAGGCCAAAATGCCAGACACTACAATTCAGTTCTTCTAACATTTGCTAACAAAATACCCTTGGATTATTTTTTTAAGAAGAAAAATGAAAAAACCAGGGCTTCCCACTGGTGGAAACGTACTGAGTTTCACCTACTAACCAGAAGAGAGAAACAAGGTTTACCTTTACCTTTTGAGGTAAGAGAGGAACTGATATTGGTAATATGCAGCATTTTCCTCCGTTGGCAAGCCCTGATGGGGGATGAGGCAAATGAGTTGTCAGACAGTCTGCAAAGTGGCAGGCAGAAGTGGAAAAAATGGCCTCCAAATTTGAAAGGGTTATAAAGGCATCCCAAAGGCCTATTAACCCATCCAAGCTTTATCCTCTGCTGCTTCTGCATCCCAGCCTGCCTCTTGCTTCTCTTGGGTACCCACCAGCGTCTTCATTTTGTCTTCAGTGATGTAGAGTAAGATGAGAGAGTGAGAGGAAAATTCCTTCTTCCTTACTCCATATTGAATGGTCTTCATCAGCCTCGAAGAGCACTTGCAGATGTGAATTCTGGTTGTTGAAGCCACTGTCTTCGAGATCAGTATGGAGTCCTCAGGGCTTTAACAGCCTGAGAATGTGCAGGCAGTTATGCTCAGTGATTTCAAAAGTTCTTTAAAAAGCCATATCCTGGTTCCCAGGTGAGCTCCCCAGCTCATTTCCATGCTCCTACTCCAAAGCAAAACAGGACTGCAAACTTCTGGATGAAATAGCTGCAAAAAGTGTTTTAAAGTTGTTCAAATTATTTCTTCCTCATGTTTCATCCCTTCAAAATAATGGAACTATTTTTGCTAGAACATTCTCCAAAATATTCAGGCAGAGGAATACACCCAGCACGGAAAATTCCAGTAGAGACCATTACAAGGCCTTGTTACCAACTCCTTGTACTTTTGCCAAACACTAACAGGAAGAGACAGGCTGCTGCAGCGATAGCCACTGGTGTCAGCTCCATGTGGAATGATACCAGGAGCCGATGTTGTTGAGTGGTGCCACGTGGTACTTCTGCTAGTGCTCAGAAAACAGAATTTTTTCTTAGTAAATGGTAACGTGGCAGGCCACAGTTGTATTTTGAATAAGTGGATTTACACATGTAATCAGCTGTAAAGATGGAATTAAACAAGGAAATCTGTATGACAAAGACATGGGTGGTTTTTCCCAGAAAGGATTGCTCTGCTCAAGCAGGCTGTCTTCCTGCAGATCAAGGTCAACAAACTAGAGCCCGAAAGATCAAGGTGAGCTGTCTTCATGGTGGGCTGCAGAGTAAGGACTGGTTACAGGCAAGACATGTCAGTGAGAACAAGAATTTAAGTTTATAAAATGTAAACAGGAATGTAGCAAGACAGATCCAGTGTCAGAAAGGGCTGGGAACCGGAATCGCTGCAGCCTGTCTGCAGGCCAGCATGAAGGTGCAAAAATTTGTGGGATGTGGCAAATTGAAATCAAAATGTCTTTCAGCTAAAATTCTCACCAAAATGCAGCAAGAGTTCTTTTCAAATAAAACCTCCCTTTATTTAACTACCTCAGTCACATAAGCTTTTAATTAGACCATATGTATAGCTTCATAGACAGCTCCCTGAAACTGGAAAACTCCAAGAAAGCTTTTCCAAAGCAAAAGCCATATCAGGTTGCCCTTGTTCACAGCATGCCCTTCTCTAGTGAAAGAAGCAATATTAAGAGTTCAAAGCAGATGACAAACACCAACACACCTGAAATGGCTTAAGGGCTTATTATTATTGCTATTATTATTATTATTACTACGTCTTACAGCAGTCAAATGCATTTCAGCTCAGAGACTCCAAAGTCCAAAAAAGAAAATCCAGCTGGAAGCACTGTCACATTTTTCTCCTTATCTACCTTCTCTTCAGCTGCCATCTGACACATTTTCGTGCTTGCTTTCACAACAAATGTGAATCATTCGTACATAACCGTGTCACTCAGACTAGCAAAACATCCCTGGCCCAGCTCTCCCTGTAGCCTTTTTATGAGGCTGTCTATCACTCCACATAGTTGGCAATGATGTGTGGACTACCACGGATCTGTTTCTGATCATATCTTCCAGTTATACTGCAAATGAGAACTCCTAATATGGGGCTATCAGCAGACAAGTTGCTTAAGCCTAACAATGCCACAAGAAGAAGTGTAAACAACTGGAATCCGCTCCATTTAAGCAACACACAATGCTTGCATTGTGTGCCCCAAAACAACAACTGGAAGGATCCTTTCTGGATTTTTAAGCTGGTCCATTGCCAAAGTAGAATGGGAAAGAACACAAAAAAGGGAATGTTTGAATGCATCCACTGACACCACTTCAACCTGGAGCAGGATCACAGAAAACTCCAATACTTGGAAAAATCAAATGCTTTGCCCTTGAAATTCTCCCTGTGAAGTAGTTTTGGGAAGACTGGGAGGACTGAGAGCAAACAGTAAACAGAAAAACGTCACCCCTCAGAGTGTGGATTTATTGGCACAACCAAATGAAGGTGCAGCTGGAAAACTGGTCATCCTATGAACGTTACCTTTCCTCCGGCTGCCACAGCTAAGAGGAGCAGAGAGGGCTGCCATGCAGGTTGGCAGTCCCAGCTTCAGCGTCTTTGTTCCTGGCTCTCTCCCGTAGTACTGACACTGCCCTGTCTGTAGTATTTTTGCTAGTTTAAATGTGTAGACTTCTCTATTTTTTTTCTTGTGTCCCTATTCATCTCAAAACATGGCAAAGAAAATTGGCTCACTCTCAGTTGACAAGCTGTGGAGTTTCATCCTCTCTCACGTCCAAATTATTTAGGAGAGTACTGGAGGTAGCAGAAGGGGGCATGCATTGAAGGAACCCCTTGTAAGCTGCTGATATCCACTTCCAAGGACTGAGAAAGGCACACTAACTTTAAGTCACCTAGATGGCAATAGCAGAAACTTCATTTGATGCAAGGTGACCAAGATATCTGTACTTTTCCTTCATCACAGAGCCCTCAGTTGTGTGCTGTCTTTCCGTGTGCTGTTGTTCCTTTCTGTACTAGAGATGAGGGGAAAACTGCAGCTGTGGAGAGGGCTATTCCACACCTACCTACAGGGGAGAATTGGAGGTTGACATACTGTCAAGACAAGTTCTCCTTTTTTTGCTTCAGAATGAGGTTACCTACACTTTTTACATTTTAGGAAGACTGATATCATTCAGTAAGCATAGCGCTCTAAAATAGAGAGGCATCCACAGTCTCAGGATGTAGAGCCTGAAGGACCTGACAAGAGCCCGAAGAAAACCACCTTTGAGGGATAAAAATATCCTCAGTTCATAAGGGTCTTTATTTGGGCCTCTCTTGTTTGGTTGGGGTTTTTTTTATGACAACAGGATGAAAGTCTTCAGCCACATCAACTTGGAAGCTAGTGTATATCTCTTATTCATAAACCTTTCCTGCTATGATGTAGTTTGTGCAATCTCAGCTATGAAATCAAGCACTGTAGCTTTCTCCAAAGTCTTTTGCCATCCTTGGGTGAACATGTCCCACTTTTCTCCCTCTAAGAGACCACTCCCCAAGAGAGAGAAAAAAATAAGCCTTCACCTCATGTACTGGCCAATGTTTATTGCCTCTTCCCAGTGGAGGAAGCCTTGGAGATCCACACTAGTGTGGTCACACCAGTTTTCTGTAGATGGAAGAAGGCTACTGGCTTGGAGCAAGATCTCAGAGGAATCATGAGTTATTTATTCCCCATATTCACACAAAACTAGCGTAAGAGTCTCCCCAGGAAACTGTAGCCAGTAGTTTCATGAAGATGGTGATCAACCTGGTCTGCTGTCCTTGGGACTTTCCCCTGCTGCCGCTCTCTGTAAGTGTGCTGCTTCCGACACAGTTCACTTGGCAGACATCCTGCTTGTGACCCACCAATCCTTACTTGTTATATAGCATAGAGCAGATTCTTGCAAAGAAATGTGAACAAAAGCATTCTTAGTTGTGGTTAGGAATCATGGGTTGTGACCCCAGGAGAAAATGTCACACCTTCAATGCTCATTTTTACTTTTGTAAAATTTAGAGTCTTGTGGATGTATCTATCAACAGGGCAATTCCTTGCTCATGGATTATACACACAATTTTCATACAGCAGACCTGAAGAGAAAACACATTGAAGCCAAAAGAAGGCAAGGGACCAATGTGTTCTCTGAAATTTCAGCTGCCAGGTCTTGAATCTGGAAGAGGAAAGCTTTCCATAAAACATCAACTGCGGCATTTGAAATAAAACAAAGCAAGTGAAGTTAGAGACCAAAAGACTACAGGACTCAGGGAAATAAATGGGTGCTCAATGAATCAACACATTGATTTCTTTCTGGGGATCTTTTTCACCACTGATCATTTTGCTCCTGAACAAAATGAAGCAGGGAATTGAAATTTCGTTGCACAGAGATTTGGGGATTTCAGCAATTATATCATTCCCTTTCAGAGCAAAATTTATTTTCTTTCACATAAAAAAATTTTGTTTTGATAGAAATTAAAAGATGTGTTTCACTCATGTTTTCTAATCTAAAGTAATACATAATGTAGTTTTGATTTTTAAAAACAAAATACAATTTCAAAATAAAATAATATATGTGGGGTTTTTCAAGTATGGAGCTAATTTAGGATGTTTCAACATTACTGGAACTTTTTAATCACTTTTTTTGAAATTAAATTTCCCCAAAAGCAACATGAGCTCACAAACTGCTTTTTTAATATTATTATTTTAACGCTACTGCATTTTACTGATGGGGAAAAAAAAAACAACCTTCTCCATCAAAGTTTTTTTCCAATGAATACTGCTCCTGAGTCAAGTAGGAGCGTGTCTGAAAATCTTTCAGATGGAAGATTTATTATGTATCATTGGGAAAAAAAAAGCTATTCAGGGCCAAATTCTGATACAAGCTGGTTTGTGCAAATACACTGAGCTCCAGCCAGTGAAAATGAGGCCTTTTCAATGTACTCTGCGCTCCTGAAGAAGAGAGGTGCCCAGTAAAAAGGGTCAAAAATGTTAGCATGAGTATGTGCATGTGCACACACACATGTGTAAGAACACAGCCAGTCTGTTACTGCTCCTGGCACTCAAGAAAATCTTTCTAGATCATTTTAGAAATATATATGTTCAACATGATGGCACATAGCCATATGATTTTCAGGTGTTTTTATTGGCTTCCACTTCTTTAATGTTATTTTTAAAGCAGCTTCTTTTTTTGTTTATCTTGTGAGAGAGAATTTTATAATCCTATGACCAGATATATCAACTAAATTTTGATACTAATGAGCAAGACCACATTTGCCAAGAAAATCAGCATGTAGCTTGCCCGTCACTAAGAACTTCCCCACGGTTATTGGATGTTAAAAAAATACTTTCTTTATGAAAGTACAACATTTTGTGAATTAACGAAGTGCCCAAACCAGCAAAAGGGTTAAGGAAGCTGTGGTAGAAGTAAAGCAGCATGTTTCTTGTGTACAATCAATTATCCTCACTACAACAACTTTTTATTTTTAGGAAGATGGTAAATAGAAAGATGTCTGTGTTGCCAAGCTTCAGAAACCGACTCAGCCCAAAGGTTGTCTGAGAATGTTAGCCAGATTATATGGCTTTACAGACAAAAACATTGTGATGCATATCAAAATATTGCAAAGGGGTAACTGCTCTGCCAAAATGAAAGCCAGCCCTAACAGATGTGGAGCACAAGCTAGGGTGATTCAGTCCACTCCTATAAACAAGATGCAATGGAAAGAGGTTGCATAATTAACCCACTGCCCTAATAAACAGTATTTAATATGCTATCTATTTAAAATTAAACTGCTGTCAAAAGCAGCATTTTCATTTCTTGTTTTTATTTTGTTCAAAGCAAATAAAGTCCTGTCTGCGGTATTGCCCTAGGCAATGACATTAACCATTCCAAATGTGGCTTTTTGCAGCCTGATTTACAATGTTATGGAATGACCAACATTATATAGCTGTTTGAGTGACCTAGATACAACTGAGAAACACCCAGAACTCATCTGGAGTGGGGAAGAACGATGACTTAATGCTCTCCTTGTGCCACCTGGCTCCTGTCAAGTGTAGGCATAAATCAAAGCAACCTTCATAAGACAGAGGCTTGTCCAGGCTGAGACTAGGTCAGATCCACTCCTTCAAGAAAACTAAAACTAAACTGTAAAAAGTTGTGGTATTATTATTTTCTTTGTAGTAGCTCCTAGAGTCATTTCATCATGCAAGCAGAGGAAGTCACAGTCCAGAAGAGTCAAACTTGCCTTCTTTCCTGTGCTTTGGACTCATCTGCACCTGCATCCAAATTTCTTGGACAAGTTTGGCCTTGAGCACAGGCTTGGCCTGCACTTCAGATGTAATATTGACACTACCACAGAGGACAAACAATTTGCCCATTTTCACACCACAAACTGGTGGCAAAGGCAAGGACAGGACTTAGGGCTCTGGAGGAGTCAGTTATTGGGCTCTGCCCTGGACCCCAATGCCTGCAGGGAGAGCAGTGTTGCCAGTTAGATAGATCTGAGCTTTTCCAGACAAGATTGAGTCTAACTGGGAGAAAGATTTTGGCAGGTGGCAGAACTTCAAAATAGCACCTCTCTACGTGGAGGAAAGCTTCTCGTTCAGGAACCACTTTACAACTACACAATTTTTAGTCTTCCCTAATCTGTCCAAGATAGACTGTAATAAACACTCACATGACATACATATTTCATTTAGAGTAGTAAATATTTATTCTTCTAAAGGTACTGAGCTGAGCAGCACCGGATAATTGAAGTTATTCCTGTATGTATGGACATTCTTCGCCTACCCCAATGCCACCACATGTTTACTTCAGCTCTGAAATGCAAGACCACCCTTCCATATTTACCCTCCTCCATTGTGGCCATCGTGTGAGTGGAGAATGCCAATCACTCTCAACTGTGCGGAGCTTGTGGTAGGGCTTGTGTTGCGGTGACAGCTGTCCTGTGCAGTCAGGGAAACAATTCTGTATAGGTGGTCTTTTAAAAAGGTAGATTTTCTGGTAAGTGGAAGTATGCTTGGCATTTTTCATATTCAAATGGACAGAATTATGGTTGAATTTGTATATAAAAATGGCAAACTGTAAGGTAGGAGTAACAGGCAAAACTACTGAAAATAAAGAAGACGTAATTGCCCATTAACACATTTTCTTTCTTCACCGTTGGTGGAAAATGCTAAGAATTATCTGTAAAAGTCTGTGAAAAAAATCCATCCCCTGATGTGGAATTCTGCTTTATTTTTTATTGGCTCTTATGAAGTCCTTATCACCAGAGTATAAGCCATTTCACTTCTGAAACATCATAAAATCACTGCCATTAAAGCCCTGGTAATTAAAGCTCATTTGAGATGGAATGGCCACAGAGTTTGTAAAGCACATGAGAAAATCCCTAAAGTCATCTTTTACAAAGAGCTTTGATCAGAAACTCTTTCCAGATATGTACAGCTGAACTGTTGTAGAGACAATCTCAAGGCAACCTTAATTCATGTAACATTGATTTACTTAGGAGCCCATAGCTCAAAATAGGCTTTGATGGCAATAGCTTATCTCCTTGAATCTGATAAACTCTGAGGACAGATGGATTGCTACAATTAACATAAAGCATATATTGCAGAAAGCAAGGAGGAAAATAACTAGGCTAAGAAAACGGCACTCCTTAATGCCACCTCTCTTACACTGTGCACTTCTTAGCCAGGCTCCATGCTAATTGCAGGCCTCACGAGTAAGCTCCAAGGAAAGAAACGTATACTGGGAGGCTCCCCATCATGTCTGAGCTCTTTCCAGAGGTGATTTTTACAGCCTAATTAACATCTGTCACCAGTCTCTTCCCTCATCTCTTCCTGGGGAAGAAAGCTCTGCTGTGGCCTCGTGTTTTGTGAGGCTAGGGGCAAACTTGAATCATTAGATTGGATTGGAGAGGAACCTGATGAAATTCAACAAGGGCAAGTGTCGAGTGCTGCCCCTGGGGAGGTCGAACCCCATGCACCAGTACAGGCTGGGAGCTGACCTGCTGGAAAGCAGCTCTGCCGAGAGGGACCTGGGAGTCCTGGTGGATGACAGGCTCACCATGAGCCAGCAGTGTGCCCTTGCTGCCAAGAAGACCAATGGTATCCTGGGGTGCATTAAGAGGAGTGTGGCCAGCAGGGTGAGGGAGGTTATCCTCCCCTTCTACTCTGCCCTGGTGAGACCCCACCTGGAGTATTGTGTCCAGTTCGGGGCTCCCCAGTTCAAGAAAGATGAGGAACTCCTAGAAAGAGTTCAGAGGAGAGCAACTAGGATGATAAAGGGACTGGAGCATCTCCCCGATGAGGAAAGGCTGAGAGAGTTGGGCTTGTTCAGCCTGAAGAAGACAAGACTGAGAGGGGACCTCATCAACACATACAAATATCTTAAGGGTGGATGTCACGAGGACGGAGCCAGACTCTTCTTGGTGGTGCCCAGTGACAGGACAAGGGGCAACGGGTGCAAACTGAAACCTAAGAGGTTTCAGTTTAATATGAGGACAAACTTCTTTACTCTGAGGGTGACAGAGCACTGGAACAGGCTGCCCAGGGGGATTGTGGAGTCTCCTTCTCTGGAGATATTCAAAGCCCGCCTGGATGAAGTCCTGTGTAACATGCTCTATGAGAACCTGCTTTAGCAGGGGGGTTGGACTAGATGATCTCTGGAGGTCCCTTCCAACCCTTGTGATTCTGTGATTCTGTGATCTTACCAACCAAAGTAATGCAAGGAAGGCAGTCCTGTCTGTGTAATTGTCCCATAAAGTAGCATGAAACACTATCTGAAAACCAAACACTAATGTAATGGGGTTGGACTAGATGACCTCTAGGGATCCCTTCCAACCCAAAACATTCTATGATTCTATGATTCTATGTCTTCTCTAACACTAAAATTCTTTAAAAACTCTTCTTCAAGCAGTCAGCAATGGTCAGCAATTGCTTCTTGGGGCTATCCCTCAAAACCACATAAACAGAATCAAGTTAGCTTGGCAAAAATAACATGAGGGTGAAAAGCAAGGCATTTCCAAGTGACCAGTCGAAGGTTGCTTGAGCCACACCATGTCATGAGGAAGGACACAGCTGCTGCTTCTCATGCATTTTTCTTGTCACCCGACAAAATGGGTGCTATTTGCAAGGAAATGTCTACTCAGAGAAAGAAGGTGGGAGAAGGCAATGTGAAATAACACAATAATTCCATAAAATTTCTCAGGTGCCTACCTTGGTACTGGCCCAGTGCCAATGAACAGCTGAGGGGTGTTTAGCAAAGCTGGTTGAAACCTGGAATTTCCCTTTGAAGCCAGGGATATTACAATCTTCTCATTTTTTTTTTTTCCGTACCTTACCAGAAAAAGGACATGAAAAGTTGAAATTCCCTATGAAATGGAAATCCTGAATGATTTTGCTCTGATAGCATCAGAACATCCTGTTGCAAAGATTTGCTTCAACATGCCTGAAATCTTCACCAGGTCACAAGGCTTCACTTCCATAGAATTGTTTAGAGTTTTATAAAAACACAAATTCAACAGGATTTTTGGAGTGAAAATACAATCTTTTGTGTTCATCAAAAAGGTGATTTTCAGCAACTTCCCTCAGAAAAAAACAATCGGTTTGGCCATAGCTTTCCTTCATTGAATAAGTATGCCCTGTTGGGGTATTTTCACAATCTCAAGTCCATTTCCAGTTAAGCCTATGCAGAGAAGTTTTGCAAGTGCTTACTTGTTTGCAGGAGCCGCGCCATGGACATATCATTACAGTTCCAAGTTGTTTAATCTTTTGTCTAAATATAAATAGGTGAGTGAATATCAGTAATTTCCTCTGCCCCTCTAGCTGCAGGGAGTTTATCTGCACAAGGGAAGGCTTTGGGATTAGGGCCAGTCATCGGGGCCGTTTCCAGGCTATCTGTTCAGGAAAGCTCATGAGCTGTTCGAAGATAACACCCTGTTCGTATTTGGCCTGATCAGCCATGCTCCAAAGGGCATCCCACATCAAACTGCAGCACTGATTTAAAGCAACAACAGCTCAGCTGTTCCGTGCCTGGCTGCTTCTGGTGCAAAATGGGAATTTTCCCACGAGGCTGAACTGACTGAAAGGGCCTCTTTTCTTCCATTTGGCTGCTTGGGCCAACCTTCCATTTCTTTCATTCGCTGCAGATTTGTGACCTGCTGGTGAGTGGAAATCACCTTTTCTCCACTGCCCTGACTAGCCCAATAAAACTGGAAGCTGTGTTTGGCTTTCTTCAGGACAGACCTCCTGGAGTTTCATGCCAGTTTACAGGAGCTTTTGCTCCTATTGGCCATGGTCACTGCTCTTATCTTTTCACATAAGCGTTATCAATGTTTTTCTTTTCATCAGAAATGTCTTCTTTTCCTCCCTCTTGACCTCTGGTGGGTCACTCAACTACCAAATATTCATCAAAAGCGTGAGCATTCACCCTGATGAACTTGGATCCACATTTCTTCCCAGTCCCACCACTCTCCTCATATAACCCCAGTTTCTGCTTTCCCGTTCCAAGTCCTATAGCTAAAAAAAATCAACCCCATCACGGTGGCTAGCTGACATAACCAGATAAAGACAACACAGCTCATAAGGAAAACTTGGAAGGGAAGCCCTAAAGTTTGGATTGCACTACACAGGGAGTTAAACATTAGCAAAATAAAATGCACCCCCTCCAAAAAAAAAGCTTCCTATAGGATCTCATTACCCCCTTAAGGATTAAAACCTGTGCTTAAGATGGGCAACTTTCCTGCCTGGTAGTGCCATAATTTAGAAGTTTGCTGAGCTACAGCTATTTGCAGTTGTTAGACTGAAACGTCCTTTCATCTCGGCAATCTCATTCAGTCCCCTAGCATTGTGCGGGTGCAGGCGAACCACTATAAATAACTGAGCCTTTTCATGTCAGCTGGTACAAATACCAGCCACTTCGAACAATCTGACCTTTCTTGGGGCTTCTGACCAATCTGCAGTGGAGGACGGCTAATATCTTTCAGGATTTTCCATGGTTAAGGTATATATAAAGAATTGCTAGCTGTTTGTGTGCACTTCCAAATGCTTTCTGGCTTGTTTAATCTGGCTGTGACAATTTGTTCTGGGGTTAAAAAATGAAAGTAACGTCCCAGTTAATGATTTTTGATGAAAACCATTATTCTCACAGCTATTTTTAAACACCATGGAAGGCAAATCAATCTAACACACCTACAAGACTAATATTTTAATAAACTAACAGAGACAGTGGTCTAAAGCCATGGCATTTTTCCTCTGAACTCTTGTTTTTAAATGAAACCCTGTGAGGTTACTTTGGCATTCCTTTGCATGAAGAAAGCAAAACCTAGAAAATAAATTGCTGGTGGTGTCTCCTGATGTTCATCTTCAGCTTTAAATGGAAAACAAAATAGAAAATGTCTTCAGCTTCATAATTAGCAAAAGCTGATGAAGGATGTTATGGTAGAAGGTATTAAATGATTATGAGATTTCCCCTTCTTACACACACCTGTTAAATGGAATGTGATAATGCCTCTCTCTTATTAATACCTTATGAGAAAAGTCAGAGGGGATGTATCCTTGATCAAGAGACATCCATTTTATACGTACTGCTTTAGTTCATTCAGGAATATAGGATGAATCTTGCCTCTGTGAGAAACTGAAGATATTGACCCTGTTCTTAGTCACTGTAACCAGAAAGCTAATGAGAAAATGTTATAAAATATGGAAAATAATCTGGACAGTGTCTTTCTTCCTAGCTTTGCTAGAAGCTGTACAGAAATTTCAAGAGGATTTTTCATGTCTGGGATCCCCCCCATTCACTCACGCTGTAGCTCAGAGGTTCACCCCCAGCGGCCCCACAGCAAAAAGGATCACAGTTTTTACCCACTGGGAGAAACAGCTTAGGGAGGTAAAACTTGGGAAAAAATGAGACTGTTCACAGAGTGAGGCACTACCTGACAGGAGAAGGAGCGGCCATATCTACCTCACCAGATTTGTCAGGTTTCTTAAAACACTTTGCAATCCCTCATGAGCAGAGTGCATCTCAAATATAGCTGTTCATTTGTTTCAAGATAACAAATTTCCAAAATGTATACAGAGACCAGAAAGGTATCTTGGTTTAAAATACATTTTAGACTTTTACTATGCCCTTTCTCAGGGCTTGCTGTCTTGCATTTTGCCCTTTTGCAGCTTAAAGACAAGTTCCCTGTGGTTACAAGTAGTGGAGAAGCTAGGTACTGGTAGAAGATGCTCAAGAGCACAGAGTACAGGTCCTCATTCAGCAGGATCAATATTTCTGGTCTGGGACAGCAAGATGAATTTCCTACCATGTCCTTATAATCAGCTCTTAAGTTGCCTACAAGTAAGCAAAACAGTGTGATGGTGAAAGATGATTGGCCCACTTGCTGTTGCAGAGTAAAGCTGGAGATAATGAAATTATTGCCACGTTATGGAAGTGTATGCCAAACCATATTGTCTTCAAACAAGTAGCTGCTGATGTGAAATTAGAGAAGCCCTTCACTGGTTTAAAAATGCAATAGATTGAAGGACATCAATGGGGAAAGGTGAGGAAGGACTGAAGGGAAGGAAAACAGCTGGAATACTTTCCCACCTCCCTGCATTGCTTTCCCTGCTCCCCAAAATGAGCAGGCAAGTTCTCCCTCAGCTTCTGGGAAAAACTCGCAGAGAGCCTCAGCTCTCCACTGCACAGGGCAGACCACAGCCAATGCAGCCCCTTATTTCTTATCCCAGCTCTTCCCATCAAAGCTGAACTTGCTCCCAGCTGTGTACTGTGCTTGAGTGAGTGGCTGTGTTTTTACGTTTTCCCCTTCGCAGTGCATAGACAAAATTTTCAGGCTCGTTTCTCGGGAACTGTGCTGGTCGTGGCAGCTCAAGCCAGGAGCTGTAGCAGGGAGAAGAGGGTGACCCCCTGAGCAGCATTAGCGGTGCTCATTCTATTAAAGGCAGCCCTCAGAAAAGGAGAGAGTTACTGAATGTCAATTAAAATGCTTCAGTGATTTAAGTGGGCAACTTCCATGCATTGTTTTGTAATGCTACACCCCTCCGGTTCCAGTTAACGGCACTGCTCTTACAGCAGCCCCTAGTAGGTGAATTTATGCAACAGCATTGACAGTGACCTTAAGAAGGGATCATTAAACTATTTTCCTCGCCTGAAATTCGTAACTCTATCTGCTTCCTCTGTGGGAGAGGATGAGACAAGGAGGGGAGGGAAGGAGCAGCTCATTGACCACCCAGAACGGAGGAAATTACTTTGTTAGCCTTGACTCTTCTTGGTGCACATCCTAGGAGAAAAGTGAGAGAGAAAGTTAAAAAAAGCAGGAGATGTGGTACCTGCAGTGGATGAGAGTTTGCTAGCATCTAAGAGCAGAGCCAGAGGGATTTTGCTCCCTGATGGAGCGGGCAGCGCTCTGTAGGCTGGCGCAGGTCCGGGTGCAAGGATGCTCCTCCACTGCCGCTGCCAGGGAGGACAACGGGGGCCTTGTCCTCACCGGAGCCGCTGTTGTCCTGGGGCTCTATGAGCCACCGCTCGGCTTGCAAGCGCTGTCCCAGCAGCCCGCTGCCAGATGCACCACCAGAACCCAGCACGCTGAAACGTGGCAAGAGGCTGGGAGGTGACATCCCGACAGCCAGCACCACGCCAGCGCACATTTCGGCAGCTGTGCCTGTTAACTTATGGGAAAGGATGACTTTTGTCACTTGTCTCATCTCAGACACGCTGCAAAGTTCAGCTGAAAGCTTTTAATGGTTCCTTGATGCTGAGCCTGCAGATACAGCGAGATAGAGAGCATAATAAACTCTCAAATATGACCTAACTGCGTAACACATCATATGTGTATCTTAACTGTATCCAGTGGAGCTGAACAGAAACAAACACACCATTTCAAACCAGACCACACACAGCCAGATAATGCACATGACTAATTTTGATGACTGATTTCATATAAATAATGCACCCAGATCAGTAGATGCACTGTAATACCCCTTCATTCCACTCCCTTAATTAACTTTTGATTGAGACCCCAACTGGAAGTGGCTAATAAAGTGTTTGCTTTTTACTACTTAGATAAAAAGTACATCCTGTCCTTACCGAAAACAGTGAGAAACTGCATGAAACTTAGGGAATGGCCTGGTTAATGCCACTCAAAATAATGCCGGCGTTATAGCTCTTAGCTGGGTGGCAAAGGAAGAAATAGCAGGTGTAGATAAGGAGTGGGAAGAGTACAGTATTATGGTCGCTGCACGTTGTAAATTGCTATGGGAACCAAACAGTTTTGTTCTAGATCAGTTTTGCCACCTACACAAAAGGGGAATAAGACACAGATAACCCTACAGCTGAGTTCTGTTCTTCTGATGTCTGGCAATGTTTAAATGAACTCATGAAGGGAGTGTTGAGTAGCGAAAGACAAATGACCTTTTCCATCTGGGAAAGGTCTTAAAACCTTAAAGCTGCAATGCCTGTGTTCATCAGAAAAGAAAGAAGGGAAAATGCAGGTGAGGAAGAGAGAGGCCAAATCCACACTATCTGAATTCAAAGAGATGGCAGGATTTAAAAGAGCTAGTGACCTTCAGGAAATTGATCCCGGTGTTGATGGATCACTATATATAGGATGCAAACAAATAGGTCAGCTGTTGCCTCTTCACTGTAGAAAAGGTAAGATTTCCTATCCCTCCAAAGACAGAAACTTGAAATGGCTTTGAAGGAAGCAATTTTAACACTTATTACAGCATCCCCAGGGATTTTCAAACTATTTTGCAAATAAGGCAGGCAGGTAGGGCAGATAAGTCCTCCCATCCTGTTATTACTGATGGAAAAACTGATACACCGAGATGTGACATGACTTGTCCCAAAAAAAACTCCCTAAGAGGGACTCTCATCTCTTGCTTCTCAGGTATGTTATTAACCACCAACCACCTTCCCCTTTTAACAAGTTTCATCAGCTTTCACACTGGAACTGTGCAGAACCACAGTTTTCACATATTTTTTTAATACTAAGCCATCAATTAGTCCAGGTTTACTCAAAGCAGTGCCCAGGGTCTCTTTATAGGTCTATAAACCTGAGACGACCTATTTGTGATCTTGGGCTGAGATTCAAGTTTTAAAGGAACAGCGAAACCAGGGCAATTTTTTTCATTACTCCAATTTTCGTACTTAGTTCTCATATTCTACATTTGAATGTGCCTGAAGGGCTTGCGTGGAAGGCAATTTTCAGATTTCCAAGGGCTTTTTCTGTTTCAGCCTTGATCCCAAATTTTGACTCTACTGAGGCTGGCGGCCCCTCCATACAGCATTCATAATACCAACATCTCAGATATTATTTGATTGGACCTTCCAAGACGCATTAGCAGTCAAAGGCATGTTTACAAGGTCCATCTGTAATGGGTCTTGCCCCTCTGTCACACCATGGTATAGGAGAGCAAAATACTACACCAGCAGTATCAAAGCTAGATAGGGGAAGCTAATAACAGCGAACAGAACAAGAAAAAATAAATAATAAAAGGATTACCCACTGCATGGAAAGCTTCCTAAGGTTCAGTATGACTGTGGGAAAGAATTCATAATCCCAGGATTCATTCAGACCATTTCTGGGAACAAAGGCACCTGTATTAAAATCAGTGTTGTTGATTTTGGCAAACCGTGATCAAATAGAATAGAAAAGAATAGAAAATATGGTACAAATCTGATTATCCCTGGGCATATAATTCTTGGTGCTTCACACATCCTCTCTACCCTTCCCACATACGTCTTGGCATGACCTTGTATCCTTTGTTTTGCACCACATCTTTTTTGATTGAGTGAAAGCCGAGATCTGAAAATATCCTTGAGATGGTAATAGCGTACGTATGAGAGAGCACTCTGTAGCTGGAGCGAGCAGGCTTCACAGGGGCAGCCCTCCTACCTGCCAAGTCTCACCACAGTCTCCCGTCCCCTGGATCCTTTTGGAACCCACTCTGAGAAAAATTCAGTCTATGTTTAGTTAATTTTAAACTAAAAAACCAACCAGAAGACAACCAGAGTTGTCAGTACTCATTTAAATTAGAAGTTCTCCTGTATATGGAAAAAGTCCTTGGCTGGGTTTCTCAGCAGCTGGAACCACACAGAACTCCTCGCCATCCATAGGCTGTTTCTTAGGAGCTAAGCACCTTCCCCAGCGCTTCTTTCTAAAAGCATCAAGAAAAGCAAGATAGGAAAATGAATAAATACTGGAATCATTCAATAAAATGTTAGCAAGATAGAAATAGCTAGAGATAATAATAGTTTTTAAGGAGAAATGGGGGCCTAGGCACAGGATCCTTCCATGGGAAGGTGTGGAGTAGCTGGGGATTGCCACTGTACGGGCACCTCTCCTGAAAATAAAAATGTAACAGCCTAGCATGCCCCCAAGACCCAAAGCATTTTACAAGCAGAAAGTGCTACCAGCTTAAAGTGTCATTCACTACTGAACTGTAGCATGGAGTGAAAAACAGCATCTATTCAAGAACTGTTTGGGACAGAAAGTGAAAAACAACGTGACCATTGAAACGGCAGGAGGAATTTCTGGTAGGAAGCGTGTAATTAGCCGAGCTGGCCTGTGGCCAGGACATGGAGGTTAGTCATCTCCTTTTGTAAAAAGTGCCATCGGATCTTCAATGACTAAGAGCATTCAGGACCTTGGTTTTATGTCTAATCCAGAAGATGGATAACAATGCCACAGAGGAAACATCAGAGGCGAGTATGATCATAAACAGGGAGGATATGCAAGATATCTTCCAGATAGAGGGGGGGAAAATGGAGCTGTAGGCACTGGCCAAAACAAACAGAAGTCACCATGAGTGGATGGGGGTCATTCCAGGCTACTATGCGAATTACATCAGGAACCGCCATTGCCCTCCTCGTGGCTTCACAAAGTTTGGCTTTAACACTTGAATGTCACTGGCAGAACGAGACAAAAATGCTGCACCCACGGTCAAAGAAAGCCAAGAAGGAAACTCAGGGAGATAGAAATGAGGAGTCTGATTTCACTTGGGGGAACAATTAAGAATTATTTATCGAGGATGAACTAATGGATCTTTATTTTTAGAGGACAGCTTTGGGGAATTTTAAGAGTTTCCCGCTCTTAGCTCCTATTTAAATAATAAATAAGTATCTATCTGAGTTCTGGGGAAAGTTCAAGACAGCAGTTCATCCCGTTGCAGCCAGGCCACAAGAAATTGTTTTCAAAATCAAAAAAATGCAAATAACTAGCATTCCTGGGGCCAATTCAGATGTTCTGCCATCTTTTTGGAAAACACACAAGTAAATAATTTCACCTAGTGCTGTTATTGGGGTCTGTCCTCTTAAGATAGGGGGGTACCCCAGAAGAAACATTTCTGAAACTACGGGATTGATCAGTAACACATCATTCAGCAAGAAAGCCTGCTACTGTGAAAAATAAATCCTGTAAAAATAATCCTGATGGATTTTCAGCCACCGACAGACTGAACAAGCCTGGGTAAAAATGCACTTGTATTGCAGTTTGTCTATGGTTTGTACTGGAGCTGAAGAAGGGTTGAATATCAAATCTATGCTTTTCGTTTGCTTCAAACTCTAACTACAATGCAGACCCACTAAGCTAGCCCTAACTATTTGCTTTAAAAACATTACGCACTTTGTTTTGAGTACAGCCTTTAACTCTGTCTGCAAGCTATTTATAGAGATTGTGTCTTTCTCTACCCATTTCATACACAGGCTGCAGTGAAAGGTCATCCATAAGTACACATCAGAAGTGGACGACAGTGAAGAGGCATGCTAATCAGACTTGCTCCCAACCACTTGCTGTTCAAAGAGCAGAGTGGGGCTAGATACTAATGTATTTGACCCTTCAAAAGCTGAGTAGCCAATTAGCTTCCGAAAGGATATGATGAACTGCACTCATTTACTGTGCATCTGCACCTTCAACTGTCATGTTTAACAAGCAGCAGGACCACCTACAGCTGCCCAGCAAGGCCCTTTGCATACTTAACGTTGAGGCTGCATAGGTAGTCACCAGAGAGGAAAAAAGATGTAAAAAGCACAGCTTGGGATGACTTCCACAAACAAAGCAATGTCATTGGCAAAACTGTAAGATTCCAGTCAGTTCCATAATTTTCCAAAGTTTTCCTCAAATTCTCAGGAACAGCTCCAAGACATCCGTTCTCTTTGCTGCATCAAAGGCAGGTCTTATGTTTCCTTCCAGTGCACCATAACTCCTGGAAAACCCAAGGTGATCCTTGACATCTTCATTGGAAAGATCATTACTAAAATGCCAGACCACATCTGAAGATGTTCACAAGTTTATTTGACATGTCTAGCTCATGTTTCCCCCTGCCCTACCACAGCATACTTGGCCATACTGGAGCCCATCATGTCAGAACACCTCGTTCCCATCCATAACTCACAAACTGGCAGTGCAGATTTGCTGTTTTTCTTCTTAGATATCAAAGCAAGCTTAGCCAGGGCTCACAAAACAGAGCCTAGGTAGATAAATGCAGAGACAGATTATCAGAGACTTCTTCTATCCTCAGTGTCCTTCAATCAATGCAACGCTTGAAGATTAGCAGGGCTGATAGCACACCACCGAACGAAACAGTTGTGAACACCCTTTATCTGAGAAATAACTGTGCATACTTAGTCAGCTACTTGTGAAGGGCATTTATTGGTCTGGTAGCAAATCAGTGAAACACTTCACATATTCTTAAGTCACATATGTCCCCTAAGCGAAGTATGTCCTTGGCAGGACGCTGAACCCGAATGGACTTAAACACATGCTTAAATATAAGCCCATACATAAGCGCCTCACTGAACTGTGGCTGGGTTGACATTCCTCTTACTAGCCAAGGTGTTGAGCAGAATCATTCATTAGTTCCTTCTCTCTCCCCATTTACTTTTTTTTTTTTGTACTGGAGTCTTCATAAAGAGAAGTTGTGCTTCCTACCAAGGCACATCTAATCAGTCTTTTTTTAAAAAGAGAGAAATTAGGTGAGAAGGACAATGGTGACCGTGAAATTGGAGAGAGATGTTGATGTCTTATTTTTAAAACCCCTAATTTTTTAAACACTGCAATATTTTAGCTCTTGGCACTAGTCATTATACAAAAATAAGGCATTGCATTTGGCTATTTTGAGCTAAAATCTTCTTCAAAAAGCTTACAGTTAGGAAGTCAGGGATGTTTGTTTCGTGAGTTAAAAGGAAAGTTTTCCCTTTTAAGTAGCCAAGAAAGAGGTGGGGAATGTTGCTTTTTTTCTAACATAACAACCAGTTGTGCTGTTGTACTCTCGAAACGTCACACGCTTTTTTTGTCCCTCCATTGAGCTGCCATGATCTGCCTAATGACATTTCAGTCCTGTGTCAATCTGAGGGCTACATCTGAGACTCAGCCATGATTCATCAGGATCAGATGGCAGCCAGTCCTGAATGCATCTCCTGAGAGCTGGGACACTTCTCACCCGTCATGGAGCAAAAACAATTATCTGAAGCTACCCACCTGCTCCAGGGCCACTTTGTCAAATATGATACTTCAGGGGGTGATACCTACCTGTCATACTGATTTTTTGGATGTTGACACAGCGGCTGGAGTGAACATCTGTTGCTGCTACTCCGCTGTGTAGCAGTCTCATTTAGACTCTCCAGAAGCACGGATGAAAACATGTTTCAGTGCCTCCCTCCTGCCTGCTCCACCTGAGAACCCCCCCGTGTCTCCTCTGAGCAGCTGAACAGCTGTGACCAGATGACACCTTATCCCCTCCTCTCTTGGAAACATCAGTTTAATTCCCAGATACTCGCTCGCTGAATCCTCACGGCTAGTGGCATTCCTCTGGGTACCTAGCTGTGCATACGGCCATTTTCCCATCCTTTCATATAAACAGGGCAGGAGTGAAGCTCAGAGTGAAGCTCCAAGGTTGGGTGTCCCACTGAATGGGGTCGTGCTGAGATACTAGGACAGGTTAAGGGACCAGGTTGGTTAGAGCAACGCACTGGAAGCAGTGGATTGCAGCCTGCTGTCCTCCCTGCTACAGCTGTGTGCCTCCTGTAAACCATTTAGAGCAATGTGTATCGTTCCTTACCTCTAGGATTTGCTCATTATTCAGGTTTTTGGGGTTTGGGGTGTTTTTTGTACTCTTCCTACCTTGTTCCAGTTGTTCAAGCAAAAAATAGTTCCCTTACTAAGCAGCTTCAGGGCATCTGGGTCAGTTGAAAAACGGCACAAGGAGCCCAGGATTCACCACACCCCCCCGTGTGATGCTCCTGTAAAAGCGACACAGGCAGGGGCGTGGAGGAGAGTTAGGCTGGGTAATGTAGCGAGGACAGTCTGTTTGGTACCTGCTCACAATTAACCTGTGGGAAGCTGCCACGTTCAGTCCTCACTCTGGATCTCAGCTTAAATTACTTTTTTTGGGCTTCAGGAGTGAAAACTCAATCCAAAACAGCAGCCCTGTTGGACTTCAGGCTCAGATATGGTATCAACCCCTCTCTTCCAAAGCTGACAGCAATTAGAGGAGGATGGCAGATGCTTTCTCCCAACAGCCTCTTATTTTAATGAGCGCTTCCTCTGCATCTAACTGAAGATGTAGCTGGAGACCCTCCGCATCATGCACAAAGCTTACACACAGTGTCACTCAGTAAATAATAAAGACAACAATTTAATCATAGCTACCTCCAGGATAGACATTCTCTCAGTACGACAGCTTCCAGAAGTTCAAAGTTTTGCAAGAACAGAATACACGAAGTCTGTGTGTGTGTTAACTAATCAGTGTTTCCATCTCTATGTGATCACGTTCGAAATTGCCATGAAAGTGGCATCAAGAGCACAGAAGATGAAACTCTTCTGTCTGGGTGCTGTAATCACACTGAATGCATCTGAGCAGGCTGCATAGCAAATGGGCACTGGAGATTTTAAATATCTCCGTTTTCATCATTAAACATCGCAAGCTAGTTCCTGTTTCCTTCTCAGTCACCTCTCCTGACTCCGTCGAGCTATTGATGCAATGCTGAGTGATATGTGGCAGCACGTTACTCTCAGTGGAGTTTAATTATTTCTTTTTTAAGGCTTCTACAACCCCCACCCCCTCCGGGTCTCTCAGTTGGTAAAGTAGCATGTCAAAAACTAATGGGAAGGTGCGAGACGTGACATGACTTTATGAGAAAAGAAAATTTGGGCCAAGGGAGATGGATTTGGGATTTTGACAAGGGACTTTGTTTTTGTGTTTGTTTCTTCCCCCTAAGAATATGTTTCTATTTTTAAAACTGAATGTATTGCTGTGATTCATACTGTAATTGCCACAGGAAATCAGGAGGGACTGCACCTGTGTTGGACCATGAGGGAGTACGAAGTGATGCTGGTTCCTCCCCATACTGACTTTGTCTGCTGTGCAGAAACACTGCTACCTGCCCGAAACCCCTTCAGCCCTCAGATTTCCATTTACAGCTGTCTCCAGACTGTTGCGAGAAAAGATGATGGATGGGCAGAATTTTGTTTCCATTAGAACGAAGCCAACTGGATATTTCCATCTGCTTTATTAAAAATACTAGTTGTCGCTTTGCTTAATCTTGAAAAACGCAGCAGGCTTCTGCAGCTGAGTTTGCATTTTGTCTAGGAAATGGCTGCCTGAGGTGGAATGATTTTCTGTGGAAACAGAGCAAGGTGCAATTTAGTGCCTTGCCTCCCATGGACAGAGGGCATCCAGCTTGGGAGAGAGAAGCTGATAGCCCTACAATGATCATCTCCCCAAAGGGGTCATACTTCAGCTTTTTGGCAAGGCGGTTCCTGAAGGCCAACAAAGGCAGTCAGGGAGATCATTTGAACTGGAGACCTCCTTGTTGTCTCAGCCTTGCCGTTGGGCTCGCTGCTCCACTCCCTGACCACGTCCAAGCCCTGCAGAGCATCGCCCTCCATCCTTGATGAGTTCCTGTAAATCTTTTTCTTGACACACAGCCCATGATTTGTAGTTGACAATGGTTACAGAAGATTGCTGGAAGAAGTGAGCACTGAAGTGTTTGGATTCAATGGGGAGGGAGGGTTGGGGGGGAAACACATTAGAAATGCAGGAGCTTGGCATCCAACATAGTGGTCTGAGGCAGTCAGATGTGGGTGAGCAACTGCTCTAGCGCAGTGTCTGTATAACTAAAACTCTGCCCAAAGAATAGAGTTTGTTCAAGGGTTTTCTTTTCTTGCATTGCTTTTCCTATTTCCCTCATGTTTTCCCAGAAATAGAACATGACATTTATTTTTATGGACAGCATGATCTTATGGCTATTCCCCTGTGACAGGGTAATCTGAACACAATTATGTTCTGTTGACAAAAAGTGATAAAAGTGTATTGTGTCAACACTCTGAACTAACAGATTTGTCATCTGCTTTACTCTCAGATAATAGAAACAGAATTAGAAAATGCTCTGACAGACTCTGTTCTCTCCTATGGTTAGGTAAGCCCCAGATCTATGCTTGGTTACTGTACCCCAGTGTTCTCCCTCTTCCAGCAAAATCTGCCTGGCTGTGTTTTAAATTCAAGTATAAATTTTGTTTTGATGGACTTCTTTTGGCAGCTTGCAGCTTATATGCTTTGAAGTAATTTGACCTAAGTTCTCCACTTCACTTCAGTTCTATTACTCCCATTTTTTTCCATGGCCTTGGAAAATCCAACTTTTTTGTATATCATTTTTGCCACGTGAATTTCCTTCTAGAAAATGTAGTTGACAATATTACCTGCATTGTATCCTCCTTCCAGCTGACTTCTTCATGAGTTCATGGACAGCAATCTACCTGGACTGTTGTTTTCCTGAGGCAGGCACCCACATTTGCCCAATATGTAGGGCCAGACCGAAGCACACACAGTTTTCAGCAGAAAGATATGCACAGCTTCTAGCTTCTTAAAACACTGTCCCATCCTAAGTCTGAGGACAAGTCTGCAATTCCAACTCTTGTCTGCTTAAGAGCTAAAAGGATGATATCATTCAGACAAAATAGAAAAAGCTTTTTCATGGCCAAAAAAAAGTCTATTTCCAAAATTTCTGTAAAACATTTTGGTTTGCATCTGTGATTCCTGCAGTGTTAAATGCCATTAAACAGCATTTCCATGCAAAAGGGGGATGTGCAACGTATATTAAGGCTTTCCAAAAATAGGAATCAATAGCCAGCAGGTGCAAGTGTGGAATCAGTCAAGCATGATAACATTTGGTCACCTGGCTAATGCCTGTCTGAAAAGATCATGAACATGGGCCTCCTCATCAGAGGCAAAGAGGTGATAGGTGCCATGAAGATGCTCTGAGCTGATATGTCTGGTCTGTCCTCAGCTCATTCCCCCAGCTTCCAGGTTAAACACTATGACAGACTGGGACTCCTAAAAATCAGCTCTTTTAGGACCACAAACATCAGAGTAATCCAACATCTACTCTAAATTTGCGATGCATGCTGGGGTCCCTCTCTCCCCCAGCCTACACACTACAGCCAACCTTGCTCCTCACCTTCCACAGTGCCCCACCACATCCAGCCACGAGGAGCTTGTCCCCATGTAAGCTGCATTTTCCACAAGCGTTTCCTTTGGTTTGATACATTTGTTGTTTGAACAGAAAAATGCAATCGCTTTTGACAGCAGGGTGAAATGAACTGCGTATGTGCACATGAAGCACTATTGTTTATTCCCCTGATCCATCTCCTGCCAGTGGCATTTTTTTGTGTGGGGGTGGAATCAAGACATTTACATCTTGAAATGAGAATAAGGTTCTGGAATAGTGGCTTAAGGTAGTTTGGCACCACATTCTGATACCCATAGCAACCTTTAAAGAAAATTGAGCTGAACATTGCAATGGAAACTTAGCACCATCTACAATTTAATTCACAACCCAAATCTCCCAGAAGAAGCCAGAGCTCATTACCACACCTACAGAACCGCTCTTGAAAGAGAGCACAGATCTGACTCTTCTTCCTGCTCCTCCTCTCTGACTGACAGCCTGCTCAACAAAAGGATGCTGCTGTGAGAAAACAGCTCAGAAAAAAAAAAAAAAATGGTGCTAAAGTTCTTTTCAGAATTGACTTAAGGCAGTGAATATATTGGGTAAAGAACAAGTTTGGATAAAATGAAGCAATGTTACTACAGACAACAGATTTTTGCTTGCCTACCAGGTTGATCCTCTCTGTGTTACCTGCACCTAAGGCTTATCAAGTAAATCTCCTTGAATAAATAAGTATTTCTCTTGTTTTATCAGTAACTGTCTTTCTAACCTAATGTATTTGACCATATCAAAGCAAGTTGTGATTTATTTTATCAAAACCACTTAGTTCTAACTATAGTAATTTTGTAACTTTACACTCAAGATTATTTTTTGGTACAATTTGGTAATGATTTTAACACTAATCCAAAGTACCTTAGAATCCAAGATCCTCAGCTTGTAGCACTTGAATTTTCCACTGGAGTCAATGAGGCCATTATTCACATGCTTAAAATTAGGCATATGCTTAAGTGCTTTGCCTTTGGGATAAAGAGCCCATTTGGGACTCTTCGGTACTTAGCTCTGATAAAACCCATCAATCTTGCTTAGATGATTAAAACAAAAGCATCTTTCTCAGAACTTCCAACAGATGTTTTCATAAATTTTAACATACTTCTTTTCCCTGTCTCATTCATTTCCAGTACAAGTATTCCCTTAAAAGCTGAATGAGGAAATCTGTAAACTTAATGGAGGAAATTTATTTGGATAGAAAGACATCTGAAGAAGTATAACAGCACTTGCAATGATCTCTGGCCAAATTCTGTACCCATTAACTTTCTTTATGCCTTTCTCCACTGCCAGATGTATCTGTGCAAATGAGATTTTCCAAAGTAACTATTGTCTTCTCTGAATCCCACAAAATCCTTTCTAATAGTCTCTGAGCGGAGTTTTTAACAAACCAAGTGAGTGTATAACTGCTCACTCCATATGTCTGCAGTGCATTCTCCTTTCCACCCGCCCCATTTAATTCTGTCGACAACATGCATTTTGTCAAACCTCTTACTGCAAATCATTCAGTCAATGAAACTGAAAGACATTTCAGCACATTTTTATCAACAGAATGTAATTTTGTGCAAATCGTGCTGTCAACAGGAAAGAATGCCAAAAGAAAAGTGAAAGAACCCAAACTCATTTTGTCCACAAAAAAATAAAATTACAGTTTGCTTTTATTTTGTGCATGTAGACAAAATGGAAATAGCAAAACTTCCCCAACTATGGACAAAATTAAGATTGATCTCTTAATTCAGGAGACCAAATGGTATTTGGTAGAAAAATGCCAACACTACAAAGGACAGCTGAGATGCTGAGTCAGAATAATTTTTCCAGCACTGTACACCTTCCACTGTTTTAGTTGTATCAGTGAAATGCCACCTCAGGTGTTTAATCCATTGTAGCAAAATATTCAAAGGCAGGTTCGAATACAGGAAAGGAGGCTGAGCTAAAGAAAAACACAGATGCTATTTCATTTTCCAGTTGATGAATGTCTTGGGTTGCTCTGCAGGTGCATGTCCAGTGCTCTCCGCTCACCGATGCTCCTCACAGCCTTGTGCCATAGCTGCTCCCACCTTCCTTTTTTTTTTTTCTCTGTTGTGATGCTTTCATCCTTTTGTTGTCAGGTTTGCTCTTGTTATTATAAACCACCTTCTTTTGGTAATCATAGCTATACCTGGGGGACCCGGGCTACCTGTCATGCTGATGGCTGGCACCACACGACACAGCCCTGTGGTCACTAAATTTCTGCAGGTCAAAGCAAAGAGTGTTTTCAGTGGCTGACTTGCAACTGCTCTCCATCACAGGACTGAAACCAATTTCTACCTCCCAACAACTAAAAAGCCTTTTTTGACAGTCCACAACAGGGACAGGATTCCTGCCTGACCCTCTGTTAACGCCCAGCAAAACCCATCTAGGCAAAACATTTGGCTTCTCTAAAGATTGAGTGCAAATTGCCCCCTGGGAGCAGAATATTACAGGAGGACGTTAAACCATTTGCTTTCCTACACATACTCAGGTTTTACTTCAAGGGGTGCTCAGATGATTATGATTGTAAGCTGAATTTTTATAAGGTTGGCTGTTTCATTCTCTTTAATATTTTGGTACTGTTTTTCTATGGGCTGGAGTTATTTCTTAATATGGCAAAAGACAACAGTAACCTTCCTGGGTTTTTTGGAGAATTTCACTGCGTTTTTAGATCACCTTATCCCTTCCAGTTCTGCAGTGAATTGTTCAAATAAGGCCTTGGAGAACTGACAGTCCCAAAGAGTTTGTAAGGGGCTGGAGGAGCAGAGACGGTGGCTGTTATCCAGCAATTTAGAAATCAGAATGAGATTTACCACATGCCATTTTGGTACACACCGTGGGGGATAACAGATCATTTTCTCCATCAGTCCCCAGTCTTTACTGGGGAAAGCAATGATCCAGCCAAATTCCCTGAGCCCTGCTCATCCACAAAAGAGGGACACACAGAGAGAAGGTACGCATTGTGCAGCATTAAATATGTAACTGCTTTGAGACGCAGGCCAACACACTGACACCGAAAGCTGGCAGCAAATATGTCAGAGGGATCACGAAGTTGGCATGAGAGGGTTTCAGCTAATACAAGAGATTATTTTCAGGGCCTCATTGCGTGCCAAACACAACACAAAGCTAGCCTCAGAGAGCAGCACTTCTGCTGGAGCCATAGGGGGTGGCAGCGGAGCGGAGCAGACACTCGGGGAGAAACCGGGCTTGGGTTTTTATCTGGGACAGCACTAGGGCTCTGCAGGGACCAGCTACTTTTTGGCTGTGTGTCACTGCTGTGCCTCTCAGCGAGTCTCCATTTGCAGCCGTCTGCACTTTCAAGTGCCTATGGGATGGGGCATCTTTCTGATTTCAATGCCCACGTTGGCACAGTATTAGGAGGGGGACTTGGTGCACCCGTTTGGCTGTGCCAGGCAGCTCAAGTGAAGTTCAGGTTTGAAAGCCTTGATTTTTGTCAACATCAAGGACCTCCTCCTGTTTAATCCTTACCTGCCTTTCTATCCAGAGCAGCCCCAAAGGCAAGAAAATATTCATCGAAAGCATGGTGTCACTTTAAAAGTAGTAGGTAGATTCAGTGGGAAGAAGTAACCTGAGGAATGAAAAAATAATTTCATACCATTTTGTTGTGCACTTCTCATGGCATCTTCTTGCCATTTTGGTTGTGCTGAGAGCACTGAATATTGAAAGAAGGATTTGTATCTGTAAGGCACAGAGAGCAAGCCCTGCAAAACCTTGGTCTGGATCAGCAGAAATTTTCCTCCTTTTAAAAACTATTGTGCCAAAGCCTTTCTGAAGAAGTTGATGAGGGCAATGGCTGTACCTTCAGCCTGGCCATCCTTACCCACTGGCACTAAATGCCCTCACCCTGATCGGTTCTGCCAGCACATGGCACAGGGCAATTTCATAAGCGTAGTGGACAGAGACTGAAACTTCTGCATCCTCCTTTCCCCAGCACTTTCTACTCTGGCAGTCAGAATCGAGGTCTTGCTAGCTAACCTGGTTTTTCCTTACATGTTGACTTCAGCTTGCACAAAATCCTCGGTCCTGTCCTAGTCACATCCACTCAAACCCACCTTTTAAACCGAATTTTGAACAAAAGATCTGGGAATTTCAATGTTTTTCATGGCTGATTTCTTGCACGCATGTTGTACAATTAACTCGCAAAGAAAGCTGGAAAGCTTATATCAACATGAAACTACAGTACTCAGCTGTAGGACACCTGGAAATCAAATCAGTAATTACTAACACAGAGGTAGATTGTACAGTGCCTGCTGGAATTTACCCACATCCTCATTCAACAGCAAAAATAAAATTATGTCAGTGGTGATCAGAAACAAATACTCAGATGGCAACCTGTGTTGCTTGCTTATTATTCTGCCAAATGGAGCCCATCAGCACTTTTAATTTAGAGTGAAAAATTAGGCAGAGAACAGAGGAAAACAGGGAGAGGATTTAAGTGGTTACTTCATGGTTCAGCAGCAACTGCTGCAAAAGCCGTGCCTTGTGCCAGCCTCCTGCTCAGAGCAGGAGCAAGGCTGAAGCCAGCCCAGCTTGCCCAAAGCTTTGCTCAGCCCAACCCTCCAAACACAACCTCTCTGGGAAAGATGTTCTGATGTGGACAGTCCTCCTAATGAATTTCCTTTTTTATATTTTTTTTTAATTTTTGTTTGTTAGAACCACCCCTCTCTCAATTTATCACCGTTCTCTCTCATGCTCCCCCCATTAACCTCCTCTCTCTCAATTAGGGATGATTTTCTTGCATACACGTTATGTGATAGAAGCTTTCAGTAGTGGGAATCCATCAACGTGCCCCGGTAATTCTAAGTGCAGTATGGGGAAAGAAAAAACACAACTTTCAGGCAGAGGTATCTGTTAGGCAGCTAATTAATGTATGGTAGCGTGATGGGGTAGAGTGGCCCCATGAATCCAAAATTATTTACGGTGTTCTGCTGTACACCAGCAATCTGCAAACCTTTTAAATGTCTAACATTTAAAAATGTGTGTATCTTCCAACGTGCAAGCCTAGAAAACGTTCACAGGCTTTGATGTTGGCGCTTTTCGTTGCTGGTTTTTTTGTCATAATAAAATCAGTTTGGCTAACCACCATTCATGATAGGGAACTTATTTCATTTGATCTGAAGTTCAGAGGAAAACAGTCCTTGGTTTTACCCCGTCCTAAAATACCCGCAATTGAATTCAAAGATGGACTTCAAACCGCATCCTTTGCAAAAACCGGAGCTCAGCTCCCTGATGCCAGCAGTTGGATTCAAACATGATGTCGCATCAGTCTTGGCAATCTACAAAAAAGCAGTGGCTTTCAACCCAAAACCCACCTGTATGCAAAATTATTTCTTCAAAAAACAAATCTGGAGCAGGTATCTGCAAGGGTAGGGAAATCGTCAGAGCCTGGCCTCTCCGCTTCGCTCAAACAGCTGGCATTCCAGGAAAGACGCCAATAAAGGACTCTGGGGGTGATTTTTGCCAAGTTGAGTTTTTAATTTGTGTAGTTACGTGACTGAATGCAACATAGATCCTTAAGGTTCAAAAATGAGAAAAGAAAATGGAAGTTCACCAAAATCCTGCCAGGTTTAGCAGGGGTTCTTTGGATCCTTCTTCCCCTTGCTCAAACACCTCTAAGCCGAGCTGGAGGGCCAAGTAGCAGCAAAGGGATTGTGCCCTGAAGGGTATTAACAGGGGTTGATAATGTTCCCAGATCATTTGTAGCCAAATTAAAATCCTGGGACTCTGCTCCGCCATGTGAAAAGATAAGCCTTGCAAAACTAAGGGGAGTGAGGGCAGCGGAAAGGGACGGAGCCTTCCAGCTCAGCAGCTATGGGGGGTTACTTGTTAGGACAGAGCCAGTGAAAGATACTCTGACAACACTGGGCTGCCCACTTTTCTCATCACCTCCATTTCATGCTTTCCTCGTCGTGCTTTTTACACAGTGATACAAACCGCTGCCAGGGCACTCTGCGCTATCTGGGACACCTTGTGCAGATGATCATTTTGGGGGTACCCCCGAGCATTACAGCTGCTTTCTGAAGACGGTGCACAACCTGTGCCCTGCCCAAAGCATTGCCAGTACTCCTACAGAGCAGGTGTAGCCAGCAAGCTCCCAAGCACCGCTATTTTAATGAGAGGAGTGGGGCTTTCCTCCTGTCTCTCACCCAGGGCTTCTCAGAGGCTCCTGCTTCGCATCTGAACTGCTCTCACTTCTAATGCATCCAGCAGATTTACACCTGTTTGTAGAGCAAGCCAAGAACATTTTGAAATTACCTGGCCTATAATTTTGGCCACCCTTTGCCTGCTGTGCATTTCCCTGATACATAGAATGAACTCATTCACTCCAGCTATTTGGATACACACCTCTCTTTTCCAAAACTGCTTGGTCTATTTTAGCATAACTTTCAAGAACGTCTCTCAGTACAGAGAGTCATTGAAAAGTACAGCACCATTAAAGCACCCGACAACCAGCTGCGTTGCTCCAAAACTGATTTATTGAAAGGGATTTGTGGAAAAAGGGATTTAACATGCCTACTCTTCCAATATAAATGACAGTGCAAAGCTGATCTGCTTTCCGGTTTGTTTGACTTACACGTTTTATATGGCACATGTCCCTGGAGGAATTTATTAAAACTCACTAACAATTACAGTATGGAAAGAGATATTGTGGCCTCTTGCTTGCAGCCAGGCATTGGTTGAACTCCAGCGCTGACAGTGCCATGCACTTCCTGTGTGGCCTCTGGAAGTCATTTGGCCTCCAGCAGTTGGGTTGCCCAGGTAAAAGGTGGCCTGAGCCCCCCCTTCCTCTCTCCGGCAGCCCGGGGCCACTAACACGCTCGGCTGGGTCAGTGGGGCGCTGCCTCCGCTGCTGCCTGCACTGCCAGTTGCGAAGCACTGCCATCAAAACACCAGGAGCATCACTTGTCTCGGGGGGATAGGATTAATTAATTTGCACGGACAATGGCATTTTGGAGATGCTGCACTCTGTCTAATTGCCAGAGACTGTAATAGGCCCCAAGTGCATCTTATGTTTACAAAAGCGATGCTGCACAGACAAAACCATCTCTAGCCCCTCAGAATGCTGCATTATTACTGTGGCAAAAGCTTCTCTGATGGCAAGAGCCCTTTGAAGACAACAGCTGAATCAGCTCCCAGATATCAAAGATTTGTTCTGGTTGCCGCAAAGTGCAATAAATTTCTGCTGCAGCATCTCTGGGTTAACCTCTCCGTTACATTAAAGGTGGGAGCAGAAATGTCAAGACCTTAACAGTGAAAGGGAATTTTTGTTAAACTCATCACTGTGTCCCCAGAAATACTCCAGGCAGGATCCTGTTCCTCAGGAAAATCTGAGGATGGAGATGTGAGAGTGATTCTTTCTGGGGCTGTTCCTCAGACTCAGCCTGCATTATCATTAAAGAAATCATATGAAAGGGACCTAGAGAGGCTGGAGAACAGATACCTTGGAGCAAAACTAAAATTCAAACGAGAGATAAGAAGCGGGGCGGGGGGGAAATGTCAGGGTTTCTCTAGGGAGCACAGAGGAGAGAGCAGGCATTACCTGCTGCGGCTGTTCCGAGACATCAGGTTGTCTCCACCCACGCTGTGTGTCAGCAAGCCCCAAACAGAAGCAAAAAAATGCACCTGCCTTCTTCACATCTCTGGGAGCATCACCTTCACCATTCACATGCTGCAGCCGCCCAACCTGCATCATCTGCGTGTCTCTGTGCAAAGGTCCAAGCGTGTGAAACATGATAAACACCCCCCACTCCCCCCAAAGCGGCACCGCAAAAGAAATCACAAAGAGCTGCTGAAGCCAGCGAGGAATTCGCCTGGCGGAGGAAGGAAAAAATGGAAAGATGGGGAAAAGGGAATTGCAGTAGTATATGGAGAGCTGTGACAGTGTGGAGAAATGGGGCTTCGGAATCGCTGATGAAGTAGCATGGCGGTGGAAGAGCCTGCAAAGGGAGGTGTTATGGGACAGGCTGTTGGAGAAGCAAAGCCACAGTGGTCTGTAAGGGATGGGCCATCATTGGAGCCACTGCAATGACAAAATGTCACCTGAGCCCTTCTGCAGTACTCAAGTACTAGAGCAAAGCCCACAGCAGCACCAGAGCTTGCTTAGAGATAGCAACACCCCCCTCCCTGCAGCCAGGCTGCATTTGCACGTTCAGGCAAGCTTGCTTTGCGCTCTGATGGGCTTTCAGTCACACCAGTGAAATTTTGCAGCCTGATAGCACTGTGTAGGCATTCATTCAATCATTACCCAAACATGCCCTGCTTCCCTGGGAAATACCCCGTGATTTACAGGTGCCTTAGCTGGGGACCTGTGCAAAGCTACCCATGTCTGGTATCCCTGGTCCCTACCCCACTGTCCCCATCCACTGGGGTCATGTTACCGTGCTAGCGATGAACGAGCCATGGGGTTTGCACAAAAGAAGGCTCTGGAGAAACACAGGTGTAGGATTGGAGTCTTATATGCAATGTAGTGAGAAAAAATAAAGAAATAAAGCAAAGTCTGCAGTGCTTTCTCCATTCTTTCTGACTTTCTCATTTCCCGTTGCTGTGCCATTCCCCAGGCAAATACAAAAGAAACAACTTCCTCAGCCGCAAAAATGAGATTTTTCAAAGAGCTCCTCTGTCTTCTCGTATTTATTGTGATAGGCAGTGTTTGACAACAACTCAATTATTCGCAATGAATAGCAGCAGGATAGGCAGGCAATTATCCACTTTACGCATGTGAGAGACACCCATATTCAAAATCCACATTCAGAGAGATCCACATTATTTCCAAACCCTTTTGCATATTTTTAATTACCAGCTTCAATTTAGCTGGATGGTTATGACTCCAATCAGCATGCTTTGGAAGGGCTGAGCACTTGGGCTTACGCCAGGCAAACGTCTCATTCACATCAGGACGCTAATGTGCAATATTTGGACTGTTTGGGTTACATTTTAAGAAACATCCTCCAGAATGGGGCAGCTCATTAGAAAACCTGATTTTAAAATTTATCAAAATAAAAGAAATGAAAAAAAAAACTTAAATATAGATTTCAACAAGGTGGAAAGATTGTATCAAGTTTAAATGACATGGAAAGTTTATATCTCATGGACATTTCTCGAATGTTTAAATTTTTTTAGAACTTACTTTCAAAGTAAAAATTATTCCTTTTTCCACATAAATCTTTCTACTTAATATTGGAAATATTTCTACTTAATATTTTAAATATTTTGAGCAACCTGAACTGTTGTTTCTGGAGGAAATATTTCTATGGTTTTGATTTTCTTTCTTTATTGGGTGAGAACATTTCACAACTGCAGAGCATCATAGGAAGCTGAAAATCTAGCTTCTACTGCCCTGAAGTAAATTAATGTCCTTCTTATTATTTGCTCCAAAACATGATCTCTTATTGCAGCCAAATCGGAGTTAAAAGAGGAATGACTTTAAGTCATTTTTACTAGCTTTCAGCTGAATAATAGCATGTTCCTCACACAAAAATGGTAAATCATGACTTAGGTGGCAAACTGTTCACTTTTAAAATTTGAAAATGGACTTTTGCATGCACTGTTGTGTGTGTTACCAGAATATTCAGGCTACAGGAACCCACATTTCCCTGTGTGAAGGTTTCTAAGTTTCACAGTATCAGTAGCAGTAGTATTCTTAACTCTTCAGCTGCTGAGGCACAGGATTAGATGGGATTCACATCTTTTTTTTTTTTTCTAAGAAAACCTTAAAGCATTGAAATAAGCAAAAAGAATTACTAAGCATAATTTAAAGCCTTAGAACCAGAAGGCAAAAAAAAAATCTATTATTGTAAGTGATCTTGTAACTGGGGGAGTTGTAACTCATTATTCTGAACGCACAACTTTGCAATGCCAGTGCCACCATTTTGATAAAGTTATTCCTAATTTGATGAGACTTGACAAGGATCAGAAGTTGGCCTATGTTATTTTTTATAGCTCCTTTAAGTTTTGACCCTATCCAGTTCAAATTCAAAGCACTTCCAAATGCTTACACATCTCAGAGCAACCAGGCTTCAGGCACATAGGTTGTTCCTGAATGCACAAACCTAGCTGCAGCAAAAAGTCCTCCTTATGCCAGCTGTGAAGATTGGGTCAAATGAGATCAAAGGATCAATGGCAAGGGCTTCCCACTGTTACCCCTCCAGAATATGGTTTGAGGCTGTATACGTACTAATCAATTCAAGAAACTCTCAGTTTCCGTCCTCGATACGTACTTCTCCTTTTCAATTTTATTGCATGCTCTTCATCAATATCCCTCAAAATGCTGAGTATGACCTGGACAAAGAGTATATCTTGCCTGGACCTTACCAAGGTCCCAGACCTAGGACATGTCCTACATTCTTGTAGGACCTCCCATATTTCTCAGCAGCAGAGTCATGCACAGTACAAAACCACAATTCGTGGCTCCAAAGGTGATGTGCAGAGCCTACATGGCTGGGCCAAGCTGCAGCCAGGACCTCTGCAAAAATTGGGAGCCTGTAGTAAAATTATGCAGGAGATCCCAGTAAAAATTGAGCAGATCTGTTCTACATTTTTCTTTCTAATCCCTGTAGCAATAAATCCTTAGGGATGTATATATTTGCGCCAAATGTGACATTGCCTCCTCTGCATGGCACCACTTTGTGATTTCACTCTGTGCGTTTCAGGTTTTGCAGTCCTGCACGCTCTTCAAGGTAGTAAAGACAAAGCTCCCTTAGGTCAATGAGCCCTGGATCAGCTCTTAAAAGTTTCAGTGCCACGGCTATTATTTAATTTTTATGTTTTCCTTCTTGTTCTCCCAGAACATCAATAAGAAAACTTTTTCGGGGGAATTGGGGTTTATATTTGCATATTTATCCAGTACCGTTGCGGGTAACATTGGCTCATGTTATACAGTGTGTTTGTTTTCCTTGTGCAGATTTCATCTGCTTGGGGGGTTCAGTTATTTGACCTATATTAATATTTAATGGTACAAATACTTAAATTAAAAGTCCAGGCACAGGCAAGGCTTTTGGTAACCCAGCTTTAAACAGCCACCCTCCGTTAAAGCCTGGCTGCCTTTGAAAGGTTTTGATTTCTTGCAGGCATTGAAACAAGGAGCGGTACTTTTGATGACTGTTTCATTACTGTTTGAATATTGTCTTGGCTAATATTGTTGTACATCAGGTCTACATGGTAAAGGACCTTTATGCAGCTCTTGATTTCCTGAGCAGAAGAGATCTGCAGAAAAATGAGAGAGAAAAACCTCAGCTAGAATAATAAAATCGATCATTGTATCAAAGCAATGTCTGGTTTTACTTTGCAGTCAGACTAGAACGGTATTTTAGCATGGGCAGTTACTGAAAATGTAATAAAATGTTGCCTTTCTCTTCCTTGTACCCCCAAACTAGTAACTTCTCAGGTTTTTCACTAAGGACTGTAAAAAAAGATATTATTCCACTAACTCTGTCCTCTTCCAAAACAAGGCTTTCCTGGTTTGCTTTAATCTCCTGAATTTTGACCAAAAAGCAATTTTTCCTGGCATGCCTGTAAAAGAAAAATTCAGGCCATGAAAAGGGTAGGAGGCTTCTTGGCATCAGGATAAATTATCTGCGTAGTACAGTTCAGTCTATAGATTTTTTTCCTATGAAGCAGCATGAAAGCAAGTGAATGGCTTGCTATGAATCAACCAGCTGCTTTTCAGTACCTCTTTCATTAATCCAGCATATCTCAGCTTGCCTTTCACTCCCTGCACAGTGAAGAATATCCCTGTGTCTACCTTCCGCGAACAAAATGCACACTTTTGCCTCGGGCTAGGGATGTGTCGAGAAGTGGAGGAAAAAACATAAACCAAGCCTCTAAAGAAAGAAAAACAATCTTTAGAAACACACTCAGCGTAACTATATGAGAATCCTGAAAGTTGATGACATTAAAGAAAAGGAACTTAGAAAAAAATGTGCAATCGACTTGGTTATGATGCAGTTAAAAAGCACACAAAAGCTTTATACAAACTAATGAATTGATTTAAGGGTCCACTGGGTGATATACAATGACATATTATTTATGTAACCTGTAGTTTACTGTTCACATAGTAATTTCCACCTCCCACTCTGTCAAATAGAAGAAACTTTTTCACCTTAAATCTTAGATGATGATGAGACCAAATAGCAGAGAGGATGTATAAATGAAAGTAATTTAGTGAAGAAGGTTTGACTGACATGAAAAGACAATAAAAGTTATGATAATGTTAGGGATATCAAAGTGAAAGCCAGGTGGGCAGACGAGAATAGGCAAGTTCCCAAGTCAATCTGAAAGGCGTTCTTCAACACTGGGGAAAATCCAGCCATTTATTTTCCGGCTTATCACTCCAAGGGTCAAAAACTATGTATTAAATTTGGAGCACAAAGACCTGCCTTGTCTAACAATTGTACTTATTGTAGAGACAGGCAGGGAGGAGGGGGAAGAGGAAAGCTTTCAAAAGCTCACCACATACTTTAGAGAAGATGATTTGGGATTTTCTCTCTAAAAAACAGACCATTTGAATCTCACCTCTCCTACTGCTCAGGGAGGCATATATTAAATTGTCCTTCTCCAGTGCTCATGATCGCTTTTTATTGGAACGTGGTTTCCTCCGTTTCTCAGTTCATTGGGTGGTAGTCACCAGAGGAAACAGCCTGGCTCCCTGTAAGCGTTCCCAGATGGGATGGCAAGAACTGAATTTTCAGAATAACATAAGAAATTAAGTTCCTCAACTTCTCTGAAATTATTAAGCTGCTTAGAGAGTGCATGGCTTTGCCCAGCAACCCAGTCAGTCTTCAGCTGAAGTCATGCAGCTTGGATAAGGCCCTTATGGATGGCAAGCAGCTAAAATCCAGCAGATCATTTCCCAAAATCAGAGTGCTGCCAGCCTGTAGAGGAGCCAGGCTGCATGGGCGATGGGTGTTAGGAGCAGAAGGGCTGACAGGTTGGGGTCCCAGTGCTCATGTGGTTCCCTGAGGACTCCCTGGCAACCCAACAGGAATTGCGTTGGTATAGGCATGGGCACTTCAGTTGTGTGAGGGATGCTACACTCAATAATATTCCTTTTCCTTCTTGTTGGATTCATTGATGGTTCTGTCCCTGTTCTTAAAACTGCCCTGAAAAAATATTAAAAAAAAAAAAAACCAGGCTGGGAAGAGAGGGGTTTGCTTGAATTGCTTTCCAATTTAGGTTTCCATCTCCCCAGACAAAAAACAGAAAACCTTGCTGAGAACAGAGTAATAAACAGTCCCGGTGATTAACTCCTCTCCTTTTAAAGCATACAGTCAGGTGCTCTGAGCACTGGACTGAACCCTTCCAGATTAACCCTGCCAAGTTGGAAGCAAAAAGGGTTTTTTAATACTTACGAGGGAAAAAAAAAGTGCAAGACATTGTTCTCCAGGATAGAAAGGGCACAAAGGTTTCTATTCTGAACCTGCTATTTTTGGGACCAGTCCAGTGAGTCAGCGGAGAGCCCCTCCGTGTGCTGACATGAAGGAAATCCCGGCTCTGGGTGTTGCTTCCGAACGTGCTCTGAGTTCAGCTGAGAACAATACAAGTGTGGTGTTTCCAGCGGGGGTGGCTCGGCTCAGGCTGCTGCAATGGATGGATGGATGGATGGATGGACGGACAGCAGGGCAGCACAGCTGGTGGAGCATTAAGGCAAATGGCGGGACCAGAGGAGGAACGATCACGTTGTCTAATTTAGCCCGCCTGAGCTGGCAACCAGAGGTGCCACATATAGGACCAAGACAATCCTCATAGGATCCTTAAAGGCAGGGAACTGAGGTAGCCATCTCTGTCGGGCCAAGTCAAGCACAGTTCAGATGGCAACAGCTGGCACCAGTGGTACCAGTGCAGCTCCTCAGAGGAGAGGACTAGGGGATTGCACCTCAACCCTCTATACTCTCCCTTATTTAAAGGATATTGCCAAGAAAAAAAAAAAAAAAGATTGAGCTGTATGGTGAATTTTATATTAGCTGCTTTTAGGGCATTCAAGACATGGCCTCACTGACATCCTGTCTGGGATGCCACTGGACAAGGGACACACATGCCTGCACCTGTATCTTATATTTCCTTTACATACCTACAAAGTTAGCAAAATTAGCATATTTCCTTTACCTCTCTTTTTTAATAAGAAACAGATCTGGGTCCTTAAATTTCACACATTACCAAAACCCAGGTATACTGCTTGGAAAAAAAATTCCCTTCACGCAGGAGCACATACCAGGGCCACCTTGTGCCTTCCATCAGCCAGCGAGTCATGCTAGGACAAGTCAATAGCAATGCTCCCAACTGGAAAGATTGTGCTTTGGTCTTGGATTTCAGCTTCCAGACAAACCAAGGAACAACTGCTGGTGTCTGAGGAAACACAAAAGTCAGATGCTAATCTTGGATTAAACCTGATTTGGTTTGCTTTTTTATGCTGTTTTTTTTTTATTTATTTATTTTAAGCCAGAACAACATGGAAGTTTTGAGCCAAGAGCTCTCGTTCTATGCAAACACTTGAAACACTGAAAATTCAAAGTCTGAGAGTCATCCTGACAGCACAACCAATGTGTTAATCGTTCAAGTTTCCAACCAAGTACCAGTAAGAAGGGGAAATATGATCATAACAGGGAGCATGGATTCACTTTCTAGCATCCAGCTCCTGAGGAGGCTACTGGGTAACTAAAGATAAGGCCAAGTCTGCCAACAGATTGGCAGCATTCAGAGTCTCTACCCTTGGGCATCTAATTCTGTCACTCAGACTGAGCTCCTTTAGCAACCACCTTTGAAAATGTTCATTTAGCTACTCTGAATTGCCCCCACAACAACACAGAAAAGCACCAAAACAATGTTATTACAGGATGAGCAGACCTGTGGCTCTTTTCACATTTATTTCTTTGAGTTTCCTCTGTTGTATTTTGAATATTTTTAATGTCTTCTAGTTGTTGGGCAATATTCTATGCTGTGCTGGTGAATGGGCTGTTGTTGGCATGTGGTTTATTTTCAGCATCTCGGTCAGCTGACCTTCATCTTGAATAAAGACAGACAAGCTTTGGGGACCAGACTTGCCTGTGAAGCAGCAGTTTCTGAAACCATTGGCTTCTCATTTGCAGTTCAGCTAAGCTGGGATCAGTAACCAATTCACAAACCTCTTTATGGACAAGTGCTCAGGCTGGGAGAAAGAGCTACGCCATGTAAACATAAGTAATTCCTCAGTGTCATGAAAGGAGTCACAGACACAACTCCTTCTGATGGCTGCGTTCTGCAAACACTCGTGTCAATACAAAACTATCGCACCAATGTTCATGGAAAGCAAAGGCACAGGAAGTGCAAAAATAGTCATGGTTAATTTTCAGTTGGGAAAAAAACATTATTTATCCATTCAGTTCAACCTGAATCCCTGAAATGAAAATAGGATTACTTGGAATGTTGACAGGAAATAGGCATAGGGAATCGAGACACCTTGTTGAGGCAGGTTCCACCTGCAACCTTATAGCTAAAATGAGTTTATTCCTGCTTCTTCGCCAACTGATGGAGCTCTAGCAGTGATCAAGGTGATATTGTATCTCTTTGGAGAGGCAGCCCTCTCTGAGGATCTGTTAGTGTCATGACTTGCCAATGATGTATTGCTCTAAAAATGGTGCCTTCTACAAAAGAATAGGTCCTGGAGCAGATTTAGCCCTAATTACAGGAAGGAAGGAACAGGAGAGGTATGCAGAACCAGGAGATTCTTCCCAAAATAAAAAGTGTGTTGCTCAAGCTGGAGAATTTAAATTTGGGCCATGCTAAACAAATACCTCCTCTGCAATAATCAAGAATTAGGCTTGAAAAATGCAGGTATCTGAAACCATAATGTATGTGGTTTTTTAGATAAGAGATTTACTTCTAGCCAGAGAGACTCGAAATACCTTTTTACTTCACCTTCTAATATAGCACAGTGTCTCACATTGAATCTATGACTCAGTATCATACAATCACATCCTGTTTTTATTAGGTAATTTAGTCCTAAGTAGCAACTAAAGAAGTCCCGCTCCCTTCTCGGTACTTCTCAAGTTTCCTGTATTTGTCACCTGAAGATGATTATTTGATATCCTGCATTAGTGCCAAATATTATTTTTTATGCTAGACTTTTGCATTAGATTACTATGTTAGTCTAATAACGATGATACACAAGGGTGCACATCTGAGAGTGTTTTATGTATTTTCTCCATCTTACAGTGCAAGACTTATAAAATGGTTGAAGTTATTCTATGGCCTTAGACAAGTCATTTAAATTAGTAGCAAACCCAGGAGTAAAACCCAAGCAGTCTAAATCTCAGTTCCCACCCTAACCAGAGAACAACACAAATATATCTCTGTATTGGTTCATTATTCTGTATCATATAACCACCAGCACATTGTCTCTGAGAGCTGAGCATAGCAGGGATTAAGTTACTAAATGCTCTTATCATAAAATAGATATTGCAGTCCTCAGGTTTCCTCTGTTAATCTGTTTGTTTTGCTGTATCTGGAGGATAAAAAATGTGGGAGTATAAAACACTTATCTGTTAATTAACAATTATAAAACAGTAATGGAGCTTGTGTGGTTTAAAATATGTGAGACAATATTTGATTTTATGCTTCATTTAGAAATATCATAAGGATCTAGGATATTCTATAAATAACTTAAAACACTCTATATGAGGAGATACATGTAATCAAATGAAAGAGAGACAAAGTCCATGCCAAAAATAATGACCTTTTTAACAAAGGTGGGAGTGTTTGTATAAATACAAATGTCTGGGTGCTAGCTTCAGCGTTAGTACTTGCCTAATTCATTTAAACATATACAAATGAATACAAGGTGTCAGGCTACACCCGTTAATTGCACAGTGTGCTGAGCTTGTCAGCAAAATTTCCTTGCACTACCCTTCCTCTCCTCCACTGATAACAATAGCAGAACACCGACACACAGAAATATTTGTTCTTTCTGTTCAAACAGGGCATTTGGGGTTTCTAGGTGCTTCCTGACATGATGCAGCTATCATCATCATGGGGGAAGAGGAGAAGAAATCAGCCACAGAGCTATTTTGATTGACACTTGGTGGGATCATACATGTAAGGTTTAACCTGGCAGTGTTTCTGCATACTGAAAGGAAAGAAACCAGGAAATTTCCCCTCCTGAGACATAAACTCCTGTAAGCTTCATGCTGCAAAGCAACACCAGACAGAAATCCCCACATGGAAAAATTTGCGCTGAGCCAGCAGGAAATTGAGCCATTTGCAAGTATGTTCACCAGGGAGAAGCTGAAAGGAAAGGTCACATCCAGAAGAGGAATGCAGTGTCCTGATTTCATGAAGAGCAATATTGCACTGGCAGGGGGAAGACAAGCCCTGCGAGGTCTGCGGGCTGTGGCCAAAGCTTGCAGAGAGACGGAGATGCCAAGGGCCATGGGCAGCAATGCAATAGTGTAAGACAGCAACAGAAAACCCTGTCGAAGGGATATTGGTTGGCCTTTATAAGCAAGATATATCCACTTTTTTTATTTACTACTGTCAGGTGATAGACCATGTGTGCAAAATAGCCTCTAAGACTTCTCTCCAAAACACTCACAGGAGGTGAGGAACTATATAATAGAATCATAAATGTTCATTTTCTAAATCTGTGCTCAGCCCAAATCCTGAGCACAGAAGAGTGCCCAAGTGGAAGTGGGCTTTTAAGCCTGGAAAAGAATAAAATGGAGGAGGCAAAGAGGATTCAAGAAAGCCACAGGTGGCCTGACCCTCTAAACTGACCCCAACCTCTGTTCACCTCACTCAGATTGGCTTCACCAGGTACATACAGCAAGATGCAAAAAACATCCCTCACTGACATGGGCAGCTCTTTTGTGAGGTTCCTGTTGTCTCCATGCATGTAATCTCATCTCATTTATTGTGAGATAGGACTTCTGAGATACTTTTTTTGTCACTGCTCCACATCTGGGGGCTTTTGTGAAGCACCAAGGGCTTTGCAGCTCAGAAGGGCTTCCTCACAGTCCAATAAATTGCTTTGTATCATAGAAAAACTGCCTTATGAAAGGGTAGGAAAGATCTGAGCGATCTCTGAGATGACCAGCTTACTCAAGAGCTTAAAGAGTATGGTCACAAGCAGTGATCTTGGGAGGGAGCAGAAGGACACTGAGGAAGTGAGGCATCAACATCCATTATTTCTGAAACTCCCTTCTTTGACAATGCCTTCATTTCCAGATCCAGCTAGTTATGACTGTACAGGCTAGCTCTGATGAATTTTCCAAGCCCATGGCCAGATCCTCACCTCCACAGAAATGGCATGCTTTAATGGCAAGCCAGAAGGAGCTGCCTTCCTTGCCATTAATGCCACCTGAGGATTGAAAACCATAGGAATAAGTTGAGTAGGATGCCAGCCAAAGCATATTATTGTTTCAGAAACAATGTGCATGTCGTTAAAGCACGGCAGGGCAGTGCTCTCATTAGCTCCTTGAGACATTTCTCTTCCCATCACCATTTCCTTCCCATCACCACCCTGCCAAGTGCTTCCAGAAGTAGATGCTCTTTATAACGCCCACTGCTCTTCAGCAAGCTTGGCATTATTTGTATTAATCCCAATATTAATTATCACTGTGAATCCCAGGGGAGCTGGGAGGGCAGGTATCAAGCTGCGTGACAGAGCAATGCCCATGGCATCTCACTTCTGCAGGGAGTTTCATGTCCATCCATCAAAGGCAACACAAAGAGAGAGACTTTAAGAGGTCACACATTGTAAAACCATAAAAAGCTTATACTTCCCTGGAGTACTCTGAATCCTATTTCCCTCCTTACTCTGCACCTTCTCTCACAACTGCCCTGTATCATGGCAACCAGCTATTGGGACTGCGCATTAATAAAAACAAGCTCTGCAAACAGAAATAATGGAATATTACACATTTTCTCTCATTTGTGACTTTCAAAAGCCCTTCCTTTTTTTTCCTCTTCCTGCTGCCTTTTTCCTGAGGGTCTCCCAGGGGTTCAGACCCAAGTGAGCAGAACATAATTTTCAAATAAAAATGACCAGCTTTATTCATCAAACAGATTTATTTTTCTAAATTGGAGGTTTGGGGGAGTTCTATGTATGTTGGACCTGAAGTTCAGAGATCACATTTCACGAACTATGTGTCATGATGACATCCAAAGTGTCCCGGCTCTTTCGTCTTGGAGGAAGGGGAAGCAAGTCTACTTGCTCTTTTGAGAGACTTAACAGGGCATATGGGACACCCAGGCCTCTGCTGTCAACAAAACTGCACTGCTAGAAACAAAATAAAATGAGGGGAAAAAAATTGAAGTTAGCTTTTGTGGAAGGAAGTTGCTAGTTAAGAACATCGATGTTGGAAACAGGTATTAATCTCTACTGGCTCAGTCCCTGCAAGAGTCACACAGGGTGCCCAGCGTCCTAGATGTCCCTGTGCTTCTTGTAATGTCATCGCCAGCTGCACCAAGAGTGAAGTGACTTATCCTCCCTTCCCCACCCCGAAAGACACAGAAGAAATAAAGGGGGGATATATCTGGCAGGAAAGCACTGCCTTGGTAAGTTGGCTCTATCTGCCGTTGCCCGTTACAAACACTAACGGCAGTGATTGCAGCTCAGCTGCCAGAATAACTCGACAGCAAATTGCTAATATGAATTTTAACCAATGTATGATTTTCTGACCTCTGGCCACGCTACTTGTCTCAAAGAAGTTCCTTCTCCTTCCACTGCTTTATCACATCTTACGAGTTTGGCAGCGCTGCTCCATGGTCCTGCAAACCCGCAGGAGGTTCCTGCTGGTGGAAGAGCTTCAGTGCAGCTGAAAGGCAGCCCTGGATGGGTGCAGAGCCCCAGCCTCCAGGCAGACCCACGAAGGGTTCATGAAGCAGCAGTGGGATGGGAGAGAGGTTTCAAGAAACTGCTCTGCGTAGCGCGCTAGGGCTATTGCATTGTGCTTGATACTAAAAGGAACCTTTGGCATCGTACTAGACCTACTCTCACTCTTTCCATGCAGGCAATAAAAATAGCAAGAATTACATTCCCTTCCCTATTCACCCACCGTGCCAGGTGATTCTGATTTTTTCAGACAATACGATGATGTTAGTAGTTACTTTATGGACGGGTCCAGTTTACAGCCATCAGCTGTAACACAGCAGCTTACGTAGGCAGCACACACAGCTGTAATGTACATAGATAGACCAGCCATGTGTTATTCTGCTTCTGGTCTTGGGCAATTAAACATCTGCTTTCCACAGGGAAATAATCTTTTTTGTATAACCCTAAGGGAAAAGAAGCTGGTTTACTTCATCTTTCACACTACACACTTACTCTTCATTAAGACAGATTACAATTAAGACAGCCCAGAATAACTCAGACTGTTCCTTTCCACCAATAATGATAGGGGGAAACTTTGATTGCTGGCCACTTCAATTGCCAAACTATCAATCTTTTTGCAGTTACTGCCTGTTTATTCAAAGAGCCTTTGGGGAGCTACCAGCTAATGTGCTAGCTCCAAACACACCATGGCACAATTCACATCCCAGCCTCTTTGGCCCATTTCTAATCATTACCTTCAAATCATTATTTTTAGATTACACACTCATGAAAAATAACCTTTGTGCAAGCCAGAAAAGCCAAGCTGAAGACAACTTGCAATTTCAAACCATCTCACCCTACAGCAATGTCCAAGAGTGGGGCCATAGAATCGGAGAACAGCTGAGGTGGGATGGCACCCCTGGGTATCATCCAGTCCAATGCAAATGCCTATGATCACCTCTGCTAAGAGACACCATAAATACAAATCTGCAAGAATAAAGCAGAGAGATGTTGCTTAGAATCCCAGCATTTGCAATGGGATTTTTAAACTGAAATGTTTCCTGTGTTGTGCACTTAGTTACAGACTTTCAGGAAAGCCAAGGGTACTGTGTCATAATTTGCCCGTACAATTTCTTTTGTTAGGTGTCCATATCCGAACCCCCATACAGACAGGCGAGACGTAGGAGCCAAGTGCACACAGCTATTCATGCCCAGGTACCTGTGCTCTGTTTGCTCCTCCAGCAAACTGCATGTAATTGCTCATGTGTTTATCAAACGTGAACACAAATCTGGCCCCTAAACTTGCCCCGTCCATTCTGACACTTCACCAAACCGCAGTGGCTCCCCCAGACAGGTCTTTGCTTTCCCCCTGTTTTCCATTTTTTGCGCATTTAGCACATTTCCATTTGCAATTTTGCACATTTTCCAGTGCAACCAAGTGCATTTTCAAGCAGCTGGGTGTTCACAGATATACACGTGCATTTTACACACTTTGAGACTTCGAAGGGAAGTGAAGAGAAGAAACATTTTGGCTCTGCCTAAGTCATCGCACAGACCTGGAGCAGACCCAAGAGGGTGTGTGTGCATGTGTGAAGGGAAGAGAGAGCACTAACAAGCTCAGGTTGCATCTAAGACAAAACAGTTACTCATTGCCAGAAGCCAGCAGCTTTGCCTACTTGAGGAATTCCCATCCCTGACCTTTGCAGATAAAAAAAAAAACCCATCGCATTTAGCCAACCCCTCATCATCCTCTCGTTTATCAAACACAAACAACTATCTCTAACAAGTCAACTAAAGCATACAGGGAAATGCAGTGTTCCCAGCTCTTAAACCTATCGGTTACAAACAAAGAGCCAGTGGCTAAACAAACAGAAGAGTAATCTTTCAGAGCCCAATTGGCTTCCTATCTATTCTGAGAGTGCCTGCAAATTCAACGGTGATTTATTAACCACTATTGAAGGACAGAGCTGTTAATAAAAGCTCACCTACAAATACCTCAGAAAATGTCAATACCCACTAATGACGAGTTCCTGAGATTCCCATTTAGCCCCAAATCAGCAGAGCAGAGCGCATAAGCAATCCCTTCCATTCAAATCACCAAGTTCCATTGGTTTCTTTTCTTTGAAATAAACATGTAGACCTAGAAAAAACAGCAGCACTTTTCGTGACCTAAGTTCTTAGAGGCACAGCTGGCAACTCTGTACAGTTAAGACCACATTCAGTGTTAGTGAATCAGGATGGAACTCAAAAAGAAGAGGTCTACAAGCAGTGCCCAGAGGCTCACACTTGCAAAAATAGCACCAGTATGATGTCTTATTTGCGTTTGCATGAAAACTACAGGTTTGGGGTATTTTTCATGTACACTGGCCTAAATTTGATGTAGTTCAAATGAGAGCAGAATTTGGCTTCGTATCAGTGAAAGTGTCAAGTGTGTGGTCTCTCAGGGCTTAACATTCTGTGTGACTATGCTTTTGTGGAGAGCAGGACCTTAGGCTAAAGGCCCTCTTCGTTAGTCTACAGACCTCATTTTTAGCGCTTGAAACATTTTAATAGTGCCAAGGACCATAAAGCTGTTGTGGCAATTAAAAAAAAAAAAAAATTGATTACATTTGTAAGTAAGGTACCAAAGATCATGCTATTCATGACTGCCAAAAATAGCAGCTTTGGATTTCTCATAAGAATTTCAGTGCTGGAAGGAAGGAAAAAGTGTCAGAGCAATCATTCCTCACGCTGGGAATCAGCGAAAAAGCTTAGTGGTCCAGACTGTGCAAGATCCGCAGTTCCAGACTCCCACCACTGTGTCCCTCCTCTGCTCATTTAGACGTGTGCAAGGAAGGTATAAACTTCTATTGCAGCAGAGAAATATTCCTGCTTTCCCAGTTTCCAGAAGTTTAAATGACAAGACTTATTATAAGCCAGGGGAGAATCAGCCCATAATAGCAGTTGTTTAACTGAAACTTCCCAGATCTAATTTTTTTTTTTCAGGAAGAAATACTCCCTGAGATTATCTTTTTCTTGTATTATTTCTAATAAATTCTGGTCCCAACCCAATGAAAATATGTTGAAAAAAGCTTTTGTCAGACTTTTCTATGAAATTAAGAAGAAGGATCCAAGTAGAAAAATTAAAGGCAATTTTAAGAACTTTAATGTCAAAAATTTTTTAATTGAGGTTGAGCTTAAATTAAATCTTTGATAGAGATTCCCCCTTGCTTTATATAGTTAGTTTTGGTTCTGACTTACAGACCTACAAGTATTTCCATTGTGTTTGTCCCACATGAGGGTTCATTAGGCTGCTAAATCCATTTTCAGTAAAACATCCGAGGCTTTAACTGCGCATAGGCTAATGAATGTCTATGCAATAACGATATGAACTCTATCCAATACATGTGCTGTTCACAGCATATTAGTAAATATCAGGCAGAATATAAGTCATTTGTCGTAAAGGAGCCCATAATTTAAGACACCTAAGGAATTCCAGGGCTTTGCAAGGCTGTACATGAAGTAACACGCAACTTATGCTGTCATTATGGCTTATTTGAGAGGTTTAGATAAAGGGGAAAAAATGCCAAAAGCAAACTAACACTTCAGAGGCACAGTTTAGAAATGACATGCTTTTTGATGGAGGAGGAGGGGGTTTAATTTCTCCCTTGCTGATTTTTTTTTTTTCAAATCTGAGTAATTATGACATTCCATTGCTTGCACAGCTTAATACCTCAATGTATTGCCCAGTCTGTGCTGCTCAAATACATTGTCAGGACACAAACTTTTCTTTCCTAGGGCACAGACCAAGCGATTTGATCCTCTGCTGTCAAATTATCCCGTTTGTGTCTGGAGCAGGACCCAGTGGGGAATACGCAGGAATCCTGCAGATCAGCCAGGAAGCATTCCAGCCCAGGAGAGACTTCCCCAATTCCCTTCTTAGGCGCCAGTGCCAACATAATGTTCTTGGCTTCAAGAAGTGTGAGTTTCTGATTCATTTTTATTTTTAAATGAGCCATTGCATGGTGGAAACCCCAAGTCTTTCCACTCCATGGACTGCCATTATAATTAGTGACAAGTGGCAAGGGAACACTGAGTATCACAAAAGAAGGGCAATCTTTATTGGAGGTCAAAATACTATCTCAGATCCAAGAAGATAGTGCTGTTTTGTGGGGGTAACCAGTTGAAGAAGATGTAGGGAGGTCCTTCTGTCCAGGATGCACAGGGTGAAAAGCATCATCTCTAGATCCATGATGCCACTGTTGCTCACAGAAGAGGAAAGGCTCCTGTTTGGATAACAGGGGCTTTTGGTGGGAGAAGGGAAAATAGGAAGACAGATGTGGAAAGCAAATACAAAGAAAAAGAGGCATGCAGAGGGGAAAAGTGAAGGGCAGGGGAAGAGAGAGAAAAAAAAAAATTGGGGTACTCCCAATGACAGAGCAATAGACTGTCTACTTCCCTTGGCCCCAGTGATCTCTGAGACTTGCAAACACAGCAAGACTAGATGAAGCAAGGGGAAGAAACACTCAGGCTCCTATAGCCATGGAGATACAACAGACTGGGCCTTTGCAAGCAGGGCATCCCTAGGACAGAAACTGCCGTGCAGCAAGGACTGGCTCCTCTGCACCTTGCAGGCATGTCCCCATGTAAGATGGCCTTGTGTCTGGTTTTGGCCCCTTGCAGCATGGCTGCAAAGCCATGGCTTTGCTTGCACATCTGGCTGTAGGCTACCGATTAATGGTCCTACCCAAAAGTGAGCTGGTGAGCAGCCCTAACTGAAGGAACCAACCTAAAGCTGTAACATAGATTGGGAAGCTTAATGAGGTATGTCACTCTTAAGATATTAACTCAGCAGAATAATGGGAAACTCTTCAGAAATTTCCTTTTCTTTACACCAGAATGAGCCTACTCTGCTTGTGGTAAAGCAGACCATGCTAGGCAAAGCCAGGACTGGGTAATCAGGGCTTGGGCTACCATAAATCTCCCAAGGAAATTTATATCCACCAAAATAAAGAAGCCAGGCAGGGAGTCACTCACCATGTCTTGGTTTGGACTATTTTTATTATTATTATTATTTCCCTTCATCTCACCTCAAGAAAAAAAGCAGCACACGCCAATTCAGCAGCTTCATGAGTGCAGTGCATCATCCTACAGCCAGGGAGCACAAATCTGGGCACATCCCTCCCATCAGCTGCGCTGGACCCACAGTCTGGGCTTCGAGGTGCAAATCTTGGTCAATGCAAAACCATGCTCTTTCACAAAGGGACATTTAAGTTTGTAGAGGGCATCTCTCACTTGCATTTTACACTATAAAGATGGCAACTCTGCAGGCATATCAGCATTTAAAACACTCTTGAGTTACCCTGTACATAATGTCTTATATGTTTGTGCCACTGGCAGGGCTGGCAGAAACCTGATATCACTCCTGACTATGTGGCAACCCTGAGTTTAATGATCAAAACTGAAACAAAAAGCTTAGATAACATTAAAGTCACGTTTCAGCTCAATCTCTGTAACTTTGAACCACTAGGTCAAGGCTGAAAGTTTTCCGGGAAATTTTTCAGAAGGACAGCCGTGTAGCTCACTTCAAAGCACACAGACTTCAAAAATCTCATCTTTTCCAGGGGATCATTTAAAAACTGCCCAGGGTTGCTGCAGAGCAGAATTCAGGTACGAGAATGAAATAAACCATTAACCGCCTGACCTGCTACAACGGGGTCCTGTTCTGCTGAAGGGAGGGAGCCAGAATTCACTCCCCAGAACCTTTTGGGCCCATCACCATTTTCGATTCTCATGAATTGCCTCGCAGTAACATGGAGGGCTCTGACACCATAGAAAGATACAAAGGGTGGGATTCCTCTCACCTAATTTTAGCTGTCTAAAGATTAGCTATCTAGTTTAAACTAGTTGTCTAGACTCCCTTTATAGTCAATGGAGAGAGGCACCTTTGTGGTAAAATTTGTCAAGGGTCCCAGCTGATGAATTTAATGTGTGTGTTTAGGCCTGAATTCAGCCAAGTACTTAAGCAAATGCTTATCTTTAAGCACATGAATAATCTGATCTCCGTTAAGTGGAGCACTTCAGCATGTTCTGAGTTTAAAGATCACCCTGGGCCTAAGTGCTCTGCTGAATCACTGAGTGCGGAGTCAGGCTTGACATGATGAAGCATGGCAGAGCAGAAACCAAATACGCAGCATTAAGCTCAGAAGAAAGAGGGATTCAGGGAAGGGAGGGAAGACGATGTGCAGGGGACAGCTGAAACTCCCAGGTGAATAAAAGAGACTGGCAGGATTATGAACAACCCTGCTTGGGTATCTCTGACATCTGTAAAATTCCCAGCAGTCGCGAGGAGGTGCTCTGCCCTCCATGTTGCTGCCGCAGAAGAACACGGTGACAGTGCAACGGAAAGGCGACAAATCCAAACCCAGTAAAAGAAAACATAGCTTAAATCCAGGTGCAATGAATTTATGGACATCACCACTGCACGAAGTCACAGAGGGCTTAACAGTATCAAAACCAAGGCGAATATTTCTGAAGATATCCAGAGAGTGTCAAAAATAACATCGAGAGGGGAAATTATGGTCTGATTACTCAGCATCCTTCTTTAGGGCTTGAGCCAGTTTCTAATGGCTAGAAATCAAGATGCAACCCAGAAGGACGTGGCAAGGGAGGGCAGGTAACCTCGTGGGAGCCTACGCCCAGATCCCTCCCATCACTCTGAAGCTTTCGGTACCAACCACTGTCGGGTTCACACTGAACTGGTGTGTGGATCCATCCCTGTGGCTATTCTTTTGAACCTTGGTATGTAAAAAACCCTGTAACAATTTCAGCACTTAAATAACCCCCCTGAATTTAAATTTAAAACTCAAGCTTCTCCTGCAATTAATGGGTGCTGCTTGGAGCACAGCACTGCATTAGAAGCTGGCTTGATAGTGTGAAATCCAGTGAGACAACATTCGTGTCTATAAAATACCCTGAATGAGACCCCCACCTTTCTAAATATCCTGTTCCTTCAAAGTGTCTTCATGCTGATAAAAGCAAAATCTTATTTCCTGAAATCTGGGACAAAAATAACAGCTCAGGGAGGGTCTGAATGTGGAGGCACATCTCAGGTGTGCATGCACCTGTAACTGGAACCAAACCTGTCCTCGGGTCTGTTAAGATGAGGTGTCTTTCCTAGCAGTTATTTTTCTAATTTTGGCATCATTCTGCCTGCAGATTTCTGACAGATAGATGTCATGCAGGTCCCATGGAAGAGGCTGGAGGAAGGGAGGGCAGCAGATACCAAGCTCAGTGTAAGGAGAAAAATATTGGAGAAGAGGCAAGTGAGACAAGCAGGAGACCCAAAGTAAATGCAGAAATTCAAATCCCACCGCAAAAATCACTTTCAATTGCACTACACAGCATTAGGACCTTTGTGGAAGAACGGGTGTTTTACCAGTTTGGGTTTGTGACCTTGTTTTATAACCATGCTCTTACAGAGCACTGCTCTGAGGGACATCTCTCTCTCTTCCAGGAAAGCCAAGTGATGCAAACATCTGGCAGGGCACTGTGCCTACAGCCCAGATCACAAAAGGTCCAACAGAAGGACAAAATATTACTGCTGCACTTCCAGTCAGGCATCTCAGATGCTGGTGGTTAGGACAGCACAAAGGCTGGAGAAATCTGAACTCTGAGGAATAAATTCCCCTATTTTCTTACAGAAAATCTTTGAATGACAGGGTAATTTGCCCATGAGGCTCCCAATGGAAAACAAGCCTGAAAAACATCAGCATCTGGAGATTTTAGCTGTCTTGGTCTAAGAGACCGAGCAGACAAGGAAACCAAGATGATTTACTTTTTGTGGGGGGAAAAAAAAAAGGACACTCAAACAGAAAGTCAGAGGAATCTTTGCAGAGTCTGATACAGAACCACCCTCACAATCTCTTTCTTTCTCTGTTTATACTATATTCCTTTTCTTTTCTTGTGTGTGTGATAGTTACAGGAAGCTGATTGGAGATGTTTTATAGTGTGTGTCAGGAAATATTAATATCACCTTTTAATTACCATACAACACCCTGAGAGCTTTTACAGGATGTGGTGAGGGGGAGAGCTTTATAGATAAAATGAGTAATCGAGCACCTTTTCGTACCTAAGGCCTTTGGAGTGCTGAGCGGAAAATTAAATTTCAAAAAAAACCAATCAATATTTCTAACACAAATATATTGCTTCTAACTCTTTTGAATTGTCCCTCATCTCTTGGTATTTTGTTTTTCGTAAATGGTCTCCCTGGAGACAAGTGATTGCATGAGGATCAGAGCTTTTCCTTAAAATGGAAGAAACTGTAAGTTTTTAACTCATGGTGCCTATGAAGAAAAACCTGAACAATGTTTCTAACAACCCAGAAGCTGAACAAAAGGAGTCCCATATTTCACACCCTCCATTTGTCCCCATTTTCTAGGCTCATCTCATTATATCTGGAGACCTGCCAGACGAGATAAGGCTATTCCTTGTAAATTATCACAATACAAAGTAAAATAAATGGGGGGAATAATCAGTTTAGGCATCAGACTGGCAGAGTTTGGATAAGTACTCCTGGGTTTTGTTGAGCACCCAAGCAGAAACCAGGGTGCTGGAGCTGCACCAGGCAGCCACACACACCAGGACACCGGTCAGCCCATGGGCATCGATTTCAAAGGACTTTGGGCCAGGTTCAGCTAGCAAACTCCTGGGGTTTGACTGCTCCTTTAAACTTTATTCCTTCTGCAGAAGATATTGCCATTGACTGATTAAAATCTTGGATCACTGGCCCAGGCTTATTCCACTCCTGCATTGCAATAACTATGATAATTACCGCCTCAGTTCCCCACAAAGAAAAGTGTGTTTGTCCCTTTGTGGAGGAAAAAATAATGTATTGTCCCCACTGATCTGCAATCCTCATGGATTTCTAATAATCAACAGGTTTCCTCTGGTTCAGCAGCATGTTGTAAAGTAAGGTTTATAATGTTGAAACAGCAATTGCTGGCAGCTTTCTTCCTTGTTTCTTGCATACGTGAAGGGCAGAGACCAATTTCACATTTTACTGTTACCTTCAGGAAAAATTCGCATTTAACTTGTCAGAAGGAGCTATCTCTCACGCCAAGCAGTGTCATAATGTTGAACACTCCGCAGTAGTATGTTTCTGTTAATTTTTTTTCTAGCAGCGGGGTAGCTCCCAGAATAAAAGAGCCACAACTCAATTCCTTGCAATCATTGACAGACAGTTCTCGAAATGCATGTGCTTAACAATAAGGCAGGCACAGAAGTAAAACCCAGGGCCAAGTTTAATGGTCTATCAGTCTGTATCTGTATCAGTCTGTAACCAATGGACACTTGAGAAATCTGTACGCTGCCTGTGAAATGAATGAAAATGGCTTTTTAATTATGCATCAGCTGTGTAAGCTGTTTGCAGCCAAGCCACTTAGAAGCTGTGCATTGGAAAGATCAAGACAAGAGTTTTCATCCTGGGAGCTCCTGAGTTTGGTTGCAACTGGCTTGCCACTTAGGCAAAGACAAAGCCTTTTCTGGTGGTTACAGCTGAGGGCTTTGCATACTGCTGCCACTGTCGCCTTCGCATATATGAGCTTTTTGTTCCTTCCCTCACCTTCTACTGTCCCCCTCCACCGTGGTTGTGAGGCATGGTCTCTCAAGGTGAGCCCCCACAGCTACGCTAGCTCCACAGGTCACAGTGACATGGCCATGTTGCCTTTGAGGAAGGTTGGTTGGACATTCCCAGCATGGTCTCCAACAACAACAACTGCTAAAGTCAGGGCAATTCCCCAAACCTATACCCCACATCACGTTGCCCACAATTCAGTGCCCCAGCTGGCTATTTTAAATATATGTATATCTGCAAGATCTTTTGCCACTGCAATTAGCAATGTGTGAGCAGCCTGGGTGGGATCCATCTTATGCAACTTCAGCTGCCTAACACGGAGGTGTCTACCCATCTGGGCTTTCCCTGTTATCAATGGAGAGAGGTAAGAACAGCCAGAGGGTGATTCATCACACATCAGTTACAGCTTGGATAGGGCAAGTTGGCTTCTGGAGGCAAGTATTTATCTCCACGGGTTATAATGGGAGTCTAGACACCCATCTGCAGCCAGACAGCCAATTCTGAGACAGTGAAGTGAGAGGAAACCCACCCCATGTACCTGTCTACAGTGGCAGGCACTGATCTCAGCTAGGGGCCTTCACTGTTACTGGAATGCAATTAGTAAGATTCATAAATGTTGACAGGCCCAGTTGTGTGTGGGATATGAATTTTTTTTGGCTCCCTGACTTCCCAGAATTGCACCCCCTTGCATCACTTCCACTGCTGACTCTATAGCACTTAAACCAAATAGAACTAAGGGCAAGAAACATTTCAATTGGTAGATAGGGTGTTTCTGGATGTTGCCTGACCATGTCATAAGGTTGGGCTTGCTAAAATACGGAATTTGATAACATTGAGGATGGGTTAGTGGGTAAAGAGTTTCTTCTGTCATTTTCAACGATTTCCCTTTGGACAATCCTTAACATTAAACAGTGCTGAAAGTATGATTTCATTTGTCATCAATAGGAAGATCAGGAATCTCTGATAGTCCACATCCTGGGGCCGTTACTCAGGAAAAAGCTTTCTTTGACCTGACCAAATTCTGAGTTAAGGGCCTCAAGACTTGGTCCTTATGAATAAACTGAAATGGAAACAACTGTGGTTGAACTAATGAGATAAAGATCACCCTCTCAGAGGGCTTTTAATCAAGAAGATTGTCTTTGTTTCTGTACAAGGGGGGCTTCTTTATAGAAGGCCATTGTCTGTTTGAATCTGGAAGGGATTCTGTAGGTTTCTGAAGGATTTTCTCATGAAATAAATCCCAAACCTCTGATAACAGACTACACTGAAGTTTAATCACTTTTCATCCCAAATGCTCACTAAGCCTCTATCTTAGGGAAAAAGAAAAAGAAAAAAAAAAAAAAGAGAGGAACAAAACAACAGGGATAACTACTGCTTATTCTAAATCAAATGACACCTTGTGTAGACTTTGTCTCTTTGGTTGTTTGAAAAATTTGCCAAAAGTTTAAGGTTTTGAGACGTGCTCAGATTTGGCTCAAATCCACACCACTGAAGGAAGGGTAAAACTCCAACTGACTTTAAGAGGAACAGGATTAGGCCAAAAACGAGCACTTCTGAAAATCCCACACCATTAGTTCTATCAGTAATGTCTGAAGGGAATGTGGCAGACGCTCACAATTCAGATTCACTTCAGATGTAGATCCCAAACTTAACATAATGAACTTGATTAATTCCAAGAAAATATAATTAGAACATGTTTATAGGCATTAAGCCATTTTGATGAAAGAAATATTTTCCAGCCTTATGAAGAACAAGTTGTAACAGACTAGTGCAGGTTTAAAAATCTCAGTATGATTAATGAATTGGATTGTACTTCTATCCATGAGCAGAACAGTAATTTAATTCACTGATGAATAGTAAGAGGACAAAAATTAACCAAACACCTAGTACCTTCAAGTGCAAAAAAACTTAGTAGCCCTACAGCACTTGAAGCAGTTCTCCATTTAAACCATGTTCTGTAAGAAATGTGTACACATTAAAAATGGAAGACATCCCTTTAAGCTGAATTAATTACACCGATAGAACTGTATTTATAGCCTTCAAACCTCAAGGATGAAAATAGTATTTCTATATTAGAGAATGATCTGGGCTTTCCAGATGTTATTTTGCAAGTTTTAGCCTTACCTCTGATAGTCTTAAGAAACAGACAGGCTGCTTAAGGCATTCTTCATTGAAATCAGAGACAGCACAGCAGTCCATCCAACCCCACAAATGAAAAGCTCTGTAAAGTCATTCCTAGGTTTAAAGCATTGCTTTGCATCTGGCCATTCAAAGGAAGCAATGGGACTTAGGGATTTTAAAGCTGGTGACTACAAAACCCAGTGAACGTAGCTTTCTGCAGTTGGCAGCAGGGAACAAAAGGAGAGCTACACTCCAACTGGTTTCAGGAATTCAGCCCAGACTTTGACAGACTTTCAGGACTTAAAAGGGAGGAATGGGAAGGGAGAGCAGTTGAATCTGAGCCATCCAAAGGACTTTCTGACCCGGAAGGATTTCTTCAAGCTAGAATAACTATTCTGCAGTAGGCTTTGACAAATGTGCTTAAATAAACAAGATGGCCCAAAAAATTACATTTTATACCATTTCTGGAGACAAAAGGACAACCCAGCTGGAAGAAAGACTGTCTGTTAGTTTGTCATGGCTGATTCTCTTCAACCCACAAAGTCTTTGGTAATTGGGAGGGATTCACAGAAGTTCAGTACATTCCTGGTTTTTGTATAACAGCGGTAACAATGTTCATGATACGCTTGGAAACTCTCACCATTTTACATGTTCAAAGCATTGTATAAACACCACTTAATTAATAGTTGCTAAACAGAGCTTTATTCAGGTGGTTCAGATGTGCCTTTGAAGGGTACGTAAGTACTTAGACTGTATATTGTGAAACAATTTGATATATTTGTTCATTTTATTTAAGTTTTTCCATGTTTACATACATGATACAAGGTAACAAAACATGATTGTACAGGTGCTAGAAAGGAGAGGACTCAGAGGGGCCCAAGGGGATAGAGGGAGGTGTAATAGGATGAAACTGGAAAGGCAAATTAGGCAGACTGTCAGACAGTGTTTCCTACTGATTAAAAACTGGAGCACCTCTTGACTGTGCACCATGCTATATTTATGGCAGTAAATATATTAGCCAGAACGACGCATGGGAAAGCTCAAGGAAAGCAAGTGAATTTCAGACACACGTCCCAGAAATGCCATGGAAATATGGGGTCTAGTCCAAAGGCCATCAAAGTCAACGGAAAGATTCCTACTGAATGCAGAGAGCCCTGGATCCCAGGTTTCCCAAGGGAAATTGTGAAGGCGTTATTTCTGGCTCATTTTAAAGCAACAAAAAAAATCTGTAGAAGAGAAGTCTGCATTGAACAGGGATCACAACCAGCATCTGAATTCTGCTCTTGCTTAGCCCAGTGACCAAGCAGCTGGCCCATCTCAGCCTTCCTCCTTTATTTTTTATATTTTCATAAAACTGAGTTAGTGGCATTGAAGTCCAACCAGAGCTACTTACCTAGTAACAACCTGGTAACAACGGATAAAATCAGTTATTTCCAAAAATTGGTCATAAAAGCCTACTACAGCAGACAGCAGATGACCCAAGAACAATGAGTATTGCCCTTAAGTGTAGTCCTTAAATAATGACACTAAGGTCACATCTGTCACAAAAAGAACAATTCTACTGCTGCCCTTTGTTTGCCAAGGCCTTCTGCATTTGGTTCACTGAACAAGAGAAGGAAGTTTACATGGTTGTTAGAAATGACTGGAAATGTCCAGGGACTGTGGTCTTTACTCTGGATTTTAATTCTTCCCATAACAAATTTTTCAGAGCTAATCTGATCTAGGGAGGAGACATAGTTCCTCTCCAGTGTTTCCCCAGAGACTTTGACCTCTTCAGCTCCTAGATTCCACCCCTCTGACTATCGCTAAATATGAAGACTCTCCACCAAGTATAGTGGTGTATTTAGCCACACTCATTTACAAAGCTTTTCTCCACCCTACTCCCAGCTTCCAGTATTCCCCCTGATTTTTTTCCTACACTGAAATATCTTCCTGAGTTGTTTTTTTTTTTCTGTCTGTTCAGCAAACCCCCAAAATCTGCCCTCATACACTTACCAAGGGAGTTTCTGTAGGACACTCAACGTACTAAAATGTGTGGAATTTCTTGGTCCTACTAGTTAGAACATGATTTGGTCTTCATTCAAAGTGAAAGGCAAATATTTGTCTGGCAAGGTGATTCTAAGCATTTACTACGTGTTACTTATCCAGTTGAGTCTTGGCAGTTCTCCCTACCCTCATACAGACTGGCTCTCCTCTCTTTTAGTTTTTTATGCTCAGAATCACTCACGTAAAACTTCTCCAGACTTACTCTGCTGCTGAGACTAGCAACGCTAATATCCATTCTCTCAGCGAGGGGTGTAATACTGCATTCCCATTCATCTTTTCACCGTCTGAAGCACAAATGTCAGCTCTTCCTACCCACAAAAATAAACGCATTAAAGACCACAACTCACACAAGCAGGACAGTACTGGAGCCCTTATAAGTACTTTGCTGGATAGACAAGACCGAGTCCTAAAATGGGATAAAACTTTCATCTTGCTCTTCATGAGGATAGCACAGCCATTTCTCTCTGTGGGATCTGACATGAAGAAATTAGTTCTTGTGAACACTTCATCCCCTCCACCCTCATGAAGGACACTTGCTGGCGTGTTTCCAACCATGCTAGAAGATTGCTGAAGCCTCCTGGAGGCGAGCCAAGCTATGTCACATCCAGGGGGCCCACTTTGCGTTTTTGGCTTGTATGTGATTTTTGTTTTCAACTATGGTGGATAAAGTTTTCAAGTATATGATTCATCAGTGCTCTATGTCAAGCCTACAAATCTTCGCTTCTGAAAGTATTTCCTTGCTCCTAAATTATATGCCAGCCAAGGCCAGAAAAGCAGAATTGTCATTCAGAGGCTTGCATATGACTCAAGTGAAAATTACTTGGGAGGGGGTGACGTGACTTTATGATACCTATGCTGTCAACTGAGGAGGGCTTTTTTTAGTTAAATGTGGTGACAACTGCACCCTATTTATACCAGTGAACTTGGCGTATCAAAATAGTAACATCAAGAGGAATATCCTGGGCAAAAATTTCACACTGCTCAGTTTACGCTTTAAAATAAATATTTCTTTAACTTTCGATTGATCACTGGCTACAAACATTGGAGAAGTGTTTCATGGCTTTGACTCCACCCTGAAAGCAAGAGAAGGTTTGGGGCTTGGCTCATTCAGGATTATGGGACTGACCAGGCAGGCTCACGTGGATACAGGTTGCCATCCCTACGACCAAACATCCACAGTACCACTGGACAGTGCAGTCTGTCTCCAGGGCAATATGAGCAGAAAACAACCAGCAAGGGAAGAAAACCTGTAATTTTGTGGTTTACATCACTCTTAGCATAATTATTATTAAGGGGCTGCAGCGCCCCTGTCCTCCGAAATTTTGGAATGCCCTTTCTGAGCCAGAATCAGTGCAGTTTCACTGGCTGAGTGCAGGGTGGAAGGAGCATATCAGGAGGCTGGGCATCCCTTTGTACCATGGAATTTTAGAGGTGTCTTTAGGCCATGCTGAAACGAGAAGCAGCATTCCCCAGCTCTCAGCTTTCACCCTCCCTCCCTAGAGGTTTCCCAAGCAGCTGAGCACAGTCGAGCAGTGCAGGGCTTTTAGATGCATTTCATTTAATGGAGCAGGTGGAGGCCATGCAGGCTGGCGGGATGAGCACACTGTTGCCTGTGGTCCCAGAAGAGTTATCCACTGCTCAGCCCATTTATTTAGCTTCAGGCGGCGGGGAGAATTCACCTTCAGAGGGTAGGCAAGGCTGGCCTGCATTGCTGAAACAGAATTCAACTTTTAATAGTCACATTTTCTCTTTCATGCCCTGTGGTATGATTACCAGAATTCAGTCTGCTCCCAAATCCCCCTTCCCACCAGCTCCCACAATTTTGGAACAGTTGAGAGGTCACTCTGCATTTTGCTGTATAGCCCTAATTACTACTCAGCACTATAATTGATACGTTAAAGCCTATTAAAATATGGAGCTGAGCCACTGCTTTACAGTCGCTGCACTTCTAATGCCAAAAATCACTTACAGTTTGTTTCTGTGCTTCATTTCAGCTACTTTTAAATAAATGTCTCTCCCCAGGACCTGGACGATACGAAAGGGATTTAGTCTCAGAGTGTGAAACTTGCAGCCTGCAGCACCAGAAAAAGAAAGCGTTCTTACAAAGCTATTCAAATGGATTTCCCTCACTGATTGCTTCAGCCAAAAGTAAATTATAAGCCAGACATTATCAAAGAAAATCACTGTAGCACATTCCAGTTCATTTCACTGTACAGCAAGGATTTGAACGCAGAGGTGCAGGCCTTCAAATTTGCAAGGCAAACTCACACACTAGAGCAAACATTATTTATATATGTATACTTTAACTATCACTTCTGTTACTTATTATGGCAGAGGATGCCTTCAGGACATTCTTGAGGGGATGAGCTGTCTGGCACACGTATAAAAATGAAACAGCAAAATCAAATAAAATTAAACCTAGCAGAACTATTAAAAGATCTAGACACTCAGCAATCAGGCAAGGCTACTACAGGACATTTCTAAAAGCTCATGAATACAAGATAAGAGGGGAAGGGGCTGCCAAATGCCAAGGTGAAATATGTGCTCTTGTATATCATTTCAAAAGAAACACTGGGAAACAGAGGGAAAGCAAGAGACCTCAAAGGGCTGACCCACCCACAAGCAACTTGTGTCAGGGCAAAGAACAACAAGGAGAAAATACAAATGTTGAGATAAATAAAGCAGAAACTTATTAGAGAAAGGCATTCTCAAAATCTAGGAAATAGAGGGGGCTTTTCCAGGACATGCAAAATTCCACAAATACGGAAGGACTAAAGGAACTCTACCTATTTCAAGAGAATTAAATGCTCTGCAGATAAGGCCATGCTGGGAAAACTCCAAGTCAAATGGAATTCTTTCTAGGGCCTTTTAAGAAATAGTTTGGCCAAAGTTTCCAAAGGCATCTCAAAAGTCACTGGGCACTTCTACTCAGGCATGTGAACATGCATGCACAGGCTCAAAGGGTTTTTTCTGTCATTATGTTTGTTTCTTCCATCTGAGTCTTTTAAGGAGACATTATACACGTGGAAATAAATCTTAATCTGTGTGGCATTTACCCCACAACACAGGGGACCATCACCACCAGCTGTCAGATGCACCAGAGAACATGGAGATGTCTTCCCAGCCTTGGGACAAACCTGGACCGACACCCCACCAGGCATACAGCTTCAGAGGAGTTCAGCTAACTGCCTTATAACAGGGGTTTTATGCGTTTCTCTGGTGCCTCATTCAAGAGAGACAGAGGGAGAGGGGACAGAGACTCATTTCTAAAATCAGTGTGGGGCTATCAGGTAGGATACCTGAGACAGCGGGGAGCTGGACTTCCCAGCCCTGTGTTTCTCAATTCCTGTAGCCTTGCAGTTCTCCCAGGGTTCAGCACATGTGGATCCATTTCTTCTTTCAACCATGACCTGGTTTTGGCCACCAGGGAGGAGAACCCAGGATGTGCATTGAGATCAGCTTGCTTTTCAAGCTGCTGGGAAAAGCTCTACATCAGCTGTGTGTTGTACAGCGTGGGGAACTGCCCCACTCAGAGCAAGCACTGATACCAGAGAGCCACCAAGGAAAGACCGCTTGTAGTAAAAAAGAAAGCCCCATGGTGGAGGCCATGTGAGGGATGTGTGGAGTCAGCATGCCCGTGTCCCATCCTTGCCCACCCCTCGGCAGACTTCATCCTCTTTTCCTTTTCACTCCTCGGTGCTTGCAGATGCAGCATGGCCCGCAGGTCGGGATTTAACCCGGCAGGACATTCCCGGTGACAAAATGACACCCGAGCAACCTCAGCCTCTTTAGATCTTATTATATTTCAGATGTGATCCTCTACAGCTGTATTACATATCCAAACTCTGCATCTCACACTCAAGTCTCCGATAAGGAAACAGCTGCTTCTGCAACTCTTGCATTTGGCTGTAACCAGCACATTATGACAGTTTGGCTCCCACTAAATTCTCCCTACCCTTGGCACACTTGGGACGGTATCCGACTCCTCTCCCATCTCCAAACAGAAGGAGGATTTTCTTCTGGATCCATGAGAAGAAGAGATAGTCCTCTGCTGGTGCTTACGGGATAGAGCTCAGCTTTATGAAGATTAACATGAATAGTGTTTGGATACCTAACACACAGCCAGCTTACTGGGGAGGTGCCACCGTAGCTTCTGGAGTGCACTGGACTGACAGCCTGCAATATATGCCCTATACATCCCCTGTTACACGGTAGCACTGAGCCAGCCTCAGCCAAAGTCAATAAAGTGCCATGACGGTTCAGGATAAATTTTAACCCGAATAACAGTAATTGTGTCTGTCACCCTCTGGAGATGTAGAGAAAGCAAAACCCTCTGATACTGTTTAAGGACCTTTAACTGCAGGGCAGATTGGCCACAGAAAATCCTCGAGCTGAATGAAATTGTCCCAAGGAGTTGCTGAAGAGCCAGTGGGCAGGAGCTGCATGCTGTGGAGCAACAATTTGTTCCAGTTTTGAGATATGCTGAGAGACTTTTCCATGAGAACTTCCAAACCAGACAAGAACAAGTCTTTTCCTGCCATCTGAAACACGTACTACTAAGTGTAATACTGGTTTAGGGGGGAAAAAAAGAAAAAAAAAATGTTAAAAAAATTACCCTGCAGTTAATCCGTGCCCAGGAAACATTGGGGAAAACAAATTTTGTCACGTGAGCGCTGGGAGCATAGATGGGTGTTTTTAACCAACAAGATGATTGTTGTGCTAAGCTAGTGCTCTTTGTGCTCATCAGATGCGCTGTGTATTTCCAAATTAGTAATCAAATGTCAAAGGGCGAAGGAAGTGCAGGTTCCTCCACATAGCTAGGTCCCTGTTTGGGAGGTTCTGAGCAGTTTCCACATCCATTTGCTATTCAGCCATGCTGCCAAAACGGCCAATAAATGGAGCAGTCACAGTCATGCTTTTTGTGCTATTCATCCCCGGTCACTCTACATCGGACAGACGCAACCCATTCATTTCATAAGGCCACCAAACAGAAGCCGGGTGGCAAAGGCATCCGGTCCCTGCCGAGTTGGCTCAGGTCTTCCTCGCGATGAGGGTCTCCATACACCACTATTGGCCCTTGGAACTGCTCAGCCACCGAAATTTGTGTTCCTTTCTTCCGATTAGTGACACAGAACAGCATTGTCAAGGAAATGCTCGCAGTGATCTAATAGGTCATTCCTATCTTTAACTTCTATCATTCAAAATAGAAGGAAATTATTTTCCAATCATTTGAAAGTTCGCATTGTGAGCAAAATAAAGCAAAGTTCACCAACCTTTCATTTGCTTTGTGAGTTTTTCCTCTTACGGGTATTTAAAGAAATCAGATGTGACAATCCTGGACAATTAAAGTCTTTAAGAAAGGTCAAAAAACTCCCTAAAATAGAGAAAATGTAGTGTTTCCAAAAGGCTGCTAAATCCTTTCCAGTAGATTTTGAAATAATAATAATTTTTTTTTAAAAAAAAAAAAGCTCTCTGTTTCTCTGCCAAGTGTCACCAAGCAAATCCATATTAAAGCCAGAAACCTCTCTTACAGGCCAGTGCTGCACACTAGAAAGATAAGTTTCCTGATCTGAAAATTAATCTGAGTCATGTCTGCATTTTAGCATTTGTGAGGAGCACTTTTGTAATACTGCTAATTCCCTGATTAGTCTGACAGGACTTTTTTTTTTTTTCCAGATAAAGAGATTCTGTAACGCCGCAGACATTACCACATTGTCTTTGTGCTGTTGTAACTGCAGCAGGGAGGAATTGCAGGCTGGGATTTTCAAGGGCACATCAGCCATTCGGTTCCAGCTGAAACTCAACAGAATCGGGCACCTACCCCATCATCCTGTAACCATCATCCTCCAGCTCTCCAAAATGTACAGCACGGATTTCAGCCTCTCCTGGCACAGATTCCCGAGCTAACCTCACCTCTTACGTTAATAATACCAAGTTTTTCCTTCTCCAGCAGAGAGAGGGACTGGAATGAAATTCAGCTCTGGCTTGCTGAAGTCCTATTTTGAGAGCTCACATGAGACTCTCCTCCTAGAAGAACCAAGAAAGTCTTCCCAGCCTCTGGCTATTGTGCACCTCGCAGCAGGTGAAAGCGGCCTCCGCAGCTCCTTGCTCGTTTTCCCGGCAATCTTTCACAGCGCCATTTCTCTGGAGGCTGAAGGAATGGCAAGGGGTGGGAGAAGGGGGGAGAGCAGGAGGATGGCCCAGCTACAGATGCTTTGGAAAGGTCACTTCAGTGTTGGCGTCTTGAAACTTCATGGTCTTGTGTGTGAGCACTTCCACAAAGAATAAGCCAGGCCTGCTTGAAGGACTGACTGGGGAATTCCATGAACCAGTGAGATGACTTTGTTTTAATGCTAACTTCCTACAGCATCACTCCTAGATAAAATAAAATAAAAGCAGAAATGCTCAGCCCTGGGTCAGAAGCAGCTCTGTACTTAGGGCTACACTGTCACACTGTGTCCTGGCAATCCAAATGTGGCTGACACCACTGGAAAAAGATGGAAATTTAGAACAAAAGACACAGGGAGACCTATCCCCACACATGGGAAGGGTAAATCAGCACTCGGTCCAGCTGCCAGCCCAGGCTTCCAAACACTGATTATTGCTACAAATTTCTAAAAGTAAATGGTCACTAAGGACATTGAGCAACGTGGTATCCCCTTTGCAACACAGGGTCTCTGACGCAAGGGGTGTATTTCAGGCTGCAACCATTTTAAGTCTGCTCGCTGCTGTTGTTGTAAACCACTCGTGTTAGGGCAGCATGCGGGGACCAGGCGCAAAGGCAGGGACCCACCGTGCCGTTGCAATGCCTTGGAAATGGCAGCTCTTCACCCAAAGAAAGCAAGTTCCAGTATGACAAGTAAAGCAGGCAAGAGAGGGAGTTTACCATGGTCTCCCAATTAATTCCTCTGTAATGGGAAATGGATACTTATTCCTCATCTAGGCATTTTCCAAAGTTTTTTTTTTAATTACCTCTAATCCTGCTCTGGCTATTAGGTAGCAAACCAGCTGACTGCACCTACAGCCACTCAGTTAACGTCTAATGCAGCCACTGAAGCCAAAATTCATCTCTAAGTACCCTTTCATGGCTAATTCATTTATGGCAACCTGCTTAATGGCAAGCTGGTTTAGACCAAAACCTGCACAGCAGAGGTTGGCTCCTATTTAATCTGATGAGGCCAAAGGCAACGTATTTATACAGTGACTCAGCAATGATTTCATCATAAATATTTATTGACTGCATTTTTGGAAGTGACTGGTGATGTCAGCAGCCCTCGCAGCGGTTGTCATCACCAGCACCGCTGCTGGGCACAGCGCAGCATTGCTGCTCTTTGGGCTCCTGCTCCTCCACCCAGCTCTCCCAGGAGGTCTCTCTGGCGTGTGACTTGCATGCCCTGGCCTAGATATTGCAGGAGAACAATTAAATAGATTTTAGCATCTTTTTTTTTTTTTAAATGATGCTAACCTTCCTACTGTGACTGGATCATAAAAATATAGGCAAGCTATCATTTAGTAGGACACCGATGAATTCACCCTCTGCCTAAGTATTTTTAGAAATATTATTCACTCAGCAGGGAATTAGAAATGAGTAAGGTAAATGTATTGAAACATTCACAATACCTGATAGATAAATAGGCCATGCAAACCCACTCCAATTGGTTAATTACCTCTTTCCATTTTAGAAAAAGCTTATGCAATAATCCATTCTTTCCATAATCCTATAAATCTTTGGGTTTTTTCTTTATAGAACTTGCTCTTATTGGGTCAACAGGAATTTAGCCATGGATTATAAATAAAGGAAAATCAGACCTAAAACCAATTAAGTCCTAGGAAATGTAGTAATATCTTGCTTTAAAAAATGCCAGTTTTATACAAAACAAAATAAACCAGTTTATTTTCAATCAGATTATGTCAGTGCAAAAAATGCAAAGAAGAAAAAAAAGACCAAGAAAATATTTCAAAGGAAGTAGACCCCTGGGAAGATAAAAGTCCTGTATATTAGGAGAACGATAACAGGATTGGCACAAAATAGGAAATGATAAATATAGACCAGTGGTTCTCAGCCTCTTCTGTACCATGACCCCATATTTCAAGAGAGAAACATTTGGGACCTTATCCATGTAGCCATCACAAAAAGAAGGGTGGGCGCCTGCTCACTGGGGATGGAGAACCACAGATCCCACACAGAGTATACTGAAGCAGAACCCCTTGGAAATCCAGAAGTAGTTTCGAACAAAAGCTGCACAGAGTTTTGGAGGAGTTACCTAGATAATTTCTTAATCAAAAGCAATAATCTATCATCCAAGCTGCAACGATTGTTGCTAAAAAATGTTAATACCTGAAAATAGGCCCCTAAGTTATTTAGATATCTTGGGAAATGTTAATCTCTGATCTCAAGACCTATTTTTGAAAGAGGCCTGGAAATAAGGGCTGCCTTGCTGAAAAGATGATCGCAGCTGAGAACAGCCCAACTCTTTGTGCCGTGGCTCAGATTTCAAAGTCCATGAGAATCAGGCTGCTGACTACCTGTGCCACTCCACATAATGTCATCAGTCACCTAAAGCAATTAGGGCCCTACACACCAGTTACCACCAAAGCAACCTAGTCATCCAAGTTTTATCTCAGTGGCATCTCTTATTTCCTTGCCTTGGCCTCATCCTGGCCTCAATGGCAGAGGCAGCTGTTGACCTGCTCCCTCTGGGGGACCCTCTCCTTCCCTTCAGGAAAGTGGCTCTGAAAGCAGCTCAAGCTGGCTGTTCCTCTGGTGTTATTAGCCTGCTGATAGAGGAGGAGGTTGACTTAGTCACTAGCATAACTACAAATATGTTTATAGGGACTCATATCCCCTGACCAAATGTTGAACTCATTGGGAAACTTGCCTGCTGTGTTTTGTTTAAAATGTGAATCGAGCGCTCGTTGCCAACACGTATTCTTCTTTGTCCATCACATCTCGTGGTCTCCTGTCTGTGCGCAGCCTCGTGCCTATTGGCAGGGCTGTAGCGCTGATGGCTTCTTGGTTTTCCCTTTCTGCCTTTGGCTTTGATCCAGGGAAAGGAGCAGAGGTTTAGCTGGAGAGTGTCACTGACACTAACATCCTTCTCTGACCACCTCAGCAGAGGGGAAGATGACCGTGAAACCACTCGGTAACTTAGCTCAAATTTCACTTCAGTTCTTCCCTCACATACACACTCCCCTTGTTTCTTTCAGCAGACATAGAAGGGGTTCAGTTAGAAAGCTGAAGGTGCCATAGGCTGGTTAACTTCAAAGGATTTTGTGGGAGTATGTTCACCTAAAATATAAGCCAGGTTCTCCTCAGTGGTCTTACCCAACTAACTGAAGTGTCCAGTGAATGTAAAAAGCCCTTGGGAAGGCACTTGACATTCAGAAAAAGTTGATTTGCATTTTGATTTTCATGACCCAGAACTAATAACACGTTTATCGCTCAAACGCCACAGCTGTCCTCCTATCAGGGGGAAGACCATGAATTCAAACACACACCTCCTTCCCCTCGGAGCTCTGTGAGCCAGTGCCACCTTTCCCCACTGATCTGTGTTGATCTCTCCTTTGGGGGGAAGAAGGGGTTGGTTATTTTAGCCAGCCAAATCCCAAAACCCTTGTAAGCAAGAGATGTTCTGCAAAGACTGATGGTGTAGCCCTTTACTCATGCCTGGCCATGCTGCAGGAAATGAATGGGACTGTCTCCATATGAGGCTTCTCAGAAGTGTCCCCAGCTTATCAATAGAGCATGGCACATAAATGAGAACTTCAGCAAGAAAACAGAAAAGCTCATCAAAATGCCAGCAGGGCCCCCAACACCCACACGCAAGACAAAAAGGACTTTCATGCACACAATGATTTTTTTTTCTTGTATCTGACTCAGACAGCCAAGCACAGAGCAAATTTTCATGTCTGGCCAGACTTGGGTGGGCTCTGCCTCCTCCCAAAGAAGGAAATGTTTATTGAGGAACAGACCTTAATGGTGCGTCTAGGTGGTGTTTGAATGAGCACGACTTGGGGACATCTGGGAAGCAATTCAGTGAGTTATCAGGGAGTTTTGTGAGAGCCAGTGCTGCTCCTTTTCCCATAAGCTCTTTCAGGGAGATGGCTTAAAACCAGGTGTTCCTGTTAACTTGGCTCATCATTGCTCAGAGGAACATTCCTGACATTTCTGCTTCCTCCTGCAGGCTGGGGAGGTATGTGGGGAGCACCAGGGCACCCTGTCCAAGCACCCACCTGGGATGGGGCTTTCCTCCACTATTGCTTGTGAGAGTCTTCTCAGGCTGCCTGTGGTCTGCCAGGGGATGGTGAAGATCTGGGCCCTGACCTAGACTTCAAGCACCGCAGGACCTGCCAGGTGAGGGTCTTCCCCTCACCCTCTTTTATTCCTCACTCCACTGCTCCACCGTGTCTGAGCCCTATCAGTAAGAACAAGGCGATGAAGGAGGCCGCTGGAGGTTTGGGGACTGCTTGGCCAATGGTGCTACCTTCTGCTACCAGAGAGGTGATGACATCTTACACCATGTAGACACAATTCCACAATTCATCAAAAGATGTCCATCACCCTCCTGAAGCCAGTGGGGATTGCCAAAGAGAAGGCACTTCTGTCATCTAATTTTTAAGGTGCATTTCTCCCTGGGATCCATGATATGGCTGAACAGGTTTTCTAATTTATGTCTAGTCAGAATTGGGAGAGAAACCTAAGCAAATATGAATTAATTATGGTCAGCACACTTAGCTGGCCTGTGGACTGTTAATGATTTTCTGTTGTTCTGTTATATTCATTCATCCATGCTTTTGTGTTACAGTAGAGCCTCCCTATTCTGTGCTACTGCAGAGCAGCCTCTCCGGTGGATTTATATAATTCATATCAGTAAAATTTTCATGTGTGCTAATACACGAGGCAGCCAGAGAAGAAAGAAACTTTGCTTGGGGGTGGGGTGGGGGTGAGGGGGTGTTGTGAGGAAAAATACCATCAGCCTCAGACTTAGCCGTTTCACTTAATAGCTTTCCTGGAATATACCCATCTTGCCAATAGGAGATAGTAGCTTCAGTAAAGCCATCTCATTCACACAACATATGGGAGCGCGGAGTGTGGGGAAGATGAATCCTTAGAGCTACCTTTTGAAATGTAATAGGATCGCCTGGCTCGCTCAGCCGTGCTGCCTGTTACCGATTTAATAGTAGAAGAATGAAATGCATCTGTGTATCTTTTTCCACTGCAGTAAATACTTTATCTGCGACTACCAGTTTAAACACACCATACCCTGTACTCTGCTCCCCACAGGGAGTCCCTGCCACCCCTTCGCTGATCTGCCAGAGGGGCACGCACCCCAGGATCCACGCTGCTGTGGTGGCAGCAGATGGGGAGGGTGAACAGTCACAGCCTTCCAGTTCCTACCTTCCCCTCACAGAGAAACCTGGCTGGGACACAAAACTGGGCGGCCCTGCATGCACAAAAGCAGCAGCCATGGGGAGAGGAGTGGCTCTGGGCCACAGCCACTGCCTCCAGGCTTTGCTCTCCTTGCTCACAGTGACACTGGCTGTGGTGTCCCCTCTGTCCTGCTCCTTCCCATCTGTCCAGGTCCCTCACCACCTACCATCACTCTCTTCAGTTGTGGGGTTTTTTTAACCCTCTTCTGATCTCTCCCCTCCCTCTATCAGTTTTCTCCCCCTTCACGCATTCCTTTCTCTCCTTTCCACCATTATTTTTCCACCTCCTACCTCACCCATGTCATCCTCTTCCAAACTTCACCCCAAGGCATATATCCTCACTGGAGCTCTTCTGCAGGAAGGAACGACTGGGGTCAGAAAATATAGCTAAAAGTCTGCTTATGGGCATCTTTCCTCTTTCTCCTTCCTCTCCCTTTCTTCTCTGCCCACTGCAAGCCGTGGGGGCAGAGACACGATTTACCCTCATAGCTGCTGGCATGCGTTGCACACTGTTGTCCTACCGAGCTGTGAGCCTACCCGGTGCTGTAGTAAAATCAAATGGCTTAGACAAGGGATACAGTGAATATATTTGCCTTGTTTCTTGGAAACCTAAAAGCCAAAAACCTGTTTAGTAGAAAATGGTTGGACATTTTTGCACTGGGAACTGGAGGAGGGAAGAACCTTCAGCCAAAAAATATCAGTTTTCTAACAGAAAATGGAAATGTAACTAAAGCACATACTAATAAAAATCTGCAGCTAACAATCCAGTTTCCATCTTGATGGAAAAATTTCCAGCAGCCTTAGCACATTTTGTATGACTGAAAATCAGTTTATAGTATTATGTTTATTCTCAGTGAGTTATTTATGTACAGAAAAGCAAATCTTTTGTGGCTTACTCCTGGTATGAAAGATTTTTCCAAGATTAGTCACCATAGTCAGCCTTCCTGATTAAAAATATTTACTGGAAATCAGTAAAACATCAAAACATGACATGTGAGGTCCTGATGGTTCATTAGACTTCTAGTAATGAATTCTTCCAGAACGTATGATTTTCCTTGAGTAATAAAGCCTCATGTAGTTGTTTTAAATTCATCAGGTCTTGTCCCACCCACAACCCCCCAAAAATCTTGAGAAAATCTCATTTCACAGTTTCCCATAAAACCAGGTGCAAAACAGCTGCTTTGGGGATGGAGGGATTCCTGGAGCACTTCATTGGTATCAGTAGCCAGTGAAAAACCATGAAATTGGAGGGATTTTGATAGGTACGCTTGCAATCCTCCAAGAAGGTGCCATGGAGGATAGTATGGCTGAGCTAGTGTTTCCCACATTTGGAGGAAGGACATTCACGCGGTCTAGTTTTCCAAACTCTGTGAAATTTTGCAGTAATGGCTTCACTCAACGCTGTGTTTTTGTTGAAAACACCCTCGGTTTGCTCTGCAGGGCTGATATGGGTGACTGCACTGATATCCCAAAGCTCACTGAGACCATCCACTGGAGAAAGGAACTTCCCAGTCTTTCTTTAATGGCCTGCTAAGATATGGCTATTTATGTAGCATTCATGGGTTGTTGCGGCCTTCCCCATACACCTCCACCAAATCACTTCTTCATATATGTCAACTAAGACCTTAAGTAAGAGGGAGGGTTTACCTATAACTGTATCCAAAGCCAATTCAAGACAATGTCTCTCCATAATCCACCTTCTCTGGCAGTACTTTGATGGGTCACAAGGTTTCCTTCCACTGATTACCTGGCTTACTATGAGCCTTGCTTTAAAGTTGTTCTCTCCAGACAGGTTCCATAGGAACAGTAATTTAATTTAGCAGCAGTATCAAGAGCTAGGTGATGCAGTCCTAGAAACATTTGTCACCTATGCCCTGTTCTTCCTCCACCAAGCTGAGCTCTGCCGCTTCACAGGAAGATCATTTCAATGAACTTTTTTTCATCCACCTGGAGAACAGAGAGGGTGAGATCATATAATGTAATAAAGCCTGTAAAATTAACCCTAAATCATTGAGGAAGCAAAAGAAGCAGCTGCAGGTTCCAGGTTGCTAGCTGTTGGGGTTTTTTTTTATTAGGACTCCATTGAACTACTTAGTGTTCAGCATTGATTTGAAAATATGCCGTTCTTAACTGCTGGTTAGGCGTTTCATTCTCTATGTAAGGTATTTAAGGAAGACATAATGATACGTGCTTAGAAGAGTCAAAACAGTGGATCAAACATTGATGCTCGAAGAATGACAGTTCTTTTTCCCAACCCTACTTTAAATGACTATTTTAAAGAAGAACTCTGAGCAAATTACAATGGCTTTAAGACGACAGATCACCTACTGGGACAAATTCTGACTCCACTGTATTGTAAAGGATGTTTTCCAGGGCCGGAGGGGAGATGATCTTTCTGGCTGGAAGACTGATACCAGTTATATTCCTACTGTGAGGAAAGTATTCAATTTTCATCATTTGCTTAAAAAAGTACCTTTTTGTTTTAACAAATGGGAACATAAATGAAAGATATTTCTGTGTGCTCTGCTTACATGAATATTTCCCAGTGTTTTTATATCTCAGTTCTCTAAGGAATAATGTTTTCAATTTCCTTCAGTCTTGTACTGAAATGTAAAATAAGACCTCTGGGCTTAAGGACTCCATAAACGATAGTTCTTACTTGCTTTCTATTTAATTAGCATGAAACGGATCATGTAATCATTTAGGGATAAATCCTGACCTCTCTGGAGGGAGAGGAAAGAAAAGAATAAAGGAATTTTCTTCTCTTGTCAACAGCAAACAAACAAATGCAGAAAATGTATGAGGGTGAAGCGGCATTTATCATCCTATTGAAAAATCAACCTCTGATCGGAGGGACAGGCTGGCTGGTGACGGTATCTTACCAGCAGTGGTTGGAGAAGGCATTTAAAATACTGCTCCACATGCTTTGTGCCATTGCAAATCTTACTCCGAGTAAACAAGTTTTCAGCTGCTAAACAAGAGGCATTTACCTTCCACTGCTTACATTAGCAGCATATTCCAAGTTGACTTTTGGTTAAGAAAAGGCCACAGATGATAAAGTACCGTTATATAACTATGTCCATAGGCAAGAAGCAGCCTTGGCCCAGTGCTCTCCTAACTGTAATTATTTATTGACACTTCTCACAGTTTTCCATCGAGAAACCTACCTCTGGAAAAGCAAGCAGCAATATTAACACAGCCTGTAATTGGTTAGAGACGCACAGCTGAGCTTTCAAGCTCACAGGCTCTGGAGACCAGAGCACAGGGACTAAAACCAGGACATTTTCCATGAGCAATTCTCACATCCAAAGCCATGTCCCCTCCTTTTCCAAGGAGAGGACAGAATCGGTGACACAGGAGGCTTTCTTCACAGCTTGGGTTAGCCCTGGGCAGATGAGGTTGGAAAGAAGCTTTGAGATGCTGTTGTGTGTGGAAGGGCTTATTTTAAATACTACTATTACGCTGTTTATGTACCATTTGCTTTAACACCGGATAGCCAGGCATCTCCGGATACAGAACAGGTTTAGCACTGACTGCAAAAAGCAGACTGTTCCTCAAAGTCTCGGCTTTTGCAAGAGCTGCATACTGGTTTTGGTCCAGGGATTTGTTGGATGTTATGAACCTGACCTGCTGTTCTCCTGAACTCCAAATAGCCGCTTGTGCCCATGAAGTGCAGAGCAGGTACAAGGCCAGCCAGCCTGGCGTGCTAGCAGCCTGCATTTATTTTTCCCCAGAGAGGCTGCTACAGACTATAGATGCAGCAATAAACATCTGAAATGCCAGGAGAGATGGTCTGCTAAATGTGTGAGGGTAAGGACATAAATGAGTGGAACAAGCAGGTACCTGAGAAGCAAATTAGACACTTGGCTTCCTGTAGCTAATTTAAATGGGAAATGGGAGTTGTTCCAGGTATTCAGTAAACAGGCTTGCAAATTAGCTTCCCACAGTTTCCTTATGCTGCTGTACATGCATAAAGAACATGTACTGCAGTTCATTGCTTTAACTCACTTTGCTTCCAAAAACAGTGAATTTCTCCATTATTTTCAGTTACTTACAGAAATGTTTTCATACCTGGTCATGAGCAAATAGGGCAGGAGATAACCAACAGCGAGTGCTGGGCTGTTAATAACCAGGTAGCCAGATTCTTTATTTGTGAAATGTTTCTTGAGCCTGGTGTTACCAGGGGATACAAAACTGCTTTTCAGCGGCTGGTATCACCCTGTATGAGAGAGAGAGAGAGGCTCAGAGCAGCTTCCTATCTTCATCCCCTTCTTTAATTCTATATGGAGGCCAGTTCAGGCTTCAGGGGAGAAGCGCAGAGGGAAGGGGGCTGCTTGCCAGAACTGAATCAGCTCCCGTTCATGAAGAAAAGGGGTCTGGAAGGATACCCGTTATTTAATAAGGAAAAAATTGGTGTAAACCAACCAATTACTTCAGACTCCAGTTTTAGCCCTAGATTAGCTTCAATCCTTACCCCAAAATTAATCTATATGACAAGAGATCTAACTGCCTGTGCTTGCCCTCAACATACCTCTTCCCTGGCTAAAGACAGCCACGAAGATGGTGTTACTGAGCTCCTGAGAGTCTTTGGTGAGTAGATATGTCTCCCATAAGCTTTAACAAACAGTCCCTTCCCATGTGCTCCCTACCCTTACACGGGATGGGGCACAGGAGTGGAGGAGCCCTGTTTCCCTTGCTTGCAAATTGGTCAGAGACGGATACGTTTTAGCAATATAATGTCAAACTTAACCATTCTTGGCTGTTGAGGTACCAGGCAATGGGACAGCAAAGCTCAGAGCGAGACACAAGGACACCGGTACTACACATAAACCATTTTTGCTGGGAATATTCAATTTGCTACATTGTCCATTTAATTTGAATGCTAAAGGCAAAAAAGAAATCAGCATTTCCAGTTCTGCTTATTCCTTATATGGTGAAATGTTAGATAACTTGCGTTATTTATAACCTGCACATTTGGTATTTTTTTTATAACGGGGGGAGGAGGAGGACATAGTGGGCAAGAAGACTCCGAATTTTTTCCGGTCTAACTGAAGAATTAAACTCTTGTGTCACAAGAGCAGTCAACTTTATACTCATGCCTTGTAAAAGGGCAAATCTTGAGTTGGGTAATTAAAATGGATGTGGTTTATGACTTTAAAAAAGGGACTTACAGGCATACCACATACAGCATGGTAAGAGGTAATGAACACCAATCCTAAAGCTTTGAGCTATAAGGTGGACCTCAGCACTTCCCACCTCAGTAACAGTTCTAACAGTAAGACACTGGAAATAGGTTTTTGGCCTTACAGAGATGGAAGATGTCTCATAGAAGCTCCTGGCTTTCTCCCTGACATGACCGTGTTGCATTTTCAATCATGGTGAGCTGCCTGACAGGGCTGTGCCACTCCTCGTTCCCAGGCAAGGTGTTCTCCATCCCTCTTGTTGCCGCTGTTTGTGCTGTGTCATGTCATTTGGTCATTTTATTTTTCACCGGTGTCGCTGTTCCGATGCTAAATCCTGCCAAACCACACTAAAATGACTGTTTTCACACACACACACACCATGGTGCCTATGTCACGCATAGCGCTGAGCAGACCCATACCCTGGCCCCACGTTTCCCAGACATCACTCACCAGCCCCTCTTGCACACCCCGAGAGGCTTTTATTTCAGATGTGAAGGTCACACCATTACCCCGCTGCTTACCCCAGTCCCCTGATCAGCGTGTAATGACATTTCTCTGCCATATTCATGAACTGGACCTTTTTTTAAAACTGGGAAATGGGCAATTTTATTTCACCGAAATCACTTCAGGACAGATGACCTTTCCCTTAACGCGTGTGGCACAAAGCTCTTTCAGGCGTGCTGCAGGGGTATGTCGCAGAAAACTCAGAGGGCACATAAAGCTGCCCTACGTTATCTTCCCAAAATGTCAGTTATTTTCTGCCTAACGGCATTTAATGTGGGGGGAAACCTGTTTGCATGCAACGGTCTTTGTCCTAACTCTTCATTCAGGAATAGCAATGATATGCAGAAGATCACAGGTTATTTCTAAACTAATACTAAGCCTAAAGCAAAGGTAAGTAGGGTATGACATATGTGAATTTAAAAGCAGGCTTAGCTGTGGTTAAAGATTGCTTGCAGATGTTGACTACTGATTTATTTTTTTTTTTTGCCTTGTTCTGCCTCTTAGAATATTGATTTCAATGTCCTCATTGTCTCATTAGCTTTCCCTTCCCCCTGGATCCAGCAACATGCAAAAGGAATGACGGTAGATGTTACTTTTTCCTGCTCCGTGGCAGGGAGGAGTGTAGGGTTTCAGAGATTGTAAACTATTTCTTCTGCACTGAGAGATTGACTGCATGGGTAGAGCCCATTAAATATAGCTATGCTGACAGTATCACTTCGGAGAGTTCTGTGGGAAAAAATCTGTCTGCACTATGTTGGTACCTCCAGCCAGGCAGAGAGCTGTCTTGATAACTCATTCAGATAATGAATAAAATGTGGAATGAATTCCATGCAGGATCAGCGCTCTGTTGATGTGAGAACCAGTTGCAAAACGTACAACAGGATCCTCCTGTGGCTGTTGTTTTAAGCTTGGCAAATACCGTGGATTGTATATGCTGAAGTCAGGATATTATTAAAATAAACCCCCCAAAACTCCAGAGAGTTAAGATATGATGCGGCTTCCTTTGAGCTCAGGTCCCCTTATCGCTGAGATATGTTGTATGTGAATGCAATTTATATGAAGTTCTTTGAGACTGGAACGGCCTGTTATTTCTGCCATGCCCAGGAAAATCAGGAAAGGTATGTAGCAGTAATAAATCAATTATTTCTTACAAATTAGACCAAGATAGCATTGCCTAACAGCAGTCTTCCACATGGTCAGAATGAAAGGTGGACTGGACTGGAGGGGAAGGGGGGATTTCTAGATAACAAGAATAAATGGGATACAGTTCAGTGGTAGAACAGAAAAGTTCCAGAGGAATGACACCTGTGTCCGAGGAAACAGATATCTGAAAACTTAGGTTATGTTAGTGGGTTGGCGGAGCAGGTTTAAGCAAAGACATTTCCTAGACATCATCCAAGGAGGCAAATTCTTTACGGTGTTGAATTAGGAGTAACCATGGGGATAGGAAATGACGGATTTAAATAAAACCAGGGTAATTTCTAAATGTTAGGGGCAAAATACACTTTTCCCTAAGAGAAAAAAAGCAGAAGTCAAGAGAAGAGTGGAGGGGCAGGAACTAAAGCAGACAGTGGGAAACTGAGGAAACAGGAGGGCAGCCCCAAAGGTGGCTGCTCTGCTCCGCAGAAATTGGCTGCCGGCCACCTCCAACGCTGCCTGTCCCTGTGGCCAGGATGAGGATTGAGTGCTTTCACCCACTCTCCTTGGGCTAATTGCCACTCTGCAATTACGCACGTGGTGGAAACCGTCCCCTTGACACCCAGGGAAGCCTGCAATGTGACGTGTTTGTACCCACCCAGTAACCCTCCCTCAGATGACACGGGACGTCTTCCAGCTACGGCTACGAGAGGTCAGTCCAACACTTCCTCAGGCTGGGGTGTTGAAAAAAATAGTAATTACCAAAAAAAAAAATAAAAAAATGTTTTGATACTGCAAGTCTATTTAAAGCACAACTACCAGAAGCAGTAGACTTTTCAATTGAGCAAAGCCCATAAGCAAAGAAACCTGATGCTGATTAGTTGGAAATTAACATTAACTCATTAACAGATGTATTTAAACATATTAAAATATGAAATATATTAATACTAATATATTAATATTAATTATTTAAAAGTTAATTTGTTCCTAATCACGGCAGTAAACCATTAACATTACTGAAGAATACCTATGCATCCATTCCCAACAAGCAGCATAGCTTGTTGAGCACTCTTGATTGCCAGAAAAACGGGCAATTGCATGAGTCCCTCAAGGAGGCAGAGGTTCAAAACCCAGAAAAGTCCCTGACTACCCACCACAGATGGCCAAGGGGGAGTCCAAGTAGCTGAATCCAGCCTGTGAAGTAGTTTTGTATGGTTCCTGTGACAAGCCAAGCGGATAAAAAGTATTGTTGCAGGTATTTGTCAGCGCAGACTCAGAGGGGCTGGTGCAGCACCACACAGATGCTGGGCCCACCTCTGAACATCTGGCTGGGAGTAAGGGCTGCTCTGGAGTTTAGGAAAGCTGGCTGTGATAAACCAAATAATCCCTGCTAACTCTCTGCATAACAGGCCAACGCGTCTCTCCCTGCTAACTCCAAGATGGAATTAGTCACACAGATGATTTGGGATGAACCTGAAGGAACAGCTTTTCGCTCCGTGGGAAGCAAGAAACACTCAACATCGTTTTGTTCCTACACCTAAAATACTGGTGAAGAAATACATGTTTTAGCAGTGGCATTTTTTCCAGTGTCTCTCAAATCTCTGCCACTTTCCCAGCACTCCTAAGATAATTCTTCAACATAATTCTTCCCTCTGTCACTGGGTTTGCTCAGGTCTAATTGCACTTTTGGCAGCTGCTGAGGGCACGCCCTGCAAAACCTATGTAGCCCATGGGAGACGCACTCCAAAGGAACAGGGCAAGGACAGACAAAAGTTTTATGCCACTTCTACCTTACAGAGATTCTGGCCTGAACTTGGTCCTGGTACAACATGGAATAGCCCTAGGTTCTGCTATAATTTAATTACAGCCTCCCCTCAGCTGCCTCCAGGATGATCTGAAGATCAAAATCAGCTGAGGGCTCTCACCAGGTGCTCAGGTCTCACGCTGCACTTTGCACATGCTCTGCATTGGTCCCACTGTCCTCATCAAAATGGCTATTTTTCTCTTTTCAAAGAGAGAAAACATTCACATCTGCTATACTTGGATGCTGGACATCTGAAAAAAGAATCACCTATGAAAATAGCCTGAATGAACTTGCTGAATGGCAAGCCCCTGCCAGCTAGACTGGATGATTTTTCTTGCAGAGATGTTTTTTCTATTTTCTCCTCTGAAAGCAATAGAAAAGGTCAGGGGAAAAAGCTGGTTTCTTTTCTCATGCACGCACCCATCATCAACAGCTTTGTTAAGTCTGAGGAACAGACTCTCCCTTCCCAGTAATGATGCAAGAACTACCCAAATCCTACATCAAATACCCAAAGCTGGTGGGCAGGAAAATGATTTCTGGGTTGTTTTTCTTTTTCTTAAAATTTGTAAATTCAACAAAGGTATTTCAGCTGCTATTGCAAGCTAATAAATATGGAACCTCCCTACCTCAGAGTCCAGACATTTCAGGGACAGAAGTATTTAACACAGACATAGTGAAGCAGAAACATGAATCTCTTTGAGAACAAGGCAAGGGAAAACCAGAGAGCAAGGCAAGAGGACAAGGGATTGGTCTGAGGTCCCCTTTGTAAGTGAAGAGGGTGGGTGGTGCAAGATAAAATCAGGAATTTGACTTCTCAGGACAGATGGATTTGGAAAAGAAAAAAAAAAATCTACAGGCCAAACTAAAAATTGTTATCATGGTGAAGTTATGGGCTGTTTCAGGCTGCCAAAACAAATAGCTTGCATCCCAAAGCAGTAAAGGTTACGTGCATGGAAAATGGAGCTATCCCTGAGGACTAACTAGTATACTGCAATTATTATTACAATTTTTTCAGAGCTCTTTGGAAAACCAGGGCACACTGAGCTACCTAGTCTGACTGCATCTACAGAAGTCTGAAGAAGAGATGTTCCAGACTAGAAATGTTTTCCTATTCCTAGCTTGGCTAAAATCAGCTCCTGCTGTTTGACAAGTGAAGGCAGGGTTACTTCAGCAATTAACAAAAACTGTTTGAGGTTACTGATATAACAGAAATGCTTTGAATTTCAATAAATTTGAAATTATTTCCTAATACGGCTCATGCCGCTCCTGCAGGAGATATAGCCAAATAAAATGCAATCACTTCTGGAATTTCAGTATGGGTACTGCAGGGGAAAAAAAAAAGCCACACTTCTGACAAGGTTGTATCAATCTCTACTTATCTGCTGTTTTAGTCAGAGTGCCAAGGTATTTGAAAGGCAGAGTCTCCAGCCTTGCACTTACACTTCACACAGCCTTTCTGCAGAGTTTACTGCGGATTAGTTATATCATTATGTAATTACTATAGATTTATTTTAGTTATTATATAAGAATATTGCTTCTTTTTGGAGCAACCTGCACAGTTGTGTAAATACCCACACACACACATCCTATTTTTCCCCTTGGAGAAGTGTAGCCTAATGGTTAGAGGAAAGGACGGGACACAAGGATCTCCTGGGCTTCTTTCCCAGCTGTGCAAACTATTTAGGGACGGCTTCTCTTCCACCGAAATCAATGAAACTCTGTACTGAACTTTCCTGGGAACATGATAAAATCCTTAATCTCCCTCTGCCTTCCTACCCTATCCTGCAAGATATCAAGCGCACTAGCTCAGCCCATCCAGCAAAGCCCTTAAGCACGTGCATGTGAAGTGCAGCGCTGCTGTAGCCAAAGCCCGCGCTTGCGGTGAGCGTGTTTCGAAGCGCGCTGCTCTTCCTAGAGCCAGGAATGAGTGGGGGGCGAATATATTCATCTACCTCTGGAGGATGTTTCAAACATTAAGTAACAGGGTTCTTGGAGACTGGGCACAGGATGCAAGAGAGTGAGATTATCATTCCTATCCCTGTTCTTAATACGTATTAATGGAAATAGATGATAGAGTATCTCTATCTATACATACACAGCATCTCTCCCATCCTGTCAAGGCAGAGCATTATCTGGTAAAGAAGCAGTGGTTTCAGGTTTGAGGAGGGGGAATAAGAAAAAGAAAAAGCTGTTTATAACACATTAAACAGATACTGTTTGGGGGTTTACACTATCATTCTCCCAGGGGAAGCCAGAACTTACCTACAGGGTGTGTTGAGTTAGTTCCTCATTCCTCACTCCTTCTTTCTTTTTTTTTTTTTTTAAACTTCTTTTGAAATCCCTGAGTTAGGAGCATGCCTTGCCCCGGGGAACATATTGCTGAGCTGTTACTCACACTATAAAAGGGTGCCACTTCTCACTCCTCCCTTTCTGTGAGGCCCCGTTTGGAGGTAAGGAAAGGGCTGACGGGCCAAGCCACCAGACCCTGGGGCTCATCAACCCTGGGGCACGAAGGGGTATGCTTGGAGGGGGCTCAGCCTTGGTGCCAGCCTCTGGGGGGCTTATTCAGGCTGGGAGTGCTCCAGCCTGGGACCATGGTGGGCTTCAAAAGTGTAGTCTGGAGGTTTGGTGTATCTCCTAAAGTTATTCTAGCCTGGAACCTGGTATTGGCTTAAGAAAGAGCTTTCTTTGGGGGCAATAGTCTCCTATGAAAGACTGTCGTTTCTCTCTCCTGAATCACAGAACCATAGAACCATTTAGTTGGAAAAGACCTTTAAGATCATTGAGCCCAACCATACCTGTCCACTACTAAACCATGTCCCTAAGGACCTCATCTACCCGTCTTTTAAATACCTCCAGGGATGGGGACTTGACCACTTCCCTGGGCAGCCCATTCCAGTGCCCAATAACCTTTTTAGTGAAGAAATTTTTCCTAATATCCAATCTAAACCTCCCCTGGCACAACTTGAGGCCATTTTCTCTCATCCTATCACTTGTTACTTGGGAGAAGAGACTGAGCTCCACTGCTCCCCCCCCTCCTGTCAGGCAGTTGTAGGGAGTGATAAGGTCTCCCTTCAGCCTCCTCTTCTCCAGGCTGAACACTCCCAGGTCCCCCAGCTGCTCCCCACCAGCCTTGGGCTCCAGACCCCTCACCAGCTTCATTGCCCTTCTCTGGACACGCTCCAGCCCCTCCAGGTCCTTCTTGGAGGGAGGGGCCCAAAACTGAACCCAGCATTCAAGGTGTGGCCTCACCAGTGCCGGGTACAGGGGCACGATCACTTCCCTGCTCCTGCTGGCCACACTATTCCTGATACAAGCCAGGATGCCATTGGCCTTTTTGGCCACCTGGGCACACTGCTGGCTCACATTCAGCTGGCTGTCAACCAACACCCCCCAGGTCCTTTTCCACCAAGCAGCTCTCCAGCCACTCTTCCCCATGCCTGTAGCGTTGCATGGGGTTGTTGTGACCCCAGTGCAGGACCCAGCACTTGGCCTTGTTGAACTTCACACAACTGGCCTCGGGCCCATTGATCCAGCCTGTCCAGGTCCCTCTGCAGAGCCTTCAATGACTGGCTTTAGAAAGGTTGGGGATTAGGAGGGGGGAAAAAAGGGGGTGTCTTCTGAAATTTAAAGCTAAAATCCCTCACTCTCTGTTTCAGTGGACTCTGCCCCTCTTCTGTTTGCTTTTCCCTCAGTGTGTGCCAGAGGCTGGCACAAAGCTGAGACTGACTCAGGGTCACATTTGATGCCCAGGTGTCGGCAACCTCAGGCACTTTCCCCTTTCCCTTCAGCGTAGCACGCGGGCGAGGCACATCACAGGCCTCAAGGCTGAAAGGAAAAAAAGAAGTTCTTTACAGTTTACAAACTTCATCGAGTTCATACATCCCCATGAACCTGCAGCCTTCCAGCTCCCCAACACACCACAACCAAAGCTCTGTGAATGAGGAGAAAATCATCAATGTAGTTAGCAACCTACCATGAAATTCACTGATTAAATTACTGGATAAATATTTGAGTGGATCTAGCTGACAGGTATGTCATGCATGCAGTCTTAAAATAGGAAGGTAATGGGAAATGAGGGAGAAATGAGCCAAGGAACAGGAACAGGAATGTGATTTCTGGTAATACAGCTCATGTTCGTCAGTGCCTTTTGAGCAATAGAGAGGATGTGTGTGGTGAAACTGAGAGCAAGGCACCGTCATTAAAATAAACTGAGAGAAATTGCAGCTCTGAAGAAACAGAGCATTAAGCAGCCGTTCTCCGGGAATAAAGCTGGTGAATGAATTTATGGGGATTTACGTCAGCTGAACCTGGCGGGTAGTTTTTAACGTGCTTGCAAGAAGCAGACATAGCTATTTCCAGTAAAATCTTGGGAAGCTGTGGCGGGTGTGGGCTCGCTGGAGAGGCATGATGCTCACACCAGCCTCTGACGGTGCTGGGCTTGTGGCTCCATGTTGGCTCCACCACCTGCCATCTCCACGAGGCGTTGCTCCTTCTGTAGCTCAAGGATCCTGTGTTTAATTTAAAAGATGAAAGGAAGAGGTCACCCTCTTGTACAAATGCATCAGGCCAGCGCATGGCAGCCAGCAAGACTCCGCTCACGAGCTGTCGAAACAGGCACACGCACGACTGCAGGCAGCAACAGCGAGGTGGGATTCGCATCACCACATCCATCAGGTCAAGCCCGTGAAGGTCTCTAAGGACAGGCCGATCATATCCATGTCATTCAGAGTAAACAGTCTGGAAAGTAATTGCTTTAAAACACATCTAATTCATTTCTGACCGATTTTGCAAATGTTTCCCCTTTCCTCAATGCGGCATTGACTGGCCCTGCAAGCCATTTGGCATTGGCCTGTGTGGTGTGTGCAGTCGCTTTGCTCCTTGATGTTACCTCATCAAAGAGCAGCTGAAAATGGTATTTCCAGCCAGACGTTTTTCAAGAGTGGCCGGTGAACTCGCTCTGCCCTGTGCCCTCCAACTCGCCATTAGATAGGTTTCCTGTATGTCAATTCAGCTACACATCAATGACAAATTTAAAATTGCAACATGCTGACCAAAAAAAAAAAATGCTAAAATCATGATGGGCTATTTTTGGTTTCAAAAGAAATTCCTCTCACTAGGTCTTTTCAAGCCCTCACCTCCACGTACAGCTGCAGCGGGTAAGGAAAACAGGATGCAGGGTTGTAGTGTTGGAGGAATCGAGCGTAAATCAAAGGAGACAAGCTGGTCCCTGTGTGTTGCCTGGGTTAGACCTCAACCATAGAGCAAGGTGAGCAGTTGTTGCTTGCTGGGGACTCTCCCAGTAACAGCATTGCCCAGCTGCCAGAGCGTTTATACTGGGCCGTAGCTGCATCCCACTTTTTCCTCCCACTGTGTCACCTCCTTCCCTTGTGCTGACAAGTGATTTAGACAGCCTGCCCTGCTGGCCCTGCATTTGAAATGTAAATCAAACACATGGGACATAAAGCTGGGTTTCAAAGTTGACTATTAACCAGGGCGGAAGGGGTGGCGTAGCAAAAACAAACAGTTCCAAGTTCAAGTCTGAAACCATAAGAGCAGGCTGAAAAACCTTCTTCCTCTTCCATCACCAGCCAACGCGAGGGTGAGCGCTTTCTCTAGGGCAGAACATGTGGTTCCCTGATTTCCTAACCCAGGCCCTCAGACTTCAAATCAAGCCTGACGACTGACTTCAAAGGGAGGAGGATGCTGGGGTGCTAAGGCTGGCCTTACACATGTGTGTGCAGTGACTTCAGTCAAGGGTTTCTTGCAGTTCTTGATGTCCTGAAAGCTTCTGTGGTGTGCTTGGGCCAATATGTAACACCCCAGAATGCTAAATTAACCGGTCTCTGGTATGGAAAAGCTGTGTTTAAAAATAGTGTTTACTCAGCTTCCCCCAGGAGAGTTAATGACCTACCTCACCTCATGAGATGTGGGAGTCTCCTAAACCTAGAGGCCCCCTCTGCTGTCCTAATGCTTTCAAAATCAGTAGAAGTTTTGCTCCCAAAAATATTGGAGGCCCAAAGCAAATCAGTACGAACATGGCTTTTATCAAGTAGGAATGCACCTCTACCATTACAGAATGTAGCTTAATATTTCTTTACCTGTCACCCCAAATAATTCTGGGGGAAAAAAACATTGGCAAATCCTATTTTCTTTGAAATAATTGCCTCAGATAATTTATCTTTGATATTCTATAGTGACACTCTCACTGTTAAGGTCTAACTTGGCAATCAGAGACATGAGCAACTGATAATGTAGAGAGGTTTGAGCCAGTGCTGCTAAGCCCACCCGTTCAGGAGTGAAGTAGTTTCCTAGGCTTGCCCAGGTGAGCAGCAAGTCCTGCCTGAATATGAAGCAAGATTTCATTGCTCTGAAGGACAACCCAACAGGAAAGAAAACCCTCATCTTTTTCTGAACTCCTTAAAAGTGGTATTTTTAATGCACATTTTCTGCCAGTGAGAAAGAGCAGCTGTGAGAAGTGCTGTCCTCCAGGGAGCAGCAATGGTCCCAGAGGTCTGGGCTCCAAGCTAGCAGAGCAGGGGACGGCTCGAGCCTTCCAACACCTTACTCTGATAAATGGGGCCCAGCCCCTGGTAGACAGGGTGGTGTCCCGGGACAGCAAGGAGCACCTCTGGCTGTCAACTGGGACAACCGTGGTTGCATCATGGACACATCATTGCATCTTTTTGCACCTCAGCTTCCCCACTGAAAATTGATTTTGGGGGAGGGAAGCAATGCTGTAGCACTACTGAGCAATGTTTCCCCGTAGGCTCAGCTCTGTATTTCTGTCCGCAGTGCTGTCAGCAACGGGAAGGACTCCGCTGGCATACGTGTATGCACAGGTGGCTTTTCCATCTTGGATCAGCTCCACCCCGGTGCTCTCGGAAGGCAGAAAGCACTCAGTGCAATTTCACATGAGCGGCTAACCAAGATATCTGCTAATAACATTCCTTTGTTGATAGCCTGGACCGTTTTCAAACAGGCTTTGTCATCTCCTCCAATATGGGAAAGCATTGTCCGAAACCATATAGGATTATAATTAGGTCGTAGTCTTCCTGTAAATAATGCGTCGTTCTAGAGAAGTAAACTGCTCTGCTCCTCATTAGGCTGCATCGCAGAGCGAGTGGAAGCCAATTTACTGGAGTAGCAGTGAGGATATCATTGCATGATCTTCATTTCCACTAAACAACTGGATCTAACTCTCTTTTACTTTTAGACTAACCATGCTGAGCTTTAAAATTGCCTTGATTATAATGTAGCAAATGATTTGTCATGGCAGATCGTTCTGCACATGAAAGTTGCTTCTAGCTGATTAGGAAAAAAAAATCCACCATTTTATTGCTTAGGAAATTGCAATCCTCAATCTGCAGCTTGAAAAGCATGTTGCCATGGAAATGATGCTTATGCTGTCGTAAATAAAAGTATTCCAGGGTCACCAGGGTCTGCAGCATAAACAGGGGCACAAATACTGCCTGGAAAAGTGCCAGAGTGCTTTAAACATATAGGAAGATGATTTTAATGGTGTTTCACTTTCAGCGTTATTGTCAGAAGGACTGGTGAAGGTTAACGTGTAGCTGTACCCTTTGCACGAAAACAAAGCAGAAAAAGTCTTCACTATTGGTGTTAATAACAGTAGAGAAAACAGTGTCATAGCCATCCTGACCAGTATTCCTCTGCTCGATCCGGTCAGTGTTCCTCTCCCGTTGTATTTCTCATGCATTCAGTAGTGAAATCTAATCGTATATTCATTCAGGGACAGTTTTATCAAATTCATGAGCACAGCACACGAGAGCTTAGGAAAACCAGTTGATGTTCCATAATGCTGTATCGTGGGCTACCTGATCACACAGTGAATCCTCCCCGATTCCCCAGCTGCATCCCACCCGCAGCCCAGGAGCAACCGTGGGAAATTGGCCTTTCCTTGGAGGGGGAAATACTTGTGAACGAGAACCTGGCCGAGGGAAGGAGCCCACGAGCCTTGTGCTGCTCTTGTGCAAGGGCAATGTGAAACCTGTCCACGCGGGAGCGAGAGACAGCACTGACGCTGTTTCAGAGGAGAAATAGAGGCCAGCGAGGGAGAGGGTTGGGGACGCATCGGTTCGTGTGAATTTTCTGGAGGAAAGCAGGCAGTTACTGTTTCTGGTGGGTTCTTAATTGTTCAATGGACTGCTCAATGGCATTAAATGGGCCACGCCGTGAAGCTGCCTTGGGCAGTATCAGCTCAAGGATACATGCTTTTCCCTTTGTATTTTTAAGACCCACACAAGCATTTAGAGCACAGGCAGTCACTTTAAATAAAACTACAGAGATCGCAAATGCCACAGCTTGCTTATTTACTTACTGTCTCTTAGGCTGCCCAGAATGTGGAAATAATGTTTCCAGAGATGCGGAATTCGTGTGCCTGTTGAGGATCCTGGCTCCTGTCCTGGATGATATTGCATATTCAAGGGATGATTTGTTCACTCCTGAGAGGGAGGAAGGACTGTACCGGCTGTACCACCTCTCCCTCGCTGACTGACAGTGGGGCGATGCTTCCACCAGGAAGCCTCGTGCCTCCAGGTTAAGCCAGCAATTATGGAACAAACAAAAGAGAAGTGAAATGGAGAGATGATTCACCAGGAGAGAAAACAAAACAGAACTGGAAAGGTGATGGCAAGCCAGACTGACAACAAAATTTTCATTTGTCTCAGCCCAAAACATGCAGACAGGATCCTGCATTTCTTTTGTGTGTAAACTAACAACGTCCTTTGCCACCTGCACGGGAGGATCCAGGAGGGAGCAGCAGCTCAGTTTCCAGGGATTTGCCACCCCAATCCTGCGAAAGGGTGGTAAAATCTACAGGCAGCAGCCCCTCGGTTAAAGCCAAGCAAGACCCAACTCCAATACCCTTGACTGCTCTGTAAAGTGACTTAAAAGGTCAAGAAATGGGTTGTCCCTTTTGTACTCCAATTTTTAAAAAAATTTCATCCCTGCTGGGACAGGATCTGTGTGGGGTACGGGGCTGATACCACGCGCGCTGCACACCTCGCCAGGGATTTATCACAGAAGGGCTGGCTCGGGCTTTGCAGGCAGCCAACAGCTCCCAGCTGGCTGGGGACTCGCTCCCGTGGCCTCTGCGGCTTCTTAGTGGGAACAGGGTGGAAAATATGGGCTCAAAGGTTACCCAGAATGACCAAGAGAGAAAAAATTCCTCCTGCCACTCCTGTGCTAATCAAAGAGGTGTGGAGAGGAAGTTTCGATCTCTCATGTCCCATGCTGCCAAGCAGAAAAAAAAAAATATATATATATATATTTATATATAAATTACACAGCCAATTCCTATGTTAAGGAAGAAGCCTCCACGCTATCAAAATCAGTCTTGAAATTAATCTTGCATGTAGTAGATGGAAACTGAGCCAGATAGTCCAAGCTCCCTTAAAACATCTTTCAAATGCACCTAATCTGTTTACTCCGGGCTCTTACTGCTGGCGGTGCCGGGGACTTTGCCTCCAAGACTTCCTACAGTTTGTGATCTTAGCAGGTCAAAGTTTCCAAAGGTAGGGAGCAGAGAGGCGATCCCTCCCCTTGCCTGTACGAAAGGTATGTGCCTCTGAGCTACTAATTTAGAACCAATGAATCAGAACCAAACAACATAAAAACTGTCTAACATTTATGTTTACAGAGCACCTCCTCTAAGCAGACAAAAGCATGTGTCAACAGGGAAACCGCCGTGTAGAGCTTGCGTGGCAAGCGGCTCGGCGTATTTAAACAGCTTTTGCAAAGATGTTAACATGTTGCTAGGGAAGCAAGAGCCTGCTCGGATATAGGTGCCCTCCTGCACCGAGACCCGCCGTCCGTACAATGGGAAAATGGAGCTGCCCCTGTGCTCGCAGCTTTTTGTTTTCATCTTTGTAGCCTAAAAAAGGCAGTTCTTCCAGCGGCTGATTAATGGTCCTTCTGCAGGAACTGCATTTTGCACATATTTAAAAATCTTGGGCAAGATAACACTTTGACCTAAAATATAATAAGTTGGTTTTTTTTTTTTTCTCATAGTATCTGACATTTCTAAGCTGTAATACCTTATTTTTGAAAAGAGTCTTTTCCAATTTGAAGAAGTAGGGTGGCCAGGCTGTGGCTCTGCGTGCACGCCTGCGGCTATGGTTGCTCTGAGCACATCGCTTGGCCGGCTCTGGGATGTGCAGACACATCTCGGACCGCCGAGAGAGATGTCCCAGTCTGGCACCACAAGGGCCCCCTGGGCTGTGGAAAAACGCACAGTTCCCCCTCCCATGGGGGTGCAGTTCCTGGAGGAATCGGGGTCATCCCCTGCCTCTGAACCATTCCCCAAATTTTCTCTTCCCCGGAGCTCTCCGTGTGTGTTGATACAAACCTCGGCTGTAATAAACCCATTGCGCAAAGGACCAGAAACGACAGCTCCCATGGGCACAGAGGAACCACACCACAGAAAGAGTGAAAACTTCAGGGACCGAGAGGCACTGTAACATATCATATCTACCTGGAATACACCTATTCAGGTACCCATCTCTATAAACACACCCATTTCTCCACATGGGTGGGTACATACTTATACGTGCCAGTCTCAAAATACCAGTGAGTTTTTATCAGCCCCATTTGCAGATGAGGTAACGATGACAAAGTGCTGTGATCCCCCTGGGCTGCTCTTCCTCAGGAGAGGAGAGTTGGGGTCTTCTCTCGCTAGGAAAGGTAGGAGAGGGAGCTGAGCTTTCCCCAAACCCAAGTAGCTCCTGCTCAGCTCTCGTTTGGAATCATGCTGGCAAATAAACATGAAAGTGAAAACGGTATTGTGAGACAGTTATGCAAGAGCAGGCGGATCCTGGGACTGAGCCATTGTTCCAAACGGTTAATTAACATTATGAAAGCTGATTAAAAGAAAATCTTTAACCTCCAGGGAAATCCCATTTTCCCTCACTTCCCATCCCTCTGCAATTTTCACAATGTAAGAAGGAAAGTGTTATTTCAAGGCATGATTCATATCAGCTACAACCCAATCTTTGCCACAGCCATGTCCTGCAACTTAAATAATCGCTAGCAGTGACACCAGACGGGGACACTTCTGAGGCAGCATTTTTTCCCCCATTATACCATGACCCGAACTGCCATCATAATTTCTAGACTTTGTGTCATCCTGGCATGATGACAAGCGTTCACCCACGCTCAAGAACTAAAAGTTAGTTTGCCAGGACAGCAATACCTTCGCAGACGCAGCATCTCAGATACAAAGCGCAAATGAGACGCCACGGTCCAGCTTTGTAACAGCAGGGGCTGTTTGCTTTGGTAACTGCAGCGAATTCCTTTGAAGGCAGGAGACTGAAGCTCCATCTCCAGCCACTGCCCGTCTAACCTTGAGCAAACCACTTACCCTTTCTCTTCTTTCAGAGGTAGGGATCAAGGCAGCAGTTACCTCTCCCGGCGGGCACTGCAAACATTAATGAACGTAACCAGGCACTGGAGAACGTTTAGGTGGAAAGTGCTATTGCAAAGTTACTTTAGTGGAGAGATTTGCTTTTGGCTGCAGTGGGTTTGAGGAAGCACCAGCCCCCCCCTGACACCCAGCTACGTATGGGTTGCAGATTGCCTCTCTGCTCTCCTAGGCCTATTTTAATTATATGGCACGGCCAGCCCATCAGAGACCTAATCCCAGGATCTAATCTTGGAGGGCAGCTGACTGTGCTGTTACTGGAGGAGCACCCTTGGGGCTGCGTTGCGGGCCATGCAGCTGATGGTGAGGGAAGACGTGCGCCCGCCCAGCACACAGAGCCCAGCTAAGCAGGTACCTGCCCGGGGGGCAGCCAGCACCCTGCTCGCCCCACCGTGTGGCCCGGGCACCCCAAGCTCACCGGCCCCTCTGAGAGTGGTGGCACAAGGCTGGCATCAGGCAGACCCCGTGGCCCTGGGTCCTCCCCTGTGCCTGGGCGGAGGATGCACCTACAGACACCCAGACCTAATTCTTGAGAATGCACACAGCTCCAGTCCTTCCCAAGCATCAGGCTTATAGATACACATGCAGATATAAATACATGACAGAAATACAGCCCCTGGCAGCAATAATAATCTCAAATGCAGATCTTCAATAGTTCTTCCCATCTATTGATCCTGCAGGACAAAGACATTGCAGAACTTCAGGAACCATTCTGAAAAGGGGAAAGTTATCTCTTCCCACTGTTGTCTGCATTTGTCTGGTGCAAAACCATTTTAATTATGATATAACAGGATCATGCTCACTACCCTGACTGTGAAGAACAGGCACGGCTTTTGCACACACACAGACATCAGTGAAGTAGAAGCTTTATTTACAGGATGAAATTCCTCCTTCAAAAAGCACTAGAGATAAACCAAAGGAATATTAATGCAACATCGTGAATACCAAATGCATGAAATTCTGACTCAATAAAAGGCAGACAGCTGGGTATTCCGATAAAAAATGGGCCTTTATTTTTTAATTCTTCCTTTCATTACCTGGATTCTGTGTTTGTCAGAGCAACAAAATATAGTCTCTTTGATACGCGGCAAATCTGAAAACAATCCTGCAAGTAGCACAACACAAAAACTCCCACAAAAAAGGGAAAGCTATAAAATTTGAGAGGCAACAAGGCTTTCAGAAGTGCCAGTTTCCCAGTGCAATGGCTGGAAGGGTGGCCTGGCCTGGCGGCAGTTCAATCATTTTGTAACGAAGGACAAATACTTTCAACATCCTGAGAAAGAGGGTGGAGGGGGGGGATGGGGGCACGGCTCTCTTGCTTTCCCTCCTCCTGCTATTCTTTCTCCTCCCTCCCCCCACCCCTTGGATTTTCAATAGCTCTTTAGTGTTTCCATCAAAGGCTTTTACCATTCATCCTCCCTTCTGGTGCCTGCCTTCCACCTGTCTATCCATCACAGCCCTAACCCAGGTCCTTTCCCCCCCCCTCCCTTTGCTATTTTTCACGCGGTGGGATTTGTTTATAAGCTTCTGTATTACCTAAGCTCGAGGGGAGGAGGCCGTTGGGAGGAAAGTGAGAAAGCAGGATTAAGGAGTAATAATTCAGCTCCCTTGCATTTCCATCTGAACAGTCATAAAATGTGCAAATCCCGTTCCTGGGAATTTCATGCCAGAGGCCCTCCCTGCCATTGCCCTTCCTGTGCCCCTCTCTCCCTCCCTCTCACGTAAAAACAAGCTTCGGGAAAGATGCTTATAACTCCATGGACACCAAAGCCACAACGTGTGGGCCAGCAGGGAGAAGGCTCCTACCAGCCCATGTGCAGGGCAGACACTTCAGATGTGGCCGTAAACTGCAGGCGAGGGGGTGGGAGGCAGCAGGGATTGAATGGGGCAGGACGAGAGGAGTAAGCAGGGAAAGGCTGTTTAATACAAGAGCTCCCAACACCCCCAGCTATAAATAATTAGCCTGGGTAAAAAATAAAAATAAAGTAACTTTCCAGGCTTGTCCACTGTGTAAGAAAATGATACAGAAATTACATACAATTCAGACGCCATCAGCTTCAAGAGTTTCTACTATCTCCCTTTTAGCTCATCCACCATCACAAGGCACCAAAATAGACACAAGCCAGCTTTCTAGATCCCAGAGATCCACCAATGACCCATCTTTGATCAAACGGCAAGACAGAAGGAGGACTGCTGCCGTACACAGGTCAGTGAAGCGTTGTCATTGATTCAGGCACAGGTCAACGCAGCTGGATGTGGCCACTGGGCACCCTTGCTACCTGAACAAACGTATTCAGAACAGCAAGTAGTGCTAAAAAAAGGGAGCATCCCTTAAACTGTCCCCAACCCTAGTGAGCCCACAAACCTTTTCTTGGTGGAACTTCACGCCCTGTCTGCTGGACCTGGCAACAGCTGGCAGCTTTCTTCCACTTATGGGCATGTCTTGGAGATACCGAGGATCACCCAACAGGTAGGACATGTCAAAATAAGTTCCTTTGATTGATAGTTATTTATTATTTTTAAATAAAATGAGAAGAGATTGAATTGGTTACCCATTAGCAGCTCAGTTTTTTGTTTGGCAACTTCTTGGACAGTTTGACCATACATATGCCAACACAAAATAAATGTCACTTGCTCGCAGCAGCAGTTCGCTATAAACTCAGTCCATCAAGGATTTATTATAGTGCTAGCAGCAGTGGGATACACGAAATGAGAAGCCCTTTCATCTATAAACTGCTCTGCAGTCTGATCGAGATGATGAAAGTCATTGTTTCTAAGGCCAGAGGAGAGCAGGAGTTCGTTCAGCCAGTTCGGCTGTGCTAGGAGGAGGCGTGCAAATTGGGTCCAAAGATGAGAGGAGGCCCAGAGAAACAGCAGCCCTTGGGTTTGCAGAACGGTCAGAAAGAAATCCTTAACGATGCTAGCCTTGCTTTGCAGGCTGGAGGGGAGCAGTATTTCCATCAACTAAAGGATCTCAACTCTTTGGCTTCCCTGAGGGCACTGCAAGAGGACAGACTTCGATCCCTCACCAGAGTCACTCTCAGATGTTTGTGTTCTTCCCACCCACCAGCAGCCTCGAACCTGAGCATGTCTTTGGCACAGCAGGTGGTATCCTTAATCCCACAGAGGGCCAGCCCGAAGGGAAGATTAGCAGAAGAATTTGTTTTCATTAAAATCCAACCTACCATTACCATCCTATCTGATGGTTCGGGTTTAAAATGCGCATGTCCAGCTATTCTAGCAGCTCTGTTTCTGCAGGGAAAGGGCATTTCAGCAACCTGCCTCTTCACTTTCTAATGCCTTTCTTTCTTTTAATCAACAAGTAACCAAAACAGACACAGTGAGGAATGTAAATGCACCTCCTCCTGGAGAATTCTGCCAGCAAGGCCAATGGAATTGGGATTTTGCCTTTATTATGTTTCTTTTTGACCACGGAACTGGTCTGATTTTCCTCCCAGAGAAAATTTGTTTATGGGCCCGTGGAAAAAAAAGTAACACAACAAAACAGAGAGAGACATACAAATAAACACTAATACGTGCAGGAAAAATACAAACCTTAGCACCATGCACTCCCCTCATTATTAGACAAAGGTTGGGAAGGGTTCACAAGTGTAAAATGCTCGTGTGAATTATGAGATTACTGCTCAGTTTTCTTTCAAGTCGTGGGCTGGAAACAGATGGTGGCTGTAGCATTTATGACGGCACAACATGTTACTGCAAGCCTAGCCATCTCTCTCTCTCTCTCTCCTCAAAAATGCAGCTGCAAGGAAAGTTGTGGAAAATCACATTAATAGTCTCTTCCACCACACAGTTTTCCAGCCCTTCATCCCTGGCCAGCACATGGACAGAGCCATCTTGTATCCCAGTACGAATACACTTCTAATCCCTGTCCTGAATAGTTACCACTCACTGGCTTATTTAACAGCTAGTTAAAATGTGGGGTTTGTTAGCATCGCAAGAAGACCTCCAGAAAGGAGTTCCTTAAGGTCAGAGGAGATGCCATGGGACCCCAAGCGCTCCATAAGGGAAACACTCAGAAAGAAGCAATCAGACTGTCCTTCAGCTGTTTATTATTTAAACATTCAGTGCAGGCCAAGCAGGTTGATTTATAGAGAAACAGACAGACGGATACAACATTTGCAAAAGCATCTTTGTGACTTAGGAGTCCAAATCTCACTTTCAAGCATGAGCAGAAACTTTCACAAGGGCAAACGCCTCTTGATTTTCAGTAAGACAGACTCGCAGTGACCACAAGTTTAGAAGTATCTGAGTGCCTAAAGAGACAAAGAACAACTAACCCGATATTTAAGTATCTTGCCTGTATTGAAGAAAAAAGTGCTCAAGCTTCACCAACTACATGCTTCTGTCCTGATGGAAATGCCTTGCCACCTAAATGATGTTCAAACGTACAGCAAAGCTATCCTTACAATCTGAGTGAAACCCAGCACGGTAACCAGCATGCATTCAACACCCTGCACATGACAGGGGTGCACCCGACGCCGGCCGCTGTTAACTTGGGGACAGCACATCTGGACGTGAAACCTTGAGCTGAGCCTGGGGCACAACCCCTCAACTCTCTAGTCACTGTCAAGGGGCCTGCTTACACCAGGAAACCCTTTAAATAGCAGAAAACTGTTGCTTGTCATCCCTAGGATCTCTGGGTGCTTTACAAATATGAAATATTCCTGTTTCACAACATTTCCGAGGCCATCAACTCACTAACAGTAAATCCAGTAGCTTGGGATTCAGGCCCTTGTCCAAAACGAGGATTTTAGGATTACTCCTTCAGTTAATTAAGAGTCTGTCAAATACTAATTTTCCAGACAAGTGTCACTGGTAAACCTGAGTATCCACTTTGCTATTCTCACTGTGCTGGTCTCACTGCCTGCTTGAGAATATCAGCACCAACTTTACCGTGTTCATCCTTCGTCATTCAGATGTGTTCCTGCTGTCCTCCCTGCAGCTAGATATATGCAATGCAGTATTTCTGCCTCCTAGGGCGCAGAACAGGACAACTGAAAACAAGACAGACTTTTACCATTCCTTTTATCACTTCTCGCAGCCAGACCAGGAAGTTGCTACAGAAATTCAACAGTGTACACACTTGAAACTTTAAAAAGCCTTTTCCCAGAAGTGGAATCTTTCCAGGTGATATGACCATACACACCCACTGCCTATCTATCGTAACCGCAAAAGCCCTGAGACCTTTCCTCTAAGATACTGAAGGTGCCCTATTTTTTTCTCTTTTGGAAACCTCATCCTGCAGAATTCATTAGTATCCTATGCAACAATGTACTTCCTGTAAGTAATGAGCTATAAAGTGTATTAGAAATTTCCACTTCTGGTTTTATCTTTTCCTGATCTAGCCTGAAAATTCTTTTGAAGTTGCTCAAAGGTTCTTCATGTATGCTTGTTTTAGGAAATACCAGATCACTATTGGCAAACTTCTCCTTAATTAAGCGAGATAAAGGAATCAAGATGATATGATCTGCTTAATTTCCCACCTTTTTAAGGTAGCATTTTAAGATTTTTTTTCACTTGCCTTAGAAAAGAAACACGCTGAAGAAATATAAGGAAGGAAGAGACCTTAGAGGCCCAGAGAGGGCAGACATTGCTATGGGCTTTCTAGTGGAGCTGAGCTTGCTGGCAGAAAGCCACTGAGTAGTTAAAGCTTTCCCTCAATACTATGGAATAGTTTACTGAAAGGCTGCAGAGCTTCTGAAATGAGCATCACTCCAGGCAATGTGTAAGAGGAAGACTAAGCTTACACCGTGTTAGCACAGTAGGATCTTCAAGGGCCTCCGCTTAGCAAGCCAACTCAGATCATGCCTAACTTTAAGCATGAGTAACTTCAAAGAAACATCTCACACGCCTCAAGTTCAGGTTTGCACTGACTCTCTTGCTGAACCCCAGCTAAGGGAGTGCAGGGCACTAATGGGAAACATTTGCACTTGCTAATCCCCACTGGAAGGTCCCCAAACCCCCATTAGATATGCAGACAAAGCCTAACCATTTGGGATCGGCCAGCACGGCCAGCACGCTCTTCACAACAAATGGATACAAGCTGCTAAGCAAGCTCTTCTGAAGCACATGTAAAAGAAGCAGATATCCCTGAATAAATAGTGACTATTTGATTTGAAAGCAGCATTTGTGGCAATCAGTAAAGTACACGAGCTGAGTATTAACCTGCAGGACTCATATGCGGCCTGTTAAAGAAACCACTCTAACTGCAATAAATTGCTTCTCTCACTCTTGCTGTGGAAACCCATTGCAGTCAAGGAAGAATTCAGATCCTGAAGATGTATTTGAGTAGCTTCCTGGGTCCAAGGAGAGCTCTGAGCAGCTTATTTTACTGTGGGTGAGTTTGGACCAAGAAGGGTTTTCCGTCCCAGGTGTATGAGCACAGAGCACTCAGTCTACATGGGAATCTTGCTGCCAAGTAGGTATCAGGTCTCCTCAGCCACATCATGCAGCATGAGACCCTCTCCTGCATGAGGGACATGTAGGCATCAGGGAAACATCAGCCCTCAAGGCAAGGGGGAAAGGGAGAAAATGCAGTGCTTGATGGCAGTCAGGGAGAATGCGTCTTCAGGCAGGACCGCTGGAGCACGAGGAGGCATATCTTGGCTTCCATGAAGTGCTGCACCATCTCTCCCTCCTTCTCTAGCCCCACACAGCAGGCACCAGAAGAACAGGGCCCATAGCAGAAAATCTGGCCTCTTGAAACTTCCCTGGTCTTCAGCTTAAACCAGCACCACCTTCATATAGAAAAGACATGTAAAACCAAAGTGCTAAGGAAAAAATAAAGCATGGCTGGAATAAGGGGGACTCCTCATCTGAAATGTCAGGCTCTGAACAGGACATGCAACAGGCACTTTGGGAAAAGCCCCTGCTGGGAAACACCTACACCGAAGAGCAGAAAGCAAACCTAGTGGGGTTTGGGTGCCGCTGCCTAGGAAAGGAAGGCAACGCTTACGGAGAAATCCCTGGGTCAAAAGTAGCCTCTCTATAGAACACAGACAGCAGGCGTTTGAAGCCAACCAAGGTTTAGTGAAAGTCTTGTAAAAATTAATTAAAATTGGATGCCCAAATCCCCTAGACTGCTGAAAAAAATCACAGCCAGGGATGTCCAGCAACTCTGGAGGGCTCTTGATACTTCACTGAGTTTGAGTTCATCCCCAAAGGGCGCTGGGGCTGTTCAGCACTTTACCCACAGGCCCTCTGCAAACAGAGTCTTCTTTCTTGTTGTCAAACGGGGGATATCTTGAATTTATGTCTTGCTTCTCCCCTTGTGAGCAAACAAAACAATTTCTATGAGTAATTCTACCCGCTAATTGCCAAGGAAAAGTCTGGTAACAAATGCTTTGCATTTTTGACAGGTCAGAGGCTTCCCTAAACAAAGTTGCTGTTTTACGTTTTCTAACAGCACATGCTCACATCCGGGGACCTCGGCAAATTCCACTGTGGATGAGTCTCTGTGGGAAATTGCTTTTCCAGATTTTCTTGCTTTAACTGCTCCGGGAAATGAGTCTATTTTTACAACAACACTAAACAGCAAAATATGAAACCATTATCTGCTTCATGGCAAGAGTTTCGGGTCAATTCTCAGGTAACTGTCATTTCCAGTGAAGTCAATGGCATTGTATCTATGTGTGCAAGCTGGTGATCTGGCCAACTATGTAACTGGTTGATCAGTTACTAGAAGACAGAGCTACCATTGGCCTAAGGAGTGTCCCATTTTCATACGTCTCAAAGTTCATCCAAGCCCTGATGTATCGATAAGTGAAGTATTCAAGTATTATGGGCTGTAAAGATGATCACTAACTGCTGAAAGATTTAAGCATGAGCATTTTCTGTGAATACCTACTTTGTCACTGAATGATCGTTATATGTAGTGTATTTCCTGGATTCTTTTTTCACCTGCCAAATAAACCAGGGTGGGATTTTCAGAAGTGTTTAAAATACTTTTCTTCTACTTATTTGTGATTGCTTGCAAGAATCAAGATGTTTTCAAAATCCCCAGGGGATTTCAAGCGCTATGGGCTCAACCGCATTCTGGGTACTTCTGTTTTTTGCATCCCTGATCTTAACAGCTACTCTCAGTTTCAAGATGGACAGTAAAACCAGTTGCCTTCATCATGCAAGATCACAGATAGCACATAATGGCCAAAACACCAGGTCTGACCTTGGGAAGAGGAGTGTGCAACACTTGTTACAAAGTTGGCTCCATTTTTACCTCTTTGAGGGACTACTTCATACATGGATTTCTTTTCTGTTGAAGCAGACTAGTCAGCGTTTCTTTGTGTATTTTTATCTAAGATCCTCAAAAACATTTGTCATGCACAAGTATCAGTCCAAACAGAAATTTTTAGATGCTAAAAACTCAAACCAAGCCAGGTTTGATGGCCAGCTAATGAGTCAAATACAGTGACTGGATTCTCTTCTAGGGGAAGCAGTAACACTGGAAGAATGTGACACTGAAACCTTCAGTGACAGAAATTCTATCACCAGGACGTGGCCAGAATTTCATCTATCAATTATGAACAAGACTAAGAGTCAGCACTTCCTTAGTTTCAGGTTGGGAACTGCGTATTCTTGACTTTACACCCAACTGAAAAGCTCACCAAACATCACTTGAGACTAGCACAGAAAACAAACTTAGCAGTATCTAAGGAAAACAGCACCCAACCTATGGCTTGTTCTTTGATTTACAACCATGATTGCAGGCCCCACCTCAGTGTCATATGCCACGATAATAGGTAGCAGTTCAACAAGGACCAGCCGTAACTTTTTACGTGTTGTAGTGATTCTGAGCTACTTCAGCACATAATTTAGCCTGATGCAGCAAACAATTACAATGACCAAAGGGACAAGTAACATTCCACAGCTGAAAAATGAATGAGCAACCTTTTGAGCTGGTTCTTTTTATTTTCTAATTCCTTTTTTCCCCTAAACTACAAATTGCGGTATTTCACACAAAATTCACTCTCATCTTTTTTTCTCATCTTAAATTTGTCTGTTATGGATATGACTGTGAATTCTCGAATTCTATTCTTTGAGGTACCCAAAAAGATAATCTGAAGTGGGATTACTGGCATTAGTAAATGCAGTCCTGAATCTACCCACGCCAGGAAAGTACTTTCCCAAAAAAGAACAAATACGTATTTCAAAATGGCAGCCTCCATGAGAGCAGAAGAGAGGGGAATCCTCCCAGCTGTTTTTCTAGTTATATATTCCAGTCTTGTTACTTCATCTTTGGGGTTGCTTACAACATGCAACACTCTAAGAGCACGAAGACCCCCATCCCACAACTGGGATCCTGCGTCAGGAAGGCGCACCCTGATACTCAGAAAGATTAATAAAATATCAACTCTGCTCCATTTGCCTGAGGTCAATGGGATGTTTGTCCAGAGTTACAAGCATGATTAGGCACTGGTTTGAAGAAGGGCAAACACAGGCACCTCTTAAAGTGCTTTTCCATGCTAGGGCCTGGGAAAAAAATTCAGGATTGGGCCCGTGATAAAAACAGTTCCCTTAGGAAATGTTACCCACACCATAAAAGGAATGAATGACACTGAACTGAAGGGAAGTACAATGAAAATTGTCTACTGATTTTTTGTAAATTCCCATAAAAACTGAGTCTTGATTTGTTCTATGTGCGTGATTTTCACTGTAAGTCACGAAAGGTTGGCTCCTTAGAGATGCAGGAAATGACTAGCTCATGATAGCATAAAAGGCTGCATAATTGCATGGGCAGAAAGCTGGATTTTCACCAGCCACTACATTCTCTGACGATATGGCAGTGGTTTTTGATCATGTATCTAATGCACAATAATTAGGCAAAACGACTTACCCTCAATCTTTTCAGTATTTAGCTCTAAGGGTGCAAGGATTCATTCTTGGAAAGGGAAGATGGTCGTGTGATTTAGGGCACTGGATGAGCACTCAGATCTGAGTCCTATCCCTGGTTCTGCCATAGCCTTGCTGTGTGACCTTGCACAGTCATTTCTCCATGCCTCGGACTCGCCTAAAATGGGATAACAATAGTTCTTTATTTCAGAGGAGATACGAGTACAAACCAGTTCAAGGCTGTGCCGCAGAGATGCTACAGCAAAGAACGGCACAGAAAAGCTCAGACATGGAATAATACCTTGCTATTAAAATGTGGGAGAACGCACAGTAATTAAATGAAATAATAAATACAAAACATAGGCTGATTTTTGAGGAATGCAACATTGATAGGCTTTGCTCTGTTACCTGAAATTAAAGCAAACTTAAGTGGGGTTCTTACAGATTTAAACAATTTTTACCTGACTCTGTTTTTGATATCTGCCAGTACTAGAAGCTGTGTATTAGAAACAGCAAGAAAATTACTTCACTGAAAACCTCCACACTGTTTCTGTTTTAAAGCAACAACGATTTCCAGCCCAAGGGAAGGTCAGGGTGATATTCAGGTTATGATTTTCAAAGCTATGGAAGGGGCCTACAAAATTATTTCCTTCAAATTACGGTAAAAAATGAGCATGCAAATCTGAGGTAGTTTCAAAACTTCATCTTTGCCTTTGGGTACAGTTTCAAATTAAAGTATAAATGGGGCCACTGATTTTAATTGAACTGTCAGGTGTCTGGAATATCTTCAATATTCCAGAGTTACACTGTTGCTGGAATTGGACAGAGCTTTAGCAGGGAGCCTTCGGTAATGACTGTTTTTCCAAATGCAAAGATGAATCTTTTTCTCTCCACAAACATGTGTCTATACAACAGCACTTGTCTTTCAAGTGGGGGTCGGTTATGGGCCTGTAGGCCTGGGAGACAGGATCTGGGGGCACATGCCTAGATAAAGCAATTGGTTTGGAGATAAACAGATCAAAGGCTGTTCTGTCAGGAAGGAGGAGAGAGACGAGATATATGATGAGACAGATCCTAGGAAGGGAAAATAATTTTTGAGAGACAGAGGGATGTGAAAGTCAGGCAGAGAATAGCTGGGAAGTAGAGCACAAAAAGGCAGCATGGACCTGAAGAGGACAGCCAAAAGAACCTCATAGCTGGAATGCTGAAGCCCATTGGAGGGAGGAGACCCATGAGATGCTGTTCCAAGCAGAGTAAAAAGCCTAAGCTCAAAGACACAGAAGTGCTGGAGCTGCCTAGGAACCTCCACGGCTGGAGAGGAGCAACTGCCTGTAGTCACCATGCTCTGCCTAACAAAGCAGATGTCAAGTAGGAGGGAGGGCAGGAGAAAAGGAAAGCAAACTGGCATGTAATCCTTGACTTCACTCAACACAACCAGCTGAAGGGCAGCTCTGGAAAGACGAAGCACAGAATTAAAACATAATGAATTGACTAGAGAATCAGCGACCATGCACCATATTGTAACACTGAGATTCATTTCAGGCAGTCCATCACACATAAACTTCCCAACCAGAAAAGACCTCAAAAAGGATGAAATCAGACCAACAACTTCTGAATCTCTGGACAGAGGAAGTGACTGCAGAATATATAACAGAAAAAACATTTTACCCCCAAATCTCTGCCTAGGATGTGGAAGGACAAAAACAAGGTGTTGGAAACATGACTTGCAGCTATCACCTTCAACTCCTTCATTAAGTCCCCTACTAGCCCCCCGCCCCACAAATAACAGAGATGTCAGTCAAGCATCTTGCGGCTCCAACCGCTCACACCCCTCCCTGTAACACTCCAAATGTTGCGCTCTAGAAGTCCAGATGGAGTCCACCTCCAGTAGACAGCAGAAGAAGATAGGACACGGCATTCACAAATGCACAGAGAACTGTTTAATTTACAGCCACAATGGTGAAACAAACCATTTCAGAGCTTGGACATTCAAAGTTAAGTCTGACACTCATTCTTATATTCACTTATTGTGCTTAAGTATTAGAGAACACAGGATTACATTAACAGTACACGACAATCTGAGATCCCTGCAGGACCGAGTAGTGAAAGGGATGAGCAAGAATGAGGGACCAGCCCCTCAAGTGGTGTAAGCTGGTACGGCTCCATTGCAGGCAATGGAGTGATGGTGATTTACACCAGCTGAGGATATGGCCCTTGAAATGTCCAACTTAACTTTGAATTAATGTCTCCTGTGTCACAACCTTTAATGTTACTGTTCCTTCTGGTTGTATCTGCCATCTTGAAGAAGGAGGACTAATACCATAGCCTGTAATGTTGGGAAGGCTGGTGGGTAGTACCTCAGCTGGACCATGGTAAATGACACCTACGTCATGACACTATTCCTCGTATTTTAAAAACCGTGGACTGGATCCTCATCTGATGTAAATTAGCTTAGGGGCGGCTGAAGTCAAAAATATTTGCCAATTTATACTAGCTGAGAATATAGCCCTGAGATTTTTTTGTTTGCTGCTGCATGCCGTGTAAACACTGTGCTTGAGAACAAAGACTCGTGTGCGTTTCATTCCTGGTTACAAAATTAACTCGAGACTACAAGTCTCAAACAAGCAACTACTGGAAAAGACTCCGTTCAGTCTTCATTCTCTCCTGGTTTTCTGAATTTGGCATAACACATTTATTTGCTGGCACCAATAAAATGCATGCCTCTCAGTTTGCTTTCTTTTTTCAAGACTTTAATATAGGGCCAGACTCACTCATGATGTAAATCAACAGAGCTCCATTATACTCAATGGAGTTACTCCAGGGAAGCTGGCCCACAGACCTGAATGCAACCTTCTTATGCCAGTGCAACCACAGGACTCTCAAAAAGCTGTTTTGCAAATTATTCCACTTAAGTGACTTTGACATCCTTTCATACCTGCACAGTGTCTGAGTGGGTCACATAATGCTTTTCATCTACGTGATTTTAATGGATATATGGTTGGTTTTTTTCATTAGATATCTTTTAGACAAAAAAGGAACGGAGCAACATTATTGGCATCCCACTGAAACATAAATATATAAATTACATTTTATACACTTTTTTAAACGCAGACACATACATTCATGTGCATAACATTGTGAACAGTACACTTAGTGGAAAACAAGCACAGACAATCTTAGTTAAATGTATTTCCAGTTTTGGTGCTCAACAAATACACTGGGAAAATGATCACAAAATAGAACGGTGACTAACTCTATCTCTGCATTAGCATCTGAAGCCAATAATGCCTGTTAGCTAACATTGCTTTGTTTGGTTGAAATTGGACATAGCTACAGGAACAGGAGGGGAATGTTTGAACTATATTTAAAGAAACGGAAGGTTAAAAATCTCTCTCTTTTGTTGTTTTAAGGTTCTGCAGTTCATTCACATTGGAAGAGATTTTTTTATTTGAGTGGAAACGCTGTCTTCAAGAGCAACTTTTTTGTCATTCCAAACTAAGAAAACTCTTTCATCTCTTTGTAGATGTTTCACAAATAAAAGAATCCAGTAGTTCGTTTTACGTATCCAGTGTGATAATCCAACTAAAACAAAGGGTACATAATCCAAACTGCTGGGGTGGGGCAGTGATTTTGGCCAAGTGAGTAGCCATGTCATACCTGGCACAGCCCTAAATTTCCAAAGCGGTACAGAAGGATTTAGCCATGTGGCTCCCACTGCAATCCATGGGGAACTGAACATTTAATCCTTTGGCACTTTGAAAAGACAGGAGCTGGTGCCAGAGTATTTTATCTGCCCTGCTATAGTTAAAATAGATTTTGATGTTATTTGGGCTATTCTACTACAAAAATATGACCACAAAATGCTTTTTTTTTTCTTTTTTCTTATTTTTTTTTGGTTCAAGAAAACATAGCAGGCTTTCTCAGGTATATAAAACTGTTAATTTTTAGATAAAAATACAAACTTCACCTTTACAAAAACACATATTTCTGTTGAATACACATAAAGCATAACATTTTACCAAAAATAAAGAATTTTAGGTTTTGTTCAAATATTTGCAGCAAGGTAGTTCCCATGCCACCATGACATTGTACAATGCAGATACAAGAATTTGTACATTTCACACAGCTCCAACATGTGAAATAAAAGTATCTGTATACTGATAAGAATGACAATTGCTAACACAATATCACTAGTAGGCAACTGGCATAAGTCTCAAAGGAAAAAAAAAAAAAGGATTTTTGCATGGATATCCTATGATTTGTTTACGCACATCTCTTTTTTTCTCTTTTTTTTCTTTTTATGTAATGCTTTAAATTACGGGGGAGGTTGGGGAACATAAACCAAGAAACGTCTAGAAAATTATGCATAGGTATACCATTTTTATTTTAATACATCTCATTAGTTTGCATCCCACTAGGAGAAATACCATAATGTTTTGTGTTCTGCTTATTGTTATACCAGTCTTTTATATGTGTTATTGGCAAATGTAGTCCAAGAGATAATAAAAAGCTAGGCAAAGAGTAAAAAGAAAACTTAATAATCACTTTATGGTGTAAAAAAAAAAAAATCCACTTAAGGCTCCCCAGAAGGTTTTTTTGTATAGACTTTTAAAACACCACCAAGCAAGGATGTATTGTTCTAGTGTTTGCGTGGCATTTGATCATTTCATACATTCCTGCTTTTTTTGTGCCTGAAGTCCATCAGTGTCCATCCATCTTCATCAAGAACGCAGGCACATTTCTTGACGTAAAGCACCGTTGACTGCTCTGACAGAAATCCACTATTCACTTAGATTTTTGTCATGTTTTTGAGTACTTTTGGTATCCTCCATTCATTCAACTGTCTTTTTTTCTTTTCTGCTTTTCTTTCTTTCTCTTTTTTCTTTTTTGGACAGGGAAGCTTCCTATTGTTTCACAGAGTGCTACAATACTTGCTTTGATGTCACATTAAACAAATGTACATTGTCTCTTTGTTCTCATTAAGTGTTCTTTTGAGCCAGTTTTTTCACATAGGAGAACAAATAAAGTATACAGTCAATAAGCACCATACATAGTAGGTTCAGGAATGTAACAAACCATGTACATCCATGTCCCAGAGAGAAGTTTTTTTTCTAGCTTATTTTCACCTTACATCTGCAGGAGAGAAAAAAGATACAATAACTCTATGATTAGAATCAAAGGTCCTATCCTCTAAGCAGATGACTTAAAAAAACTGTTCTGCATGAAGTCACTAACCTGGGACAAGAAGTTCTAAATGCTGTTTTGATTGAGTTTACATGCTCACTTTTAAAGTCGAATTTTAGAAAATCTTTGCTTCTATCATACTACTCCCAATAAATACCTGTTAATCTGAAACAGGATATCAAGTTTAGCATTCTTTAGAAATGATACATCAGTATAAATGAAAACTGCCATTGGGAGTTTATGTGCAAAAATAGGTGCTTGAAATTAAATTCACCATCATCCAGGCGTCAGGCACATACACTGCAAAATCCAAATCATTCCCACTCCAAAGTGCTGCAGTTTACATAATTTCAAGTCATTAAGAAATGGAAATTCCATATTTAATTTGGAATGTGTATTGCCATCATCAGACATTGCTAATACGCTGGCCAAAGGATTTCAGTCATTTTTGCATTGAGAGGGTGTTAGTTTTTCACTACGCTGAAAATCCTCACAATTTTTGATGACTGATTGTCATCATCCTACTGAGACTGAAAAGACAAAAAGAAAAAAAGATCTTAATTTTCTGGTGTAAGTAACACAGGGCCCTGCAACACAAAAACATGGTATTTCTAAGCATCTTCCTTGTCAGGTAGGCAGATCACCAGACCGTCTCAGATGCATGTACAACCAATCCCAGTTCATGCCCAAACATGGGGTTGATGGTCATGCATAGAATAGTACTTGCTGTATGTACACAATGTTTTACAGCCAATGACTGGGAACACAAGAATTTGTAACCTGGTAATTCATTCATGCATTATTATGTGATGCTTTGACCTCAGAAATCAATAATAATGAAACAAAAGCAGAGGCAACGGAACTTGAGATTTCAGAAGCTGAAGTATTAGCACCCTCCAAAAAAAAAAAAGAAACAAAAAAGGCAAGAAAAGGAAGTAGCTCAAGAATGTAAGATGCTGATGGTGATGTGGAGCTTAAAGGAAAAATACCAGCAGGTAGAATTATCAAAGCCAATCAAATCTAATCTCTTTGCAGCCTTGAGGTAGCAAGTGTCAAGATTTTGAACAGTGATTAAGTTGAAGTGATGATATTTGATTAAGTTTTCCAGTACTTGTGCTATTAGGGTGTTCAGCATATAGGTCCTACCTGAATATCAAATAGTTCCAGTAGGTTTTATGTTGGTTTTAACTTTTTTCGTTTCCGTTTTTTACCTGATTCCCTAGGCCTTCCTGTTAACATAAGGGCAGGGCTGGTAAAAAGCCCTAAGGTAATGCATTGCGTTGAACACTGAAGTAATAAATACTCAAACCGTTTACATTTCAAAAAAATCTCATTATCCTTTGCATTAAAGTAATAACTTTATAGCATCTGATTTGACATTCCGTTTACAAAGTAATTATACAAAAGTAGAGAAATAATAAACGAAGTTGGCATTGCGTACGTCATTTCCAAGATCCATCTATAATTACTGTTACCATGCAGTATTCAACATTTGCTTTCAGCTCCGTAGTTAAGCTATTTTCAGCTCATCATCCACTTGCTGGTACAAGTTTTGTTCCTATCAGTAATTAAATCCTAGAAATCTATATTCTTCCATGACAATTCCACCCCATTTTTCACACACACCAGAAAGAAGTTTTCATCTTAAAATCTTAACAGCTTAGTTTTTGGCAATTAAAGACATTTTGGAAAACTGAAATTGATCTAATGAAACTTTTTTTCCAAATAGAAGACATAGAAAAAATATCAAACCATACACACATAAAAAGGACCATTTTAAATGCGGTTTTGTCTACTCCTAACTCAACCTAGTTTCAGCTAAAACACTCAGCTCAGATTATAAATTGATGTCCAATAAAATCACAGCAGAGGCCTAACTTTGCTTTTATACAAATTCTAATTCTTCTGCTCTGTACATAGCAACTGAAGTTTACATTCACTTAGACCAGATTTATGTCTCCATGCTGGATGGAGACAGTACAGAAAACCCTTCCTTACCCAGCCACCTACGAAATCCATCACCTTTGGGCAGCTTTCTTCCTCTACCTGCTCTTCACTGACTCTGATTTTGAGGCTGAGTCTACTGCACCCCTAAATTCCCAGCAGAGGTGAAAGCAAACTTTTGAGGCTGCCTTCAACCAAAGTCAGGAGAAAGGGAGGTATCCTTTCTACTGTAGGGGGTTTCCTGAATATGTGTCAAGTTCTGCACTGATTGCACCCTAGCAAGAGGATCTGAGCTAACAATTTTAGATGGTTTTATGAAAGTCACATTGAAAGTAAGTATTTTTCCCCATGGTAACTTAACTGTTGGCTTGATAAGGCAAACTTACATTTAACGTGACAACAGACAATAAATTCTTGACTATATAGAAGTAAGAAAACAACAGGAGCAGGCAGTGTTGTTTCAAAATTCCTTACTCCTGAATATCAAACTTATTCCTAAGTAAATGCTTTACATCCATTTCATTAATATTTTCCCCAAGGTCAAGTAAATCTCAGCCTTAGTCCTGTCTTCACAAAGTCTAAAGAAATTAGGCAACAGAGTTCACCAATAAGCTGCAACATGACAACCTTTAACTTAGTTAAGCAAGACCTGAATACTATCGGGCATTTACGTTTATTTAAGGGCTAACCTAATGAGATTTGATACACTTTAAATTTCAAATGCAAACTCTTTTTTATCCAGCACGAACTGTCCCTAATTTTGCATCCTCAACACACAGAGAAGTAGCTGGGAGCTTCTCTACTGAGCTCACTGGAAGCAAAATTTGCTTTACATTCTTTACTAATATAAAAATAAGGTCCATATGAAATCACCATTAATGCAAAAAAAAAAAAAAAAAAAAAAAAAGGAAAACATACCAGTTTCTTCTTCTCTATAATCTGAATTAGTATTTGATGATGTACAGGTGCATTCCATATGCTCTTCTAATCTCACCAGAACTTCTTTTAATTTTGGCTTTTTTCTAACATATTCCACTTTTGCCACCTATAAAATACGATGAGGTATGTACTGAGACACATTAACATAGATATAGTTCAGAACTGAAGACAGATAACTATATACCTCTGTTTTTAATGTAGCCAAACCCATATAGAATGTTAGCATACTAATCATCTTTTATCTTAATTGTGCATCGTGTAACTATTTATTGCAGACTATTTGTTTATTCAAGTTCAGCACTCTGAAACAATTTTCTTTTCCCCAAGAGATAAAATAATTTCCCGTTCATTTTGGTTTGAAGTTTTAAGCAACTCAGTTTTCACATATATCACAATAAACTTCTATACAGATTCAAATCAGTCGTTGTTCTTGCAGACTGCCACTTTTAGCATGATCTTCTGTACATGTTGACCACTATTCTTAAGCTGAAGGCTAACAGTAAAGGCATTAGGTTGGTTTGTATTACATTTTATAATTCACAAATTGGTGTCTCCAGACCCCTCTGAACATGAAGCGCCCAACTCTTTACAGAACCAGGATCTCAGTATCAGTTTAGAAAGCAGCTATCTCAATCCTACTCGCTTCTTGCAATGACCTGGGACTTCTTTACAGGACTTCCCATGCACTGTTTTTAGGTCCAAGGGAACTACCACTAGCAAACTGGATCCAGCCTTTGGCTTTACTGTGGATAGCTGACAGGTATGCTATTTGTCTCCTGTCCATCCAACTGCTTCCAGCTGCACTGCTCCACTTTGGGCCAAAGCACTGGCATCCTTAAAAAAAAAAAAGTCTGTGGAGGGCAAGGTGAGGTTGGAAGAAGGAGCATGCTGGGGAAGCTCCAGCTGCATGCAGGTCTCACATCTGAAGGAAACCAATGCAGAAGAGAAGGGCGTTGAGGTGGGTGGGATACTGAACACAAGGACATCCTGACCAACTTGGCACTGGCAGCCAGGAGAGGAGGAATGGCACAGGGGGCAGGAACACTTCTGTGCAGGGGTGCTGAAATGGGTGGTGGGATGCTGGGCACAGGCTTGCACTAAGTGTAACAGGCACAATGGTCATGGCTGCACAAGGCAATACGGCATAATGTGGGCAAAGAGAGTGCTAGACAGCGTGTAAGGGATCCAATGCTTAGTTTACAATTGTGTTAAACACTGCATGAATAGGTGATAATCATTTTCTTGAAATGGAAATCACTGAAATGAAATGGCTTCTCACTCCTACTAATGATTTAGCTATCATTTGACAAAAGGGGGCTGCAACGTGGCTGTCCCAGCAAACAAGGAGACTAGACAGTACAGGTATGCATTATAAATAAGATAGATGAGGGAGTAAAAGGACAAGATGCTGTTGTCTCTACAAAAGTTACATGGCAAAGCTGTGAAGTCTGATCCAACCAAAAGCTCCAGTTACTACCAAATAAAGCATCCACAATTACTCTAGACTCTCCTGGTAATGGTTTACTTGTGCGTCTGGTGGGGATTTAATGCTCCAAATCAATCTTCACACTACGAAAATCATTCCCTGGCCCTCACAAAAATGGAACAACAGTGTCACAAAATGAGAGTGGTGGCTGGGAAAAACATCACATTCCCAGTTCTCAGAAACACTCTTCTGGCTCTGCGGACACAAACTACCACGGACCTCTGAATGACAGTAACAGAAACTAGAGCAAAATCCTGGCCTTATTACAGTCAATGGGAGATCTGCCATTGCTTTCATGGAGCCAGTTCAGACCCACATTTTGGTCACCACCTCTTCTGTCAACAGGATCTGGAGACGATTTGCATTTACCCAGCAAACAAAAGTCGCAGAGAGGCAGATGCAATAGCTGAAGTGTCCACATTAAAAGGTATCTTCCAAAACTGTCAGATCCCCATATAAACAGATTAAGAACTGGCCATGACATAGAAGAATGCTTTTGCTGAAAGATTAACTATGGGCTGCAGCAGTGTGTTTCAAAATCTCCTATCAGAACTCAACTCCATCAAGTTTTTGAACGCAAAGATTTGAAAATGTATGTTACAACTGAGTCATCTGGCATCAAAGGATGACTAATCCTTAAAATTTACAAAAACAAACAGTAATTAAGACACCTCCATCATCAGAGACAAAGAAAGAGACCCAGCAATCATGAAACAGCTTTCAGATCTGCCATGCTTGTTACAGCTGTTAGAATAAACCAGTCTTATTGAAAATTACATGCAATAAAAATAAACTGTAATCAAGCTTTTTAAAACCTGTCTTTGTTTTGCTTTGTTTTCCAAACTGGAAGATATATGCAGTTCCAGTGGCTATTTGGTATTAAACAACAGTAAAAAACCAAAAAAAGACAATACTTTGAAGAATAGGATCATAATGAATTTATACAGGAATTTAAAGCTGGTTTTTTTCTGTACTGTAGTTAAAATACAATCCAGCATACGTTCCACTGCCCTACTTCATGCTACGCAAGTTAAAGGAATGTTGTTTTATAAGATGCTGCAAATATTCAACATGAAGCAGCACAAACCAGATAAAGTGCTGTGTTTATGTCATCTGTTAATACCTGCCGCCACACAGGATCTGTAACTAATGCTAATCTAAAATGATACAGGTTCCAGGTCAGATTTTCAGTGGGTATAAACAGGGATAGCTAGGCTAAGAGCACAGGGTTTGGCCTTGTGTTAGCATCTTTTTTCTTCTTTGTATTTTTTCCCTGATGTTTATCTTGTACAGTTACTCTGAAGTGTGTTACCAAATGCTTTGAGACAGTCAGTCCTCAACAAACCAACATCAGCTTCTTTTACTTGTCTCTAACGCAATAAAACTAAAAACCATGACAACTTCAAATCCTCCAAAACCACAAAATACCACTATATAAAAACTCTCTAAGAGAAAGACAGTGAAATAACTGACTAGCTTAGTTAAATGGCGTGTAATAGGTGGCATGATACTTGTATCACTGTAGACTCTAGGTACTATCCTGTGGTATGGTGGTGTGGCTAAGTAAAAATGAAAATAAAATCTGATAAAAATATGTGGCCTAATGGAAACATCATTGGAACACCTTTTCTAGAGCTTCTCCAGGAGAGATGAAATCAGGGAGTAATAGCAGGAAAAAAACAACATCATAAGCAGAAATGTCCAAAACACCTCTAGCACAAAGCCAAAATTTATCATGGGCAGGAACTTGCAAGAGAAGTCTCAGCACAGAAAATTCCTCATAACTGCAAAACTCTTATGGCTGATAGCTAAATACAGGATGGGAAATAAAAGCAAAAAACAACTGAATGAGGATGCTTTTTGGAAGCATCTATTTCTTCCGTATAAACGCATGCTGATAACGACGGAAGGAAAACCTACCTTCACCTTGCACCTGTGATCTTTACAGCCCCCCGGCCTGCGGGGAAGACGCAAGTGAACAGGGCACAAAGGCACCAGAAGGGCTGAGCAGGGATCCCGCGGGGACACCGAGCATTTTGCAGCTCCAGGGGCAGGGCGGCAGGGCTGACCCCGCGCCTTCCAGGGCGCTCCGCGGCCGCCGTGCCCGCCTCCCCAGCGGCGGGGAGGCCAGCCAGCTGGGAGCCTGGCAGCCACCCATCCTAAAATACCCATTAAAGACATTTACAGGGCATTCCTCAGGCAAAATCGCTGCCTAAGAAAAGCCTTGTGCGCAGTCTGGGAGGTGGCAGCCCCCCCCTACAGGGCGCCGAGGGGTGGCAGGCGAGGCTCAGGGGTGCGCCGTCCTGTTGCGCGGGGGGGGCGGCCCTGCGACAGCTCCGGGGACGGGGGGTGGTGGCCCCGTCAGTGCCCGGGGCAGGGAGAAGCCCTGTCACAGCCCCGGGTGGGACGCAGGGCCGGGCCGGCCGCGGGCCGGCTGGCACGCCCGCCCCGGGGCGGGGGGGGGTGGCTGCGGCCGGGGCAGGCCCCGAGCCGGCGGGCAGGTCTGTCACGGCAGCGCGGCACGGCCCCGCGGCGCGGGAAGCTGAGGCGGCTGCAGGGCAGGCTGGGAAGGCGCCGGGAGCCGCATCAGAGGGCAGTGTGGCGGTGCCTCGGCGAGGGCACGGCTGGAGGAAGGGTCCGGGGGCAGAACTGGAGGGTGCTGCAGCAAACCCGCTACCCCCCGGGGTGGGGAATGGCTGATGGGGGTCTCTGTGTCCTCCCTCTGCAAGCGGGAGCAGCCAAGCCTCGCCCTCTGTCAGGCAACTCGGGATGGCAGGGTTCCTCTCGCTCTCTAGTTTCCCGTCTTCTCTTCACATCGGGGTTTCCCTTGTTTCTTCCATTCTTAGGCGGACCTTTGGTACCTGTCAGCTGGTCCTGCCTGCCGGTCCCACCAAGTGCTGGCAGTAATCCCCAGTTAAGCCACAGCTAAAATCAAAGTGCTGTTTATCCTCATGATAGAAACAGTCACTGAAGAAAAATGTCCTTAAACCTGCAAACATTACGTACAGCCACTTTACCTACACACGCAATCTGTTCTGCAAGGCCTTTTTAACCTCTTCACAGGCTGGGTAGCTCTGCTGAACAACTCGGTTTGAATTCCTGCGGTTTTTTCCATCTCTCTCTGAAATCTCCCCAAACAACTCCCAGGCGACGGCTGAGGAGCTGCTCCTGCGTTCCTTCCTTTCCACCTCCTTTTCTCTGCGTCTTTCCCTCATACTAATTTACTGTAAGAATATACTAGGTTAAATTTCCCCAAATCAGCTCAACATTGAATATTCAGAAATGGCTAAAGCTGGTATGGCTATGGCTCAAGGCCAAGCAGAAGGCAAAGCTGAGGTAGACGGACTGATTGAGCTTTTGTTTCTTAGTTTGGAAATGAGCACCACTGCAAGCAACCGTAATACTCAGCTTGGCTATTCAAAATTAGCAGTATAGGCAGGATTTTCTCTTTAATATTAACTGGTCTTTGCTGTCGTGACCAAATACATGAAGAACATCATGCTCAACGTTACGAGAAACCTCTTGGGAAGACTCAGTTCAGAAACCCCCCAAATAAATTAAGGTCTGGTACTCGATAAGTACTTGATCTTGCTGTGCAGAAGCAACAGAATCTGCAGATGTTACTGAAATGCTTTTGCAGACAGGGGAGGAAATATATCTGTAATGGACACCAACTAACTTACCAATCCTTGTCACCATTTGTCAGGAGAGAAATGCAATTCCTTCCTTCCTAGCAAAGAGCAACTCCAAACCTACCTTTTACTACCCCACCCCATGAAAGGGAAGCCTTACAGGACGTGTTTCAGGGAAGCTGTGCCACCAACACCCCTGGCTTGGAGCCTCCTTGCAGCTCCAATTCCACAAGCCCATTAATGGTACTTCACTGACCAAGGCGCAGTGAAGGCGAAGTAAGGACATCCCCGAACCCCACAGCCTTTGAATCATGTTCCCAAGAAAGAAAGCACATCCCAAGCACCTCCGCTGCTCCTTCCACACTGCCACGGCTGTCTGTTAACCTTGACTACAGTGGCCCTCAGTAAGACAAAGAAAACACCCTCTGCCTTCGCCTGTTGGATGATGCAAACCCACTTGCTGACCTTTCTGGGTGAACATTTTTCTAGTGTGAATGGGCCAGCTATGATCTCACTACCTTGTCAATGAAGAGGAAGTGGGGAAAGCCTTTTCAGTGTTTAATCAAAAGAGGGCTTTTATGCAGTCTGACATCAGGGGAAAACACAAGACGGCTTTCCAACCGCACTGCAGGAACAGCTGAGAAGGCTCTCCAAAACTGCCCCCCCTACCTTTCCAGCGACCCTCACTCTGGGCCAGCTACTTAATGGCATGAGCAGACATTCAGCTCTGAACGTAGGATTGGCAAAAGGCTCATAAAACCATCAATTATATCAAAGCTACAAGAGGATCTGACTCTGGAGGGCATAAATATGGATTCTGTTCAGAGATTTCTGGTGTGACAGTGGGGTCAGCCTACAACCTTTACAATGAACATCCTGTTCCTGCTTGACCTCTTGTCCTTTTTTCCCCTTCTACTTAATGACTGTTTGGAGCAGTCTTGGAGCTTGGAAAAAAAAAAAAAGTCCTCCAAAGCTGGCTGACGTATATTGATATTGCTGGTGGCAATATATTTACACAGCCACAAAAGCAGCTGCTCAGCTGAGCCTACTTTTAGCTTGCGCCCTACTAAAATGAATGCAAATCTAAAAGCACTAAAACTGTATCAGTGGACTGAAGGAGAAACTAAGATTTCTTCAACATGGTGGCCCCAGCAATGACATCCTGCAAAGCTGCGGCCAGTGGTGGAGTTTGCAGCTTCTCGGGAACCCTGGGTGTCCCCAGCAGCAGGGGACTTCGACAGCCAAACCCCTCTCTACCTATAACCTTCCCCATCACTGCGGGGGTAGGAACAAGCACTGGCTTGGCAACATCACACACACAGGTACCAACAGCACGTTCACAATACACGGCTCAACTCTTCGCTGGGCATCTCCAGCTGCTTTGTACATATAAGTTGCTACACAAAATTAACTGGAAGCTGTACCAAACCCAAAGGCAACAGCGCTAGATATGATAACCTGAGGCACTTTGCTGTTCAGCTCCTACTCTGAATGGCTTAGAATTGTAGTGCTTCAACTTCCCCAGTTTGTTCTCAGCCCTCAAAATAATTACTGATCTCAACTTTTTCCTCATTTTTAATTGTTTCTGCAAAGTGTATCCCCCAAAGGAAGGGCAGCAAGCAAGTGTAAAATTATTTTTTGGAAGACTGAGGAAATCTGTTCAGATGTTTCTCCGGCTTTTTTGTGTGTGAAAACATTTTTCAGCTGTTCAAAAATGAAAAGAAAAAGAAATCCTGCTCAGATGCGAGCCTGTGTGTATGAAAAACAGTGAACTGGCGTAGATACAGTATTTTGTGCTTAACGTGGGTTAACAGTACCTTTCTCAATAAGAAATCCAATGCAAGTACAGTGATCAGTACATTGTGCTGGGCAATTTTAGGTTCCAGAATGTGTTGGGTTTGTTGTTTTTTTTTAAATTCCGCTCTTAAAATACTCAGGGCAACAAGAACTCAGAGTCTTAACAACATAAATGCTAAGTGTAAGTCTAATCTCCTACATGCAGATGTAAATCAACATTACTTGTTTAAATACTGATAAAAATTAGAACAAAGTGAAGCCGAATGAACATAAGAAATATTTCACATAATATTTACTGGAAAATTGCAACAGGGATTTTGTCTAATGAGTAAATACAGCATGAAGCCGTTGAGTCTTCTATCCCTGGGGTAAGATAATTTGAAACACATTTTTTCAGATCAAAAGTGTTATGTTGTCAAATATAAAAGCCCAATTTAGGCTGCATAATATTTAATTAAGAAAACAGCATTCCATACTGTGATTTATTTATTTTTTTAAGTCCAATGCCCCTTGAGTAATTTTATCTTCTTAACTTTAAGATTTGTACTGTGCGAGATCATGGGAAAGACACAATCAACTTATTTTCATTACAAAAGAAGGAAAACCTAAAGGGAATCCTGTGAAAATCAAATCCAAACCCAAGATTTTCCAATGATCATGTAACTTGAAAAGACCATCTGCTCACTCAAAAGGGAGGGGAGCATTGTATCTGACCCTCCAGCTACAAGGATGGATAATAAAGATCCCGGTCATACAGAACAGCCACAAGAATGCCCGAAGTTTTTAGACTTCAGAGGACCCTCCTGGGGCTCTGCAGCCGCCATGTGCTCACCTTGACGCTTCTGTGATGTATCCGCGACGGCTGGCATTTCACGCTGCTGGTGTTGCAACAGCCAGTGCAACGTTTCACCTCCACGCAGGGTGGCCATATCAGGAAGTTGGCAGAGGTGGGATCAATCTGACTCCGAGGTATCTCGTATATAACCGTCCGTGTTTTGCAGACAGCCGGGATGGCTTCCTCTGCGAACACAAGAAATTCACACTTCCAGGTGAGCAGCTGCTCTCACCTCAGAGCACCCAGATACTTTACACCATCCACTTACGGGTGTCACCCTTAGCTGGCGGGTTGAGATGCTGTTCTCAGTTCCCGTTGCTGATTGGCAAAGTCTGTGCTGAGTACTGCTTGCCTACCACTAAACTGCGTGTGCAGGCCTAGAGAGAAGCTGGCCTCACTCCCAAAAGCCCAGCCCTAAAATGAAGGTACACAATTGCCCGGCTCCCAACATAGCTCAAAGCACACACCATTAGATAAGACAGTTCTGGCTCTTTAGAAGTGACAGCAAGCCAGGGACTTCTCCGGATTAGATGACCCTCTAGTACAGCTGCATAGCCACTGCACAACAGCAGCTGCTACTTTACAGTATCGGGGCCATCACTGCACCCACGTATTATCACACAAACGTGCAACACCTGGCAAATACCACCACAGAAGTTGCACTAAGGATATTTATATCGCACCCAAATTGGCCGAGGTGGGAAACAACCTGCGCCAGCTTGAAACTTCTGAGTCTTGGGTTTCTACTTCCAAAACCTTAACGTCCCTTCATCAGGGAGTCTGGTCCATCAGCCATCCCAAAAGGCAACTGTCATTTTTTTGAATGAAGTTATTAAAGCTTTGTACATGCTGGGGTTTATTTAATTTGTTATTTTTTGAATGAGGCAAAACCTCAAGATTAGCATGACTGAAGAACCTGCCGTGTATTTTTCAGCTAAACCAATAACCTGCTGGGCTCAGGTACGGAGAGCTTGTAGACAACCGTTTCAGCCACATGAGGATCAGGAAGAGTAGCTCTGTGCTGCTGCGTGATGCTGCCATGAAAAACCCAAACCATGTATCGTTCTCAACCTAGGGCCTGCCTAAGAAGTCAAGCTGACAATTCACAACAGTCCGGAAAATAATAGCAATCACAGGGACAGCTTGTTGATAAGCTCTCAGAAGGCAGCTTGGATTTTTTTGCCTTACAGTGGACGCAGTGATAGCTTTGGGTTAGATGTGTCAGGGAACTGGAATACTGCCTGCACTTCTTCAGTTACTTCTGAAGTACAAGAAGTTCAGGCCTGGCCTGTGCCTGTTACATGAAAATCTAGACTTAGTTTTGATAGAGATGCTTTTCAGTCAGCTAAATAAGAGTGAAAATTCTTTCCAGTCCCCAATACCATGAACTCAAGAAAATGAACGGATCCAATACTGCAAGATAGCTGGCAACTCCTACAAGTTATTGAGCATATCCAGTTCCCAGTGACTTTTATGGGGAGGCATTCAACACCTTGCAAAGTAAAGTGCCAAGTGTAGCAGACTGTTTCAGAACCGCTGTTCTCTAGAGGCATTCAATGTGACGAGCATGCTTGCCAATTCACACTGCAAATCCATGCTGACAGCATGCTGTGCTATCTACTGTGTACCACCGTAGCTTCAAGTACAAATGTATTGACTCTGAATTACCTCTAACAGATAATAAGATCATGGATCTTTTCCACGGTCAAATGGAATGGCAAACCACTCAGATCTAATGGGATGAACAAGCATTGCATACAAATCCTACCCTAAACTTCATTAGCATCTCTTTAAATTCATATTTGGGCTTTGTTGGATCACCATCATTGGTGTTTAATAAGAAAAAGATCCCCTGTAAACATGCCTGGTGCCCTATGCAATGATGGAAATCAATGCCCCAGCATTTCAACCAATGGCTTTTAATTTTTTGGATAAACTGGTTTTTTTCTTTTGAATAAAGAGTCAAGCTGTTTCCTTTTGTGGAGCTTCTGTACTGAAAACTCTACCAACTGTTGATGTTTTTTAAAGCACACTGCTGTAGTTGTTCCCCACACTATGAATTATACATTGAATATCACAGCATTTTCTAACCAAGGTCTAGCTTTCTAACATGCTGCAACAAGAAAGTAGAATGTAAAGAATTTGTGCTTGTCTGTCTCCTATGGACATCCTCCAGAAGACAGCTTCTCAGGCAACGGCTCATTTTGCGCAAAAAGAAATGGCCTTTTTCCGTCGTGCGTGTCACATTTTGTCCAGTAAAATGTCCTGCTTGGCTGACCAAAAGCACCCCCTCTGTTTTTACTCCCGAAGTACAAATAGCTTCTTTCTTACCAATGCTTCTTTTTCTGCGAATGGGCACAGGACGATTCTCTTGCACATGTTTAGCAGAATGAACACTGTAAGATCTCAGGTTTGTTTCTGAAACATCATCGTATCCTAAAACAGGAAACAAAATATTAAACCTCAGCTACGTTATTCGCATCATTGACTCGACAGTGCTGTCCCATACATATAAATCTGCACTGTACGTACGCACAAGACTGAATCCTGCTGCAATTAGCCTAATGTAACTCCTGCCAACACAATTGCAAGGGCATACGGCAGGGAAGACACAGACGTTGAATGTCATGGATAAGCATGCACAATTCCAATACCCGTTTTACCGAAAGCTCCCACAAACAGTGCACACTCTGTGACACAAAACCCTATCTAAAGTAAAACAGTTGCATTTTTATGTGAAAGGCATAACAAAGCTTTTCTTACTGGAAAGGTGTAGAAATAAGAACAATAATACTTCACATGAAATGTTTCTTGCAAGCACTTTTTTGAAGTTCTGGCATGAGGCTGCGGTAGAAAATATGGTATTACACACCCCACAGCAACAATGCTGCCTCTGTAAATTTTGTCTTGTTTGGTTTTCAGGGCAGTACCAGGACAGAATCAAAAGCAAGAAGTAACTAGCATGGGTTTCCTTTTAGCCTCTCTGTTGCAGAACAAATCCCCTGTGAAGTATCCTAACCTTTGGAGGGGCATCTGAAGCTACTGCAAACTCTGGGACTGCATCCAGGCTTGTCTTGTTCCCTAAATAAGCCTACCACATGGGTTAAAGGGCCATGAGAAAAAGCAAAGATGGAAAACTTGGCATTTCATTTATCACAAAAAAACAACAAAATAACTGCTCCAACTATTTGGTTTTGTTAAGTGAAGCAGTCCAGGTCGTGTCCCATGCAGTGGGGTTCTGAAAATGACAAGCACAATCTGAAAACAGGGGATCAGGAAGTTGTAAGCGAACCGAGGACCGCATATGGATTCCAGCACACCAAAACTAAGGTTTTCAGTACTCTGCTGCTTGGAGTTCCCTCCATAACATCACTGGAGAGTTTCAAGGTTTCACTGCTGGCTCCAAAGAAAACTGTGATGTACACTCAAAAATGTAAATGGTTATTACCAGCACTCAATTACCCTCTCTGCATGCTACCAACATCCTGCACTCCTCTGTCTTCTGCACTGTCACGCTCCCCACTTCCAGCTTGTTTTGCATCCATAGTTTGCTGTGACTCTGGAACTTGTTTTATTCTCAGCTTTACTAGTAATGCACATCATAAGGGTCTGCTCTACGGCTCCTTCTCTCCTCCCTCCCTGCCCTAAGGAGCATGCAGCTGGTGAAACCACCTGCAGAACCTGGTAAGATATGAAGTCAGTGGTATCTTCAGCACCTTAGAAAGAGCTCTGTCTTAGAAAGCCTCAACGTCTATCTTTGCTCCTTGGAAAATACTGTTGTAGGTAGCTAAGAGAAGATGAAGTGCAAGGTCTGAGAGGCAGTGCCAGGATCACCCACTGGTCCTGTCTATTTACCTAATCAGCTGAGCAGATCCTTGTCTGAGATAAGCCAGTGTGAAATCCAGACTCTCCATTTACCCAAAAAAGTTGGCTCCTACTTCCTATGTAGAGTGCTTGTTTCCCATTGATTTCCAGGGGAAATTGTGGGACCTGATTAGCTGATAGTGGTCCTTATTTGTGGTTCCAGTGCTGTAATGTAACACAGCGATGACTAATAGATTATATTTCTGCTTTTATTTACCCCATACCCCAGAAGACTTATCGGTGGGGTAAATAAAATGGCTTGCCTGAGATCCCACAGGAAGCTTGCGACTGAGCTGGGGAGCGGAGCCAGGTCTCCTGCATCCCATTCCAATGGCACCAGGCCATCCACCTGACCCCAAAGGGTGTTATCCAAAATGAGGATCCGTTCTGATGTTCCTCCAGCCCTCTTCCGCTTCCTAACGCCCAGCCACCCAACACCTCAATACTGACCTCCTTGCCAGCCGCTTGGAGTTGTGACAACCTCTCCCTCAATTTGAGGCAATGAAGTGATACTCAAAAGAAAGCAGCGTGAATTCTGCCCAGTGTAAGATCCAAGCCAGGCTCAGAGCAAGAAGCATCTCTGTCTGCATGCGAACAGTGTTTAAAAAAGATTAAACACCAAACTAATGCCTCTAATCCGAACTGCTTGGTGGGCACAGACATCTTGCTGAAAAGAGAAACCGCCGATGGTGCCAGCTGTACGGCAGGCCCGAGCCACAGGTCCTAATCCCACATTCAACACGCTGGCATAGCTCCCTTCTAACATGACTGATTTCTTGCTGTCTTGTTTAAAGAAACTGGTAAGACTAAAAGAATAGTATGATCAGCTAACCAATATGTTAAGCCATGTGCTTATATATAACTGCTCAACTCAGCTGCAATTAGCCATATTCTATCATCATGTTTATAAAGCAAAATGACATGTCGAGGAGCATGTGTTGCTTAGAAGATGATTTCTAAGGTGAAGAAGGCCTCTGGCTCATACTGTATCTCACTGTCTCGCTACATATCTTAGGCATGTATATCATTTTGTAAGTTCATGTCTCACTGTGGGGGTTAAAAAGAGAGATCTACACAGCTAGCAGAGCAGACTGCAAAACAAGTTCCAGTCAAACCTCCATGTGTTATGCAACACAAATTGTATTATTTCTATGGACACAGCACCAATGTTTTTTTTTTCAATAAACAGAATTATGGAGCACATGGCTGCTGCCAGAAGGCACTATAATGCTAAAGGCACTCGGTGTCCCCCTGACCCCCACAGGCATTTGGAAGGAATTCCATTTCCCAGTGAAGTCAATGGGAAAATCGCTGCACTTCAAGCAACCTTTAAGTCAACAGGAATCCAGCCCGAACAGGACTGAAAAATCAGAAAATCAGCTTTGAAACCCACACTGGACTCTGGATGTGTGGCCAGAAGACTTCCCTTTATTTCATTAAAACAACGATGCTATGGTAATCACAAATAGCACTCTCTAGTTTGACTTTAAAGAAGGCTGATAGCTAATTTGCTAGCTAATCTGGCAAAAGGATTGCCAAATGAATCACGCCAGAATTTGCACCCATTTTTCTCCCCAATGTACTGACTTAGGCACATGAAGTTGCAGGATAAGGTGTTTCAGCTCTTAGCAAAGGAAATGGGAGTTTATGGGCTTGGCACCTCACAAAATGGGACTTAGAGCAGAAAGCTTAGAAACGTTCTTAGTTTAGAAATTGAACACTGCTTGTCACTAAGTGAAGATGGAGGATGCTGCATGGAGCCAAATTAATGCAGCTCTCTTTTAACGTTTTAATAATAAAAAAAAATGGTTTCATGGCAGCCGATCAAGAAATTTCTCTGTAATCTTTCACGTACTGACAACATATCAATGATGGGTAGAAAAACTCTTGCAATTAGCCTTGGTCAATCCATTAGTGTAGCTGAAATTGTTCTTTTTTGTCAAACTGGCATTCTTCCACTGGGTCGTGGAGTACAAATCACAGAGTCCCTGTGACATTCTGCCAACATGTGATTACTCCGCTCCCTAAATAAGCATGTGGAAAGTATCCTAAGACTACTGTTATTTTATATTTATCAACTTATACTATCACATCGCCATCTCCTTCCCAAACAATTCATGTGAGGTACAATCTCCAATATATGCAGTCTTAACACCAGCCCTTCTAGATGTCACTTTGATGTGCATCCAAAAAGTACAGGCCCAAGACTTCCAGTACCAACAGCAGCAGCTTAGGAAATTCTCATTATCTCTTTTTTTTTTTTCCAGGAATTCAGTGTAAGGTACAATAAACCGAAATGGTCTGTCTTACAAATCGGTCCTAGAGCCAGAAAGCCCAAGGCAACGTCAATCTGTTTGTTTGATCTTCTTTCTGGCTGATGCAAATTATGCCCTTCTGACATCCAACTGCAGAGATAGATGTCATTAAGTTTTCAACTTTGATCTATTAAGGGAAATATAAGTAGCAGCCTGCAAGATCCTGTTTTGTTTAGGTTTTTTTCCCTCTACCTAGATGTGATCAACCAGCTGTAAAGGAGGAGGAGTGTTGCCTCTATCTGTCTCAGGGAAAAGACAGGACACACACATGGCAGATGCCCACCTCCCGTCATGTTTGAGGTGCAAGGAAAGCTAACACACCGCACTGTCCCATCCTTCGTTTGAGCGCCACACCAAAAGCCACAAAGTCAACAGGAGATTTTCCAATAGATTGAGCTCTGCAGCAATCTTAACGCTTCTCCATGAAAGTACACTGTTAATTTAGAACGTTTCTCCACTTAACAAAAGCTGCTCTGCTAGTTCTTAATCACAGGCCGTTGAATTCACATGGCCTAAGGTGACCCTGTGGTCGATGCCCTTAAACCATGCAAAGAAGCACTGCTCAGCCCCGAGTTTCCCCACACAGGGAGATGACTGGGGGAAAATCTGTTCCCAGCGGGAGGCAAACATAATAGGTGATGAAATGAACTCTCCCTCCCACAGGACAGATGGGAGAGGTGAAGCGCGAGGAGAAAAAACCGCGCTGCTAAGCCAGCGAGAACTTCACAGGCGGAATATAGGAAGTGCCCCCGTTTCAGTGATTTAGTCTGGTAGTAGTAAAACTGTACTCTGCACGCTACCGCTGCCTACTTCCTGGGATCACGCGTGCTTTCTGTCTCAAACAGGGTCAGACTCCGCTCCTCGTCACGCCGACGACACTCCGTCGCTGCCTATGGATCCCAATCACAGCAAATTAATAAAAGACCCTGTTTTCTGATATAAATAGCGAATTGTCGTGTTGCCTTTACAGGGATTTCTCTTTGAATAGGACGTGGCACTGGGCTCTGACAAATTGGCCTGGATTTTCTTTTTTGAATACAATGATAAGCTCCATGTTGGGTAGTGTTTTTCTTTAAGTAATATGCCAGATGGTCTGGGGGTGTGGTTTCTAATTTTATGAAGGGGGTTATCAGTCATCTCTGCGCTACAATATAGAGACCAAATCTGTCAGAATAAAAGAAAAACCTGCCCACTCTGACTTACAAAACTTACTTTTCCAATTAAAAATATGTGCTTTGCATTGCAGGAGAGAAAACGACTGATCTTCCCTCATTTTCCACAGATTCTGCCTTGTTACTCAGGAATATGCGACATTTTCTGCGTGCACGCCTGATCCTGCAAACTCTTCCCCTACAAGATCATTCTTAATTCTCGAGTCCACCCACTGAGTTTAAACAGGGCTACTCACATGCAGAAGGACTGGCAATACCTTGCACTAAAATGAGGGAGAAAATAATCACTGGAGTGTTTTTATCCTGGGCCTCAGTTTAAATGAGTACACGCTATAAAACACAACTATATCCACTGCACAAGCCCGCAGTGAACCAGCCCTTCCCTGAATGCAATGACAGTCCTAAGGAAATACATTTCAGAAATGCCATCTTACCAGTGACAACTAGAAAACATTTGATTTGCTAATCCAAGGCAATACTAAATATCGTAAACAGGCCCGATCCTGCTTACTGAAGAAAACATGGTAATTCCAGTGTTCGATTAGTCACTCTGATAAACCCTTGAGAAGAATTACTCATGACAGTGAAGACCGCAGGCCTGTGCCCAGAAAACGTAAGTGCGGGTAGTAAAGACTGGCTACTCTCTATGAAGATCCAATCCTGCCTGTGTAGCTCAGAAACAGAGCACACAAGCAAGAACGGGGTGAAAGGCTGAATATTCGGGCTTATTTTTTAATATTGTTTGCGTTCATGTCTTAAGGCATCACTGTTCCATGTTGAAATAGTAAAATATTTATGTGTCTTGTCTCTCTCATGGTTTCTAAACTGACAAATTGCACGAAAACAGCAAAATGGAATGGTAAACTTGTGGCTGACCTCTTCAGTTTTTGGCCATGCATACTCTGGTTAATCTTTGCCACCAGTTAAATAATTATTTTCTGAAATAAATTTCTCTCCTCTGGCACATCCACTAATTTATTCAGCTCCCGCCGTTGCTCCACTTCCCTGCTTGATTCCCTTGCAATGGAGCCATGTGAACTTTTGCTCTCCTTGCAAGTGGTATTTAAAAATGAAGCGTGTGCTTGTTACACTGGGGTATTTGGAAAAAAAATAATGTATGCTGGTAGCGACAGCACACTGCCTCAAACGCGGCAGCAGCATGCGGTATTTTAAAATGCTAGCACTCAGACCCAGCCCCTCTGCAACAGCAGCCAAGCCTTCCACCGAGTTCACTGGGAAAAAGATTTTAGCAGCAGTGCACTTGTCTGGTCCAAACCAGCCTTCAGTGGGGAAATATGTATTGCATCCCCCTTCCCTGTTGTGAAAGCTGCCTTCATTGCAGTGACAAGCAACAACGACGAAGCACTGCTCTCCAAAAATATTAAGCCGATGCCAACAAATCTGGTAGTTAGTAATTAGCCTCTGTGGTAAAGTCTTGTGCAAGACAGAAATATTGCCGTTTTCAGTGTAAGGGGAAACCGTTTGCTCCCTAATCACACAAAAATTGAAAGCTACCTCTGAAAAATACGTTCCGAGTGCATTCCTGCTCATTAACACAGCACTACGCAAACGGCCGTGAGTTAAACTCTAGAAGGATCCTGCAACACTGAATGAAGGTGATTGAACCTGGCACAGACTTCACAAAAATACACAGCATATGGTTTAAAAGGAGATGGCCCGGTACCAACGCAAGCAAGAACTCATTCATTTTTCTCCATTTTGCTCTTCAGAAAGATGCAGGTTTCCCTGGGGCACATCAAAGGTGCCGGGTTTATTCTCGCTCAACTAAGGGGAGAAATCACCAGGAACAAAGTGCACCAAGTGAAACCAAACGATAAGAAACCCAATAATACAGTGCTTCTAGATCGGATTTACTGCTGCAACGATCTGTTTGAACTGCACGTCCTCACTACACCCATTTGCATGCCTAATGATGCAGAAAATAACCCTGCACTATTTTCTTTCGGGAAAAAAAAAAAGTGTATTTTTAAGGGTAAGCTTCATATGCAGGTTCCTGTTTAAAATCAGCGTGGCCGGTTTATTTTCCTTTTAATGAAGCCCAGCGCTTGAAGAGACATTACTTCATTCATAAATATTGTTTCAAATATTTTAAATACCTCTAGGACAGTAGTTTAAAGATAACAGAGCAGTGTAAGACCAACAACAAACCTTATGGAAATTCTTCTCCGCTGAGAGACGGAGAGGTCTGAAAACACGGAGGGTCGCTAGGTCCCTCTGCACCCTGAAGCGCCCCCCCCTCCAAGTTTAAACTCCCCGATCGGCCCCTTGGCCGCCGCCTCCCCTGGAAACCCAGCTCCCCCGCCCAGGACAGCCCGGCTCTCGGGGCTGGGTCCCTGCACGGCTGCGGCCCCCGAGGCCCGGCAGCCCGGGCCGCGCCGCCGGAGCGGCGGGAGGCGTGCGGGGCGCTGCGCCGCGGCCGCCCCCGGTGCCTCCCCCCCGGGGCGGCGGCGGCCGCCGGCGCGGAAGGAAGGAGGACGGGACTAATTTACCTACGGAGTCAATCTCCAGGAGGCGCTGCAAGTCGCGGAGGCTGTGGATCTCGCTGTGCGCCAGCCGCTCGATGAGCTCCGCGGGATCTCGGCCTCCTTCAAAGACACACAGACACCGCGGGTCACCGCGCAGCCCCGCGCAGCGCTACTCCGCGGCCCTGCGGCGGCGGGGGGGGGGGGGGGGTGGGGTGGAGGGGGGGCTGGGGTTCCTCGGAGGGTGCAGGGTGCTTGCTGGACGTGTTCGGACGAAGCAGGGGGGAAATCCGCGCCCCCCGCCCCCCCCGCTCCGCCGGGCGCTGGAGCGCGCCCCGCCGCCCCGGTCTGCGCGCCCGCGGAGCGCGGCGGGGCCGGCCCGGGCGCAGCTCCGGCCCGGCGGGGGTCCGCCCGGCAGCGCTGCGCCTCCCAGCCCCGAGCCCCGCCGACGGCTGGAAACCCGCCCGGGGCGGCCGGCTGATGAAGTTTGCCCAAGCGGGCGCGAAGTCCGCCCCGGGCGCCGGCTCCCCCGGTCCGGGGAGGAGGAGGAGGAGGAGGCCCGTGACCCACGGGGGCCACCGCCATCCTACCGGCGCCCACGTCGCGGCCCCCGGTGCCAAGCGGGCCCGGTCCCGGGAAAAGTTCAGAGTCGCCGTGCAGCGCCGAGCACCGCGCTCGCCCCGACCAGGGCCACCTGTAGCAACCCCAGGGCCCCGCGCAGCCCTCCGCCCCCGAGCAGCCGTGTGCGGGCGGGATGGAGCCCGACCCTCGCCCGCTCGGAGCCGGGTGATCCTCAAAAACCGCGGAGGGGCGGTTTGGAGGGGAGGGGAGGGGAATGGGGGGGGTTATTCCACCAACTTCTGCCCGCGGCGCTAACGGTGCCCGCGGCCGGCTGCGTGCAGGCGGGGGCGGCCGCTGCCAGGCGGCTCCGCGCACCGGCTCTGCCTGCGGGCAGCCGCAGCCCGTTTGCACCCGCGGGGCGTGTATACATTTATATATTGTACATATATAATATAGATAGATAGATGATTTTTAGGGGCAGCCAGCAGCCCCGGGGCGGAATGCACGGTCATTCCCCTCTCCTCTGGCACGCACGAAATGGCAACTGGCGGGCTGCCTCGGCCGCGCAGGGGCTGGGGCAGGGCGAGCGCTCCCGGCGGGGCCGGGGTCGCGGCGATGCCCGCGGAGCCCCGGTGGGCAGCCCGCTCCCCCGAGCCCTGCGCCGCCGGCTCGCCCCGAGCCCCGGCCGCGGCGTCCCCCGGGGCCCGAGAACGCAGAAAACCGCTCTCACCTACCTCGGAGAAGGTAAAGGACAGGTAGCCAAAACCTATCAGCAAAACGCAAGCCCAGGTCCTCATCGCGGTCTGGTGCACTTTAGACACGGAGGGAAGGCAACGCTGATGGAGAGGAGCTGCAGGCCGGCTCCCGCCGCGCAGAAATTCAGTACCATCCCTCAGGGGAAAGGCAGCGGGGTGGCTCGGGGGTCCTCGGCATCCAGGGTGGGTGGGGGCTGCCTCGGGGCGGCGGTGGTTTAATCACGGCGCGGCCGCGGTTTGTACGTTCCCCTCGCTACGGGAGCGCGGCTGCTGCTCTCCTTTCTGCTGCTCTCGCTCGCTCCTCTTGGCTCTTAGGACTCGACCAGCCGGTACTTCTGCATATTTGCTTAGATCAGACCAAAGTGAAACCCAAGGAGTCGATCCGGAGCGCAGCCGAAACGCCCATCACCTGTCTGGGGCGGCTGGCCCCCCTCGGCGGGCGGCGCTGGGGCCCGCCTCCCCCCGCCGCCGCGGCCCCCGCTCCGCGCCGGGACCGGGGGGGGGCTGCTCGCCGGCTTCTCCCCCACCCCGCTACGCTCGCCCTCCACCCTCTCCCCCTTTCTCAAAAAGGGAAAAAAAAAATAAAAATCTTTATTGATACGGATCGAAATGTTTCTCTTGCTGAGAATGGTCCCGCTTCCCGCTTCGGCTGGGGCGAGGTTAAAAAATAATAATTAATTATCAATAATAGCAGTGATAAATCGGAGCAATATTGCAAGATCTCGCGGGCTGCCTTGGTGCAGTTCCTTCTCCACTTTGCACGGGAGAAAAAGAGAGGAGGAGGAGGAAGAGGGGGGGAAAAAAAAAAAAATATATATATATATATATATATGCAAGAAGGTTTAAATCCCAAGGGGATCAGAGACGAACTGCAACTCCTGGCGGAGGGAGGACTCCCGGGCTCGCTCCGAAGCGGCGGCCTGTCTGGAGCGTGCCCCGGCGAGGCGCAGCATATACCGCTCCCGCCCCGCCATGCGCCTCCCCCGCCCCTCCCTCGGTACTCCCGGCCCCAAACCCACGGCAGCGAGCCGCGGGGGTGCCGCCGCTGCAGCCCCTGCCCGCGGGGCGCTCTGCCCACCGGGGGGGGGGGGGGGGGGGGGGGGCGGCGGGGCGGGCGGGGGGCCGGGGGAGCGGGGCAGCCCGCCCGCGCCCCGGCGCTCTGCGGCAGCGGGGCGGGGAAGGGCCGGGAGCTGCTGCGCCACGGCCGCCGTGGAACCTGGCGGGATCCACCTTGTGCCTTTGGTACCGGGCGGGAGAGACCGCCATGACCGCGGAGGGTTTGGGGGTTTTCTTTTAATCGTTATTATTTTGTTGTGTGGGTTTGGTTTTGGGTTTTTTTTTTGGGGGGGGGGGGGGAAATCGCTTTTTGCAGAAGGGGAGGGGCAGCGCGGCGATGGCTTGTGTTGGGGGGGGGCTGCTCTTGCAGCGCAGCCTTCCTTGCGAGGGAGAACCCCCCCCCCCTTTAGCACATATACACACACACACACCCCAAAATACAGAAAAAGCAGCGGGGGGCGGCGGTGCGGGCGGGGGGCAGCGGCCGCCCTCCGCCCTGCGGCACCCGGCTGCGGCATGCGCGGGCGCGGGGCTCCCCGCCGCGGGCGCGGGGACGCGGCCCCCGGGGCGCGGCCCCCGGCCCCGCCGGCAGCCAGCCCCGGCCCCCCCGCCGGCAGCCAGCCCCGGCCCCCCCGCCGGCAGCCCGCCGGGCAGCGGTGCCGGAGCCGGGCGGCGGCAGCTCGCTTTGCTCTCGCATCCTCCCTCCCCGCCGCCCCGGAGAGAAAATGCCCCCTCTTCCCCGGCGCAGATTGGCACAAGGTGCCTGCTGCACCCTGACATCTCCCTGAACTCATTGTGATTTAAATAACAGCCTTTTCTCATCGAAACAAAGCATCTTAATAGCAGATGCAAAGAATTCAGCTCATCTGAAAATCCAATAGCATTTAAGTGGATTAACTGCAATAACACAACTGAGGAGTGATACTATCCTTCATGGAAGACAATAGACTGTAAATGCACAGCCAGGGAGACTTATCCTTTCATCTCTGAATTTCCTTCAGCATTTCAAAAGCGAATGCTTTCTAGAAGCCCTGAAGGGGTTTGCACGCTACTGGCTTGGACATGCTTCTAGGAAACAACCTGTGCTTTAATGGGCACTTTGCAATTGCATAGAAGTTCCCACCAAAACAGAAGTGGCCTTTCAAGTACGTTTAATTCTCTCTCATGATGTCATGTAGGCTTACAGGGTGGTCTCCAGGACCACAAGGGGGGAAAAAAAAAGGTGGGGGTTGAAAAGAGAGAAAAGCAAAAGAGATGTAAAAGATTTGGAAGCACTTTAAAAAGGAGAATGCTTTTTTTTTTTTGTTTTTTTTTTAGAGACAGAAAATGCTGAGCCGGTGTGAAGCCATTCTCAGATGCCTCCTCCTATAAAAATAATTTAAAAAAAAGATCCCAGCGCCACACTGCAGCAGACCCATCGGCGCAGGCTGCACTGGCAAGCAGCAGGGCAAGCTGGAGGCAGACCAGGGCAGGTCATTCTGGTAGCTGCCATCACTTTTTTACACAGGGGTTGACATCGCAGAAGTAAAAAGTGATGACTTTGGTTAAAAAAAAAAAGTCTCATCTGCACTTACCATTTGCTGGCATTAGAGAGACAATTCCTACGGTCTGTGTTGTCACAGGAATAAAATAGAATAATTACCAAACAGTGAAACAGATTCTGACAGTACCGGCTCGCCGAGCATTTACTCCTCTCCTTCCTTCCTTCCTTGGCCAACGTGTCTGGGATCAGGGGTGCTGGGTCTCTATAGCTCTTTCAAGTGGTATTCCGCTGCGAAAGCCAGCATCGCGGTAACTCCTACTTGATCTACTGGTGAAAAAGAAATTACGCCAGTTTGATTTTTCTTACGTTTCCCTCATTTTATGAGAAACCTACTGCATCAGCATCTTTTTTAAATCTGTCACTGTGGGGCTCAGATAAGCATCTTTCCTCTGGGTCGAGTTACACTTGGAGCAGCTTTTAACGTGAGGCTGTTATATGGATCATTGCAAATATTTGATAATAATGCAAAATATGTAAGATCCCAGAAGGGACCAGGGAACATAAATAAAATTCACACAGATTCTGCAAACAACTTCTTACTTGGGTTGTCTGTCTGCTTACGAAACACATTTTCTCCTCATCTATTGTTTGATCTAAAGATGCATTCGTGCCGTGTACGTCCTTACAAGCATGCAAAGATACGTCTGTGTGAAAAATATCGCACAAGTGTATCTTTACTTCAGCACAGCACCTTCCTCCCGTCCACAAGCCTATTAAATGTGCGTGCACCAAACATGAAATAGCACCTTTTATGTAATACCTACAAACTGCACGTGTGGAAAGAGCGGCAGGGTGGTATTTATAGGTTTAACAGAAAATCAGGACAAAGAATGGAGCACCAGAAAATTAGGGTTTGCACTTTTTTATTTATCTGAGAGCAGTGAGCAAGATATCGCTTGTCTAATTTAAAGCGCGTACTGTTAGAAGCCCCTCAAATGTCAGGAATTATAATGGAATTATACTATGACAGAGTGTTGAGAGGGAGGATTTCCAGGGTTTGCACAGCACTTGGCATGGGGGAAGGGATGCAAGAAGCTCCTCGACACAGAACGAAACTACTCCAGTGGCACCAGCACATTCTGCGGGTGGTGGCGCACGAAGCCAGGGTGCCCCAAATCGGGCTTCCAGCACCCACCACAAAGCTCATTTAAATCTCTGCTGGCTCAGTCATTAGCAACACAGGTCAGGCCCTGTGGCGGGACCAACTCATGTTTCAGAGAAGCGTGCCGGGGCTGCGACGCGCGAGAGCCGCCCGGCCGCAGGCAGGCGAGGGTGCTCGGGAGGGGGCTGCAGCCGCGGAGGGCACGGGGCTGGCGTCAAAATGGTACCTGCAACCCCTGGCAGCTATGCCAGAGGTCAGGCTGAAAGGTCGATGCTTGCTTGGTCCTCCTGGCAAGCCTTGGAGCTGCAGGAGGAATCATTTCATTGCAGCCACGTTCCTGCTGAGGGAGCCTTGGGAAACCTGCCTGAGTCTTTTTCAGACTTGATTTTAGCAGGGATTTTGCCTCATTGATAGTCATGTTAAAATTAACCAAACAGAATGTGTTCAGGTAAGGGGGTTGGGGGTGGGGTTTTTTTGGAAGGCCGGCCTGCTTTTATTGCAGTGGCTCTTTGGGGCTGGCCGAAGTGGTTCGGTATGCTCTGCGGGATGCATCCCGCCACCGCAGCTGAAAAAGGACCACAAGCCGAGAGCCCTGGCTCCAGCAAGTGACCGTAAGAAACTCTCAGCAACGGGGACCTGCACCATTCAGCATCAGTGCCACACACTGTAATTCGAAGGATAAAAGTCGAGAACATAAAATCCAGAAAGCTAAACGGGAAGCTCACCCACTTTGGGTGGTTTCTCTCTGGTTTTGAACATTTTTTTGGCCTGTGGCTGCAGAGGGGCAGGTGGCCGGGGGTGGGGGGGATGTCATCTTCCCGCTCCGCAGCTCGATTGCTGCCTGCCTATGGGAACAGGCACAAAGCTGTTGAAGGTGCTGGTGAAGTACAGGCACTGGATTACAAATGCTACAGGCACCGGATTACAACTGCAGAAAGCACTGATGGCAGGCAAACCGTTCCCTTTCCCGAAACTTGGCCCATAAAGAGCAACAAGGAAAGCTGCAAGGAGAACAAGCAAGGCAGTTATAATTCCAGCTGGTACACCTACAAACGGTATTTTCTCCTTTTCCAGCTCTTCCTTTTGGATCCTTGCACTGGCTTCGTCCTTCTGGCTGAGCTTTGTTTTCTTTGAAACTTTTGTTGGTGCAGCTTTCCAGCTGCTTTCACGGTTGATGATTGTCTTAAATAGTCATAAGATGCAAATTGGTTACAAGGTTTCAGCTGAGCGGAGTGATCAGAAGGGGCTGGGGAATGATTTGTCAGGTCCCTGCCCTGGAACACAGAGGGTAGCCACGGCCCGTGTCACCTACATGGGTGGACACTTAAAGCCACACTATTCCTGGGGATGCTTTGCCCTCCTGTGCATGGGGCAGGGCCCCACGAGAGGGGATCCTCCCCCCAAAGCTGCCCCTTTGGCTTCAGCGGGGGTTGGCCCCAGCTCTCCCTGGAGAAACGCTTTGGTTTCATAGCCAGGAGAGAGGGTGACGCTGCTGTGAACGTGCTCACCTCTCCCCCTGCCCAGCCGCTTCCGACCCAGGAGGCTCCGCAGCACCTCCGGCAGCCGGGGGCCGGCTGACCTTCCCCGCGGCGGGAGCCGTGACACACAGTTCACCTTCAGGGCTGGAGTACGCACTGGCAGCCCTGCCAGCCTGGGTAGCAAGATACCATGTTTAGGCATTAAACTGGGGCACTTGCATACCAGCACGGGCCGCTATTTTAGTGGGTCTATGAAGTTGCTCCCTGCTCTCCCCGCCTATGGGACAATGGAGCTGCTGCGAGTGCGGGATATCCCCTGCCTTGGTGGATAAAGCTATTAAAAATGAGCTGTGTTTTGTCAGTAATACTTAGTTCATCCAGCTGAATAACTGTAAAAGTACCAGCCCAGCTTAAGGTACGCTGGTACGCGCTGTAAATGAAAGCAACACACCCGGGGCTCAGCCCCTGGGGTCCTGTGCGTGGTGTGCTCATGTCTCCTCAGCGATGTGGGTGTAAAGCTCTTCTCCTCTGACTCAAATCAAAGCCAGTTGCAGTGATTCTGTGGAGACCATCCAGGATGTAACTCAGCCACGCTAAGTACCATAAAATTGTGATATTATTCTTCATTGTTTGTAGCTTGGAAGCCTGGAGAGGCCTAGCTTGGAGCAGGCCATTTTATTAAGCTCCATCCAAACACAGTGAGATAGCTGTTCTTCCGAAGAATTCGTATTCTTAAAGTGCGAGCCACCCCGTTTGTGTTCTTGTATCCATGCAACCTTGTTGCTCTTACAGCATTACACATTTGTCCTGTGAGATTCCCTCCCTTATAATAAAAACTCACGAGAAGGATACACACATTTTCAGCTCTGCACACACCAGAGACTGCGGGATCCAGCAGTACCCAAAGGACGAAGGAGATCCGAAGGCTGCTGTAGCGGAATTGCTAATTTATTTTGAACTGCAGATGTTTGTAATGGCTGTGAAGTTTCCTAATTGAATTTCTGACCCTTTTTGACACAGAAACCCAGTTAATACAGGGGAAGGAGAAGAGCAAACAGAAGGATTGGTTTGCGCTTTTTTTCTTTTTTTTTTTTTTAAATGGAAAGGCCAGTGTAGAGTTCTGTACATTTTTCTTTTCATTTTCTTACATCTAGAAATACAGCGGCCCAGTCCTCACGTGGTCTCAGAGCAAAGGACCACACGTGAAGTCTCTGATCCTTCGTGGAGCCTGTGCTAACGAAGTCCCCCAAAGCCAGTCCTCTCTGAGCACTTCCACCCTTTTGAGGCATGCTGTTACGCACAGACCCACTAATGGCAGTGGCCAGACCAGAGCAGGCAACCCAAGTTGTGTCTTCCGTTCCCAGCAGAAATTCCCAGGGGATTCAGTGCTTTCCAGCTGCTTATTCTCAATACTTTGTACTTACGCAATTTCTCACCAAAAGCTGATAAAAATCCTCTATAACCACAAGGCACATCAGTAATCAGAAATGCAGAGCGGATGTAGCGAAGCTGCATAGTGAACCTGCTGTGTGACTGTGGCCAAGCTGCAGATGAGAAGCTGGGAGCAACCCTTCCCAAAGCTCCTTTCACAGCCACCCACCACCTCAGGACAAGTTTTGGGGTTGTCCTGCCACGTTCCAGGTCCAACAGACCTCCTAGAAGTGCACAGTGGTCACAGCATTTGGCTGTGTCACATGCAGATGCTGTAGCTGGGTCAGTCACCTGCTAGCCACCATGGTGTGTCCACTGGGAGCATGTTCTGGCCCGGGGCTACAGAGGGGACATGTACCCAGCAATTACACCAAAAGCAAATTTAGTGGTTCTTGCAAAAAGTGACGTGCAGAACGATCTTCTCCATCCTACTGAATGCAGCATTTGTTTACCTTTCAGCAGCCATTTGTGGTGCTGTACCCATCGATCTGGATACAGAACTTCTTTCTTGGAAATCAGTGAGAAATCCAATGTTAAACCAAAGCATGGGCAATGGCCCTTTAAGCATTGTCTGTTTAACTGTAGCACGATCTCTCCTGCACTCCAGTGCTTTCCATAAACAGCAAGTCATCCTGGAAGGGGAGGGAGAGGATGATAAATAATCCTGTTATTCATGCCACCGCGTTCTTTCATGAAACTGGGAAAAGGCAAACTAAAGTGGCGACTGCGAGACCGAGAGCAAAATGCAAGGCAGTGGGTTGTGTTGGTGCAGTTATCCTGGGGGCTAGGAGAAAACCTGAAAAGAGAAAGGTGAGCAGAAAAGGTTTAAAATGCCAAGAAGCAAGTCAAGAGGCAGGGGATAAAAGAACAGCTCTCTGCATCCCTGCTTTGTGTCTCAGCTCTCTGCTGGGGCTGGCTGTAGCTCCGGCTGCCCGTGGCCCGCTCCCATGGCATGGCTACCTGTGCCAGAGCCTTTCTCCTGTGGATGCACCTTGGGGGGCAGGTGGGAAGTGGGAGACACCAGAACTCCAGTAAGGACGGCTGGGTCAGGAGGGAGGCAAAGGTGGGCAAACTCTGGGAAAGAGATTCCACGGAGCAATGGGGAAGCAGAGAAGAAACCTGTTTGCTGAGGGTCCTAGCAAAATAAGCTGTAATTAGTTTTTCTGGGACAGTCTGTGGTGTTCCCTCCCTTGTGCTTTGCCCCTGTGCCAGAGGTGCCTCCCCAGTTCATGGCGGAGGCGTCGGTGCCCAGGCTGCAGCCTCGCCAGTTCCCCATCCGCCCTCCCCGTGCATGTCCCGGGCCCTGAGCTGGGACAGCTGAGGCCCAGGTGTCCGTCCCGTTCGGTTGCCTCTGCTCACGGGCAGCCTCCTGCAGAGAGCCCGGACAGACAGACAGACAGCCGGGGGGTAAGAGCTCAAACCGCCGCAGCTGTTTGCTCTCTGCACGTGAGTCAGAGCCGACCGTCCCAGGGATGCTCCAGCCCCGCGCTGCAGCCAAGTGGCCCGGTACCAGCCTGGTCTTTGGGTTGTAAGAACATCTGATACCAGGAGAGTGTGTCAGCCCCTTTTAAGACTTCAGCAACGGCACACATCTGTTTCAGTGGTGTGGCACCGGGGATTAGGACAAGGCGGGCTGCACTGTTATAATCTTCCAAAAGTGCCTCTTCCCCATGTGACTTTGTGGCATCAGTGCAATTCCTTCAGGCTTATAAAAGCTTAAGCCATTGTAAACAAGGCAGCCTTGGAGCCTAGGTATTGTAGAGAGAGAATTCCTCTCCATGTCCTAGATATTTCAGATGGAAAAAAAAAAAAAAAAAGAAGAACACTTAAGACGCCAGCTTCTCTGCTAGTGTAAATGGGACCAGCTCCATTTAACTTCAGCCCGGCGTCTCTGCTACACTGTCACCGTGTGAAGCTCCCATGAAGGCAAATGGGAATTACACGTGGGGTGATGAGAAAGCAACAGATACCTTTGTAAATACCGCACAATCACATGAGCCACATGTATCCTTCCCGAGACACCCTGCCAAACTAGCAGGTGTTTTTTACATCAGGTCTTACATTAACACACTCCTACGTGTGTCTGGCTGCATCTGCTGCATTAGCGATCGTTCGCTGCATAATGGCTGGGTTCGTTTGTGAAGTTAAATACCACGGGCAACGGCCCAGCCACAACGCGTACAAACGTTAAACTGCTTCTGTTTGTATCCCAGGGTTTATTACTCCTCTTCCTTCACTATGACTTTTTCTCACTTTCCTCTTCTCGCTGCATTTTTGCCTTGTTCCTGCCCATCCTTTCCCCAGTTTGTGGTTTCCAGGTCGCCTCCGTCTCTTTGTTTTCTCCATCTTTTGCCATAGCTTTCCTGCCTCATTTCAGTTTCCGTGGGTGCCAGAGGAGATGAGTTGCAGCCAGCCAGCCCCAACTGCTCCAACGCACCCGGCATCCCCGGCGCGACGGGATGCTCCTCCGGCCGGTGCGTGGCAGCAGGCCGGGGGCAGTGCTCTGAGGGCTGCTGGTTGGGGACGTCACCATTTCAGCTCTGGATGCTCTCAGAGGCTGCTGTGGAAGTGAAAAAAGCCAGATCAGGGACTGATGCTGTTTGAGTGCCTGGTCCACTTCTACTCTGAATGCAGACAACAAACATAACTGGTGGATCTGTGTCCAAGTCCAAAGCCTCTGGGGAAAATATGCGCCTCTAGCAACACCCAGTGTAAAATCCTGCTTTTACAGAAGTCAGTGGTAGAAGTCTTTGGGGATTAGTCCTCTAATGCAATTATCAATGACTTAAAAAATATTCCATGGCCAGGCATGAAAGCCATTCAGAAACACGGAAGGGCCAAATCTAAAGCCAGCTACCACAGACTTCTACCAAAAAAAACCCCCACCCGCCTTTGTAGGGCTGATACTCAAGTTAGGTAGAAATTCCCAAGGGCATCAAAGAGGTGTGCATGTTCAACTCCCGCTGAAATGGGAGTTGGGAGCATTGCTTAATGAGAAGGATTTGAAAAATACTCTTCTATCCTCCTCTGTTTAAAACTAAGATGCCAAATTCAAAAATCCACTCTAGCGTGGTGTCTGTTTCCATTGCTCATGCTTTTAGTCTTGTAGTTGTTGTCATGGTCCTTCGTGGAGGTCTCACCTTTGGTCCCAGGCTCTCTTGGCCCAAGGTTTAGCCATTTGCAGTACTTCCACGGCATATGCACATGCACAAAAACACAACAGCTGGTGGATCTCTTATTCATGGCTTAATCACTTCCCTCCGGAGGTGTGCGGTGTGATGTGTGGTCTTACTCAGCCCTGGCTTTCTGAAGGATGGAGAGGCAGGGTCAAGCACAGCTGAGATTCAGCCCAGCACTTAAGAGCATGACTAACCCAGAGCATGGAGTGTTCTCCTGACATCATTAGGATGGACCTGCTTCTTTTCCTGGCGTTAAGCAAGCATTTAGTCTTTTGGAGTTTGCCTTACCACACCCTTCCCATCTCATGCTCGTCTCAGCATCACATTGCTAGCTGCCCACTGGGTTTCCACACATCTCTGCTGACTTTCCCCAGACCGTCCGTCTGATCTCATAACCACATCTTTGGTGGTTCACCATGTGCCCCTAGTCCCACCCTCCACAGGGGTTTTTTGTATCACTGCTACTCTCCCATCCATCTGGAATTTCCCCTGAAGCCCCTGAGCCACCTACTCCCATAAATGTCATCAGAAACCTTTTGCTGGGAAGGACTTTCTGCGTTGGGCCTCATGTTTCTTTGCTTCGTGGTTGCATAATCCAAACTGGGTGTTGATTTATTTGAAACGCCATTACACCAGAACAGGGCCTCAACATTCACAGCACTCGAGAAAGATAAAATAGTGATAGGGAGCCAGATGGCTCAAGAGACTGCATGTCTTTAACTTCTACATCACTGCTACAAAATGCAGCTCTGATCCACAGTGAACTTGTGGTCTCAGTCCAATTTCTAGTGTACGTATGGTTGTGCCAGAAAAACTTCCCCCGTAAAGCACCACCTGCTTTGGCTGGGAGGCCTGAAGAGGTGCATGGTGGTCACCTCAAGCCAGAGTGGAATGTCCCCCACCGCACAAGGGGGACACGGTCGCAGTGGCACGAGCAGTACTCACGCATGGTCTGTGGCATGGGAAATTCCAATTGCAGCACTGCCCACCTGGCCAGCTTCCGCAGGAAAGGCATTTCCTTCTCTCCCAAATTACCTTTCAAGCCATTTTTAAAATAGCCTTGTTGCTGAGCCTCATGAAGAAACCCTGCAGTCTCGGAGGTCTGACTCTGATCCCATGTGTACCTAATGAAAGACTCCTCGGAGGTGAGGGACACGTTGCCAAAGCATCAGTAGAAAGAGTAAGAAGCAAGTAAGACATTTGTGTCTGGAGCGTCCCTAGGATAAAAACAGTGTGAGAACAAAATCTGGCCACGCACACAGGAGCCAGAAGCCGTACTAAACTCAGCTACAGCTTCTTGTGGCGTAGTCTTCCTTCCTGACGATGGCTATTTTCTAACCCAGCTGTGCATGAGCTAGAAAGAAGCAGGTGCCAGAGAAGAGGTGACTACAAAACAGCACTAACGTCATTACACACGGAGCTGGAGAAAAGCAATCCAGCCTCCCAGGTTTCATTTACTAAAGCCGTAATAGCCTGACAGAGCATCAGACCCCTCACTGGCAAAGTCTTCACTGTATGTGAAGGCAACAGAGCAAACTACTGCTTTTCCTTGCAAGGCGTCTTGGCTTGAATGTTCTCCCTCCTCGGCCCATGTTCCCTCAGCGGCTCTCTCCCGGGTTCCCCTTGCCCCCACTGGAAACCTGCCCAGAAACTCCCTCCCCAGCTTAAGGGCCAAGACCAAAACAGCCGAGTCAGGCTTGTTATTTGGGTCTCCGCCCCGCCTCGCCTCCCCACGCAGGTCCATCTCGTGCCTTCATCCTTGTTTTGGCTGCCTGCGCTCCCTCCGTCCCTGGGTGCTCCTGGCTGCTGGATGCACACCGCCAGCCAGCGGGCTGCGGCTCCCGCCTGTCCCCCCCGAGCCATCCCACGCCGCACGTCTGCGGCCCCACACCGGCCCTGGGGATCTGCTTCGTACCAGCAGCAATTGTTTGGTTTATATCCGTGTATCGGGCTATGACCCTGAGCTGGCTTCTCCCTTTAAATTCCTTCCACTTGGCTCTGCCCACACTGTCCACAAAGCCTCACAAAGAAATGCAGCTTGAAAAACAAAAATATCTAAGAAGAAGAAAAACCCCTTCACAACAAAATGTCCTTCTCTCTCCCAGCAGCTCTGCTTGGGTGCAGTTTTCCCAACACTCCCCCACAACTGAGAGGCAGAGCCCGTTCGGCTCCGCTCACCCCGGCGCTGCCGGCACGGGGTCACCCCGCTGCTGGGCACAAAGCCCTCGCCACCCGTCCCCATCCGCAGGGCTCCTCCCGGCTCACGAGGAGCCGGGTGTCTGCCCGGGGTCATCACGCTGCTGCAAAAATGTGGTTTTATCCAGCCTGCGTCCCCAGAGGGGCATCGCCCGGTCAGCCCCTGCCGCTATGCAGCCCTGCGTCTTGTGCTGAGCTCACGAGCGGGGCAGCGCGGCCAACAAGTCCTCTCCTCCACGGTGGAGAGCCCCTGAAAGCCCCCTGCACTCTCACTCGCTCCCTGTTTTTTATATATATATATATATATATACACACTATATATATATATATATAGAGTCCCTGTAGAGTGGCAGCTCCGTGCGTGTGCCGGTGGGCGGATGGCTTCGCATTTGCCCTCATGATTTCATGCCAAAAGCATTTGCAAGTTCAGCTCGTTGCTCGATCCCCCTCTCGCTCGGTCTCCCCTTCGCAGTCACTCACCGAGGCGAACGAAGGCTCCCGCGTTCCCCCCCCCCAGCAGGCCGTAAGCTCTCGTGCTGGGGTTTCTTCTTGCATCCTTCCAGCTTTACCGTTCCCTTCTCCTGCCCCAAGTTCTTAAACATTTTCCTAAAGACTTTCAGTAAGATAAAAATCAATTATGTCATACGCGTTGATGTTATCAAGCCCCCCCTTTCGCCTCTATTTTCAGCAGCTATTTTGGGATGATTCATAATTTACGGCGAGGCTTGGCACAGCAATGGTTAAAGGGACGAAGCTGATCTGACGCAGGAGCCTTCTGGACAGAAGCGGGTTTATAAAGTCTTATAAGTGCTGTTTTTTCTTTAGGAAAGGAGTGGATTTTTTTTTTTTTTTTAAAGTGTTGTGAGAACAGGAATGTTTCTTTTTTAGCCAATTCCACATACTTTTTGTTATAGGAGAAGATGTGGTCTGAGGCTTTTAGCAGAGGCTAAAACAGGGGAGAACTGGATCTATTTTGGTGGTGTATCAAGTGAATAGGAAATAATCGAAAATGCTACATTAAAAAATGAGTTTAGCAGCAGCTCCAGGCGAACCCCGTTCCGCAGAGCCCCCTCCCCTTACCTGCGCGGCACCCGAGGGACCGCGCCGCTGGGTGCAAACCTGCAGATTCGATCCATTCCCACCCTTTGGCCAAAACACATTCCCTCAATCGTGGCCCCCTGGGAACTGAGGTTTGGTGCGTAATTGCTTTTCTGTTGGTAGAACGAAGCGTTGTGGCTGCCAGAGGCTGTGGCAAGGCTGTGCTCAGGAGCAGGTGGTGGGGGGTGGTGGGCAGGTCTCGCCCGGGCCCCCCCGGGTGCTCTTGCAGGTGCTGGTTAATGGGCAGCGTGCGGCTTTGCTGGGTCCGAGGACATGGAACAACCCTCGCTCCCCGGGGGGGCCGGTGACAGCGGCGCAGCAGCAGCCTCCTGCGAACTCTTTGGGCTGAAATCAGAGCTCAGCTCATCCATTCCCACCCCAGCACCCTGTCTCCAGCACAGCCTGCGCGGTGCAAAGGCGATGGTGTTTTTTCGGGACCCCACGAGATGGACACGCCCTCTCCCGAGGACACACACTGGCCCTATTGCTTCGGCTACGCGGCCGGGTCTGCCGACAGCCTCGCCTGTACCGATGGGTGGGAGCGAAACGGATTAAAAACCAGAGGCCAGAATTTTTTTTAGGTTAATCTGCTAATGCCAAAGGATCGCGTTTGGCAGCAGCGTAAGGCGAGCTCTCATCGGTTTGTATTTCTGCTTTTCTTCCCTTTAACAAGCTAATTTTGTACGTCGCTGTGTGGAATACAGACACAGCTAATCCCCCCCCCCCCCCCCCCCCCCGCTACCACCCTGGTCGTGCCCTATGGAAATCCGTGTGCTGCCTGCAGGAGCTGGAGAGCTGCGGGTGCCGTGCTGGCCTAGAGCTGGTCTGGGGGCCTTGGAGGGCAGCAGGTAGTCCAGGGCCATGAGGGGGGCTGCTGGAGACACCGCAGAGCTTTTCGTAAGAGCTGGCAAACAAAACAACCTTGCGCGTTTGCTTTGCGCTCTGGTGCAGGGGATGGTCGGTAGCTATTGGAAAATGAAATGTTTTGATTGTCGCAGAGGAGAAACTTATAATTTTCTCTGAAAACTTTCACACCGAATGGAAATTTTCTGACAAATGGTTCAGCCAGAGCCACCTTTCGTACTGCAGAACAAACTGTGATGAACGTTTTTTTCTGCCAGGTTTTTCTTCTGACATTACGAACCCTGATGGGAGATTAGCTAACACGGCTCGTTCTCAGTGCATGGGGCGTCGGAGAGGAAGATTTGAAGCTATGCGAGATCTTGAAAACAACCACCCGATGCCAATAAGCGATCTGAGACACTGCTAGAGCCAAAAAGCAGGAACCGTGGGCTAAAGCCAGTGCCGATGTCACTCCCAGCTACGGGTGAAGCTGCCCCAGGGCTGAATTTGCCTCAAGAGAGTCAAGCTGGGGAGTGGATTAACTTCTAAGAGACTCAAAGCAAATGAATTACGGGAATTAATTGGTAGGGTCAGCAATGAAATCCTGAGTCCATTGCAGAGGAAGCAGGAGTCATTTCTAGAGGGCTAGGCACGGCCCCTTTGCTAGATTTATGGGGCCAAGGTGATGAGCGAGAGGTCGGATAATAACCTTTCAAATCACCAAGGCAGCCCAAATATGCTTTGCCATCGTCCGCTTGCTTTTCAGTGTATGTGTGTCATGTTTGGAAAACAAGGCCCCGTCTGTCCCTGCTGAAACAGAAGCGGCAAAATAACACTGCTTGTTAGGGAAATGCCAAAACAGAAGAAACGATAATTGAAACATTCAGGCTGGCAGCAAATGAGGGATAAAGGCAATAAATCCTGAAAGCGCGCTGCCTTATCTCGGGCAGGAGCTGCTGGCTCCTCTTTGGCCAGCGTTTCGCTGGCCCGGGGAGGCTTCCTTCGGTGCCCGGTTATCTGGAGCGCCGGGCTCCAGCCAAGGCCACCAGCTTGCGACAGAAAAGGGATGTTGAGTCAGAAAAGATACGCGTCCCTCCTGCCGCAGCTCTTTGCTCTCCTAATCAGAGATGCTCTGCGTGGGGAAACGGCTGCGGGCGAAACGGGGTTTATGAACCAAACCCGCGGCCAGCAAAATGCTGCAAAACAGGGGACAGAGAGGGGTGGCTTCACCGGGAAGGACACACGGCCCCTGACGGAGCTGCTCCAAGGCCATCTAGCATGGTCCTGGTGCTCCCACATCACCCAAGGGGCTCGGGAGGCTGGGGGCTGCTGCGCCGGTCCTGGCAGCCTCCTACACCATTCCAAGGGCTTTCTTGATGCCTGCACAAGCCAGTGATCCCTAGTGACTCTGAATTTATTTTAACATGAATTAACTCAGAGTAAGTGGTCAAGGAGCCCCCATAGTTCAGCTGCAAATTTGATATCAAAGAAGACACAAAAACTTTCCTTCTGGATTTATGTGTAGCTGAAACATGAGCAATAGAGGGCGAAAAAACCTGCAAACAAAAATAGCATCCTTGGGTCTCCTGCTTTTTACCTGGCAACAGAGGCATGCGATGCTGCAAAGCTCTTGGCTCCTGGCCTCAGCCTCACACAAGGCTTGGAGAAGTTATGAAAGTCCAAAGGGAATCTGTGAGTTTTGATGCGGGCTCCCCTGCCCTCGTGACAGGAGTGGGCAGAGGCGTCCTGCAAGGCAGCTGGATGGTAGCGACCACTCCATTGCTGCCCAACGTGGCACCCAGCCGCTTTGTTCGCCCCGTTTTCCTCGCTCAGTGTCCGCTCTCCTGTTGTGGTGCCGGGGTTCACCTCCGAGGGATTTTTCAGCCAGCAGCCTGTGCAGCGGTGAGACCCAGCCCCAGCCAGCCAAAAAGGGTCACCGGGTGGGCCGTGGGCTTCAGGGACCACATCAAAGCTGGAGGACCACAATCCTCCTGTGAGGAGCAGCTCCCCTTTGAGATTTTTCAGAGACCACCCTCTGCCTTTTTGCTCGCTTTGATGTTCTTCAGATGGACACAGAATTTCAAAATGCTTGACTATAGGGAAAAAAGTATAGCGGAGAATGCTATTTCTCCCCCTGCTTCTTTCCCCCATCTGCTCAAGGGCTTGATCCAAGTGCTTGATCCGAGACAAAACTGCAGTCAGTGGGGGAAAGATGTTTTCCAAGGCAGCTCCAAGGTGGGCAGTAAGCACAGAGCAATTGGCTCCCATCTGCGTTGCTTTGGGCTCATCGAGCAGCGGCCAGAGTCTCTCCAGGGAGACCTGCTTCTCCTAAGGCGCCCCTGTGGCTCCTTACACAGAGCACTTCAGTTTGAGGTCTCCAGGCATCACTGCGTGGTGGAAACGTTGATCTGGTAAGGATTACCTCTCTTCTGCAAAACACAGCCCTTTCTTTTTCTCTGCTGTAGCAATCTCTCTGCAGGTATAACTTACCCCTGAACAGCTCCAACTGCAGGCACTAATGCAACGCGGGCAGCAGCCTCCCTCGACCTTGGGGTGGGCAGCGTCTGTCGGATGGCACCTGGATGGTTTCAGCATGAATCACTCGCTGCCTCTGGAACCAACATTCCCATAACCTAAATCTATCAAAAAGAACATAAACCACATCAGACGCCGGTTCTCAGATACTCATTTGCTAAGGCTTTGGAAATGTCTTATATTAAACAGATCATTAAACAGATCATCTCTTTACAGGAGTATGAGGCTGCCCTAATTACACAAAGGGTGGAAGGGGACTATCTTCCACCTGGGAAGGCTGTTTAACTTTTCCTGGCTTCCTAAAAAGCCATTGTCTTGTAAACTGAGCATTCCTCCGCCAGCCTGGTAGACACAACATTCCCGGCGTCCCGGCCAAATGCAAGGCAGGGCCGGCTTTGGGCTCTGCGGAGCAGCGGTACCTGGGCTGGCCAGCCTGGAGAGCCGTGGGCACAGCCCCTCGGGGATGGGAGGTGTGGGCAGGCTGGTGCTGGCTGCCCCTCAAACGCCCCATTCGGAGCATGACGTGCTGCCACACACGGTCCTGCTCTGGCTTTTGCGGCTGGACCCTCTGCAGCGGCCTCTGGCTGTTGTTTTTTGGGAGGATGAGCTTTGCTCCAGGCACCTACTGCCCATCGACTCCATTCTCCCTCCGCTTGCCAGTGCCCCCCACCCCATCCCTGCGGGGGGTGCCCACTGAGATTTGGCTCCAGGCGACATGGCAGAGCAAGAGACATTAGCCTTCAAGCTTTTGGTTCCCTCCTCTGCTGAGCTGAGTGATGCCAGCAGCGCTTCCCACCCCTCATCTCCCCAGAGTTTGGGAATCAAACCCAGGATCTTTCATACCACATGTCGCCAGGCTTGCGGGGATCTCACAGGGGTCAGCAGCAGCCTCTGAAGCTGTGACCTGGTGGCTCTAAGGTTTCTCCAGTCGGCTGGAGATAAGATGAAAACCTTCAGGAAGACGAACTGCTGCCGGACAAAGGCTGCCTCCTTTCTTACCAGCCACCTGGGAAGCAAGCAGGGCTGGGTTCACTCACACTGATCACCCGGGGAGGGGGACATCTCGGGATGCTAAACACCACCACCCATTGCCCTTTGCTTGCAAACCATGCACGATTTTTTGCTGCAGCTGAAGAACCAACTGTGAGCAGCAGCGAGGTGTCAGCTACTAACAGCGAGCCAGATTTTACAGGGAAGATTTTGCTTCCATGTTACGATAATCCCAGGCATCTTTATTCTGCACCAGTAGCTTTCACTCTTAGTTTCCTTCATCTGTTGGTGATAATGTATTCAGTTTCTGCTTGTGTACATGCTTTGGTACATGCTATTGTACAGTTGAAGGTCCTTAAGTTCACGCTTTGCTGAAGGTGTATTTCTTTCAAAAAGGTTTTACATTACTAAAGGTAGTAAGTCACAAAATAAAACCATTGTTGCAAATATCATTTGAAGTTAATCTTCGTATAATCCACGGTAAATATTTATATGCAATACAAAAGTGGCTGGATTTGTTTACAGTTTGAAATCATTGGAGAGAGGATTCCATATAGATTAGTCAGCTAATCTGCTGTAATCTGCTTAAAAAGCAACCAAAATGGGTTTTCTTTCACTGAATCGCGTTAGCCCTGTGTGCGCAGTGACTTCAGATTGGGAACGGATTCAAGCACAAAAGGGCATTTACCTTGTGGGTGCTCAGAGCATTGCTCGCATTGCAGGAGAGCCATAAATTTTCTCTTCTGCCTTAAAGAATGGGACAGCTGCAGTGACTGAATTCAAACCGAGATGGGCGTCAGGCTCTTCTAGCCCTTCTCTCTTCAGCGTTTGAACTACATTGCCTGGGGATAAACTGATCTTTAATGAGGCACCTGCAAGGTGTTCGCACAGAAGCCGTCCTTTCTGAATTTATTCTGTTTTATTTCACTCCCTCCTAAAGAGGGATCTGCTTGCGGTGCCTCTACGCTAGCATGCTCCTGAGTTAATAAGGAAAGCACCCTGCTAGCTTTCTGACGCTTCTAAATTTTGGGAGGAATTGGAAATTATCCCATATTCTTTACTTACAGCTCAACTTTGCTCATAAGGAAATCGCAGCTCAAGGTGGAAAAAAATTCTAGGTACTCACTCAGCTTTGCAGAAGGTCCCTGGCTGATCTGGGCTGGGGACCTGTGCATCACCTCTGTGCAGGGGCTGCAAGGCTTAGGCAAAAGGAAAGCGTAGGCAGCAGACCCAGAGGCCCTTCTCCAACCAAGCAACGAGCTTGGCTGCGAGGCTCATTTCACACGTGGCTGAGATGGCGTGACGTGAACGGTGATGAAATCCTGTTCCGTGGTTTCTCATGACACACCGGTATTTGGAGGTTGCGGAGGGCAGAGGCATCCCCCTGGGCCCCTGTCCCCAGTGCAGGGACGCTCATGCAGAGGTGGCCCTGTGGGGACAACGCACTGGGGTGAGCCCTGAGCCCCTGCACCCTGCTTGCTCCAGGACGTCGGCACCAGCCGGGCAGGGAGGAGCCCGGCAGGGGGGGAACAGGCTGAAACAGCCCTCCCTGGGGGTCTCAGGAGGCTTCCTTTCCCATTGACCCACCACACCTGGGGCTGGCCAGCTGGCCGTCAGCAGAGCCCACTGTCACAGAGCAGGGGGTTGCCCCCATCCCTCTGCTCTGCACTGGTTTCAGCCCCCAGCTCCCGCATGCCCCGCACTGGGCAGGCTGGGCACCCCCTGCCTCTAACCCACCCCTCCCTCTGGGTCAGAGCAGGAGCTGCCGCCCGGCTCTGCTCCCGGGGGGTTGAGACTGACAACCTCTGCAGGGAAACCCAGGGAAGGAAAACCACATCTTGCCTCATCCTGTAAACAGCAACACCCGCAGGACTGCAGCTCCCAGCCTGGGCAGGGATCCGGCCCATCGCCCGTGCTGCCCTCTGGCAAGCACATCAGCTCACAGTGCCGGGGCAGTCACTTTTTTTTATTTTCCCCTACCACATAGCCCCAGTGCCGGTAGATTATTTCAGTGTGGGTCCCTCTGAATAATACATTCATCCACAGTCCTTCCCCCACCCCGTCCTCTGCAAGGCCTTCATTAGTTGAACACAGTGGCTCAGCTCCAGCACGCACAGCTGCCGTCACTGCTGCAATTCTTTCGCCTTGAGAAAAAGCATATACAATTTAATATGCTCCTGGCACAACAGCTTTTCTGTAGCAGAGGAGGCGGGTTTGTTTATGGCTATTTTGATAGGGCAGCTTTCATCCGGACACAGGTTCTGCTGCATCTCCCCGCTCGCACAAGGGCGCCTTTGTTGGGCTGGTTCTCGTGTTCCTCGGGAACCTCTGGCCATTTCGGTACCTTCTCCTGCCCCCTACAAATACAAGTTTTAAAAAGCCCTCCTTGGCTAATCCTACATTTCTCTAAAAGCTAAATCCCAGGCTAAGAGCCAGAAATGCAAAGCAATAGGAGAGGGTGTGATGCTTTACTGGATACGTGTCAAGGATATGAACCATCCTGCCATCTCACGGGAATTTGGCCCATGGTAGCACGTGCTGGACACATCTGAGCATCCATGTCAGTGGGAGCGGAGCTCGTGATGCTGCCGGTGGCCATTAGTGGCGACTTACAGGCTTGCCAAGCTCGGGAGTAGCAATATTGCTTTCCCAGACAGGTTCCTCGGCCTCGCCAAGAGCCATACGGTCCGTGCGCTGGGGCATGACTCCTTCTTCCCGATTGCAGGACCAAGACCAGGGCTTTTCCCTCTCAGCAGGCGTCGGTGCTCAGAGGCGCAGATTCTCCTCCAGCAGCGATTCCCGCAGTCATCGTTACGCAAGGTAAACTGTGAACAGTGACGCATCTCCCTGCCCGGCGCTTCTGCGGCACGTTCAGCTTCCCGGGAAGGGTGGGGTGCGGAGGAGATGCACCTCCAGGCTGGAAAGTCTCAATCAAATAACCCAGAGTCTGCAAACGCAGCCAAATACTTCTGTCTGGCAAATTGCTTGAGCTGCACCTCGATGAGAAGGAGAAATAATCTCCTGTGTTTTTCAGCTGCTAAGCCTGTTCCCTCTCACTGCCGTAGTGGAAATAAATGGTGGGAGGGTTTAGCCAGCACTAATTCATTGCCGTGTGCGATGTGAAGTCGCTGCGACTTTGTGCTTGGCCCACCAATACGACTGAGAAAATGCAAACGGCCAGAAATGCGACTAATCATCCGAACATCGTAAACACATGGGAACGGAACAGAGTCACTCTGTAGCGTGTATAAATTCCACACATGCGGAGGAATGCAAAGCAGCTATTGTACCCCCACTTTGCAGATCCATTTCACTATTTTCCCAGTTTATCTGGAAAATACATACTGCATGGTACTGTACGTCGTATTTCACTGCTATGCACCATGATGTCTTCTAATGGAACAATCGCCATGCTTGTAGTCTAAGGGCAATACAAAAGTGCTTTCAAATAATAACAATACATTTTCTGTATAAAGAGGATAGGGAGTAGCCACTTCCCAGAAAGGCTTGATTTCCCTAGAGCCAGCAGTATGAACATCCAGAGCACCAGTAAGAGCGGGCGGGGGTGAGAAAATCCCTACCTCATCATCAGTCTATACGTCCCGTCTCCAACTGCCGGTCCTTGCAAAAACCGGAGGCTGTTGGCACCCACGAGGGGTAAGGTGAAGGCACCCGGCAAGTCCCGCGAGCCCAAGGCTCAATCTGTCCTGTTGGGGGCTTGGGCCAGGGGCACTTTTTTGGCAACTCGACTTTCAGCTTCGAACCAAAGCTCTGAGTAGAGAGGAGCAAGGTTCTCGCAGCCCAGCCACCAGAGATCACGCAGCAGCGCTGCATCTGCCAATTCATTCAGCACTGCTGGCCCGTGCAGCAACATGGCACGCTGCTGTTCCATGTTTGGAGACAGTTTATACTGGAATAGGAGCACTTTTCTTGGGTAAAATGATTATTTTTTTCCTCCACGAGAGCTCGTGACTTTTTTAAAGAGAACTCTGCACACTTCAAATAGCCTAAGCACAAGAGGATGGGACGTGTGTTGCAGCTTGTCTGGGCAACAGAGGCTTTCTGGGATACTTTTGGAGAGAGCGACTTGAAAACAAGGATTAAAACATGTCTGGGGAGGGGCTGGAGCACTCAGAGGCGAAAAGTTACCCCTGCGCTTCTGAGACAGGAGTCAGAGCATGCCCAAGGAGACGCTCAGGCTTTGCTTTCCTTTCCCAGGCAAAGTGCAGCCTCTTTTCTAAAAGCTGAATCCAGATTTTTAGACATCAGAAGAATCACTCTGGTATTGGAGCCTGATCAAGCACAAAAAACATCCTCAGCCTTCACAAAAATACCAGATGGCTGCAGATGCCAGCTCCTTTGGCCAGGCAGCTTTTTCAGAGAAAAGGCCAGCTTGTTGTGCAAGTGCTGCATCCCAGATAAAACTCAGCCGAGCAGCAAAGAGCCATAGAGAAACCCTTGGAGGAGGAGCATCAAAGCCAGGGCATTCCCGTAACATCAGCTTTTCAGGGCTACACATACGCTCATACCCAAATATGTTCTCCTCCGGAGGGAAGTGGGACCTACAGAAGTGACTCTGGCTGTGGAAACACTCTTACGACTTTCTGAGCAGTCGTGTGCATTTGAAGAGGGCGAAAATGAGCTCCAGTTGGAGTTGCCAAATCATTAGAAACAAATTAAAAAAACGTGCCTGGGAATGTAAGAGAACACAATTCTGCCTCTAAATGGTGAGCTGGGCTTTGAAATAGCAAGCGAGACCCCATCTGCAGCCCTGCGTCCAGCTCTGGGGCTTTCAGCTCAGGACAGACATGGACCTCTTGGAGCGGGGCCAGAGGAGGCCCCGAAAATGATCCGAGGGCTGGAACCACCTCTCCTGTGAGGACAGGCTGGGAGAGTTGGGGTTGTTCAGCCTGGAGAAGAGAAGGCTGCGGGGAGACCTGATTGCGGCCTTTCGGTACTTAAAGGGGGCCTGTAAGGAAGATGGGGACAGACTTTTTAGTGGGGCCTGTAGTGATAGGACAAGGGGTAATGGTTTTATACTAAAAGAGGGTAAATTCAGACTAGATCTAAGGAAGAAAACTTTTACAATGAGGGTGGTGAAACACTGGCACAGAGTGCCCAGAGAGAGGTGGTAGATGCCCCATCCCTGGCAATATTCAAGGTCAGGTTGGACGGGGGCTCTCAGCAACCTGATCCAGTTGAAGATGTCCCTGCCCACAGCAGGGGGGTTGGATGAGATGACCTTTAAGGCTCCCTTCCAACCTAAACTGTTCCCTAGTTCTATGATTCCATGAAGTGTGAGCTTTTAAACCAGTTAATGCTCATTGGGTCAATGGTGCAACAACAAAAAAATGCCTTCCTACCCTGCTAACTCCCATCCACCCGCAATAGCCTTTGTATTCACGTAGCAGGAACAGCAGGCAATAGGATCTCTGGCTGTCTTTAAGACCATTGTGGTTTTGCCTCTGCACAGGATAGCATTCTCCTTCTCAGCTGCTACATGGAAATGCGTGCAAAGAACAAACATGATCTCTTCCATAAATAGGTCAGCGAAAGGATTTATGCACAATTTAAGACTTCAAAACTGAATGCGATGCGCATGCCTCATGCAACCTTCACAAAGGAACAAATGTCACCCTTCGTGACACCGGGATTACTTGGTTCTCTGCCACAGCTCTTGTTTTCCACCAACACCTGAACATGGTGTCAAACTGTGCTCGCTTGAGGATCAAGGATTCACGGGGTTCATACGACTCTACAACTTCAGGCGCCCATTGCCACAAAGCAATGGGAATGCCTAAGAGAGCTTACAGTAATCTGATACACACGCTAAAGCCTGGTCAGCCACATGGGCCTCGTAAAAAACCTGGAGGTGCAATTAGTTTCTATTAAAAAAAAAAAAAAGTATTTTCTTTTGTCCTGGGAGTCCTGAAATGGCTGTGACACAATTAAAACCAACCGAAAAAAGAATGACAATGAGGAGTGGTGAGATGCTCTTTTCTGGGGAGCGTGGGCTGGTAATGTCCTTCTGGAAGAACCTCAGAGAGAGTGGTCACTTTTGATTACTACATAATGTGAGTAATTCTCTGGAAAGACGAGTCCTTCCCGCCTGAATCATAGCAAAGGGGGGAAAAATAACACGCTCCAAAAATGGAAAGCTGGACAGCCCTTGGATGCCGGGAGCCGCCCAAGATTCCTGTGTGGGGGCCACTGCAGAGAAGCTGCAAGGAGTGAATCTGTAAGACCTGCACGCTGCGTTGGGGTGACGGCTCCGGCACCAGAGCCAAGCTTGGACCACAACATACCTGCTGAAGTGGCCTCCCAGAGCTCTGGGGGATACGGTGGGGAGCGTGGCACTAACAACACGCTCCACACCTCTTCCTGACCCAGAACCGTACTCTCCAGTCCTTCAACCCATGCCTTCACCCCGACGCAGGAGATACAGGTGGTTCTTTTGGAGGCTCTGCCTTCTCTGAGAAGTTTGTCCTCAGTGTAGTTCTTGTCCAGCCCATTGCGTGAACACAAGCCATGGCAGCAGCACAGTACATCTCTGGTGCCAAAAATGGCTTTGTGCTTCAGACCCAGGGCAGCTGCGCTTCTAAAAATCCATGCATGGCCAGAAGTTGAGAGGAACGATTGGGAGAGATGCCCATTGTGGTCGGGGCCATGGGCTTTGCCTATGATACTGGGGGGGAAAAAGAAACAGCATTGGTACTTGAGAAAGAGTCTGTTCTTCCCCAGTTCTTCCCGCTGGCTGTACAACACTCATCAGCAGTCCTGGGGGTTTTGAAGCTCTACACAGGGTCCCTACCACCAGCGAGACCGCTCACACGCTTCATGTTCCACATGTGCTTAAATGGCTGAACTGGCATCTAAACACCACCCCGAAGGTCCGTGAGACACCTTGAACCCCCCTGTGTCTTTATGTAGACATATATGGTTAGACTTAAACACAAGAAATACTTTTCTTCATGCTAATCCTCCAGAAAACCAGTTTGGTTTCCATTACTATATATAGCACTGGGATTCTTGGTCTATTTTTTGTCCCTTTGCATCTAATTATTTTCAGTAGAGTTCAAACTTTTTATGATACGCAGATTTTAACTAGAACATGACTTCTATTCATACAGACTCCCATTATTAATAAACCCACAGCGGCTGCATATAATGTAGAAGAATTTTATTCATACCGTAACGCAGTCCCATCATCCACTGCAAATATTACAATTATCTTTAAAATGTCATCGAATATCATTTTGTTCCACTTAAAGCACAGGAATCCTGGTGCTAAATGGTTACACTTCTCTTGAGATTGCTCATAACAGAACCGTAATTCAAAGGTATTTTCCATGAACTGTAAAGGTTTAAAGCAAAGAATCTGTGTTGTCTGTGTGTGCTCGAGTGACTTCTAAACAGTGAGGCGAATACTTGGTGTCTAACAAGAAACGTATCTTGCATATTATGCAAAACACATTTTTTTATCAATACAACAGAAATGCAATAGGTAAAAGAACATACATGAGTAACTAGTAACCTTTTAAAAATATTTCTTTTAAAAATCGCACAAGAGAATACAAAAACAGTGAAGCAAATAAAAAGTTTTGGCAAATGCCCCTATACATTTATCTATATATATAATGGGGGTCTGCCTATATAAATGTACATGGTAAAAACTGCAAGGGTGAAAAATGTGAATGGTCATATTTAATAACACGTGCAAGAAGTATAACATAACCATAATAAATAGTAGCAACAAATATACACTGACAGGACCACTGAAAATATGCTGAAATAAATTAAGCACCTTGAAGTGACGAGAGGAGTCTGAAGCTGAGAAGCAGCCAGCTCTGTCAAACACCACTCTGGGCAGCTACCGGAATATTGGGCCCCCTCGGTGGGAGTCAACAGGAAAGTCCCGAGTCAGTTTTTGTTAATTGCAAAGAAGAAAGCACACTGCACTGGAGGAGTAACCTTAGCCGTGTTCTTCACTAACACCCCTAGTTTCAAAAGGGAGATGGCTGCCTTATTTCACTGCGTAACCTCTGGCATGTAAAAGGTGCAGAAAGTTTGGATTTACCCAGAAGAATGCTATCATGAAGAAGAAACAGAATTTTGCCACAGCTGAAAAGCAGGCAGTGCTAATTAGGGTAGCTGGGATGCAGGCCTTTGCTGCTGTTAGCAAAGACAAGTTTGCCTTCAAGGGAAGTGTTTCCCAAAGAATAATCTAAATGATCCCGTCCTTGAGGGCTGCACCAGCCAGCAAGGTCCAGATCTGCAAAAAGCTCCACTCAAGAGGAGACCCCCGTCTTGGCAGGGCAGCAACCACCGCACGTACCTGGAGGGGACCTGGGCTCTAGGAGCTTCTTGCAAGATCCTGGTGCTTTTTGTTACTCAATACACATCTTTTGGAGGAGAGGCAGCATTTTGAAGCATGTGTTTGGGTCTCAGAAAATCCTAAAAAATCCTAAAATTTAGCCATGTACTAAAAGAAAGGCATTTGAATTTAATTAAATTGAATTTAATTTAAATTTCATTAAGTGGACCTTATTAAAAACAAACTGCTGTTGTTGCCCCTGATGTAGACCAGGCACCATCTCTTCAGCATTTCATACAATATTCAGAGAAGTGGCTGAGGACACCCTGCTGCTGATAAATATGTTTTGAAGCCCATTTAATTCAGTGGAGAAGTTCCCATTGCACTTTGAAGGGAGCTAATGCGAACCTTCATTTAAAAAGAGCTGAAGACAGATAACTTAGGTCCTAAAGGCTCCATCTAAATTCTTACAAACCCTTGTCCCTTGACCTCTTCACCCAGAAGACTGGAGCAGACTGGTTTGGCTTAGCACGTCCTACAAAGCAGACCTGAAAGGGCTTGTAACGCAGAGGAATATGGCCCCTATATCTAAGCCACAAACAAAATGACTCAAAAGCTCTACTTTTCCCTGGCTTACTGGAATGATCAAAACCTTCCTCCAACATTCCCTCTTAAACAGCATGACTGCCACTCACCCCATGGGATTTCAGAAAGCTCCAGTCCATAACCAGTGAAAAGTCTTTTAAAAGTGACAGGCAGAGGGACATCGCTTCATCAAAGAAGCTTGACAAAAGGTGAATAAGACCAATTTTAAAGTTAATGAGGGGAACAGAAATTCATATGTATTTTAAATAGCTAAAACCACAGTTTTAAGCTGTATAATCCAACAACAGGTAACAATCTTGCCTGCAAGACAAGAGCCTAATCTTCCCCGAAGCTAGTCTTATCCCAACAGTTGCCCTCCTACTTACATGATACATGAGATTTGAACTGACAACCACTACATGATAGAAACAGAAAAAATCCACATAAAATGCACACTTTTCGGTTTTTTCTTCATAAAGCTATGGAGCTGCACAGAGCAAATTTAAGTGCACAAGGTCACACAGAGGCAGCTTTCCAGGAAGAATCATTTAGACGGTGAGAGAAATGAAACTGTTGTATCTCTGAATGTTTCTCTTGAGGATTTCGGAACAAGGACCGAGCACTCGTTCAAAGCGGGGCCGATCCAGCTTTACGCACTTCAGGGGTCCACGTGCCACCACCGTAGCAGCCCGGGGCCGATTGAGCAGTAACGCTATCTCACCTGGAAATAGGGATAAATACGCTGTCACATGCCCTGCGCCTCTTTTTTGGAGGGTGCATATTCTAGCCACCATCCAGTTGCTTTGGTTGTAGAACATCTCCCTTTATATACATCCTGATAGACACTTTACATAATTCTGTTGACAGTACAAGTGCATTACACATGCATAATGCATGCGTGTAAAATGCCTTTGAAAACAAATGCTATCAGGCTGTTTTGCTGATTCTGGATCTGTCTCCTGTCAGCTACACTGGTGTAAACCAAGGAATAGTTTCAGCTTCACTGAAATCTCTCAGTATTGCTGAAAGCAGCAGCTGACCTACGTATAACCCCTCACTTGTAAAAGAGTAGAACGCTAATTAAGACAATAACTACTTGATAAAACTCCATGTGCCTGTCTTTCTGAATCATACTTAAGCTGAATTTCCTTACCAAAATAATCTGATGGACCAAGTCTTCCAACTTCGACGTACTCCTCGTTGTCAGACCTGCGCTGCAGAACAGAAGCTGTGCCCTGGGAAGAGAAGTGCAGAAAGTCAGCTGGCTTTGCTTAAACCTGTTATGCTTTAAAAAGTATTGAAGTATTGAGTTCTGAGTATTTCCTTTTGCATGTCACACTCCTTTAGTTCTCCTATGGGAGAGATTACATTATCCATGAATGAAAGGAATTAAAAATTTTTGAAAGATCCACCAGTATGGCAAACTTGATTTCTCTCTTATGAAGTGTTTGGATGCAGCTCACACAGAAGCAAAGAACAGGACAGAATTCAGTAAATCCTACTGAACTAATGCAGATCATGCTGTGCAAATGAATGCTCTGATATAGTTTATAAATATGTTCTAGGTGGATGCAGAACCTTACAAGAGATGCAGAGAAGATTCACGTCATAAGGAATAAGAAGGCAATTTTCCCAGTCACAGTCTTGGGACATGATTTTGTAAGACTGCAGCTAGAGTTTAATCATCACCTGATCATTCACTGCTGAAATGGTTGATAAAGGGAGTTTTTAATGCTTGTTGCAACAAAACAGTGATTTTTTTGTTAGTGGCTTTGCCCGCTTGTGGCCTGTAGTGATCTGGACACCTGTGAGTCAGTCGCTGGAGAGATGGAATGTGTCTTGTCTCCACTACCCTTAATAACTGCTGTACTTGACACGTGCTAATACATGTCAAAACTCAGTTACAGTCTATTTAAACCTTCAAAGAGGTTTTACATGCAGAAATATTCTAACCTGGAGGAAATCTCAAATTATTGTGGCATAAATCTTTTGTAGAGGAATAGAGAAGCTATCTGCTTTTCTGGAAAAAAAATTACAGTAGCATATGAAATTATCTTCTGAGTCCACACGAAAAGCATAGGAAAAGGCAAAATGTTAACATATTTTGATTTTAACTGAAATTAAAAAGATTTTTAAAAGCCAAGATTTTTAAATAGACTGGAGAGTCATTTTTTGACCGTGCAGTTGGAGAGCATTGATAATGTTTTTTTAAGATTTTCAGCTTGGAAAGTAGTATGCGGGGGCTGATCCTGTCCCAACCAGCACAGGGAAGGGGAGGAGACACAGTAATGCGGACTATGCTCGGAAGATTGATGCCAGTTATTGGAAAATATCACAGCCCTCACTCTGCAGTTTAACACCCAAGTCTTGCATCACTTGGCTCATCGGCGCCGTCGGTGCCTGTAACTGGCTGCAGGACCACCCCAGCTTGGAGCATAAACCCCCCTCCTGTGCAGAGTATTCAGTGCAGGTTCATGGGCTGCAAACACCCTGCAGCCTCCTTGCACTGAAAGAAACTTGTGTGCCTCAGGATATGGCAGGGGGCTTGAAGAGACACTGAGCACCCTGATACACCTTGGCTTCAATGCAGTTAAAGGCACTCAGCACCCTGCAGAACCGTCCCTTCACCTTTGCGCTGTGTTTAACTACACCTTACAGTATCCCAAACATTGCCATTGAACTGCAGATCTGAACAGCAATGTAAGGCTGCTTCAGGACCGGTTTTCATTCTTCTAGGACCTGAGGGGCCCAGGAACAACTAGGAGCTGTGGAATATCCAGTATTATGTAGCAAATGATCGTAATTTACTTTTTTTCTGAACAAGCGCTACTAAGCTGCTGTAATACCACTGAATTGCATCATGTCCTATTTCATAACAGGGTTATTTTTAAGCCCATATACTTTACAAATTACTGGGCCACTCTCTAGGTGAACTTATAATGTAACCTTTATGTGCTATATAAATGAAGAGGTAAATCTTATTTCTGCTGATGCCAGGAACCAGAATCAAAAATCAAATAACGTGCAAGTATTGTTTGATACATACTAAGCATCTGATGGGTTTTATACAGACTTGGATATACATCAAATTAATCTGACACATCAGAAGTTGTAATTTCTCACTTTGCCCATTAGCAGTAACCTGTACTTAATAAAACTCCCTAGATATCAGACTGTCAGCACGTTACATTGGTCACAATTCACCGTTCCACCCCACCATGCCCTATCAGTATCACAAAAACACCGAAGAAACACCAGGGCTGTAAATTCAGGACCATTTGAAAACAATCGCAAGACTCTTCTCGGCTTCAATGCTTTCACTCTTAATATGCCAGGCAGCTGGTGGCAGAAGATACAGAACCACATGCTTGGCACAACAGGCATGAGCAGGGGCACCCGAACAGGGCAAGGTTGTTCAAAATTAAGTCAAACATACAGGGGAAGGTTGGTTTTGGTCTTTTGTGGGGTTTGTTTGGGGTTTTATCTACCGTTAAAATGTGCCGTGCACATAAAACTGTCCACAGCAAGTGTAAGGCTATCCACAGAAGTAGTTGAAAGAACTGGATAGAAGAAAGTGATTTGGTGCCTGTCAAGTTTCCAGCAAAAATTCCTTATCCTTGATATAACTAAATTGTTCCGCCAAAGCTGCTGTTTTCCAAGATCTTCCAGTAAGTCTGCAAGGGCATGAAAATGCAAAGATAGTGTAATGAGTTTTGTTATTCACACTTACTGCAAGTTTTCACAACAAACACACGCTCATAAGCAGCATTCTTGGAAATATCCCATGCAGGGAATAATGCCTATATTGACCTCTCTCTTGCCAAACTTCAGATCAGGTGCAACTCACAAAACTGATGCTGTTCTTATTGCCTGTGCAATGGAGATGGGATCAGCTTCAGAATCACTTCCAGCCCCTGTCCTCCTCTTCGTCCCCATCTGGAGCCTGGCAAAAACCTAACCCCTTGACCCAAATAGCTGTCTGCAATCCATGTCTCCAGTCTCTTTCCCAAAACTATTTTTTTTTAAATTTTATTACAGATGTTTTATTACATAAAACAAAAAAAATCCCCGAAGTAATCATATTGACCGCCCAGGTCAAACAAGGAAAGGACTCAATTCCCCACTGCCCACCTTGAGCATGTTGCCGTAAAGGTAATCACAATATCAAGTACTGCTTTCATCTCCCCAAGTGTCAGCTTTTATTGTGGCTAATATTTTTTTGACAGGGTCCATATGATATAGGACTCCAGTAAGTCAGTCTTCTGAAGCAATTTCTTCCACTGTTCCACTACAGTCGGCCTTTTTAATCCAAGAAACACCATGATATCTGTTGGAGGAGGACAGATGTGTCTGGCCTCCACAATAAACACTTGGCTTGGCAGGATGAAGCAATGCATATTCCAGATACGTATTTTTCCACTCTTGTTTTAACAGTCACATAGGCTTTTCCCGTTGCCCAGTGAGAACAGGTCTATCACGGAGCAAAAGAAGTTTCCTGAAACCCTGACAGCAAGCACCCAGATGTAGGATCTGATTATGCCGTTTGGCCTCTCGTTGCACAAGTCACCAGCTCCACAAGTACATCCTGGAGCATTGTCGGAGTGACCTTCACGGGAAGACTGTCCACACCATGAAACAAAGAAGATGTATTTATAATTATCTATCTGTATCACCTTCACTTCGCGTGTCTTATCTCTGGAAACAACGCTATTCTTGACTGTATTAGAGGAAGAGTCCAACTGTAAACGACCAGTGTAACCAGGGCCAAAATAATACAGAAATAAAATAATACAGAATAAAATAGTAGTGAAACAATGCCTTATTATCCATATCCTTAATGAAGTAGTCATACTAAACTAATCCAGTCCTGACCCCTACCCTTGTTCCCATCACAGGTTTCATGGCTGTATTTCATTTTAACTTGTCAAACCTTTCTGATGCAGTTTTTGAGCTTTCTATCCTTCTTGTGCTTCAGCAAACCCTACCTCTTATAAATGATACAACTGAATAAATCTCCTGAGCCCTGTCCCAGGGTGCACAGGCATTATCTAGCAAGGATTCAAGGGGCTTATCACTCTCACCCCCAAAAAGCATTTGGTCTCAGTGGGAAAGATTTCCCCTTAAGTGGCACACAAAACTTGGCATGATCAGTCTCTCTGAAATAAACTGCACTATCCTAGAGTTGCAGAATGAGGCTATTTAGTGCTGCTCAGTTTAAAATACTGTCTTGTACACTGATAGCCATTCCAGCCTCCTACACCACCAAGCGAAATCTACAGAGCACAGGCTCAAAGACTGTCAAGAATTTTGACACCATTTAATAAATCAGGACTTTGTGATGATATTAAACTGAAAGCAGACAGGCGTGTCTTTCTGCTAGCAGGCACTTGGGAGTGAAATGATGATCTTCGGTGGATCCAGGAATATTCCCTTTCAGTCACTGGGGAGTGCCTATATTCCCAGGAACCGATATCATTAACCTTCTCCCCTCTCCTCCAAGCAAATACAGGCATCTTATTGCAAAAACAACAAGAGTAGCAGTTCCAAAAGCAATGTGCCATCACCACCTCGCTGCCATCCCCACCCCACGCACCTGCTCACTCCCTCTGTCACTGCTCTGTCACTGTGCTGGGAGTATTTATTCGCATCTTTCAAATGCATCAGCAGTTTGTTTTGTAACAAATTTATGGCTTAGATATGGCACCATAATTTAAGATATAAAAAATAAATTAAGGTTTATAATCCATGAGCTTCCATCCTCTCCAAAGTAATGAGATTTTGATAAATGTTTCACTTTTAAACTGTCGGACTGCGCAGATAAGTGTGACATCCTACAGCGTAAAGACAGTGACCCATCTGGATCAACACTGAGATTCCCAGGCCTTATCCTGCATGTGCTTCTAAGCACTAATTGCTTCAGGAGCCCTATTTTTATATTTAAGTATGAATCTTGCAGCCAGCAGTTGGCCTGGCTACAAAAGGCAAGTGTTCATGCATCATGAACGGATCAGAAGGGATTGTTCCCAGGCAGCACAAGGCAAAATGTGGTGGACAGTGATGTCTCCATGTTACTTCTGGGTGGGACAGGCTGTGCAGTATGGTCCTTCACCAGGGGCAGTGGCTGGGAAGGGAAATTGAGCACTGTTTTAAAAACTTTTTGGTTTAAAAGTCAATCTTGTTGATGTTTTGGTTTTGCTGGTCTAACCTCCCATTTTAAAGCCATAGCAATCAGTAAAAAATATAGTGAGGCTCCATCTGTAATTAAGGACATATTTATCATTATCAAAATTGAAGAATATTTATTCTACCATGAGTGTATGTCTACATCCTTTTGATACACTAAGTATACACAATAAATGTCTACTTTTTCAGGAAAAGAATTTTAATTTTCATAAGCAGGAAGTTGCTATTTCTCCTTCCATTTTTATTTCATGCTTTTCTACTGCTGTTTTAAAGAAAAGCATGGAAGACAGTATTTTTCCCCATGCCCTCAATATGTTACATTTTTATCCTAGTTTTGTGCTTAGAAAGTTTTTCTAGCCTATTTTGTTTTCCTCTTCACCATCGACTAGAAAAGAGCAGCACAGTCAATAGAATTAGAGATGGAAAAGGTCAGGCCAATCCATCTGCTATTGCTGTTAACTCTATCAATTGCTATTATGAACATACCTTTGCTCTCTCTCACTTTGTTAATCGGCACACTCCATAATTCACACATTCAAAAGATAAGTTTCCCCTCACTCCACAGTCACACAAACCCTCATTATGTGTCATTATGAAATCTTTGCTAAGTTACTACAAAAGACGAACTAAGAGGCTGTGAAGTGGTATAAAATGTTCCTGTTTGCATGGCGAAGCAGACAGACCTGGATATAGAGACTCCTATTGGTTTTAATGGAAGCTGTAGCAGATCTGAAATGAATTAAAAGATCTTTCACACAGTATGATTCTGGGAGTATTTTATTTAATTGCAGGCAAGATGAGGTTTGTGGAAGTAATATCTTTTATTAGACCAACTAGCACAGCTAGAAAAGGGATGAGAGCTTTTGGGCACACGTGCCTTTCTCCAAGTTGCCTGTTTCTCCGGATATATCTAATAAAAGATACTATCTGCCTATTTACAAACACTGTCTGGGCAATGTTCTTACACTGTCATAGCTACAACCACAATAAGTTATACCTTATTTGGTCATATCTGCCTGCTTACTGTTTCATGCATGCAATTAAATAATTCGTAGAGCATCTCCAAATCATTACCTTAAATTAAGGAGAGTCAAAAGCTACAGATCCTGATGCTACAAAACTCCTGGAAATAGTGACTGCCTAGCAAATCTGTGAGACCCGCTAAGATCTGTCCGCTAATATTTTACCGTCCACTTTAAAAAATAATCATTTAAATCAGTTCAATTGTCTGATGTGAAACCTCAAGCAACTTTGGTCCAGTTCAGCAAACTTTACTTTTATGACTATCGTTTATGGTGCGCCTGTTGTAATGACTGTTGCGGGGGTAAGGGCTACAAGAACAGACCCCAGGTTTGTGCTGACTGAAAAGGTGGTGGTTGTTTGGTTTGCTTATCTCTAGCAAAGTTTCTGCATCCATTAGGGTTCACTGCAGATTACAGTGCAGAGATGAGACAGTGCCAATGCCCAAGACAAAACCGGGAGCTAACTGACAGCTTTAGAAAACAAACATACAACATTTTACGCATTCAGCTTCTTCAATTGGGCCACGACTGTGGAAATCTTGAGTGCGACTGATTTCAGAGGATTTTCAGAAAGCCAGCGCCTTGGGAACATCTTTAGGACTAATAGTGCAATGTCAAATGAGCTCAAAGGCCAACATTATAGTAATAAGGGGTGCAGTGTGGTACCCATACAATGTCCTCAAGATAGAGCAGTCCTGCAGAAAGTGCCTTGACACTGAAACAACTGCAGTGACAATGTCTGTGCTTATCTTTACGTAGCCATCATAACTTTATAATGTTAATGTATCATATTCTTATTGGCTATAATTCTCAACAACAGTAATGCACGCTGCAGTCTAGCAAAGATGGAAAGTAAATATTACTACCCAGCTGGCACAAATCCTATAATCCCAAAGCTCTACAGCCACACTCGGTATCAAACAATCTGCAGTTTGCCACATGCACCAGCTATGTCACACCTGTGTAAGCCTACCCTATTTATGTCTAAACTTCCACCACCTCTGCTAGCTATGCACATTTATATTAGTTTAGGAATAACATCCAGACCCCAGAGAGAGGAACAAAGCTGTCTAGAGCAGTCACCAAAATAGCCACAATCATAAAGGTTCTTTTAAAAATGACAATCAATCATAAACCAAGTGTAGCTTAAAACAGCAAAAACAACTGAGCCACAGGGCATTTCCTAGGGATATACGAGAGGCCAGGGTTAAGGCCCAGACATGACTACACCCAGCCCATCATTAATCACCAGGAAACGCCTTTGCCTTGATTGTTTAGTATTTAAAATCATAGACGTTTGACATGGGAAGACCTTTTCAATCGTTTGTTCATCCTCCTATTGCGGTATCTCAGACAATCTTCCCCTTCAGTGTTTCTTTGATACAGTCTGCATTAAACCTGTGCTGTACCTAATGTATCCCCCTTGAAGTAAAAGAAATATTTGAAGTAGATGGAACAAGACAAGATTCAGGCAGACACCAGTAAACACAGCAAAAAGCCAAAAGAAGCAGAATACACTGCACCAACTGCTATTTGCTTCATGCATGGAGAGCCCTGCAGTACCTACGTGAAACAAAGTGGGTTTCGCACAAAGAATGAAAAATTGGGATTTTTTTCATTAAGCCTTTACAGTTGAAAGGCTTTTCAGAATCACAACATGAAGTTTTATAGTCTTTTGACTTCAAAATGTTGCCCTTGAGCCACAGCAGCAGAGCTAACATGAGGCTAGATCACGCAGGTGTCTGATAGAGGCATATACACGTGTTGGGGGACTCAAGACTTCATCCACAGTCATCAACATCCCCCATTATCTGATAGGGGAACACCAAGGTGGCCTCTGTATCCCCCTGCCTCGGTGCCATGGTAGTCCCGTGCCTCTCTTCCATACCACCAGTTGCCAAGTGGGACTGGGAAGCCTTGGGAGCAAGGGGATGGTGACACAGGGATCAGGATACCAGGTCTGAGCCATGGGAGTAGCCCCTTGCCTGGGGTGTGATCCTCCTTGGCTAGTTGTCCTGGCTCGTCCCAGAAAGCTGGGAAGCAGTTGCACCACAGCCCAGCCTTTGGGGTCTCTCTGCATTTTTATCTTTACCCCTTTTCTAGGATTTTAGTTGCCCTTTTTATTACACCTGTTGCAGTGGTGACAAAAAGCAGATCCACTCAGTAAAGGTGGGCTCAGATGCTGGGTTTTAATGAATCATCTCAGTAATACTTGGCCTTGAGTAATCAGTAGCTTCTGTGGGAAAACAACTGAATTAATATTCATTGTGGTGCCAGATTTTAAAGACTGCCTGTGCCAAGCGCTGTGGATTATTGGCAACAAGACACTGTTTTCCTCCCTCAGACATGTCAGCGTACAAAGCAATAAAAGTCACAAAGGAAAAAAAATGTTGCATTTTAGAGATTCTTTCTACAAAGCTAGCCATTATCTTGACTCTCTCTGAAGCCAGGAAACGTCCACTGAGTCAACATAAAAGTGACTCTATAATGGGTTATTCATCAACCGTTCATGTTTGTGACTGACCTGACAGGGCTCATCTCCTGGAAGCAGACAGTGCAGTGCGCTACCACCTACAGAAGGGGCAGGGTTGAATGCACAGGAGAGAAAACAAGAAAACAGTGTTGAACCTCCCTCACCCTGCCCGCAAAATCCTTTCTGGTGAAAATCGTTTTTAGCTGTTAATGTTGTTTTACGGCCCAATTACTCCTACCACCATCTGCTTCTTTGTGAAAACATTCTGTAGATACTGAAGTAACCAGACCAAGCAAAAGGCTGAGACAGACATCATCACCGAAGTCTCATAACTAATGCTGTGACCAGGGCTGGGCGAGCAGCTGTGGCCAGCTAGGGCAACAGCTTCTGAGCAAGAAATAAAACTTGGAGCAAACTGGGAGAAGGAAAGAAGGGAGTTTACCACAGATATCAGGAAAATCCCCCCTGGAAAGCTCTCTTTAAGTCCTTTCAGTTGGCAAGTCTTGTGTATTCAAAGGACCAAGTTCTGAAATTCAGAAAAAAACCCCTCATGTGCTCAAAGTTGCCTCTTCCTGAAGCACACTGCAGAGAGCTTTGCACACTCCACAAAATCCACGCTACACAGCTAATGAATGAGCCCTAAGGGGCATATTCTTTCAGCAAACCTGCAGTCATCTCAACGGTATCTTTGCAGAGGAGGGACAAAAGCCATTCCAGTAAGGGACAGCTTTAACATGATCCAGAGAAAGGGCTGAACTACAGCAGTGATTAGGAAATTCTCCATTCTCTTCCACCAGGTTGGACACCACTTTATTTCAGGTCTCGTTTACATTGCAGTAGTTTTGCTCAAAGACAGAGAAGTATTCCTAAGGTGAGTCTCAGGACAGAGCTCCTAGCTCCTGAGACAGCAGATGCCTTTAATTTCAGTTTAGATCTAACGCGCCTGGGGCCATAGAGTTCTTGTTCACATTGACTAAGTGTTTTGAATCAGGGCTTGTGAGCTCAGTCTTCAATGCCAAAAGAGCTTATAGGGATCCTGAGAACCTCCTGAAAACCTTGAGGGGTAAATAGCCTGTGTGGCTCTCCTTACTCACACGGAGAGGGATTTCATTACCTGGGAACCCCTGCTGCTTTTGCAGACTTCCATGGTAGGAAGACACTACTGGACAAGACTGAAGAGAGAAGAGTCAAAGCATCGACCATACCTTAAAGCAAGTGTTAGCTAAATAAAAAGTCACAGGCTGTTTTGAAGAGGGAGAACGTCTAGCACTCCGATTTTTATGAAAATTCAAATGGAGCATGCATATATTAAGAATGAAGCTTCCAATTACTAACTTCGGGTTTTATTTCTCTGCACACCAAATGATCTCCCAGTTTTCCACATAACCTATAGTGGTAAGGGGCCAGGGTGTGTCTGTATTTCCAGCATAAACTTCAATTTTATGGGTTTACAAATCAGATGTTTTAAATTACAGCTGAATGAGACTGAAGACTCCTACACAAGTTGTCATGTCAAAAGTGAACTGGGGAAACATTCATATACTTTTTTTTGTGCTGGGTATAGCATGTGCAAAAGAGAGGTTATGAAAACTACTTTCAAGCCTTTGAGAATAGTATGGCTACACTGCATCCTCCCGGTGGTTTTGCTTCAAGACCTAAGTTTACCAGCATCCCAGTGACACAGAGTAACACAGCCAGTCCTGCATGCACCTCATGGTGCTAGCGTAAGCAATGTTCTCAGTCGCAATGTCCTGGAAGACCACTAGCATCTCACTCCTCAGCTGCCATTTTAGCCCTCTGGGACTGCCGATAGCATCATTCCTGGGACGGCTTTTATGTTACAGCTAAGGATCAGCAGTTCTAGGGCTACTTTCCAAGAGAAGACAAATCCTTTGAACTATGTAGCCAAAGACACTGCAAATATTCCTTTAGCCAGTAAATAATCTTGGATTTTTATTATTTGCCAACCTTTGATTTATGAAAGACTTTTATACAAAAACAAGGGAATAAAGAAACAAATTTCAGTCAGCAACCCAAAGTGCAAGTGATTTCCACATAACCTGCAGTTAGAAAATAACACCCATCAGTTTTGGTGGTAAAATTTAACACGAAAGAAAAAGGATGGACAGTTGATGTATTAGCCTGGGATTCTGTCCATAGGGTTAACACTGCTTCCCTGCCTTAGACCTTCTGTGAGAGAAATCATGAAGGTCCAGACCTTCAAGGTGCCTAATTCCCATCGATTGTCTTCAGCAGGAATGAAGATCTTAATTCTTGTGCCTGTGCTTCAGACCACAACATGCAACGTGGAGGTTGCTTCACACACCTCATCACACAGGTGTAGTAAGGATAAATCCAGCCAAGTTCATGAGATGTTCATATAAGACAGATAAGTAGCTAAGACAAAATGAGCTGCTTAAAAAATTACATACATTGTACAGCACAGCCATTAGGACTCCCCATATTATTTGGTCATACTACATGGATGTGCCAATCCAGGTGAGCATTTTTTTCCATAACAAACTATTGGCTGCATACATTGCTTTTACATTGTTTTCCTACCCATCAGACTTCTTTTTAAAAAAAAGCTTCATTTTCATAATATAAAAGCTAGCTGATCTTAATGGTGTTGGAGAAGGATGATGCAAGAGGACTTAATTCTGATTGTGGACTCAAGATTGAGTCATGACTGGGTTTGACAGTATTTTTTTAACCGTACATTTTTAAACTATTATACATTATTCTCTAGTCTCTGGGTTCATAGCAACTCACAGAATTTACATACAGTTGTCCTGGTTTCTACCACAAATGAGGAACAAAATCTGCAAAGTTCTAAAATAGACTAGAAATATTGGCTAATCTGAAGTTTCACAAATTTGTTAAGAAATTGCTCCATCGTACATCACTTCTGAGGTTTCAGATTTTGCAGAATTTACTGTAGGTGACTGCACTGTAGTGGTTATTACTGGGGCCAGAGAAAAGAGTTGGAAGGAATAGCCAAAACCTGCAGTCACTGACAGGTCCTCCATGGCTGGTGGGAAGAAGAAGGGGAGCAGCCAGTTGCTTCCTATGAAACAATGTGCCTTTCCGACAGAGGAGAGATAAGGATACGCTCAGGATTGCATGTACATGGATATTGCACGCATATGCAGCCTGATCCACCGCCCACAGAAGTCAAAGTTAAACTGAGTTTAACAAGAGCTGGACTAAGCTGACGGTTTAGGTCCTTTGACTCAGCAAAATACTTCACCTCCATCCCTAGTCAGGATGGGACCCAATCGCACACCTAACTTTCAATCTTTGACGTCAGCTGGCTATCAAAAATGCCGTCCTGAATACAGATGAACTTTGAAGCAGGGCCAATGGGAACGCTATTGCTCCAGCACAACTAGGTGATACCAAGAAAACCGAAAGTACTTTTCCTGTCGGAGCTCCACAGGAAACAATGTCTCTGCGGTTAAAATTAACTAAAATACGGAGCCCTCAGTTACTGCTGGCTCTCTTTATTTGGTATATTTTGTTTATTAGGTGTATTAGGAGTCGCTGTAGGCTGCCTTTGACAAACACTTTCGGTATCAACAAAATCCCGGTAACACTAAGCAGTTTGGATTGTAGCCTTTGAAACTCCTTTTCTAGACAACATTCATCTTCCTAATTAATAATTAATCACACTGTGTTTTTAAAGAGATTATCAGGTGTGATAGCAGAGTGTGCCTAAGGCAGTGACTTCATTAACCATACGGAAGAAGTTTACTTTGTAGTTCTCCAGCTTGTCGCAAGGGTAGGTGCCAAAGGGGTCTCTCTTGGGTTAGAAAGTCAAAGAGCAACAATTTAGAGCAGGAAACAATTGGGCTATTATTTTTTCTTTTTTCTTTTCCCTCTTAAGGAGCTTTTAAATCATAAATCTTCAGATGCTTGTTGTGTAATTTAGGACTCAAGTCGACTTTTTTTACAAAAGGGCCCAATCCTGTGAAGGACAGGGCACCCTTCCGAGTTAGACCAAAGACCCTCTGCTGTTGGTGCACGTTACCATGGTAGGAAGAGTTTACAAACACTGTTCCACCTAACAAGGCTTTGAACTGCATTTGTGCAGAGACGCTCCATAGCATGCCAAGAGTGTCAGCAGGGCTGGAAACACTGATTTCACCTACAGAACAGTATCTCAAGTGCACTCTCAGCAAGAACTCACAGTGGATCCTGCCCAGACTGGAACCAGTTTGTGGCCCTGACTTGAAATGTCAACAGCAGCATGAAAGCTAGCAGCCCCCCGAGGATTACAGGACTGTTTTCAATGTAATCAGTCAAGAACAGTGCTGGACAAATAATCATTACCAACTAATTTTATTTATTTTTGTCAATCAGGCAGCTCTATGCATTAATTCTGGAAGGATTTCTGCACTACCAGGGAAAATGCTTCTCTTATTTGCCAATTTTTCTGTTCCCATTGCCTGGTTTCAGTACTGATGAATACTTTATGCTTTTTCCCATAAGCTTTTGCTCACCTTTACGAAGTGTCATTAGGATTATTCCCACTGATGGGGAAACAGGGAGGGTAACTTTCTGCCCACAGACTGGACTGATAATACAGGTGAGATTGAAAATCAGATGCCCTGACTCTGCCTCCTCTCTAACCAGCAGGATAATAACAAAGAACACAAATCCCCGGATTTTTTGAAGTGCTTCTCACAAAGGAGTTGCAGAGGAGGGTGCAACTACCCCCTGTAACTTAGCACTAATCCACAGTTAAATGTACTCGTTTTTAAAGTTAAAACCAAAATCTAATGTGAAACTACTCAATACAACGGGTCCATTTCTCCTTGAATTTTCTCCTGTGAATTATCTTCTATTTTTAGGTCTTTTATTTTTAGGCTGCTGCACGCTATTGCTGGGCAACTCGACCAACTATTAATTGGAAATGTTTTGCTTCTCATGCAGTTTTATTTCTTTGCTTTCTGCACCACTTAAACCAAACTGTCCTCCAAGGAGATGACAGGCTACGGAGAGCACATTTAAAGGACAGTTACAAGCTGTGCTCTTCGGGCGCAGCATGGCACTATTATAAACCTTTTTCTGTTCTCCCCTCCTACACCTGCGTACGTTTGTGTCTGTGCATGCATTTTTCTTATGCCATGTCAAACTTTATGGAGTATTAGGGCCATATGGCAGCAGTTCAGCAAGCTCTCAGTACGCAGCTGAGATTACCAGACTCCCTGAGCACAGTCAGTGGAGTCCCGTGACAGTATCTGTGTGCTGTATACAGTGCTCGGTCATGGCAAGCAGATCCAAATGATCTGACATGGGGAGGGGTGGGAGCTGGCACTTAACAGCTGCAGGTCCCCACATTTTTGGCAGCCGCATTATGGACTTTCTTCAAGGTGCCACCCAGCCAAGTTCGAAGCTGAACTTAAGAGAGCAGTACACAATCATAACCACTATTTTTAATACTATTGTCACTACCTTTCTCAGTAACCTAGACACCAGCAAAACCCTCATTTCTTTCCAGTTCCTGAGCACTGCTACACTCATTTGAACTACTGTTCGAACTGAAGTCAGTGGCAAAGCATAAGTCAGGAATATAATCAGCTCCCAATTCAACTGGCATTTAATTTAAAGGGACTTAATATTTGCTAGGATATTTAACTCTGCTAAGCTCACATGCCTTTGCAAGCTACCACTTTACAATGCTAGCTAAAAATATTTGCGTTATCTGAAGTCAGATGAATAAATCCTCCCTACTGCTGGGTACACAGTGTGGCAGTGTACAATACAACTGCAAATGTATTTGTTAGAAACCGTACATCTGTTATGATTTATGCTTGCCAAAATATAATTCTTTATGGCAACAATTGTTTCATGGTGCTTAAAGTTTTTCACCTCTGTGCCAGGAATCTCATATGGGATAATTCCATGACCTTGGAATCCAGCAGATACATTCCACATCTGTCTGGTCTGGGAAAGCCCGAGTTTTGTTGTGTGAAAACCAGAGTGGGAACATAAGACCTGGAAATATCTGAAAATACAGAAACTGCAGAGCTGCTTCTTTTTTTCTTTTTTTTTTAATTACCAGTTTCAAGTGCAGTAAATCAATCTCACAGGAGCGGTTACTTTGCTTTTGTAAGCAGACATTCACTTCTGATCCTATCTTCAAATTAAGGAATATGGTATAAACATTAAAATAATTCTATCTCTGGAAAAAATCACAGCCTTTAAATATTAAAACTAAATCTTGTTGAAGGCTGCTTGAGATTTAAATGGAAAAGCACCCAGCCTACTGCAAGTAAACATCTTACTGGTGCCTGTGAAGATTTAGGATGGCAGAAAAACTGTAGCTGCCCTGGAATCTCAGGGTAATACTTCTCTCATGAGACTTTTCAACAAAAAATGAACCATAAACAGCTTTGTAAGCAGTGAACTTAAAAAGCCCTGGTTTCCTGTGACTCTTCCCTGTGCACATTTTCTGTTTTTCTAAAAATTTGGCTGAGCTCCTGCTGCAGCCTTGCTCTCTGTGGGTCACTGTAGCATTTTCATGCATACAGCCTGCACCCTGCTACAATCTGTGCAACACTGGAGATCAGACAGTGGACTGAAAGACATGAAAAACAGGTTATACCAAGAAAAACAGGGAAAAAGCTGAACGTGCTTGCTTGACAGAAGGGGGAGACTATCCTTGTCCCTACTAACCAGGATGATATCCTGGTTTAAAGCAGGAATTGCTGTTCTGATCATCACCTAGGCCAGAAGTCTCCCTTTCAAAAGGGCTTAATGGTTGCACTTAAATCTGCAGATCCTGAAGGTGCCAACTCACTTACAGGCTATGTCCTTCTGCAGGACCAATATCCTTAAAAGATGGTATCCCAAAGGGATGTCACATAGGAGAGCAGCGTTGCAGGCTAACCAGAAATGAAAGATTAAATTATGAAGTTTATACAAACCTAATTTAAACAATTTACAAGCTAACAACTTAAAATCTATGTGTAAGTCTTGGGTGTCTTAGAGAACCTTGTTATGATAGCAGTCACAGGATCTCCCTTGGAACCCCTATTTGTGATGCTGGTGCATCACAGCTTTGTCAGTTGGTAACTGATTTGTCTAAGGCACGCCATGAATGACATGGTTTATAGTAAATGAGTACCTTGCCCAAAAATTGTGCGGCAAAGTTTAACTTTGTACTACTGGACATACTGTACTCCAAAGGAAGCTGCATTCTGGTAATATATGAAATGGTTTCTGCATATATAGCAGCCAAACAAATTGGCTGCATTTTGAGTGTTTTGGATCATAAGGCCACAAACATCAAAAAACATATGAAAGAAGCTAATGACTTTTCAACATATTGTGAAAACAAACCAGCCAAATTCAACCAGTTTGTAGAATAATGTGTTCCTGGAGGCTCACATCAACTCTCCTGCAGAAAAGTTCAACATCAAAGATGTAAACTCCTGTGAAATCAGGTTTAAAATGCAAAGCTTAAACTATGTGTGAGCAGGCACAAATACTACCACAGCACAAGAAATAGTTGATACTGGATGTTCATTCTTAATGTAGAAAAACAGGCAATTTCCAAAGTGAAAAACTGTGTCAGATTTATAGTGGAAGGGTGAGGTGAGCAGATGCTTTATGATTATGCAGTATGCAGGGTTAATACTTTTCTACCCATTCAAGTCATAACAGCTGTTCCATCAAGAGGGGGAAAATAAAGGCCCTTGGTAATTCTTAAGCAAGCTGCCAATTTTCCACGTGGGATTCGATGGCTGAGAAAATCAGGTTTTCCTAGCCTTATGCAAGGAATAACAGGACACTTAGTAACACTAGTAGCAATAAAAATTCTGTATTTTTAAAAAAAAATTGTATTTCCTATATTTTTTTTATATGCTAAATATCTTACTAATAAAAAAAATTCCCAATGTAATATCTAGTCTCTTTTATTCTGACACTATTGTTCTAAAGGGACGCTCCTTTGTCAGTCACATATTTAAAGTTCCTTAAGTGTCTAACTGTGTGATATACAGGTGCAGTTATTTGCACTGACAATTTTGTGAGCATCAAAAGAGAAACCATGTTCATACATCAAATATATATTTCCAACACATCACAACACAGCAGCAGCCTGATGAAGCTAGAGATGTATTTTGTGTACATACAACTGGATCCCAAAGCAAGAAAATGATACCAGCTTCCTTCCATCCATCTGACCCTCCTTCTCCCACAGAGAGGGATTCAGATTACCTCTGAGCTCCTGTGCCACCACTGCCTTGTTGCTGGTCATGTAACATCTGGCCTGGGATTTGCACTTGAACTGTCACCACACAGCCATATGTTGGTCTTTCCCTGTCTATAGATTTGTGTGTGAACACTCACAGCTGGTACTGAAAAGCTCCTACTTCAGTACATACACAATCATATCCTAATGCTGTCTTGTTATTCTTAGCCTGGCTCTCTAATACCTTTTCATAACTTATTATATCACAGCACCTAGGTATTTGTATGAGATACCAAGGATCCAAATATTTGTCAGAGACGGGGGAAAAACCCCATCGGCATCTGTTTGCAGAAGTGAGATGGTGGAACTGAAGTGTCAGATAATCTCCCAAAAAGTTGTCAGCATTTTCAGCTGCCTGACAGATCTGCCTGCCTGTGTGAGAGTAAACAAGAAAATGGCTCAGCCATTTGGACTGAGTTTAAGGCAAAACAAAGAACAAATTATCCATTTTCAGATCGGGTCTCCTGCTCCAGTTTACAGATGTTTGTTTGTGATTTCCTCTATAACTCCCTTGGGGAACAATGATCAATGCACTGCATGGTGGCCAGCCTTGTTAAAGTATTGGCGATTTAAACAAGAAAAATCTCATGTAGAAAACAAACCTTCAAACAGTAAAGACACTAGACACACCTCAAAATTCCTCTGCGTCTTCAATTTACTGGAAATTAGGGATAGTCCCACTGAGACATTTCCGTGGAACTGGTATGTGAATTCATTTGAATTTTGAGCAAGTCTCCTGGTTTGAGTGAAGTTAGTTCAGATTTATGCGGAAGTAAGAGATTAAACTGAACCCAAATGTCTTTATTATGAAGTCTTGATCTTTACCAGGAAATGACAGAGCTTATGAGGATGCCAACCTTACCTCTGTAATAATGAAGAAGTCATCACCAGGCTCTCCCTGCACAACAATTTTTTCTCCGTCTTCAAACTGGACAGGTTCCAGTGCGTCAGCCACTGTCAGCCGCTCCCATTTGTCCAGGGACTCTAAAATATTGAAGATCATAAAGCTTTATTATAAAAAGACTCTAACTTTAACTGAAGATTTATATCTAATCTGACAGCTCTGCTATGCCTGGTTCTGTTATAAAAGAAACATTTCTTTCATCCAGGCACTTTGCACGAACCTCCAGTTGGAAAACATGAATGTATTTATTCATTGTGTCTTAGGCTTTAGTAATCACGCAGATAAGAATCTTAAAAGTTGGACAGGATTAGTTGGCTCTGGTTCCCTATGCCTGTGATCTGATCTGTGCTGCCCTGGTGGTGCAGTGGATTGGAGCAGCCTAGGAGCTGTTTGGAGATACCAGCGATACAGGATCCTCTCTTACCACATCCCACACCAGATGTCAGAACAAGTCCTGCTGTCTTTTCATCAGAGTTGCTCTCAGCCGGTCACTGATGGCCCGCTAGATAAGCGATGCAAAAGTGCTGGTCTAAAAGATGACTCTTCCCCTGTGGGTGAGACCATGGAGCAGGGAAGCCAGGGGCAAGACCCTGGTAGCATGGGTGGCAGTGGGACCAGAGGCTCAGTATGGGTGTTTGAAGTGGCATCTCTGTTTCACTTGTCAATGGGATGGCTTACAAAGTGTTTTTCTTTTCATTCCCCCACTTAGAGAGAAAAGTTATAAAAAATCAAAATAAACTTTAGTAAGAAAATATTAACGGTCTGGTTTATGAGTAATGGAGCTCATGCAGCCTGGTTCCTGTACCTTTGTGTCCTGTCACCCACCTGCAGCTGCCACAAATCCCCTGTGATACCTGCATGGCAAAAGACAGCCTGCACAGTGGCTAATCCAGGGCTGCTCCCTGTCCCGCTGCCTTCCTCATCCTGTGTTTGCTAAGGGATTAATTTTACCCGTCCTGCCCTTGGGGAGAGGAGGGGTGCCAACCTGTCTCTCTCTCCTCTATCCATCTGCATGAGAATTCAAGACAATGAATTGTATTTGAACTTCTGTACTTTTGTCAGATTTGACTGAAAGAAGTGACAGGTTTAAAAGTTATTAAAAGAAACAGATAATACAATGATATAACCTTCACTGACTCAAAAAGCTGGGCTAAAATTCATGTACTAGAGCTCTCCTGACTCTTACTTGTTATGAGTTATTGAACTATGGTAAATCAAGGCACGGCTCCTGACACCAGGATTAGATCTGGGCTGTTCTCTCAGACTCTAGTTTTCCCATTTTGTGTGGCTTAGAAGTATCATGTGAGGGTAAAAGAGTTGTTCTTTAAAAGTTAAAAAGCCTTTTGGCTGAGCTCAGAAGTGCACACTGAGTCTGGTAACAAAACCAGATCGGCGTGATCAATGCACCAAAGGTTAAGTTTTGAGTTGCCTGACACACATACGTCTTCGTGTTTTTTATGCCACTTTCTGTTGCTGTTTGGGAAATGAATACTTCTAATATTTTCCACCCCTATAATCACTAATGCACTTGTGGCTTTTGCTGCAGAAGCATTAATCTCAAAGACCAAGCCTATATTGCCAATGTAACATTCAAAAAGTGCTCTGTTTGACTAAAAATAAGCATAAAACTCTTTCATACAGACTAGAATAGGCTTTTTCATTAAAAAAAGAAATAACTCGGCAATTAACAATGGAAAGAAAGACTCTCTTGAAACTTCTTCAGTTGGCTTTATGAAAAATTCAAAGCTAATTCTAGCTGTGGTCACGAAGCGTCTCTCTTTTGTCTAAGGGAATTGTACCACTACAAATACATTGGTTAATGGTTCTTGCAAACAAAGCATTATATAGAAGACGATACATGATAAAACTTCTAAAGTTTTAGTTGCAGAGTTAAAGTCAAGCATCAAATAAAGTAGACCATATGCAATTTTTTGCAATTTCTAAATTGTACGTATCAATTCATGGCTTTACATTTAATTAAACTCCAGAAGAAAGATTTTAAACAATTAGTTTTCTCATAGCTTGTTCAATACACTACAAGCAGCTACTGATAATCTAAAAAATCCTTAGCTTTAAAAACCAAAAATTGTGGCTAGCTACAGCCACTACGTAAGCCTTGAAAAAATCTGTATCAGAAGCAGGTAGAGGTTTTGCCACCACAAAATCACCGAGTTCTGACCACATTAAGGCATGAAGGGAAGCTGACTTCTCAGTGCTAAAATACCTTTCTGTTTCCTAGCTGTCACCTACTTTTTAGACATGTGAAATAAATCCTTACACATTTCACCTAAATTCTCGATGCTCCTGAAATGATGTGTTATTTTGTCTGGTGCTTTTCCATATTTAAAAAAGGTTCGAACCTTGAAGTTCTACCCCATTTTTTACTGAGATTGAAAAACCATACTACAAACTAGGATATAATTATATTGCAAACCGCATGTTTAAGGAAGCACATCTTTGAATAACCTTTCTACTCTGAAATTGTTTTGAAATGTCTCATTGTTGTAATTGCTTCTCATTAGTGCAGGTGCAGAGAGCCTTTTTTCTTTAAATACTCATTGTAATTTGGTATAATTTGTGCTCTTAAATTAGGAAGATTTAAATTAAGCATAAAATAAGGCATTTAAATGATGAAAACTTCATTAATAAGTGAGAAACATACTTGGCCTTACTTTAAGCATACAAATATAATTGAAAATTTCCTGCACAGCACCTCTTGGAAGTTCAAGTACATTTTCACTAAGACTCTCATATTTCAGGTAAACAAGCTCAAATGGTAGAGGAATACCATAAACAAGAAAAGCAAATTGTTTAAATAGAAATAGAAGTATTTTAATTATATAGCAAATCAAACTATACTGTTTTGTTTTTTTGTTTTTTTCAAAATAGCCCCAGCAGAAACATGATGTTTCTCTTACAGCATCAACATTTCATGGTACTGTCTAACCCTGTCCTCCTTATTAGAAGCTTTTGTTCTCCTAATGGTGATTGATTGGTCAGACATTATGGGTTTGTTGTTTTTCCTACTGAAGGCCATCAAGAACATGTCCAAATTTTGTGGCTATCACATTAATCAAAGGGAAACAAAATCCAAGGACAAGAAGCTAAACAGATGTTTTAAGAATGTGAGACAGGGGCTGTAAAATACACAGAAGGAAAAAAAAATCAGTCTGTTTTGCTTCGTGAGGTTAGTTTGTTTAGTGCACTTAAATACAGTATTCTCACAGGAAAAAGCTTCTCACCTGTCACCTGGAAGGATATAACTGGACTTTATGACAAATTCGTATCTCTGCACTGTTTTTTCTTCTATCCATTTGATTTCTACTGCAGCAGCTGCTACCAAAAGGTTCCACTGCATGCCTGCTCCCATATTTAAGGAAAAAATCTGCCCTTCAAACAAATGTTCAGTGCATATTAACGAATGAGAAAAAGTCCTAAAAAGGGCCCTTTACACCTTCATTCCTTCAGAAACGGCACAACCGTGAGACCTTCTGTTTGACCACTGTTGCTTTCATCGTGCCACCAAAGACCAAAATTCATTCCACCAACACGTATAACAGAAGAACTAACACACAAATCCAAAGGGCAACTGACCCAAAATGGAGACCTTGCTCAGGAATTCTTCATACATCTTCCGCTTTCTCAGCGTGCTGCCCTGTTATTAAAGGAGAGAGAGAAGGGAGGTAGAACATTACACAGTATTTTTGTGATTTTTTCCTAGAGCTGCTCTTTTTTTTTCCCTCCCCTTCCAAATCCTAAGCATAGCCAGTAAAAACAGCCTAAGGCAGATGTTTCCCCATAAAATGTCTGGGCAAGTTCTATTTCTGATAAGCAAAGACAGAAGGAATCAAATTCAATCCTGGTGTAATTTCACTGACTTCACTGGTGTTACTGGACACCGCAGATGAATTGTATCCATTACTTACAGGCACTCATTTTAAAGCCAGAGCTTCATCAATTAACTGTTTAGCTAATTCAATATATATCTTGTTACCCATGAGGCCCTGCTAGAAGGCAATTTACAATTACAAAGTAGCACAAAATTTAAAATGACCCCCTCATGGGTCCCATCCTTTTAGGTTAAAACCGCTTTAATGCCAAGAGTGTTCATCTGTAAGCCTGGTTTATATTCTGAACAGTGTTGTATGTATTGTTACTGCTGAGCAACATATCCCTATTATTATTTTAACAAGATTTAAGTGTTTTGGAGCAGACGATCCATCAATGTATATGCAGCCACCAGCACAGTCATTCCCACTCTACTAAGATTTTATTGTGTGGTAAATTACTGAGAACCCTCCTGCTTACAGTGTTTGATCACCACAGACAGAAACCCTAAGTAGCCATTCCAGCACGCATCTTTGAAGGACATTCAGGTATGAATAAATATGATGCAGTTTTACCAATAAAAAAAAATAATTAATTCATCCTTAGCTCCTCCTGCAGTGACACAAATGACTTGAAAACCTTCCCAGTTACTCAAGAGAAACTCCAGGGTCTTCCTTGGTACCGTGCAGTTTATTCCACACTGTTATAGGACAGCCCTCATCATTTCAGCCCAAGTAGATTCCCCGTGGATGTTGAAGGCTGCCTGGTGCCTGGTAGTCAAATCTACAAGGCAGGAGTACAGCATAAAGATGAAACACTCATCTTCTGAAGAAAGGGGAAATAAAGATGGCATTCACTTATAGGCTGGGCAGAGAAGACAGAAGCAAGTATCAGTACCTGCCATAGAAAAAGCCACTTCTCTATTCCTCCTTCTCCAAGTGAGCACTGTGCTGGAAGCAGAGGCAGAAAGTGGGTATAGACAAAGGAAAAGGAGAAGAAACATTTTACCCTCCACTATCAAAGCATTCAGAGATGTATGAAAGTATGAAAATGGGAAAGGCTGGTTACTCAAGTGCAATGATATAACTAAGAACTAAACCTTGTCCCTCTTCCTACATGCATTGTGCAGGTGGGGCTTGATCCAACGACCGCCAAAGCAGTGGGAATCCTTCCACCAACATCAACAGGCTTTGGCATCAGCAGAAGCTGCTGGGTGCTCTCCTCCGGGGACAGCTCCCATTTGCACCCCTCTCCTGGGGCCACCCCTGCTCTGAAACAGCCGCAGCACCATCAGGAGCTGCTACTCTTCCCAGGTATCTCTGGATCAGCAGCAGCACCAGCTACCAAGATCTCCCTCTCCACACCCCGTTCATAATTTCCGAGTCTGGTGATGACAGTTCGCCTCTCAGCGATAGCATCGGTAACCCTTGCCTGACCTCTCTGTCTGACAAACCTGGTTCTCAACCTTGGGGGCCCCCGAGAGCATTTGAAGTGCCAGAAAGAAAAAAAAAATGAACTTCAAACAGAGGAGGCTCTGCAAACCACGCCAGATCCTGACAGCTTGCTGCGAGACAAAGAATGGAAAACTGGACACTGTGCAGTTGTTGCTTTTCTCCCTGCAATCGAGTGGAAATGAGAGCAGCAAAATTGACAGCTGTGGAAAACCAGATTGGTGGTTTAGTTTGATGGGCTGGGGCACTCGGGCACAGATGTGGAGAATGCTTTTTAAATGACTTGTGGACACAGATGAATTTTAAGAAGCAGTAATCAGCAGCCATAAGTGACGCCTGACCACAGCTTCAAGTATTTAGAGATGCAGACAAAACCCAGGAAGGTAAGAATTGCAGGCATCCCGCCTGGCCCAGAGAGCAAGAGCCCATCACTTCCTACACGAAAATGGGTGTGTTACGTCTTGGCTAAACTAAGCCAGGGCAGTGGTATAGAATTCACTGTGAAGACAAGTGCAAAAGCAAAACTGAAGTGGAAAGAATTAATTAAATGTGCTATTATAATTTTTTGTATTGTGATAGTATCTAGAACCTCAGAGGGACTCTGCTTAATGCAAATATCCCATGTCTCAGAATGATACCACAGACAAAGGTAAGGGCGAACAAGAGCCTGGGGAAGAACTACTGGTTGAGGCTTAGGACTCCTATTTCCCAGCACATGTGCTAAAACCCAAGGTGACCCAACTGATGGCTCATGACTCAACCTGCAGGATGGCTCTGTCCATCCAGGTCGCTCCTGGAGGAGGCAAACAAGAGCCGCCAGAGTAGCACGAGCTACCCAACAGAAGAGCTTCACCTAAGGGTGCTCAGGCAGACACAGAAGCTGCCTCTGCATTTTCAGAGCACACGAGGCTGGATCCCAATCAGCTCTACCAGATCCCAATTTCTCTTCCAGAAAGCAGAAGCCTGGCTTACCCTCTTGCACATTGTTTTCACTTGAGTGTGTTTTCCTGCTCAAGCTTTCATAAGCACAGTGAGGGGAAGAGATTTTGAGAGAACACTAATGCAACCTAAAACCAACTCAGCAGCAGAAATCTTACAACCAACCAAAACATGTGTTTATTTCCATTGGTCTAATCATCTTTTCCTCCCCATGAAACAGAGGGAACATGCCTATTTCCCACCTACCTTGATCAGCCTAATATTCCCCTCTCATAGGCATAATGTCATCTCTGACTCCTGATGTCCTTTTTATACTTTATTTGGTCTAGTCGCTTTACCCGAAGAGTTGAGGCCATGAGTATGAACACCATCGTAACTTCTACTACCCTTCAAGTCATTTCTGGGTCAACCAGCACTCTCCCTGGGACATGTGCTAAGTCTGTTCTTATGCAATATTTTCATGAATCTTCTAGAAGCAGCAACAAATCAGACAGTAACGATATCTGCAGACGAGAAGATATTATGAAAGCTTGCCAGGACAGGAAAATAACAAGAAAGGTCCTAGAAACATTAGAAACTGGAGTAGAAAATAATAGAAAAAAATTTCTGTTTGGAAAATACAGCTAAGAAATGCAAAGGAAAAAAAAAATCCAAAGCACAGATGTTTGACGAACGGAAGAAGACTGGAAAGTTGTAAAGCTGAAAGAGATTTACAGACAGTAGGTGAGACCCAGTTTGCAACATCAGACTGCAACAAGAATACAGCCAAGGCTATTTTGGTCTCTATACTCAAAGCCATCATCCAGGAATGAAGTTTAGAGGTTCCATCTCCATGGCTCCAATTTGATGGTGCCTGGCACGCTACACTCTGCCTGGGTACCTCTTCTCCAGAAAAGTGCTCCCAAACCAAACAGAGCCTGAAGAAATGCTAAAGCACTTGGGGAGAGCTCGTAACGGAGGAGGAAAACAAATTCAGCCTGTATAGGTCAGCTCAACACTGGGATCCTGGGTATGTCATGCTCATAGCTACTATGCATTGTTGCAAGGGTTTTAAGTAGACAGTGATAATCATCTCCAGATATATGACAGAAAGAGAAGCAATTTAGTACAGCATAACTTGACGTAATTCAAAGTAATAGGAGAAAATTAAGAAAATCTAATTTAAGAATATCAAAAAGTTTTCCCAACTTAGGAATTATTCTCTTGCAGAAAAGTTTCCCAAGGGAAGCAGTAGAAATCTTACTGCTTGAGCCAGATAAAAACAATAGTAAATGTACATGAATAATTCTGCACTGGCAGGGTTCTTGATGGCATGTTTTAAAAAGTCTTTATTAATTCTGCTTTTTCTAACCTATTAATATCTTATTTCAATAGTCGCTGCTTCGCTCTCTCCCCCCTTTCCTTTGTTCACCTTCTCCTCAGTTCTGAGCTGTCATGCACAAGCTCATCTTCTCAAAGACAGTGGTTCCCACTAACTACGAAGACTCGTTAATATGCTAAGCTGCAGCGCTCCTCCCTGAAACAGTCCCAAGGAGAAACAAGATCACTTGCATTTGCCAAATCCACTCAGAATAAGAGCTCAAAGCCAGTTTGAAGACACTTAAAAATGTAGCAAGCCCTAGGCTTAGCTTAAGCCATACACAGGCTAGGAAAAATGAATGGCCCAGAGATTACAGCAGGTCTTGTTGAATAGGACTGTTGCATCTCTTTTCCAACTGCCCCTTCTTCACTTTCCCTGTTTTCTTCCATTTTTTCTTCCCATTCCTCCAGTCCAGTCTCTGTCTTTCTTCCCGTCTGCTCACCTCTTTGCTTTATCCCTCCAGCACTCTTCATGTCTTCTTTCTTGCTACTTTTTTTTCAGGTGCACAGATGGGCTGGCTGGATTTGATCAGGTACTTCCTAGAAATTGCCACCTTCATTAAGAAGCCAAACAAATGGCTACCAAAAGGCAAACATGGCTCAAGTTTCAAATAAAAGAGTTGCACTGGCAGGAGGTGCTGTAATGGCCTTCTGGACTGCTCCAGCCCTGTTTAATCCCTGTGTAAACCTGATATTGAATGATGCCTTGGGTGTACATTCTTAGAGCAGCATGAAAGAAAGAGTCACCGTCCACACTGGCCATGAAAACAAAATAGCCCTCAAGATCCTGGTGCACAGGTGTCAGATGAATTGCAGGCTCCGGATTCGCTTTCTGTTTTGGCCACCATGCAACCTACATTTTAGGGACACACAAAGTCCTGCTGGCTTATTTTGTCTGAGAGGAAAAAGGCACTTGTTAAAGAACTTGTTCTCAGGTTCAAAGCTGTGAAAAGATGGTAAAACAAAGCCAAAATAGCATAAATAAAATGAGACATAACATTAAGAACTGACTAACCTTGATTTGTCATGACTTATATCCCAATATTACAACTCACTTTCCCGAAGCTAAGTTCGCCAAATAGGCAAAAAGTATTGTATCCCATGCAACTCCGCTCTCAGAGCCAGGTATCTTGGACCATGGGAACTACAGGATAGTTAAATAATCCCGAATCAAGCCGCCTTAAAAAAAATTACGAGAAATTAATACTTCAAATTTCCTCAGTCTGGGAACTGAATTGTCTGGGGGATCAATCTGATGTTGGGATACAGACATTTGCTTCTCTGGTATTTGTGGTATTTGCTATATTTAGAATACAAATATTGTACTACCCTGGGATGTTCCCCACTCTGTGATGCTCTTGAATCCCAATTGCAAAGAAGAGAGCAGCAAATTTCAGCAACTGAATTACATGAGAAACCTATGGCAAAAAATTCCTTTGCAACTCTCCCATAAGAATGTAAGTAAATAAACATAGAATATATACATAAATATGTGTGTGTGTGCTTGTGTGTGCACACACAGTGAACACATACATAAAAAAAATTGCAACAGAGTGAAAAGTATGCAACTCAGCACAGACAATTTTATGAAATAAATGGAACACACAGATGGGCAGATAATTTGTGAGTGTATTGAGGAGGGAGCACGTTGAAGTGTTTTTTTGTAATCCATCTAGTACAATGAATTTCATGGTATAATACTTTGTCAAGGACTGTAGGGAAAGCCAAGCAATTTCACTTCAAATCCTAACAAAAAGAACTACCCCAACATTTACAATCATCACAGCTGCTAAAACAAACTTGAATGTGACCTTCAAGCCATCAGGATACCTAAGCTGAGACAATGAAATATAAAGAAATATCTGTTTTAACAAACTTATTTGGGAACAGGCTAAATAATAAATGGATGACAAGTGTAACTAAAAGCCAGCAGGAACTTTTTGCATCAGGCTTTGTCCATCCAAACAAAGGAAAACCTAAACTCCCAAACCTCCTGAGTTGCACTTTATTCATACCATAAACCAGTCAGGATCAATGAGATACATAAGTGGGGAAAATGGCACTAAGCAGAAAGAAAAACTAGAAATTACTAAATGTGAAGCAAAGAACCAGAACAAAGCCTGCAAGGAGAAATGAGGTAGAGAGTCAAGTGTCTCATGACAAGATAAAATCTTTTTGGCAAGTGTGAACCTGAAGGCATGATTTGTAAATAAATATTTACAACTTGAATAAAATTTCAACACTAGACTGAGAAAACATGAGGCTGGCCATGGCCGGGAAGGAATACAGATGAATGAAAAAACTATTTCAGGTTGTGGAGGAGCTTTATCTGACTACAGAAAAAACCCTAATATCTTTGGGAGAAAAAGGTTATATATCCCTTGGACAAAAGTATTTGCAGACACAAAATAAAAAAGAAAAACAATGCTCCCTCAGTTTTAAAATCATCTTAAATGATATATTTCAAAAGATATCCTAGGCATTACTACCTCTTAGTTAAAGGCAGAAGCATTTCTACATCCAAAATATCCAGCAGCCTTCTAAAAACATAAGGTTAGAGGCTAAATAGCAGGAAACCATGTTTCTGGGACTTGAAAGGCAGTCATCTTGAAATTGAGTACAGCAAAACCAGTCACGTAATGATGGAGTTAGCTTCAAGTATGAAACGCAGCCACTGAAACGTGATGTAATTAATTCTTGGGCTTGAGGAAATTTGTAGAGAGCCACTGTAACCTGCCCTGACACAAATGCACAGACAGGTGTCTCATTTCACCTACAGCAAAGAAATTATCCACGCTGCACCTACAAATAAATGAAAAGACACAGAATTCATGTAGTCTGGATGGGTAAATTGCATTCACCATGGACAGCACTTAAAATTGGACATTTTCTATACCTGAAGCAATGAATTCACCATACTACCTGAAATACTTCCTACCTAAGTATTGGGAATGTTATAATTACACTGTCTGAGTATCTAATGTAATGCAACAGATCCCCAATTTTTAATGGCCCCAACTGTAAGAAAACACAAGAAGATAGAGAGGGAGAGAAAAAACCTCCGTGTTAAGTTAAAGGTCTCATCAACTGCGAAAACTGAGCTTGCTAGGTAAGGTACAGATGTCACTAGTTCAGAGTATATGTAAGTTAATTTGAAAAGCACTTAGCACTACACTAGAATCAAACAAGTATATCTGTAATATTCAAGTTGTATGTAAGGCTAAAGCTAGCATTAAAAACACAGTCTTTCCCACTTGGGACTTTAAACCCTCTTAGTAAAATCCTGTCTCAGCATCAAATATTCATTTTCTGAAGGCTGCTATCAGATGGTAATGGACACATGACCAAACCTGAACTGCTCACAGGGCTGGATGATGTTAGGTACCACTATTTTCATCAACGCTAAAACTGAAATTACCTCTAGGCTACAAGGCCTCTGGATCTGTCCCTTCAATTCTTTAGCAGCAAGGTTACAGGCAGTTGTAAAAAGCTTTGCTTAGAAAGCCAAGGAATATGTGACTTGTCCTGACGTTTATTTCCCTCCGGCATTCCTTCTCTTTTATACTTTGGATTCTTCCTTGCAGCATGCAAGTTCACCACACCAGTTATCCCAGACACCCCTCCATCGCATCCATGCAGGACACGGGACAAGTAAGTTGAGCGTGCCTCTTAAATCTGCTAGGAAATTCTCCTGCTCTGTGGTTTAGAAGTACCTTGCAGAAAGATCTCCGTTACTGCTGCCTGCTTCCCCGGACTCGGAAGCATTCAAAAATTGTTCATCCTGCTTATCTACAAGAGAGAAGACAGTATGCTTCTCGTCATTATTCCTCTATTTTGTCTTGGAGTGATCAGGCTACATATTTTGGGATAGAGTATATTTCCATCAGATGTACTCCCCCAGATGTCAGTGTGATGTTCATTTATGTGATACAGAACTCAGTCCATGAAATACAGAGTGAAAACCAGCAATGTTTCATACAGACATCAACAGGCATCACACAGTATAAATAAAGATCACTCTTACACTCTGTTGCTTAAGAACTAATCATTTAAGTGTAAAATCCACTCAATTATTTTGCTAATTTTTCTGTTACCCGTGACATCCACTGGAAATATAGATGATCTCAAAATGCACACTCCTTTATTATTCTGAGAGTGTAGTGTAATTTCCTTCAGATCAGAATGAAACAACGCAGCTTTTAGAGGCAAGTCCTATTGAGAAAGAAGCTTTACATAGAGTTATCTGTCTGTTAATTATCAAAAAGAAAGGAATATTTTATGGAAAAGTAAAAGATATGCACATGGTCATCAGAAACAAACTCATAAAAAAAAGTTGACATTGCTCAAGTTAATTATTTGGCAAAGTTGCCATTATAGACTCACCACTTGAGAAATGACAGCAAATCCATAAGCTAGCACACACCCCAGGTGCCACAAAGGTTGAGCTTTGCTGCAGAGATCAGGGAGTTTGAAAGGAGCAGAGCAGTGAATTATTAGCAGGGACTCTGCAGCTACCTTCCTATGATATGTGTGGCTGTGAGCTGGCTAACAAAGATGGAGGACACAGTCCAACTGAGACTTTTTTTTTTTGCAGAGCTGGATTTGCCTTGTATTGCCTGCCTTGAAGAGTATAATACAAGTTCAGACAAAGACCTCAGAGGCAAGGGGTAGTGCTGAAAGAGATTTTGAGGTTCATGATGAGAAGGAGAGGATTTGCATAGCTTCAGTGGTTAAGAGGCCTCCTGAGGTTTTCATTCATGTCTAATAGTTATGAATAATGTTATTCAGGTGCATTCCTGACTCAGCATCTTTCTGCTGAATCTCGTCCCCTTTTCCTTCAGTTCACTTAATTTAGTTACTCAATGTTATTGACATGTCCTCTCTCTTTTATGTAGAAACACAGACCACGCGGCCTTCTATCATCAGTGTACTTTGAACACAGAATAGAAGAGCTGGTACTACAAGAGAAAGTAAAATTATCAACTGCATAAGCAAGCCCTTCCCCATGAACTTACCATTAAAATGCGTCTGTAGCTGTCTCTGTCGATGCCCCAGAGCTTGAGATCTGTCTTGGCCTTGACAGTGGCAGCCCGGGGTGTTCCATAGATCAATGCCAGTTCCCCGAAGCTGCCTCCTTCTCCGATGCTGGTGACCCATTCCCCGTTGACATAAACCTACCACAGCACAAGACAAAACAAGAAGCAAAACCAGTTTTTCCTCCTACTGCCAGTTACCTAAAAAGCTACTAGTAATTTCCTTTCTAATCGCCAAAGCTGAGGACACAGAAGGAAAACAAGAGCCTACAAGAGCCTAATAGTTTCCGCAGTCGGTCCCCAAAGAGGGCAACAACCCGCTCTGTGGACAGAATTTCAAGTCATCTTGCTTCAGTACAATGACTGTATTTACTCTCTGAGTTTTCAGCTCCTGTGGTTAACTGGCATTGTGTTTTCCCTCTTGTGTTCACGGCTCAGACAGTCAACAAGCAGAACTGTCACAACTTTGGCTTTTTATTAACACTGTCAACTTGAAAGGAAAGAGATTTGTTGATATGTGTAATGAGGTTTGCTGAAAAGCACCATGGCCATCAAATAAAAAAGTCAAAACAGGGAAACATCTTTTGAAAAGAAACACTTTTTTCTTCCCTAAGCCTAGTGCCTCCAACAACCATTTAAATGTAACTGTTGAGAGCTGTTGCTCCCTTAGAGAAGACTACTAAGTGCTTTGGACTTGAGAAGCTATATGCAGAATTATCCTTCGTGTTTAACATCAGCTCCACAGAAGCAATATTTGACCCACATCATATTTAGGTAACATATCCTCTCAAAACACAGTATGGATTGATACCACTATCATAGCATTTTTCCTGGATGACATCTAATCTGAGGAGAATTCCTTCACTTGACTGCTATGTAAAACCTTCACTGGAGAAAGGGGGACTCATGCAGGTGCCTTCTGCTGGGCTGCATTTTCCTTGCTATTCATGGACAATACAGCTCCTGAGACATAACAGTGTATTCAAAGACTGGTATGGATTGTGTATTCTGCAGCTTGCTTGTAGGCTTGCTGTTATAAACCTACACAATAAACCCTTTCCATTCTGTTAATGTGTCTGCGAGCTTAGAGGGTAGGAAAGGCTGTGTGCATTTATCCAGTGTAGAATATATCCCAATCTGTTACAGACCAGTAACACCAGAAATCAACCAGAATGAATTTCATTTGTTTGGAAGCTCTGTAAAGAAAAATAATAAGAAGAAATATACAGGTATTCTCATCTTAAGCAGGAAACTATGGCAAAGGAAAGATCATAACCTATTACCAATTAGTGAGTAACAGACCAGCAGTTTTTAAAAAAATATATGAATTAGAGCTGTGTTCAAGCTGGGCATGAGAAAAGACGGTGACCAAAATAAATGAACTGTCAGTATTAATTTTACTTCCATCTTCATTTTACAATGAAAAGGTATATTACAAACTACAGCTGGAATCAATCCCAATTTATCTTCCCAATATTCAATTAAGATCCGATCCAGCTCCTACTGAGGTCAGTGAAACGCTGGTTCAGTAGGAGATGGAGGAGGCCACGGAGCAGTTCAGCTGATCAAGAGACCTCTTGGGTATCAGCTGAAAAGGAGCAGCATTATCATCACTGCTGAACTCCAGACAATGTTGGGGCTCATGGTGTTCCTGGAGCATCTGAGGATTAAGAGGCTGAAATAAAGGGTAAAAATAATCCCAAGCAGACAGGTGGTTTCAAGAAAGAGCTCAAGCCACAAAAGCTGTCTGTAGCTTCATTTCTTCACCACAAGAGAATGAGTGTCACGCAGGAGAATATCACATGAGAGAATAACAACAGCATTTCCTTTCAGACTTTTAAACTCACTGCAGAAAGAAAATCTCACAGAACATTGAATGTACTTTTGATTCTCCTCATAACGAAAAAAAATGAAAGCAAAAAGAGTTTTAAAAAAGCCAGGCAAGCCCAAGCCCTTTCCTGGTGAAACAAGCAGGTAATACTGTGGCTCCTGGATCTTTTTTTTTGTGAGAAAAGCAGGATAGAATTAGGATTCTGAAAGGCTTGTAACATTCCTGAAAATTTTTAAACTCAATTAATCCATTGCAAAATTATCCAGATGTGTATTTGAATGTAGGGATACCCCCTTTCCGTAGGGATTTTACCAGATGGATCTAGGGTTTGCTGAAGTAATTAATGATCTCAGTAAAGTCTCTGGGATGATGGGGAAAATCTAGTAATTTCAATAAGTTTTGGACCACATCCTGAATGTCAACTGACATTGCATCCTTGACTTTTTCAGCACACAAAAAATACAAGTGTTTCTACATGCCCTTTTGTTGAAAAGCACAGGTTTTCTTATTGCAGAAGAGGTGGTATAGTAAAATTATTTGTTAATACAATGGTATTTTCCTTAAGGAAGATAAACCAGGGTCTGATGTCTAAGCGGTAAATAAACTCAATCCAACATATATTATTTTAAGCAGTATGGTGATATTTCTTTTAAAGCAGTATGCATGACATGACTGCAGCCAAGAGAGGGGAATTACACTGGTAAAACTCAAGGTAGAGCAAGTGAAGGATGGGCATTTACTGCTGCACAGTTGTTATAAAGAGACACTACTACTAAACTACTCTAAGATTTCTTTAATTTTGCTGTCTTACTGGACAAGACTCCCCAAAATGTATTTGACAACTCACATGTAAACAGTTTACGCAAATAGCCATTCCTCCACCCTAAGGGTGTCAGGTTTTTTAAAGTACTCTGAGGTGAAACCAAATCACTGATCTGACAGTCTGGGCCCAACATTGGCTCCCCCAATAAAAATGCCATTTCCAGCATCAATCTCCAAAAGAAAAAACAGCTTGAGAATAACTTGTTTCCTAGGAGGAAAACCATTGCACTTCATTCTCTGCAAAGGCCTAAGTCAAAAACCAACTTTTGTCTTTACAATGACATTGAAGTGCATTGATGGCACATTACAAAGCCATTCTGCCCTTTACAGAGAGTTCAGCTCCACTATGAATCCTTTTAAAATAGATTTTTAAAAAAGAACTAGAAAGGAAAGTAGCTCTGTAAGGTGTGGGAAGTAAAGCTATTTTAGGTGCAGAACAGTTTATGAAAGCCAATGTTATATGGCAGCAGCTGAGATGATCTCCTTTATCCTAAAAAATGCTGGGCTGAGGTTTTGGCTCAGGCAGTTCTAGGCATTTGTGAGCTCTCACCAAAGTGGCAAGTACATAAGTGAATTGTTCCTAATTGTTACTTGACCTGCCACTCACAGCTCCATAATAGCTAGAACTTTCTTCTTTCATGCAGCTGAAGAGGAATGTAGAACTGCAGATGCCCAAATATAATCAAGCCATCAGGACCACCTACTTTCCACAGATAAAAATTACTCCAAATTTTTATTGTTTTCCGTTATGTAGTATGAGCACTGCAATTTTTGTGGGCTTGAAAACCACGCAACTTAATTCACTTTATTTTTTTTTTTTAGGAGGCAAATGGGAGAAATCTTCTGTGAACATCAGCAGTTCCCTCCTTCATTGGCTGCAACATACATATACGCTAACTGCGAGAGAAAATGCAGTGAGTCACACGACGCTCAATGCAGCAGGAACGCATCCTGGCCTCGCTCACCTTCATGTTGTCTAGAGAAGCAGAAAGTAACCTTACCACAAGCAGTAATATCAACATTTTACGTTGAAAGCAGCATATGAACATCCATCTCTGAGCTTCAGTGGAGCTTCATTACCTTTATTTCAATTTTGTATCGCTGATTTCAAATTAACTTTTAGCATTGTTTTTGCTGCCACTTTGTGATCTGTGTGGACAATCTAATTTGTTCCAGGCATTACAAGTTTTAGATCTTAAATCCCCTCCCTTGGATCTGTTTGTAATAATTTGTGCTTTGTGTCTTGTCAAGCCCTAATATTTGTTATCCAAAAATGAAGATGAAGCTTATTTATTCTTGGAAAAATAAACAAGTCTTAGACATGAAAGATATTTATATGTGAGTAGTTTTCTCAAATAAAGCCAGTGCTTTATTTGTAGTATGAATGTGCTTTTCTTAAGTATAAATATACAAAATTGGAGACTGCCTTGAGAATCTTTAAAAATTCAAGCTGAAAAAACTCTAAATTTTAAAATGTTCTGTTGCAAATTTCAAAAAGCATCCTTCTGAAATTAGAAAGAACATTAAGATGGAAGAATTCAAACAAAAAGCAATCTATGGAATCTAACCATGAACTATAACTAGTTTTAAAATGCAACAGTATTCTCACATAAACCACCATGTAATATTCGTCTTTGTACATACAAATAAGACAGTTTGTATATACAACTAAGGGCTTCAAGAAGATTTGACCTACAATCAAAAGATAATCTTATCTATTGTCCACAATATTCATGTATAGCTCCACATATAGATTTATACAGTAAATACAGAACCTATTTAAGAAAAAATACTGAAAAGTTTTCATTTTGATTTTCACCAGGCTGTAGTTTGGCTGCCGTTGTTTTACAAGAAGAAAACCTGAGAACGACTGTCGAGAAAGTTGCTGTGACACTAAATAGAATAGGAAGTTGTTGAGTCTAAAAAAAATAACGTGTTTTAAAAGGATAGTTGACGGTGCTTTTTAAAGTAAAAAATGTGAGGTTATAAGATTAAAATAATAAACAGGAAGTTATTTCTATATTTAGAAATATGGATTAGAGATTTTTGCAAGAGACATACTTTAGCAGGTACTTTGAACATCTTTACTGGAAACTATAATTTAAGCTCCACCAGTGACTTTTTGGCATACATTCATATTTGTCTGAGCAGAAAAGCTTCCGGTAGACAACTGACCTTTAAGACTTCAAACCTCATGCCATCACCTATCTAGTGTAAACTTTATCCATCTGCAGGGCTGGGTCATGAGTTAACAATTCTCCTCAACTCGGAACAGCTAAGGAAGGAGACTGTGAGTGATAATGCTGTAACGTCCTTTCCCATCCAGTGCCTGCTTTGGTCAAAGTATACCTGGTTTGTAGTACCCAGTGTACGACAGGTAAACCCCCAGGTTCTCCAAGACCTACCTCCTTCTGATTTCTAAAAACTTTTCTTTTACATATGAAAATGTGAGCCCTTCTCCCTTGGCCCACAGTCCACATTGAGTGCAATTGCCAGCTGAAGGGCATTGCATCTTTTTTGGTGTCTGTAGTAATACCAGGAAAGAAACATACAGACACTTTGTTCTATGGATATGCTAACAGGGCTTGTTTATACCCTAAGAAAGTATAAGAGTTGAGGATAAAGATATATTTAAAAATATTTTATTTTACTCCTAATTTGACTCAGATTATTTCTAAGGGAAAATATTAGAATGCTCTTCCTTACTCTTTGGGGTGCCTATGCCAAAACTCTAATAGTAAATTACTTTTAAATGTTGGGGTTTTTTTAAACTCAAAACATCACACACTGGTTTTGCTATTTTGGCTTTGTTAGTTGGTTCTGTTTGGTTTTGGCTGCATGGTTGACAGATTATGTATTTTTTTAGTTTTATCCTGACTTTCTTCCAGGGGATGGCAATTTTATGATGGCAGTTGTGACCTCCATTATGTGTATCTTTGCATGTGTATGGAAAACCTGGGTGTTTATCAGTTATGATGGTCTCAGAATAAATTGCTCCTTGAATCTACACTCCTGGTATACTGGCCACTTCTGTGCAGATCAGGGAAATGATAAAAGCAGATAGCCTGGCCAGGGGTTAAAAGCCTCCATGCATATGCCAACACCAGCTGAACTAGGCAGAAAATGGTTTGAGGCTTTAAGTCTCGGGGTCAATTGTCTACTCTCCAAGTTGCTTTTTTTCTTGCAGAAGTGTGGAAGCATGCCAAAAAACTATCTGGCAAGGCTTAAATGAACCGCAGCTCGCTTACTAGCAGTCTGCATTTTCTTCAGACAATAAGGATTTGAGCACTGCTGCCCAGAAAGTAGAAGAGCCCTTTTCTGGGGAGCACTATATACGGTGTGATGGTGCACACACCCACAGGGTCTGGGAGCTGCTGCCTTATACTGGAGCAAGTTACTCTGCACTAATTGCCCTGGTGCAGGGTTTACTCTGGGGGTGGGAAACGGGGTCCCCTCCCTGCAACTTCCCAGCAAAGGCAGTCACCACAGGTAACTTCTGCAGCTACCAAGCTGTAGTTCCAAGTTGCTCCTGAATGAGCAGATGTTTCTTGTGCTTTCCACAGTGTCTTGCAAAGGAATTCAGCGTGTGTTTTGGCAGAAGATATAGGAAAGGCTTAGGAAGGAGAGAGCACCCAGCTGAGGAGATGGGGACAGGAGCAGTAAGGTGCAGCAGGATGAAGGAAGGGGGATGCTGAAGGGGAACAGCATGAGAGTTGGAGAGTTTTCCAAGACTTAGAGGGTCAAGAGCTTTGGCTGTCCCTGGAATAAGCTCAGTCCAAATGGCATCTCTTAAGTCTTGTTAGGATGTATTTGTCCCACAGGTCATGTCAGAAAACTGTCCATACGTGTGTCTGAGAAGTGTCAGGATGACATTACTGTGGATCTGTCCATTTTGATCTGTCCTAGCAGCTATAGGCTGATTTTGGCAATTAGGAGAGTAGGGATTGAGAATGCTCATAAAAGCGAAGTTGCAATCTACTCAAAGAAACCCAGTTATTTAATTCATTCCTCAGAAAATCTGCTGTTGCAAGTCTCAAGGACACGGCAGGAAAAATGTATATTCTATATCATACATAATGGACTAGAAGCCTGCAAACTACTCAGAATACAAAGAGAACTTCTGCCTTCAAGTCTAACAGCGTAAAACAAAGCTGTGCACTATGCCCTTCATTTAGCAAAACAGTGAGCCCCACTGAAGTCAACAGAATCGCTCATGTGCTTAAAGGCCCACCAGTGCTTATATAGCTTGTCAAATCAGGGATCTGGGATAAAATTTTCAAAAACACCTGTACAGCTTAAGAGCCTAGATGTACATTCTAAGATTCTATGATTCCTTGTAATTGCACTGCAGTGGCACTGAGGCCATTTAGCCACTGTGGTAGTTTTTCAGATTTTACCCCAAATCCTACCCCAGAAACCTCAAAGGCCCTTGAAATGTTCTAGGAAATATAAGATTATTCTGCATAAGACTTTAATGAACTCAAGAAACCATCAATGAAAAATGATCCAGACACTTGTCTCTTTGTGGGCTATTTGTGGTCAAGATGAAAGAACCTGAACTTTTCATGAAAAAACAAGGAGGACCTCTGATACACAAGTAACATGATGCAGTAAAGGTGCTTCTGAGTAGATGCCAGGATATACCTGGGACGGGAAATAAGATGCCATCTTACCCGACAGAGAATACAGCAACTTGTGCTCTAAACAAGCCCTTCTCAACATTTGCAGAGCCACGGCCACCTTGGCCATCAGTGGCAACCTCCAGTTACAGAAAATCCACAAACCACCTTTTTGTTATTACAAGCAGACACAAAGCTGGCTGGGCCCTGGACATTTATTTTCCCCATTTTGTCACTGCTTTGTAAGAGCAATATGTGCATCTGGAAGATTATTTTTTTTGCAATTACTTGCAAGGGTTTTGCAGACTCTTTTCTGATGTCATTCAGTCCCACAGTATCCCTGAGCCAAATGCTGAAGAAAGTTTTCCTAAAGGTTTTGAGCGAGGACAAATTAATTTTTAAGGAGGTTTAATCTATAACTTCAATATGTGCATTTGCGTATGTTTGTGGGTCTGATTCAAAGCCAGTGAACTCATTAAGCTCATTATTGGGCCCTAACCAATTATTCTAAAACTAAATTTTAGTGCTATTCTATAAAAGTTGCTCTTTTATTTTCTGGCCCTGTGGATGTGGCAATGTTTGCTACTGAGAGGTATGCCTGATAGGAACAGTGAGTCAGACGGATTTCCTGAGGAGCAACTTCCAGAGGCAGAGGCAGCATGTGAGGTTTCTCAGTTCCCAACAATACCAATTAGATGGTCTCCTGACACAAACAGATTTCTAAAAAAAAAAAACTTTCACTAAAATAACTGTATGTCTCCTGCCCAGATTTAAAATAAGTCACTTTCTTCTTTAAATATGCTAAACAAAATCCATCTGGGCATCCGAAGAGCAACATTGCTAATGACCAAGCCTGTCCTATCCAACAACCCTGGATATGTAAGATGTGTGTAGAAAACTCAGTCAATGAGGAACTTGTAGCAAAACTGAAAAAGGGTGAGTTTCATACAGGATAAAAATGATAAGAGGTGAATAGATGACAATTTGGAAGGCAGGTTCAGAAAGAAGCTTCTTTTCAAAGACTTGCTGGTTAAACCACCGCATACTCCTGTAAACATTTTGTGGTCTGACAGATCACTTTACACTTACAATAATCCTTGCTTTATTAATATGCTGCATTGTTCATATATTTGGACCTAATTTTAGAAGCAAATTAAGGTTTCTGAGATGAAACTTGCTGCCTCAGGCTGTATCTCAATTTGGGGGAAAAAAAAAAAAAACAACACATGAGCTAAGCTAACTGATTAAAGAAAATATTTTTCTTATGGTTGATCTGAACCCTCGGGTGCATTCCAGCATGGTGGCCTGCTCTGCCAAAGACTGCACACCTCCAGGTGTGGTTAGGATTCTAAAGATAATGTCATTTGCTTGGTTTTGATACCGTATTTTCCTGCTTGGAATGGACAAATAAGCTAGGATGTAAAACATGCCAATTATAAAATTATGCACAAATGACTTAACACAACAAAAGCAAAGTAATGAGACCAATCCTGTGAAATCTATTTCAGGAAGAAAGGAAACAGAACCACAGCACATGGCTGGATAGAGGTGTGTGCCAGAGCATACAATTTTATTATGTTGCTTCAAAGTAAAGATTATACTGTAAAAGTATACTTACATCCACCTCGCCTTGGTCAATCACGTAGAAGTTGTCTCCTTCATCACCTGGAAGCAAAATGCAAAAGGTGATTGTTTCCTGAAGGTCTGCTAAAGTATTCAATAATTTCCTGTTTCCATATTTAATCCTGTACATATTTGCACAGGTTTTTACACCAGATTTCTTACAGAGAGGTTCATTTGCTGAAACATCCTTGCCTATTTGCCTTCATAAATCAAAATATCGCTATGATTTCTTCCTATTAATATCTTTCAATTCCATTAATTTATCTCTTCTGATTGATTCAACACTTCATTCAGTGTAAACACACAAGAGGTTTTAATACAGCCTGAGGGTAATGAAGTCCTCCCCAACATGCTGCAGGCACACAGGTAAGTTGCCAAGTGTGATAACTACAATACAGCACAATGAGGTGTTGAATATTCCCAACAACCATAAAAATATTTTCCATCTCTAATTACTCTCAGCTAGCCTGTGCCACCCTTACGCATTCTGAGCTCTGCTTTACTTCCTGACTATCTTCAGGTAAGGAACGAACATTTCAATTCGAAATGCTGTTTATCTACATTTAACTGCAGCACTTTGAAACCCTGGAGATCTACCAGCATGGTTTTGTAGGAGATCTCTGTACATGTAGCAAAAGACCTGCATCCATGAACCTAAGATATAGCTGCACACTTAGAAGCTTTTGGAATATGGCTATTCTTCCCATTAAGAAAAGGGTGAGATCTCAAACAGAGAGATGTGAATTTTACAGTCTTTGCAAACATACTAGAGGAAAAACAAAGGGAAGAATTACCCTGTTGTATGACTGTTTCTCCTGCGATGTGTGTGACGGGGAACATGGCATCGAATATGTCACTGGTAAAGAAAAGAAACATTTATTAATGTCTTATCAAGCCAGCAGACCTACCTTCATTGTTTCATTTAGCCTTCATTAACAGATTTTGCATAGAAAGAAAAGGAAAATGTTAGTTGTAACTGGAAAGTGAGCCCCTGCTTGGCAAGAAATCAAAATAACTAGTTTGCCACAAGCTGTGATTTAAAACTAAGTGAGACCGTGATTCAGTGCATGCTATTTTGAAAGAGCTCCTGAATTATATGCATATAGGCCACTTCTTATAGCACTGCACAAACTAGCCAGCTTGAGTATTTTATTGTCTAAGCAGCCAGACTTCAGGTTTTCAGCTGCAATCGGCATGTGTCACAGCAGTAATCGCTAGATGCCTAAACAGAAGCTCTCCTCTTTGGAACATCTGGCCTCGCATTTACAAGCAAAACCTGTTCCACAATACCGAGCACATTTGGAAAGGTAGATGGCTCTAAATTAATGTAGCATAAGAGCTGGCAAGAGATTGCACTCACAGTGCAGAAGAGGCCAAACTCTGAAAACCAAACAGAAGAGCCTTGTGCTCGTTAATCATTGCTGAATTACACACCTTACTGTGGTCTCTAGCATACTGTCACATATCCTTAAAAGGCCAGGCAGAACAGTAAGGATGGGAACGCACCCTGCACCAACACTTTGGGCAACTTGCCTAAATCCAGTCCTTTGTTTATTGAGGGAGACAGCAGGCTCCCTGGAGCCAGGGCTTCCTTTCCCTACATCAGATTTTGGGGAACTTATTTTCAGAAGCATGAACCACACTGAGACGGGCACTCCCCACCTCTCTTCCCCTTCCTATGCATCAGTCTCAAGGGCTAAAGGAAATAGCTCCCCGACACAAACAAAAGGCAGCAAGGAGGAATTGTTAACTAGTCTCTTCCCTGGTCTGGTCTAGGAATGGTCCATCCAGGGACCACCAACAACACTGGCGAGATTAAACACTTCAGCCTGAAATGCAGCAAAGTCCTCACAACTGTAACAGAGCACAAACAGTGAAGAAACCTAAAATCTTCATCAAAATAGCCAGAAGATCAGCAAACAAAACCACGCTACATTTCAATGCCTTATATGGGAAATGCATATTGTAAAATCCCATTATTAGCTTATTTCCTGTTCAACTGTTCCAGAATTTAGTCAGGCTCAGTTCTAGGAAATGTTTCACTCCCAAGTTCAAATTGGTCATGTCTTTCCTCTTTAGCAGCCAGTATGTTTTTGCTCAGTATTGCAGCTCTGCGTCAGCACCACTTGTAGGAGAACTGGGAGGTTTCAAAGCAGGCACCTCCTGCTGCTCTGCAGTACCTGCAAGGGATGCTTAGCCCAGGACCTATAATAGAATGATATATTTTACCACTGGTGTTTCACCAGGCCCACCCCGTGCTATTCCTACTCCCATTCAGGAAATACCTCCACCACTGGTAAAAAGCCTGCTCAGAGGCTCTAAGGAGAAACCTCTTTCTCACCTCATTCTGAGCACCAACACAAAGATCTGTAATAAATTATTCTGAAAAGTATATGGACTGTATTCTTAAATCCACTAAACTCATTTTTAATGATCTTAAAGGGGTTCAGCATTTCTCCAGTTCGAGGGACTTTGCTGGCAGGAAACAAGCATCTGCCTGGGGCAGGCTGCTGAGCTGGTCCCTGTGCCAACCCTCGGTGCCCCTCAGCCTAAAAGAAATGGGAACTGAGGTTCAGATGGGATGGGGGAAAGTACTGTGATGGCAGGTGCCAAACTGGAATGAATCAAAACGGAAAGTGATCGAGGGACCTTCTGTCAAAACGGCAAGCCTAACTGTTCTTCTGCAGCTCTGGGGCTTGGAAATTTGGTATGAGAGAGGCTCATTTGGCTCCCCGTGCTTTCCCTTGGCTGTGCCTGGGCACCTCACAGAGCCTTAGAAACTGTCCGGCAGCCTGCAGAAGATTTACCAGAGGAAAAGGCACTCCACGTGGCAAAGATGAGTCTTCAATGCGATACATCCAAAAATAGACAAAACACTGTGAATATCAATAACCAAACCAAAATGTGACTGTTTGAATAAACTTGGAAACTTTTTTTTTTAGAATACAAATACAGAGGAAATAACTACCCGCAATTTCAGCCTTTCATCTTTGTTTTAAGGCTGTATTTTATTTATAACTTAACAACTGACTGTACAAACAGCGCCCAATAAATTATGTATAGCACTGCACCCTTCTCCAAAATGTTCCACATCTCATTTCTACATCACCTTTTAGTTTTACCAAAAAACCTTTTTAAAACTCACAAACTTTCAGCTGACAGCATAATGAACCCAAGTCTATTAGCAGCAACAGCAGTTTAACGCTAATATTCTGCTGTCTAGAATATTAGTGTATTCTAGCACCGCATGTACAATGTGTTTCAGCAAAGTCTCCATCTTATTAGACCAAGACTTGGATTTTTAAAGAGACCTTTGAAGGACAGGTCATCAAACATTAGCCTAAAACACATCTAAACACACAGGCACACAAGGTACTCATGATGATGTTGATTTACATTTCCAAAGTAGAACAAGGGCATATCTTTGATAAATAAATGCAAGTGACCAATAATGTCATGACTGTCACTGGAAACACGTCATCATGTTCCTTTTCTACTCGGGAACTATTGTTCTTAATTGATATGGTTAGGCCAAGATCTCTCACGGTGATTAATGAGTCGTAATGTTTCTGCTTTTGGATGCTCAATTTGAGATTCGTTAGGCAGACTCAGATCTCAGATGATATGGATCAGCAGGCAGCCTCAAAGTTTCTCAACCTACGAGTCTGGCAGCCAAAAACTGGAACATTCAGAATACCACCAAAGAAAACCACCCTTCTGGAAGTTATCATCTCCTGAAGTACCAAATGCTCAAGGTCCCTGTTTGAAATGTGGCTTTTGATTTAATTCAGACTAAGTGTAGAATCTGTTTTGAAATTTTTCTTATTGCCTTTATTTGCAGTGTCTGAAATAAAGACAAAAAAAGTCCCAAGGATCAACATGTCAAAATACTTTGAAAACTTGAAAAATTTGTTCCTGACCTAAGCCAAAATCTGAAACTACAATAAGCAGACATATTTTCCACCTCCTCAGTAAACATCCTATGCTCCATACGCAGTTTCAACCATGTGTCCTAGGTCTGTACTATGTAGGGAAGACAAGTATATCTTTAAATACCAAATGAGTTAAGAAGTGGCACTTGCTAAAGGCATAAATAACATGGCCAGGGCCAAAAATATGGCATGTTGTTTTTTTCCTGTACCATGCACCTGTTTTTAAGTTATTCAAAATCACCCTCTGACCATTACAGTAAAAAAAAAAACCCGTTACAAATACAGTGCTGCAACCATCAAGCAAGACTGTAGCCACGTTCTTCTACAGCTCTGCAAAAGTAGGTAGTTGTATTTCTTGGGTTTGTGGTTGTATTTCTTGGGTTTGAAGGTTTTCTTAAATAATTAGGGCCAGACACACACATACAGGTTCCTAACTACCAAATTTTTTTTCAAGCACAAGCAGGTTTTATTGCAGTGTCAACAGAAAGCCAGAAAATCAATAGTTAAGTCTTCACCCAATGGTGAACCACCATGATTTCATCTTCTGTCTGAGCTGCAGCACCAAGAACACAGCAGCCTCTGTCTTCTGCCCCTGCACCAGCTATTTCACTGCTGACACTGACCGTGCTAGCGATGCTGTTCGCTGAATTGATAGGGAAAGGGTTTGATTTTTTTGCCAGGATTTTTATGATTGTGCTGTAAACGAGAACTGCTCGGAGGGATTTCCTTATTTCGTTGAAAATGCATTGTTTGCCCTGTTTCCAGATGACTTACTCAGGTGATGGAAGAAGAAAATAGGGCACCAGTTCTGCTATTTCAGCTGTTGTTCCATGAGAATGCAACCACGAGAGATGCACTGCACCCAGCACATCCCAGGTTCAGCATCAGTACTTAGAGGGCTCTTTCTCACTCTCTCCAAAGCCAAAGCTTTCAACAGGCTTTGCAATTTTTTCACAGCTTCCCTACCTACTTCCAGAGGATCTGTATCTGGTTACTCATGGCGCTTGGAGTCAAACATTTGTTCCATTCAGCAGGTATCAAGGGCAATTTTGGCTTGGAAGTGTAATTGCAGGTGGGACTGTATGTACCTGAATATCCACTGACGCTAGCAGGACATCACTGATGTTTTCCAGGGGGATTTCAGCATGTTTAATTATTTGCAACTTTTTGGTAGTATCATTCAAAAACAAATTACCAGATAAGATTGTGAGCAGCATAGAACAGAGAGCAGTTAACAAGTCCAACAAAATGAAACCAAGAAATGCGTTGAGACATGAAAACTCTATCTATTCAATCAAAAAATACCATCTGTCTTCTTAGAGAATATCAAAATTTAAAAGACTTTTTTAAAAAGGTCAAAGATATCAAAGGCTTGCAGCAAGTTTTAACACATAAAGTGTCTTCTGTGAGTGTACAGGAGAATTGCAAACAACCACAATCAGACCTGAAATTGCAGTGACTGATCCTCTGCTGTCTGTCAGCTGTAATGACTTCTGGCCACCTACCCAGGTTAAGCCAATTCCCTTTTCATGCAAAGAAAGAAAACTCCACTTGAGTCAATTAGACTGCAGCTATTTAGACCAGCCTATCACAGTGATTGCAAAATAAATATGATTAAACACTTTGCTGATTCAGTTCAGTAGCATTTTATAGAGCCCTTTTGCCAAGATGCCAACGACTGTGTTAAGAGGAAGATAGTAGAGAGGGCAGGGCCAAGGGGTTCTCTTTCACACGAGAAAAAGTGAGTGATAAAAAAAAATCATCTCATCTGCTTTTACACCAAGGCTGCTTGGAGTCAATGTAGAATATGAATAAAAAAAAAAATGCACTGTAGGTAATATAGCACTGGCAATGGGCAACTGAGAAGCAGCTTGTTAAAACAAAGCAAGAGGAGGAGGATTCCAAGCGCTTTCAGAACCAGACCATGGCAATGGCCAAAATAGGGAAACTATGTAAGACAATTTATCAGTTTCACAATCAGATTTCTTTCCAGCCCTTGCTGTGCTGAATGCATTGCAGGAAAGGAAAAATGGAAGAGACAAAATGTATATGTGTTGGGCAAAAATGGAAAATCCTCGTTATACCTGCAGGTTATAATTTGTCAGAGTTCAATCAGAACAATTTCATGGTGCAGGCAGACTCAGAAAGCCTTCAATGTGTGCACTATACAGAGTTTTTTCTTCTTTTGCTATCTCTGTAGCAAAACAAAGCAAGCCCTGTATTGTTGAGGATAGCTTTAGAAGATATGTGGCTGCTCTGGCATAATTCAACAAATGACATGCAATGTTTTCTTGGACTGAGGCTGCCCAAGCGGGAGGAGTCCAGTGTTTTAAACCTTTCCTACTTACGGACCTTTAAAGTTTAGTTAACATAGTTGATAGTAATTCTGCCTTTCTTCAGCTGTAGCTTTTATATCTATTTTAAGATTTCTAAAGTTTGGGGGGGTGTCTCTTCTCATGTATGTCTAATATTTCCTTATGATTCATTTCCTGAAAAGATAACAACTTTCTAGCAATCGTTCTAAAACTGCTTCTCCTGCTCTGTAATGATGAAGAGCACAGAATTTAAACCAGATGACCGACTGCAAATAACATCTACATAGGGAGGGAATAAATGCAGTACTTCACCACTGAATAAAATGTGAGGATCTAGGCTGTGTCTAAGTATAAGGCTTCAATCCACTCTGCTTGTTCCTAGGAATGCTGCATGTCACTGCTGATGTACAATACTGAAACCACTGAGAAACAATTATGGCTATTTACTGACAATTGAGAATAAAAGCAATGCGCACAGGTAAACTTAAAGATTCCCTTTTAGAGGTATTTAAAACTAACAGCCCAGAGCTACAATTGCTATAATCAAATACATGGCGTTGCAGGCATGTACCTAAGAGGGAGTCAGTACTGAAGCCTTAATGAAAACATTACCCATCTACTTCTATTTTTTTTTTTTCCTGTTAGGACAGCAACAGATTAATTACAGCAGCATACAAAGCTATTAACAATTGAGAATATTTAATTGCTTCAGTATAATGGCCAATCTTTAGGTATTATTACAATTAAGACGTATATTAATTTTACTGTAATGACCATATAAGTCTTTGAAATCAGACATGAGAAGACATTCTGAATGGCAGGTTAAAATTAAAGTCCATGTCTAATGCCGTAACATTTATTAAATCACGCGTCCACATAACTAACAGGCATGTGAAACTGAAAGAAATAAAAAATTGTCATCTTCTATTCCTGTGAAGTATTTCCATTTTTACTGTTTTATGAAGTCCTTTTATAGGTTCATGACTTATTACACCAAACGAACAGAATGAAACTTTATGAGCAGAGCATCAATTCATTTTACAGACTCAATACATCTATGTGTCAATGGTTCACATCGTCTTCAACATGTTAACAATAGCTTTCAAAGAGAAAGTGCATGTGCAACAGACCTTCATCTGGAAAACCATCTGCCATGCCCAAATGCAACAAGAGGGTGACCCTTTAAAAAGGGGCAAAGCCTTGTGGCTTAAGAGTGACAAGGTCCAATCCCACACTCTACCCCGCTGCTCTCACCTTGGCCTCTTTTCCTCCCATTGACCCCTCAAGCATAATTTCACTGAACTCATGCTGCCGAGGCCTTGGTTGTACCGTGCCTGGCCAAGAGGCAGGGCTTGGTGGAAATGTAACTCAGGTCCACCTCTTACTATCATCTCTAGTTAACCTTTCACAAGGTTGAGGGAAGACCCATGCTTCCTTCACCTAGTCCCAGTTCCAGACACATCAGCCTGCTTGCACAAGAAGCCCTGTGGCAAGGCACACGATGGATGCTGGGAGGTAGAGGAGGACATTACACAGTGTTCATGCTAAGCCATATATCACACTGTGTCTAACACGAAACTGCAGCCACACTTCTAGCAGACCCAGCTGAACACAGGGCAGCTCTCCACAGTCTCTCGCTGCAGACCAGTTTCATACATTTTCATAGTTTGTAGTTCAAGGACAACTGCAGACTGGGCTGTACCAACAAAAGTGTGGCCAGCAGGCTGAAGGAATTTATTATTTCCCTCTGTTCAGCCTTTGTAAGACAGCCTAGAGTACCATGTCCAGTTTGGGGCTCCCCCATACAAGGAAGACATTGACAAACTGGAGCCAGCCTACAGTGGCCACCAAAATGGTCCAAGCCCTGGAGCATACATCAGGTGGAGAGAGGGTGGGAGAACTGTGTTTATTCTTTTACAAAAAGAAGATCGGGGAGATCTTATTGCTGTCTACAGGTGCTTAATGGGAGGGTGTAGAGAAGACAGAGCCAGACTCTTCTTAGAGCAGCACAGCAGAAGGATGTTTAAGGCAACAGGCACAAACGGGAACAGAAGAAATTCCCACCTGATATAAATTTTTAAAATTCACTATGAGGGTGGTCAAACACTGGAAGAGGGGGCCCAGGGAAGGGGGGTTGTTTCAAAACTCAACTGGGCAAGGCTCTTGCTTAGAGCAGCCAACCCTGACCAGACCTGCTTTGAGCAGGAGGTCGGAGTAGGGATGTCTGGAAGCCCCTTCCACCCACTGGGAATCCAGGGTTTGGCACTGAGCTTCTCCCAGTGGGAGAGATGAGGTGGTCCTGCGCTCAGCCGCAGACACTGGGGAGGCGGGGGAGCGTGAGTCAGGAGGCCAGCTGGAGGAAATCCCATGCATAAGGCACGGAAAATATGCTCTCTGTATACTGACATAGGAATATCTGCGCACTTCTGCATGAGTAATTGCAACAAGACTGTATCCCAACTTCACATCACTAATACCACTGCTTATCAACAAAGACTGTGCATATCAGGAGGCCTTTGTTAGAAATTAGGTAACATGGTTTTGGGGGGGAAAAAACAGTTTGCTGAAACTGAATATTCCTGTGGAAAATGGCTGATGTCATTTCCCATTCAAAATGTTTTAAAAATTTCAAAACTGTCTAAATGTCCTACTCTGATATTTTTCAGAGGATCTACTTTTCACTATGAAATTACTTCAAAATTAAGTTTCTTAGTAAAAGGTTAAAATCAAAAAAAGGCATTGCTGAAAATGAAATTTCAGTTGAACTTAATCATAGCTGTTTGCTTGCTTTCTGTGTGTAAGCATTCTCAAGATTTTCATCTTGGAACTAACATTCAAGATGGGGGAAAAATTTAAATGCCAAAAGAAAAACAAACAAGCAAAAAAAAACCCCTTGGGTCAATAAAATACACTTCCTACTTGGTTACGATGTACAAATCCATATACACACATAGAGAAACACATATACTAGACTGCACAGGCTTCTTTCTGTTTTAGTAGGTACAGGATAGTGATTAGGAACACTTTCCTTAGCCAGCGGGTACTGGACTGTAATGGAAAAAAGAGACATTTCTGGAGGTTGTATAGTATAAGAATACAGCACTGCTGCAAGCATACTCTACTGAAGCTTTTACTTTGAGAAAGCTCCAAATACATTATTATTAGAAGCACAGAAGGGCACTGTAAGGAAGTCAAAGGCATTATTTGTATGCATTGGCATTGTAGAAGTGACCCGGGGAAATGCGTAGCACAATGATGAACCATGTACTTCAGACAAAGTGGGCCAAATTCATCCCTGGCGCCACCAAAACAGGGCCAGTATATTTGAGCCGACTAAAGAGAAGGATGGCCCTTTAAGTCACAGATAGTATATATGATTTACATTTTCCACACAATTAATTACTTCTCATTTTCTCACATATTCTGGAAAAGTAATGGTGGATACCACGGTGAAAAAAATAAGCATTTTAACTTAAGAGCTGAAAGAAAATTGCTTCTGTTGGGACAGAAACACAACACCACAAGAATAATTATCATCCCCAAAACAAGTTTCTGTCATTATTAATATGAAGCAAATTCCAACAGTCATAAAGGGTGACCACAACAAAGTTCCGATATTTGAACAATTTATTACTTCTGGTACTTTTAAATCTATTCACTCTTTAATGTCAAGCTCCCTCTTCTGGACTATCCCAATGAAGCTAAGAGTCACTACGCACTACTCCTCATCCTGACTTTAGTAATCAGGTAATACGTCTAAAGAAGCCCTGGGTAAATGGTACGGGTACACATCGCTAATCACCGTGCCCCAATTTCATGGTTATTGCAGCTGAAGTTCTTTGAAAATACAACAGTGTATGCCAAGACTTAGAGAGCTCCCAGAGGTTTGCACTTATAAATGCACTATTATGCAATCTCTTGGAGGAGATGATGGAGATGTCCCTCAACATAGGGACATGGGACATATATCCCTAAGGATATCACTATATAGGGATATAGGACATTATTTTAAATAATGAGCTATGATAAATTGCATTTCACATGTACAAAGCAAATATGAACAAAACCATACTCTGTACATTACCTTACTGTTCACATCACGCAGTCAAGAGAAATACCTACCCACAACAGTAATAGCATTTTTTAATTTTGCCTTTGAGATTGAGATAGAGGACATTCTTTCATGAAAATGAAATTATATATATTTATGTTTTCTTGCATTCCTATGACTAGCAAACTGCTGACAGAGAAAGTTTTATTCTAATAATTCACCTGATTTTCCTATTCAGAGCATGTCTACAAACACACGGATGTGGCTGTGGAACTTGGACATTAACACAATACTTATCTATTTTCACTATATTCTTTTACTTTTTTTTTGCACTCTGTGAAATAATCACTTCTATCAGTTTTCTATAAATATGGGAAAACTAAATTGTATTTGATAATTATGATTGTTCCTTCGAATCATATACTTACTGCTCCTACGCACTATTTTTATGACTACAGTTTCTGCACCTAGAAGAAAGCTTGAGTGGCACAAAACAGCACCTGTGCCTGGCAACTATATCAGCACAAAAATAGATAAGAATTATCAGGTATTAGCTTAAAATCTTTTTCCCTTCCGTGCCTGGTGGCCCTTGCCATTAACATAAAAATCAGGATACTGCAAGAACACTAAAGATGCTAATGCTGAAGAATGACATGATGCTACAGAATGACGCTCAAAATAAATACAGTTTGGGGGGGGGGGTTTAATCATGTTCATGTAAAATAGTTTTGTACATCAGGAAACTCCTGGGGTAATTCTGGTGATATGTGTATTGATACACTGGAAAAGGGCCACTGGAAAAGCTCGAAAGTGATTATAGAGTGCAGGAGAGGCTCTGCAGAGTCGTAGCTCCCAAGTCACCGAGTGGCGTGCCTGCTGCGAGGCAGAGGAACGCGTGCTGCAACTAATCAAGCAGTGTTTGACATGCGTCTCCTCTGGCTGACAAGCACAGAACATACAGCTGCAAGCATCTCCCACATCTCGCTTAATTAATTTCCACCCTTGTTGTGTGCTCCCACACCTGGAGATATCAAACAGCTGTGTATAATAAAAACATTTGAACCTGTGTTAGTGGATTGGATTCAATTTAGTTTATAATTGGATCAGTAAATGAAATCATTATAAAAGAGCTGATAAAGGTTCCCTAGAATGAGTCAGAATTATTTTTTAAAAGTGTGTAAATCCAGTGTTAAATAGCTGATGAATAAAATTCATAGCTGACACAAAACCACATGTCCACAAGCACTTGCTTTTCTATTTGCATATCTATTATAGCTTACAGACATGTGCAAACTCATACACCCACACATTTTCCTGATGTTTTCCCTAAGTTTATCATTACTCCCCTTCATCTCCAATTCACAGCATTTCTGAGATAGAATCTTTTACAATAAACCGAACGAGAGATAAAATTTCCCTAGACAATAAATACTTCTTTTGTAGGAGCTTTTTAGTGAACTATTGCAATTAAGTGCTTCATTTTTTACAGCTCCACTAATTCAAAGAAGGAGAAAATAGAGATCGATCAGATCAGACGATACATGCATTTTTTCTTAAGTGATCTGTATTTGCAGGGGTCTGAAGGACAGGGAGCTTTTTAAGCATGAAGAGCTGTTTAAATCTACAGATCCACAAACACAGACCTAAGGGCACACTTTCTTCATACCTACATAAATGAATTCACATGCAGTTACATTACTTTGTTCCACCTTTCTTAGTAATTTTCTTTCCGAATCCTCACTAACCACTAAAATGCACATCAAAGACGTCTTGAAGACACCCAGCAGTCATTACTGGCAGCAACACCTGCTGCTCCAAACCTCACGGCACTCATTTGCTGATTTATAAAACCTGCCTAGCAAACATGGCACTAATCTTTCTCCTGCATTTTGCTGCAAACATGAAAACACTCAAGAGTGCTCAACGTTAAATTCTGCAATGTAATGTGCATGGGTCTACTTTTATCTTTCCACGGTGATAGCAAATCTGGAAATCTCAGCTATGTTGGGCTTTCGTTAGCATTGCCGGGATGGGAGAGGGGAAAAAGCAGCGCTGTATGTGCCTTCCTGCATATCTGCAGTGCATTTTTTAAATGCCTGGTTGAAAGGGAACATGAAGAATTTGTCGGGCAGGCTAGTGGATCAGTATTAACGCAGATGTTTGTGGTCACTCTTAGTCCAAACTTTCAAACACCTTTTGCTTGGCTCTGCTAACTCTGTGTTTGCCTTCGTGCCAGTATAATTTTTAAGCAATTTCTCAGCAGGAAGAATTGTATTTTATGGCATTAAATAAACCAGGACAAACTCAGCCCCAAAACAAATTGCAAAAAAACTTGCAGCAGTACATTATCACACAACTCATGTTGCTTCCTCCCAACTAAATAACCCTCCCGGTTCACAGATTTCTGTTTAATTTGGCCTCTGGCATGACAGAAAGGAATTTTTTGCCCATTTACACAACTCTATGAATCAAACGTTGACAACAGTAAGCTGCTCTTCAGTCTGACTTAGAGGCATGCACCAAAAAACTGCCAAGTGCTGTGCTTGCCCTATCAGGTCTCACACATCCAGCTACGATACGGCCTGTAGCATACAAATCCCTCTGAAAAAAAAAAAAATGCTTCACAGTTCCTTTTCTTGAAGACTTGATGTATAGGCAGGTACAACTGCTTCAAATCTGGACTGGGCACACTGGCTGGGCACACTGCTGTGAACTGCTCCAGCATGGAACCTTAAAATACACCATAAGCTGAGTAAAAGGCTCTGTAAGCACCTTAAGTTAGGTGTAAAAAATAGTTAAAAAAACCCAGAAGATTTTGCTATTTAAGAAACACATCTCCACTGGTTTAAATATACATTTTTAATGTAGGGCAGGCAGGCTTTCTCTGTGTTGATATGAAATTCCAAAATACAATAAAGAAATGAAGCAGAAATTTCTATACTAAAGCCCACTTAAAAATAAATCCAATTAAAGGGAATAAATAGGACAAGAGAACAACTAATTCCTTGTCTTTGCTTCTCTTCAGGGAATATTCATATAAATCCCCGGTCTGACATTTATGCCGTTTCATGTGACAGGGATCAGAATTCTCTATAGCACAACGTTTTTAAACCATTTACCCCGACAGCACCTTTATAACAAATAATAGAAACCTCACCACGTTCACAGCACATTTTCTATAGGCTCACAAAGGGTTTAACCCTGCAAGCTTTTATCCATGTGAACAGTCAGCACTCATACTTGAAATAGAAGTAGTAATTTAATGAAAAGGGGGTGGTAGAATCAGGGATTTACACTGAGAACATTCTGGGATGAAGAACATCTCTCTTATCTGTGCTGGTGAAGTGGCTTGTAATCACGAATATTATCTACGTGACTTGTAATGCAATAACAATAATAATAACAAGGAAAATTTTGAGATCAGTGCCTGAATTAAGTAACTGTCCTGGATCCTGTAAAAATCTTGCCTTCAGGCTGCTTTATTTTAAAGGGAGGGTTTCACAACCTGTGGACCCACATCATATGCTTCCTTTACACGTACCTGGGGCCAGAAGAGGTGGAAGAAGGTCATAGGCATTCAAACCCTACTTTGCATCTCACTTTTTAGGGAGAGGATGTCAGAAGACACCCCACCCATGATGGAACAGCTCGAGATAACATTTAGATGCAATGCTTATGTCTAAGCATAGAGGCAGGAAAGAGCAATGTCTGTGCGTGTTGAGGGGTGGCAGTCTGGAGAGACTCGCAAAGTAACGCCCCAGACTTTGGGAAACTTCAGTTTGAATCTAGACTGAGATGTTATCACACCAAATCAATGCAATTTAAAAAGAAAACTTTACTAAGAACACTGCAGAGAAATTTCATCTTGGCGGGGGTCAAAAAAGAGGGGAGGAAGAAGGACGCAAAAAGTGTTTCTTAAATAGAGGAGACAAAGATGGCAGGAGATAAAAAGGTCAAACTAGGTGGTCTAAAGGTCCCTGCTAACCCTAAACTCAGTGACAGATACAGAAAAGCAAACACTTGATCTCAGGAAGATTTGCCTGTACAAAGAAAGTATTGAAAAAAGACCAGAAAAGAGCCGTCTATCAAAGCAAGGCTTATACCCGGGTAGTAGGTAAATGCACGATGAACTGCACAAATATACACTGGTACGGTGGGCCACCTCCCTCTCCATTTGCAATAGCCACTCACATTCCTGAGATTCTCCTCAAAAAACCTACTGCACGCTTTCTGCAACACCTCAACAGTAATATCAGAGCTTCTTAAAAAAATCTTAAATGAATAAACAGATCTGAAAAATAAACTACCAATGTGCCATAGGATTTGTAACCTTACGTCCCCTTTTAAAAATAGACTAATACATGCAAAGGTCACTAAAATATTTATATTAATGATGGAGCTGAACACTAAGCAGATATTGACTTCTGTTAAGGTGAACCCCAAGATTTATTGGCCTAAGAGGTAAACATTGATTTATCTCAATAAATTCAAGGTCAATATTTACTACCAAGGACAATAAATCTTGGTGGCCTATGAAACATGAAATAAATAAATATAAATGTATATATACATTCATAGACACAATATATCTACAGATATTTACACAAATTATTTGGAAGAATGATGATCAACATCATTTCTTACAGCGTATTTTCTTAATTTAAAAACCAATGAACAATTATGAACCGGTGTTACATACATCTATTTACATATGTCAGCACTGATGATATCTAAGGGTGACATTTCTGCTTCTCCCTTTGCCCACTGAGCTGCACGAAAGGGTTCTAAGACACAAAAGGAAGTCAGGACCTTAAGTCCTTAAGCAAATCAGCTGCCCTATTTCTACCTTCGCTTGAGAACCCATGCTTGTAACTTAAGAAGCAGAGTTTCATACAGCAAAGTAGTCTGAATAATCGTCAAGCTCTGGACTTATCACCCAGAAAGATTTCTGATGGAGCATTTCCGAATTCAATGCACTTTCATCTAAGGTCAAGTTTCTTCCCAGGCAAGGCAAGCACAGGAGAGGAACACGTGGATATTCTGCAAGTGTTTAACAAGAGGCACTTTTACTGTAGTTGTGGTCAGTTTTGTATGAGCTCAGAACAAAGACGTATCAATCAAACTGAGCAAAATAAATAAATAAAAGCATTGGATGACTTTCAGAGTTATAGGCTTTTTCCTTGAACTAGAAAAGCAAATAAATTTAACAGGAGTGCTGACAAAAGTATACCTTCTTCCTCCAAACAGTATACGAGATCTAAGCTAAAAGGAAACAGATGACTTTGTGTGTTTGTAGGAAGTGATTAGAGAAGATAGAACTTAATTTATTAAGATGGGAGATGGTGATTCTTTTGTTGACTTTTCAGGTCAAGTGTTAAAACCTTCTGCAAATAAGGCAGCAGATATGCTACAACTAAGCCTTAATGGGTCAGGAGACTGGGCTTTTTTGATACTCTAAGTTTTTCTTGTTCTTTGAACAATTGTTTTGGAAAGCCAAGTGAGAGAAATTTGCAGTCCTTACCTATGCCTCCTGGTGGCCTCCCCTTAGCAAACTGCACCAGCTTGGGCAGTTGGAGGCTGGTTTGGACCAACATATACTTACGGTCCCAATGCAGGATGCTACCTGAAGCTGACAGGGAGAGCAGTACTGCTGAATTTTTTCCTATGCACCCAAGGGATGACAGAACAGTTAAAAAAGAAAAAGGAAGAAAAAGAGGGAAAAAAGGAGAAAAGAAAAAAAAAAACGGAAGAAAAGAGAGAACAAAGTGCTCAAAAAAAAAATTAATTTATCTACCAGTCTGACAAGTCTCAGGGAGGAATGCAGCGCTGTGCAGGCAGTGCTGGCCACTGGATTTGCAGGAAGGAAGAGCAATTAGAAGTGCTGGGCAGGAAAAGGCCTGTTAGCACTGTTACCTTTAACTTAATCTTTAATCTCCTCCTATGCCTCCAACTTGTCACCACAGGCATTAATCACCTTGCAGGTCTTATAGCCGTCTCAGGCTCATTAATATTATTTGTTTTAATGGCCCCTCTCATGCCATTGGTGTTTGGCGGTGTATAGTTCTGCCCTTATTTCCTGCTGGCTGTTTTGGTCTATCAAAGCAATGTGGTTTATTTTTATGCAGGTTTCCTAAGGCTACAGTTTTCAGTGATCAGCCACAGGTTTCAGTGATCATATCACAGCTGACCTCTACAGAGAGTACTCTAAAACAATCCATGAAATATTATTGCTCCAAATATTTTAGAAGCCTCTGAAGTCTCATTAACATGAACCTTTGTATTTCATTAAATTTTATTAACTTTCTTAGTAATTCAAGGAATGGCAGAATGGCTGCACCCTTAAGCAGGATTTATTTCTTAACTTGCAAAGAAAGGAAAAGTGATTTTCAACTACACAAAGATTGGAACATGGAGGGAAGATAATAAACTGACAGGCAAAAGACAAAATGTCTTTGTACTCTGCCTTCTAAATCCAGATGAGATCTCAGGCTAAGTGTTCTCTCGACAGACAGAATCACTATATAAAACTTATAGCCAAGATTTTCAAAATTAGAAGCCAAAAATCCACATTTATGGGTTTTCAGAAGAACTGGTAATTTCAGGACAGTCCTGTTCAATAAAATATAACGCCAAAATACCCAATTAATAAGCACAACTTTGAAATGCTCAGCAAAAGGACTGCTGTCTCCATTGAGTAGAAACTGTGTCCGGAACAGACAGGTGTTTCTTGCGAACTGTTTACCACTGTAAGGATGCTGGTAAAAGGGGTGAACAGCAATAACAATTACTGTATTCAGAATATTTACATTTAATGTCACTTTCACTTTGAAATAGTGCCAAATATTTTCCCTTAAAATTGAAGTTCTTTTGGCTACTGTGAAGAGCCCACTATGGATTCTTAATTCAATACAATATATATTTTATATGGTGAACTCATTTATGTGGTGAAACATTTTATATGGTAATTATTTCACAGCATGCAAAACGATGAGGAAATAATGAGGAAAGTTTTGGATGAGATTTTAAGAGAAGTAGTGACTCGGTGACCTGCTGGGAGAAAAAATGGAGAAGCATAAACCTCCTTCAGCTTGATTTTTTTAATTAGAAATAGAGATTTCTAAAAATACCATCAACTTCACTAGCATTTTGAGGGGGAGACAGCCTAGTAGTTTTCATGCAGCTGAAAACTAAATCTGTTAGACATCCCACAGTCTGAAACTCTTATTCCAAAAGGCCCAAGAAGGTGTATTTTTCCTGATGTGAAATCAGGATTGCAGCGTGAATGTCTGACCTTTTATTAATCAACTCAGAAAAGGCTGAACTAAAAGGCACTTCGTTCATCATCTTTGATGGCTATAGATTGATGACATCCCAAGGTAACCTGTGCAGCTATAGATTCACCATTAGTCCAACCTCAGTAATGCAAGGCTTACAAACAAATTTTGAAGGTAAGAATAATGAAAGTCATAGAGGTAATTGGAAAACAAGACACACTGCAATATCTGCTCTCTCCCTTTATTTGGTAACAGATATTCTAGACAAAATAAATCAATGAATTCTTCAAGGAAGCATGTTCAGTGCTATGAGGTAAACTGCTGGTTAAAATGGGAAAGCTGATTAGGAAGAAATGTGTTTAAGGCAATAATTTAAGGTAGATTAACAACAGTTGATATTGGAAGTGGAAGAACAAGCCCAGAGGCACTTTTAGTAAGAATATTTCAAGGCTCAATCTTAAGAAATGGAGATGCTGTGTTCAGGGGTATTGCAGAGTATCACAGGAAAAAAATGGATGCTTTTGATGACTGAAGTAACAAAGTTGGAATGAAATTCAGTAATCGAACATGAAAGACCATGCATGTTGAAGTTACAGCAACATTTTCTACTTCAATCTGCATTTATTAGATCACTAGATAACTGTAAGGTATCGTTTTTACCCTTGGCTGGGAAAAAAAGCAAAACCACCCTATATCAGCATAAACTGGGTTGCTTCAAAGCAAGCAAGGAAGTGTTAATGCTATTGTAAAAAGCTCTTCTGTAAATGATCTCACTTCACTGTCGTGCACAATTCTAATCAACCACATGCAAAAGAAACAAAGAAAGAAGATGCATTTGATGTAGAAAAAGGTATTCTGGGGTGATAAGTGTAATGGAGAGCCTATCTTTTATAAAAGAAGAAAAGAGTTTGAATCATTTACAGCAGTAAAATACGTAGAGAACAGATACCATTTTAATTTATAAATACATAGGGATGAGAGGCAAGGGTAAGGGTGAACACCAGAGTTGAAAAAGTTATTTTAACTAATGGACAATGAGGGCATGAAAAGTCAACACATATAAACATTTAGTCTGGAAATGAGATGCTTTCTTGCCATGGGAACAGTAGTGTTATGGAGCAGCTTTGCAACAACTGTAGTCCAATACACTAGAGAAAATAAAAAAATCCTCATGTAGGTTACCTGAGGGATTTGATCTTCTACAGGGCTGAACTCAAGTGATTCATGAGAACCCTTTCAGATTGTATTGCCAATGGCAAGCAAAAAGATGTTTCCTAGTAGGGCAACAAAGAGTAAAACAAGTGCAAGATTGCTTTCAGAGAGGACACACTTGTTTCTGACAGCCTACTCTTGTAACCAAGACGGAATAGCTGGAAACCTCATCAGATTTGTTCCTCTCAACTTTTTAAAAGATGAGAGGCAGTGCCAAACACTCAAAACAATAATGTCTTGCCTTTATAAACAACCTTTAGTAACACTGGATATAAACCAGAGACTTGGACATCTGCTGAGCATGCCTATTGGATTGGCATCAGTGCTCTCCCCCTGGCTCGCACGGAAGGTGACAGGGTCAGGAATGAGACACCTTGTTCTTCAAAAAATTGTCCATTTTGCCGCTGGTAGCTTTCAGAATCCACTTCCTATATAGCTGAAGCCTGTTTAATTATGCCTGCTTTAGCAGTTTTTTGAACATCCTCTTGATTTCACTTAGAGCCAGAGAATCCACGTAACTGCATGTGTTGTGCTGAATTACTGACTATCAGGAGATGTGTGGAGTTTGGTCTCTTGGCACATCCATGGGTAATGCTGCATGTCCTGGTACATACTGGGAACAGATTGTCTGAGACTACTGTAAGAATTTCATTATTACAGATGTAGCTTGGGACTGCCTTTCTGGCTGTTCCACCAAACCTCCTTCTTGAGCCTTTAATCTATCTGCTAATAAATGTTATTTTTAAACTGCACTGGCCCTCTTCATATTTTGCACGTTCCCACCAGAGACGCAGACAGCCTCTATCCAGACAAACATGCCAGATGGACAGGGAATGACAGTAACTGGGAAAGGTCAGTACCAGTGGGACAGCAAGAAAAAAGGTATAAGCCCCAAATAATGCTTTCCTTCCCATATCTTCTGAATTTTCCCCCTATTCTTCCACCCTTGCCAGGAGACAACCCTACTTGGCATAGCCCAGCATCATGCTGGATGAGATGCAGAACAAACCAGTGCCACAAAGTGTTTCTCCAGCTTCAACTAATGGGAAGATTAAACCAAAATAAAGTTGTGGATGCATACAGTAACTGGTAAAGGCACTGGGTGATTCAACCAGGTCAAGAGGGAAGGCAGGCGTTTGGGCACTGGAATAAGCAGTGTGAGATCATTAACACCCAGCTGATGGATTAAAAGAAAGACAAAGGAAATCTCTGAGGTCTCCCTGTTTCTTCCTTTCACCGGTCTGAAGACAGGACAGAAATATGGGCATGTGTAGGGGAGTGTGAGCTATTTTAACCAAAACATTTCATCCATCCCTAAATATGGTCACAAGATTTTAGATACTTGGCTTACTCTTAAACAGTAAGATTCTGAATTATCTCCAACTGTGTAGGCTGTAAAAGAAAATGCATAAACCAGCAATCCTGCAAACTCCCTAGAAACATATTCACTGCCAGTTTTTTCTCTGTAGCTGTTATATTAATCAGTGTCTTAAGAAATTAGATGCCCTGTGATTATATCTCTTTCAAACCTAATAAGCAATGCTTTGCAATTAACTTCAACTCACTCTCCTTAATGTCATTATCTATTGCCTAGAGCTTTGAGATACACCAGAGGAAAATGCCAAAATTATGGCACCATGTATATGGGTTGCATTTTCCTTTCAATGAGCAGCAAACAGCAGTGGCATGTTGGTTACTCTCTTAAGATTTCTAACCCAAATGGAAAAAATGTGAAAAGATCAGCTGTTCTCAAAAATATTGCCAGAAAAACATATTCAAGGGATTTTGCCTGAATTGGAATTCAAATCAATTTCCAGAATCTGGCCTTAAACCAAAACTCAGGAGATCAGCCCAGATTTCAAGCTTCAGTTTTATATCTTATCAGATATTCATATAGAAGTTCATCTTTCAAAGCAACTGATCTGCACATGTGTGTGAGTGTACACACAGTGAGTGTGACACTAGGGGGTAGTCAATGGATTTTATTTCTGTACTTGTAAATGTATATAGTCTCACAGAAACATCTCCCCTCATCTGCCTTACAAAAGTGTTATATTGATGGAATGAATGGTATAAGGTATTATCGACATAAATTTGGAATAGTCAAGTTATTTATAAAGAGGCTTGGTAATATCAGATTTTAATTGACGAATGTTGAAAAAATGGAATTTATATTGACTTTCAAGACTCATGGGCTAGAATTATTTTTTTTCTGAAATTGAACAGATGCCAGAAATAAATCAGAAATTGCAAAGTGGAAGAGAGATGTAAGGCAGTGTGCCGAGGGCCGGGAGGAGAAGAAAAGTGGAAAATTACCAGAATGTAAAACTGATGGATTTAAGAGAGAAAGGCAGAGTGGCATCCCTGTGAATACCACGGGAACAGAGATAGGAAGAGAATCCAAGCTAACCGGAATTTCTAATCAATAATGTAACTCAGGAACTAAAAACATCCTGTGAGTTAAACCCTGAATTTTCAATAAAAATAACTGCAATATCTTACCAATCACCAAATCTCCAAGTGCAATAGATGGATTTTGCCAAGCAATATACATAGCAGACATGGGTCAGTCTTCTCTCATATCTCATTTGCATTTTAGAAAAGCAAAGTGTTATAAAATTGCTTTAATATATGACTTTTAATTATCCTGATTTTTCATGCCTCTGTGACTGGAAAGCTGGGTCATCCTACTACTAAGAGGCTGAATCAGGGAACAAAGAACCAAAATCTACTAAGAAAACTAAAAGAAAAAACAGAGACTTTAAAATGATAGTTAGGAAAATATACTGGTTTTAAAGTAATATATTTGCAACCTATGCAATGTTGCAGTGATGCAGTATTATACTCCTGCATATCACATCAACAAAAATAAGGAAACGAAAAAGCAGACTCCAGTAACAAGAAAACATTAAGTCAATCACATTAGAAATATACTCTATTTTATGAGACTTCCAGTAACTATGACAGGCAGCCAAGTTTAAACCGCTCCCAGAATTTGTAAAAACTGATTAGTGACCTTTTGATTGAATTAGTTTTACAAAAGAGGTACCCAAGAGCACAATTTAATTCTTTCTGTTGGTTTGCTCCCAGTCTACAACTCCTTTACTTTGGCTGTCAATTTAATATCGATTAATCCTCGTGCTTGCAGTAGTTCCCACTGATGTCCACTGAGCTCCTCCAGATTATAAGAGCTTTTGTGCATAGATCCACTTTCAGGATCAGAAACTCACTTTGTAATTTTATTCATCAACCACAACAGCAAAGGATATCCAAAATGTGTTCAATGTAGATAATGGTTACTTACCCTTCCTAATAAAAAGCCCAAAGCACGACAGCGGAAGAGCACCTTTTAAGAGTCAACTATTATTAATATAAATATACTAGACAAAGCTTTCCATCATTTGCTTTTGACTGCCATTCATCCTTTCTACTGGTCTCCTGCACAGGCTTTCTATCAAGCTACAGATCAGATCCTACAGCTGGATTCTCCTTTCTCCTGAGACTTAATGCAGTTAGATGTCATTAATAGGTATAGATTTACATCCATAAGGATCTTCTACTCTTCTATCTGATCCATTAGCAGCAGTTACCTGGGGACTAGACAATGTGCTTTCGAGGAACTGCTCAAGTTCAACAGTGCTTAAAACAACTTAGGCCATAGAGAAGGAAAAAGCAGTTAGCAACTCCAGGTGGAGTTAGCAATTTATCTTGAACATAATCAACCAGTAACAAACCCCATCCTGCTGCATACTCCTGCAGTTGTGCTTCTTTGCTCTGTCAGAAGGACTGATCCTTCCAGTCCCTACAGCAACAAGTGGTACCACCAAGCCCCCCCTTTTGTCCTGCTCTCATGATGAGACGAGGAGACTGGTGTCTCAGCACTGAACCTCATGTTTTCTCACCCGAAGGGTTGCAGTTCTCTCTCTTACTTCACATTCCCCACATTTTCACATGTGTAAAGGGAAAGCAGCTGTGCCATATTTTTAGCTAAACTAGTTGAAAGGAAAAGCAAAGGAAGCTAAAATCAGAAGTATTATTTTGCACTATTGAGCATATTAATGAAGTCTTTCCAACCTCATCAACATTCCCATCAAAACTAACATGTTAATTTATATTCTTCATATAGTACTAATTATGTGTATAGCAGTATGATACCCTGTATGAGGAGCTATCTCACTATAAGAGACGAAAACATAACGTTCTGATTCTGACCTCATGATATTAGTAGTGAATTACTCCACAGAATACTGATGATAATAGGACTAAAATGTGGTCCTTAGAGATGCTTTAAAGATCATGTAATTACAAAAGATGCTAAATAATTTTATTTAGAGGTGGTGACAGTGATGCAAAGTTCATTTGAAAAGGCACAGGAATAAGGCAATTCTGACATATAACCCTTCAGTATTGCAAAGAATGGATTATTTCTGTTTGCAAAGAGCTATAGAAGAAACACTGCTATGTGCAATACCGTTTTCACCATCCTATTCTCCTTCAACTATACCTGTAACTGAAGTACTTCTTATCTAATCAAATGCACAGATACATCAACAAAAGCATTAAGGAAATTATACACATAATTTCTAATTAGTAATGACAAAAAAGGGTCAAAGTATTGATTTACCAATTTTTCATACTGAAGAACAGCCTGAATTCAATGCAGTCTTGTATAGCCCCATTATCTAGAAGTTTCAGCAATGTTTAGCTGAGAAAAAAAAAGAGATGCACTCCATAGATGTACGTTATCTTCTTCAGCTCTAATGGAGGCCACCCAGTGGCCAGGTACAGCAGTAGAAATATGTTCTCTGGACGCATACAGGTCTTTATAAAATGATTTGTGAACAGAAGAGTGGGAAAAGGGTTCTGTACCTTATTGCTTTGGCTTTGACTTTCTCTTTCAGGCTACTAGGCAGCAATTTTGCAGCTGCTGTTAGAGACAGCTCTCAAAGAGCACTGGGGATGTCCAGCTTCTGAGGAACATAGACACTGCTGATGCTGCTCTGACAATAAATGGGGTTTGAAGTAGCATTTGCATCATTTGGAGCTGCTCTCTTCCCAGCACACAAACAGCCTTTTCTCTCTCATGATGCAGCACCTCCACAGGAAGATTTATATCCACTCAGCATTCTGAGGAGTTTTAACATAAATACATATTTTGACAACTTTAAGCCTAGCCAGCTTGAAAATTCAGCTAAAGTACTTTTAAGAAGTACTGCAGGTACATAATATATCATGTGGGGTTAGCTGAGACAAAGTTTTACATAATAGCACACTTAAGACATTCCATAAGATGGGTGCAGATTCAAAATACTTATTACTCTCACCTATAATCTCACATGTGTAAATAATATAAAAAGCCACTGAGATATGTGCAGTAATTCCAGTGTAAAACAAGATGAGCATCAAGACCACTGAGGATTTCTCAACCACAAAACTACACTGCTACAAAGATCTTTAAAGTCAGTTGTAATACACTCTATGAACCAACAGGTAGAAGAGCTAAGACAAAATGCAGTAAGAAAAGGTCTATGAGAGATAACGCTTTTCTTGTGGCAGCTCATCTCTTGTTTTATACAAATCTCTGACCTGTTTAAGCAGACTTCTGTTTACACACTGAAATACAGGGCTTCATTTTTTCACAGACAATAAAAATTTCAAGTAATTTGTATACAGCAATCTCAATTTTAGCCTCCAGGGGTTAGGGTTTGAAAGTACTTTTTTTACTGGTTATATTTGCTTTGTTACTTTATACTTCTCCTTTTTAATAACCTTGAACACAGTGACCCCAGGTGGCAGATAAAACGATGGCTGCTTTCAGAAGCTGAGCCAGACCTTCGTATTCCAACATGAGGCTGAGAAGTCTGTGTCCCAACCGAGAGTACCCAGCATCCAGTCCAGGACAGCTCGGTCCCTGCTTTGGGACTGTCGAGAGTTTGTTCCAAGCAGGTCCTTTCAGGATAAAGCAACAGGTCCCATTAAGGTTTTTATCTCAGAACCACCATTCCCCATTTATGTATGGAGGTTTCTCTAACAAAGCAGCCTTCAACTTTGCTTGAGCGCTGTAAGGAGCCCAGCAGCACAAGCCTCTATATCCAGCTCTGGAGCCCTCAGCACAAGAAGGACTGTTGGAGCAGGTCCAGAGGAGGGCTACAAAAATGATCCGAGGGCTGGAACACCTCTCCTATGAGGCCAGGCTGCGGGGAGACCTGATTGCAGCCTTTCAGTACCTAAAGGGGGCTATAGGAAAGATGGGGAAAATCTTTTTAGTAGGGACAGCTGTGACAGGACAAGGGGTAATGGTTTTAAACTAAAACAGGATAGGTTTAGACTGGATATAAGGAAGAAGTTCTTTACAATGAGGGTGGTGAAACACTGGAACGGGTTGCCCAGAGAGGTGGTGGAGGCCCCATCCCTGGGAACATTCAAGGAAGGCCAGGTTGGATGGGGCTGTGAGCAACCTGATCTGGTTAGGGGTGTCCCTGCTCACTGCAGGGGGGTTGGACTAGATGAACTCTAAAGGTCCCTTCCAACCCAAAACATTCTATGATTCTATATCTGGGCCAATTCAGGCTGCTGAGAAGCCTCAGGTGAGGTACCCAGCACAGACCCTCATGCTGCTGCAGCCACACAGTTGCTTTGCCCCAACTCAACCATTTAGATAGTTTTGTACTAGCAGCTTGCCCTGTAGACATGCACGAAGTTGCATACCAAAATGAGACGTAGATCTATGTGCAACAAAAAACATTAAGTATTCTCCAACACCTTGATTTTAGTAGGACTTAGGCATCTTAATGCCTTTCTCCAAGCCTCAGCCACCCCATTTTGCTGTTCTAACTGCTTCAACAGCTTACTGGTCTCTCTCATTATACTGCCTGGAAAAATACTCAGCTGCAGCAAGTTTACATTTTGTGGCCCATAGCGTAAAACAGCACAAATAAAAGCATTACCATGGCAAAATACAAAATTAACAGTAGGCAGGCGACTCACAATAGCTTTTCCATCTTTAAAAACCTGTTTTATTTCACAGGTAGAATGGATTGGTGAGTCATCTCCATTCTGGTGCGAGAGCATCTGTAAGGCTTCGCCCAGAGGCTTCACTCCAGAAGAGAAAAGCATGCTTTAGAGTTGATGTAAACAAATTAATTTAAGCACAAAGGGAGACTTTTCAAGCTGTTCACACACAAAAAAAAAAAGCTGCCCAACACTATTTATTACATGGTACTTTAATGTGTAGCAATTAGCCATCACGTTCATGTACAACATTAATTAACTTCATGTGTGTGATTTTTAGTCTCGAGCCAAACCAGCTCTGAGAGAGAAGGAAGCACAGGGTATGCCAATGCCTTTCCAGTGAGATCGCTCAGATTGCTAAAGAGTTCCCTAATGGCAATGAAACTATCCTGCCATTGCCAGAGGGTGTCACTACGGCACTAGAACAAAGCAACAAAACAAATGAAACGGATAAACAAGAAACGTAGAGAAGTTTAGCAGAAATAAGCTCTATTGTAACCTTTGCATGAATTGTTCATCATTTCACCCATGGGCTTTCAGAACACAGTTCTGGAGTCTAAGAGTATAACTCTGCATTTTCTTTTCCTCCCTGTATCTCTTGTGCTCTAATACGACTTCTAACACCAAGTATTTGAAGGAAGAAAGGAGCTACCTAATAGAGCAGCTTGCAGAATCTTCACTGTTCCCCACACAATTTAACCTTGTTTTTCATGAAAGCATCCTTTGAAAATGAAACTATTCTAAATGCACATCATTCACATTCACAATAACCGTATTCGTCAGGGAATTGTTTTAATAGGAAGTTGCTGCAAAAAAAATCTAAATTTTCTGACATAATGATATATAGCCCAGGCAATTAGAAGGAGCCTACACTGAGCATATTAAAGTGAGGATCAGTGCTGAATTTGGCTAAAAACCCTAAACCAGAAGAGAAAGGAAGTCCCATAGCCAAAGAGCACAGGATATGAAAACACCCAGAAGCCAGTGAAAAAAAAACCCTGCAACATAAGGAAGATCCCAAGGTGCACCAAATTAGTAGGTTTATTGTCTTTCTAGTCTAAATGCAATTTGCGTATTACTAAAAAATGCCAGGAGTCAGATGACCATGAGCCTATACTAATATGGGATACCACATCCAAGAAAACTTGATAGATGTTGAAATCTATGAAGAACTCAATTAAGACATGTATGTAAGGGATCAGACATTAAGAAGGCATGTGTCGCCAGCTCCTGTTCTGAAGATGCCGGTCAGAATCAGAGGGTGGGGCAAGTGTGAAAAGGAGAGCATTAAGTCCCAGATGCCACAACACATTGCCAAAGCAATTGAGCAGCTTTATTTCAGCTGCATTTTAGTACCAGGGTAAACCAACTGACATTGCTGAGGACAGTTTTGATTAGGAAGGGCTGTTTCTGCAAAGTGCTGCAAAGCTCTTGTCAACCTGTCAAGGAATCAACCCCTGTGTTCTAATAATAGAATAATAATTTCATATTCTTGGAAATCAGTTCTAGTCAAAGCATGGGATATAATAAATAGGAGAGGAAACATGACACACGACATACCATTAAAGAACAGCAAGCAGACTTGGATGAAACACAACTTATCACTATTTTAAACCAAGTTTCTAAAAGCACAGGAAAATCTGCGTGGATGTTGTAACCATGTTGTAGAAAGCAGCTGTACAAGGAACACGGGTCAACTGCGGTGATGAAACTGTCAGGACTTGAAATCAGGGCACTGCTACAATATTTTATCATAGCAAATCCACTCTATTGTGGTAAAGGTTCAGCTGGTTGTTCTGGGAATTATTAGGATGTCAAAAGGCCAAAGTCTGTTTCTGGATATTGAAAAGTAACTCCCATTCACCTCATAAGATAGAGATGTGCCTCTGTTAGGGAAAAGAAGAGCAAGCATTTCAAAGGTAGCAGCAAAGTCTTGTTACAAATCTTTTCAACAAAGAATAAAATAAGACAGAATTAAATTCAGAAAATATGTAAATCTGTCCATTTGTTTCTCTTGTTTCTCCCTGACTTTTCATGACAAATAAATGACTATCAGACATATGAAAAATACAAATATAAGGAAACTTGAACTGGAATTTGGCAAACTTGGTCTTTCACTGAAAATGGAGAGGGACACCCATGTCCCTTACATGGACCTTGTAGTAACTGTAAATATAAAATAGACTATCAGGACAGTAAAGTGCTTTCCTATTATAGAGAATTAAAGCTCTAGATTGCGCAGTTTATTCTGCTTACCTCAATTATCACATCTGGAAAATCATTCAGTTTATGCCAGCTTTTACTCTAGGACATCCATTCACGTGAGCAAAGAACTTTCAAATCCTCTGAGGTTATGATATAAATCTACTTTTTTCACGTGGTCATATTCACAAACAGAAGAATAAACTAAACTTGATTCTACAGTGACGATAACAGCCAATCTTTTAGTTACTCAGATGGTGCAGGATCAGGACCTAGAAGTACAGGGCACAAGAACGTAGGTTATATGTGATCTGTAACAGAGTTTTTGTACAAAGCCATCACTATGCACTGTTTGGAAATACCGAAGCAAATCACTTAAAAGCAAGCTTCACCCAGCATGGCTCTTTGGGCAAGAAAACAGAGGCCCCCATCTCGTCATCTGATCAGAGGGCTCGCGGGTACCATTTGCTGTGTGGTACCCCCTTCCCCATCAGTGGTAAGATCAGCCATGAGAGTTAACTTATGAATACATGCTAAAGCAACTACGGCTTTCCTGATACTACCCAACACAGATTACAGAATCTCAGAGGCTCCTGAATAGTATCCCACCCTCTGTAACTGAACTAAAACAATAGTTTAGAAAGAGACCCAGTATGCGCCTATTTCAGGCATCCAAAAATCAGTCAGGCTCCAAGTTGTAACAGCTTGGCTTTCAGGCATACCATAGTCATACAAGCATGTTGTTCACAAGAGATGGTTGCTGACTCTTCATTAAGTGAAATAAATTTTCATGTCATCACATTTTGCCATCTTTGAAAAAAACCCCACAATATTCTGGAGCACTTCAGTGCAAGAACTAGTAACAGTGGAGAGCCAAGTTTGATCTGAAGGCTTCGTGTAATGGAAAATCTGCCACATCCTGAGCTAATTTAAATTATAGATCAGTTCCCTGATTACTGTAAAAAGAAAAACCTAAACTTTTCCAGTCTGAATGTGCCCAACTTCAGCCACTAGCTTTTGGATCTCACACGCCTCTGTCTATTAAAGGGACCGTTGCTATCACTTACCTTTCCCTTCTAGACATGATTAATTCACCTTCATTCTCCTTCGTTAAACTAAATACACTCTCCACATACAAAACTGGCAAGATGCTGAGTGCCTTAAAATAGCATCTGGTGCTGTTTTCTGGATATGCGCTATTTTATTTTCTATTTAGTGCACCATACAGAGGAGTGTGTTATACTTTTCTAATGCAAATTTCATCTGTGAACAAGCATGTCTTCATATTGCTTATAAATCAGAAGTTGAAGAAATATAAAAAATAAAACCCCTACAAAGAAAGTGATAATTTTGTGGGATTTTTTTTTAACTTCTGAAAGCAAAAGGCAAATTGAAAGCCCAATTTATTTTTATTTTTCTGGCTTTTTTTAAAAAGAAAAACAGAGAGAAAAGGAATCTGATGGTGCCAAAGGGTTAAAGTATCCTGTTTTGGGCAGTCTGAATATCTGAATTTAGCAGCTGACAGTGCATGGTGTGTCAGTCTCTTACAGCTGTTCCAGTTGATTCAAAGACCATCTTTGTTTCTTGAAATCTTAGCAACTGTTACTTTTTCCCAAAGACAATGATAGACCAGCTGTTACCTCACAAGATGCAATGTACTTCAGGTCAAAGTCTTTAGTAAGGAACTTGTAAAACAAGAACTAAATCATTGTTTGGGTTTGTCAAGATTTTTTTTCATTAAAACAGAGTTAGCAGCCTAACAGTCAAATAACTTACACTTGGTATTTCCATTAAGTGCATTGGAATGACAGAGAGATTTCATCTGGTTGCTGAGCCGAATCCTCTATTTCTGTAAGGAAAAAAGAAACCACTAAACCTTGCAGTATTATAGATTATTTTTTGTTTGAAGGTCAGTTTCTTTCTGTCTTTCCAAACGCAGTGTTACTAAGCAGATGTCATCTCGTAATGGCAGTGCACAGGTCTAACGTAAGATGGGGATTTTCAAGAGAACCTTACAGGAGTTAAATGTTCACTTCCCACTATATATCAGTCAGCGTGAATATCTAGTTCCTTTAAGCTCTTTGAACATCCTCTTCTAAGTGCATAACTAAGCAACTTAATCATACAGTTGATCCTCCAGTACCGGTACCAGTAATACTCCTACTTGAAGACACATAAGCTTTCAAAGCCGTGCAAGGTTGCAGAATCAGTCACCTAATGAAGACTTATTAGAGTAGGAGTAACTGTTGACAGGTTACCTACAACCCTTCTGGTGAAAAAAAAAAAAAGGAAGCATTATTTTAAAGAGCTTTAGTTGAAATAAACCCTTGTTTGTCCATGCACAAAGACAAATTACTCCTCCCAACAAGCTTCCAGCTGCTCTGATGCAGAAGACAAAGACTTGCTGAGAAGAGTGGATGTTCTTTTATTCAACCTTTGTGTTTAATTCTGGAAAGCCTTAGCATTGAGTAACGCATTTTTAGAACTACTGCCAGCTAATTGTTGTGTAAAGAAGCACACAAAGGCATGGTCATATATATTGCAGTGGCAGAAAGATTTTACAAGGCCTGTTAAATTCAGCAGTTGTCTTAATTTTTCTATTTTATACGTAGAAAGAAAAATTTAGACTCAAGAGTTTTTCATGAGCATGCATGAATACTATTTGTCTCAGGCTTTTTTTTCTAGATCTAAAAAGGTTTTATGTAAATTACTTCTCTGCTTTAACTCTGTTTTTCAGAATGGGTGATATACTGCCCATATGTAAACCACGACTTTATGCAGAATTAAAAATAACTACCATTAGGAATGGCGCCACTAGTATTTGTGATGAAGAATAAAAACTAACAAACCACTGAGGGTGAATCACAACCTCTAAAAAGCTATGAACTGTCAGTATTTGTTTCTCAAGATAAAAATATCCATAAATACCAAATGTGTGTGCTTTTAGTTATGTTTAAGAGAATAACCTAAATACCAGGCCAAAAACTGACATCACAAAAAGTACATCCCTAGTACAAAGCCTGTACCCTGTCACGCTGCTGCTAAGGGTTGCTACTAAAGCAGATACGATCTCCTGATGACTGCTGAGAGCAGAACTTTGCATAATTAATTTAAAGACTGCTGCCTGCAGGCACCACAATGGTAATTAAAGACAATAATTCCTGGGTAAATGAGATGGACGAACTGGAAAATAAAGTCAGTGTTAAATTCATGGCTAATCCTTGAATGGAGAATTGGATCATTTATTTTCCAAACGGCTGGGCAACTCTACCTGGTTTCATTTCCATCTCTGCTGCCAGATGACTGTTGTCTCCAAAATCCGTAACTGTTTCTAGTTTAAGTAGTATTCCTCATTGGCAAGCTCCTATTCGGCAGGACTGAATGTGCTTCCATTTAAACACATGAATAGTTCCTTTGACATCCATAGCAAGTCAATGGAACAACTCACAGTTAAACAGGCTCTTTTAAATACCATGCTGAATCAAGGCCATAAACAAGGCAGTAAAAGGCACAAAGAAAAGCTGGATTGCCAGGCAGTTTACCTGGAAAATACCTTGGTGTTATGCAAAGAGGGAAAGCTCTGTTTAGCACGCCTTGGTTGATCTGAGAGATGGATTTCCTCATCCTGGTTGCTTACAAGTAGAATTCAAAGGACAGGCTAATCTGCGAATATGACTGACAATCAGAAAAAAATCTCCCACACGGAGAGGTTTTGCACCAGTCTCTTCGTTAAGAAATCTGTTCCATATATATATAACTTGTATGTACACATCTCCTCTGCCCCCAAGTTACCACAGTCTGCTGACCATCTCCTGGAGTTCCAGCACAGATGGGGCAGTCATGCCTCTGCAAAACTTCCTGGGATCCAGCCCACCCCAACAAAGTGCCATGGGGTGATGACGTCATCCTCCTCTCTGTGTTGCTACTCCCAAAAAGCAGGGGGAAGAATCCCCTCCAACTCTTTGGTCACAAAAAACCCTAATATAACCCAAAGAAGCCATGTTATTGACTCAGCAAAGCCCTCTGACCCCCACTCTGCCATGCCGCACTGCGCAATTTCTCTCTCATCTTTTTTCTTTTCATCTCTCATCTTCTGAGCAGCTTAGCTCTACATTTTAAGCATCCTTGGCAAGGAACAATAGCTCATTATAGAGGTATTCACGCCATCTATTTTCATCCTCTGACTTTGTCCAATGACTAGTAAGGGAAATTAAGGTGCAGTTTTGCCACCATTTAATTTGATTTCAGCCCCTGCTGCTGCCAAAAGAGGAGGCCCTGCCTTGCCCTCTCCTCCCTTAGGCTAGCCAAAGTACTTCTACAGCCAGGTAGAGGGTGGGAGGAAGGACCTGACCTGACCGAAAACTAACCCTCCATGGGAGGATCACTTTTCAGAGAGTTGATCAGGCTAACCGTGGCCAGGAGAGCAATAGGAACATGCAGCTGAGGTTTGGCACTCACTGTGTTACTTCCTCCTTTGGTACCAGCTCAGAATTTGAATTAAATCAATGGTGAGACCATACCCCGAGGCTCCTAACTGAGGTGTTTTGAGCACCAGATTACTCAGACGCCTACAACAGGCAGGGTGAATATCCCCCCTTAACATCCATGTGGTTTTAGCACAACATGGACTCTGGAGATACAGAAATACTAATGCAGTATCACAGGAAGGGAATTTTTCTTGCACTCTTGTGCACGCTGTAGGCATATATGAAGCACAGGCAGGAGCTAGATATGTGTTTGTTTTTTAACAAAAGAGTTAAGTTACAATTGCAAGGAAAATACAGGATGTGTAATGAATATGTCATAGCTGTGGCATCCTGTTTCTAAAATATCTTGCTCCTGAATGGTGCCGTCTTAGGTTTCTTCCACATATATGAGGCTTTCCAGCTGGCCTGCAGCCAGTGCTTTAATAAAACATGGTATTATGCAGAACTGAATAAAGCTTATAGCAATAATAATGTCCTTGAAATTCACTAATCACCAGAAGTTTCAAGAATATTTTAATATGAGATCAACAGGACAACAACTAAAATTCATGTTAGCTATGGAACACCACTTTTCTTATGTTAGGTTATGCCTGTACTGAAAAAAGCCCGTCATTATTGACCTGAATAAAGAGTGTGTTTTCTGAATTTGAAGACAATACCTAGCTGTAAAGGAGCCACAAGCACTTCAAGAAACAACATTAGGATGTAAAATTATTACAAATTGAAGAAATGGTCTGAGAAAATAGATATACCTTCAATAAAGACACAACAGTTGAGTATATTTGGATAGGAATAACTAACGGCATAAATACATGGTGAAGATTCACTGCCAAGCTAGCATTTCTGCAGGAAAGGATCCAATGATTCCAGCGATCACATGCCAAGTAGGAGTCAACAATACCCTGTTGCTGTGAAAAATATAAAGAAACAAGAAGGAGGTGGACCAACTGGAGAAAAGTGGAGAACAACGTAAAGGTCGGTGGTCTGAGGAACCTGGTCTGCAAAGGAAGATGGGGAGAATTAGATTCATCTAGCTGAGAAAACAGAAGGTGTGCAATATAACAATAACCCTTCAAATAGATAAAAACAAGGTAAAAGAAAAACGTAAATAAAAAGAATACACTCGTTTCCCACTACTGAGGATCCAAGAATTACAAAAATAGAGCTAAGAGACTTCTCCCATCCAAACAGAGGACAAACTAAATTATCTTCAAAGAGATTTACCTAACCTGTTCTTAACAATTATAGATTCTACAATCTATTTAAGTATCCTTACCACTAGAAATTATTACCATGTGTCTAGTTTTTATCCATCTTGTACAGTTTAAGCCTAATTCTGATGTTTTGTCTTCAGGGGACACAGATACATGATTACTCATTTCCCCTCTGTGGCAGTCCTTAATACATTTTAAGAACGTTATTGTGTCTTGATGCTGAGGAAGTCTTAATTTGGACACTAGTGTCATTCAAATACAGTATGCTTCTGCCCAGTAAGTCCCTATAGGACCCCACTTTGCCACCAATCACAGCTTACAAAACTGCCTGAATTGCAGAACATGGGTTACTTAAACCATGCTTGTAAGAAGGTAGTAGAACACTTTTCTGAAATGCTAACAGCAAGATAATGGTATCTACAACAACTTGCCTCCAATTTTACCAACAGTATCACAGAAGAATGTGCTCTCCACAATGTTTGGGAGGATGCTGGGAAAAGGGTAGGAATTTTTGCTTGAAGCAAACTCTTGGCTGGCTTGCATGCCCAGTACAAGTGCCAGTTTTCATCTTTACCCCTTGGCCCCACAAAGCATAGAAAATAAAAAATGCACTTTATTCTCATACCTTTGCCACGCAGGCAACACACGAGTAAACGCAACACTGTGTGTTGCTGTAATAAATACAGCAGTTTTGCCTACTGTTTACTTAATTTGTTGTTACTTTTTTTGCACCTTTATAAGAGCTCAATATTTTAGTAAAAGCATTAAATACAATTTCCTGACTCTTGTTTCCAAAGCAGTTTCACACCAGTGTATTGTTCAAACAAACCAATTTATTATTAATCCAAATAATAAAATACACAAAAGTATTCAGCAAGCTGTTGCAGGCACTACAGCTGCCTGTACATTAGTAATAAGAAATAAATGCTTGTAAGAATTATGATGTTAGCTAAAACGCCAAAAGCGGAGTCTGGAAGTGCATGTTAAATATTTATCTACTCTCTTTACTCCCTGATGAACAATCAATAGCTTTTACACATAAATTTTACCTAGCATTTACATACAGGTATGGTGAACGTTAAACCATTTCACTTCTTTATGTGGTCAGGAGGCCACTGAGCTTCTGAACAGGGACTGACAGACATGGCTCATGACTCACAGCAGAGCAGGCAGGCACTGGTGACTTCCTGGAACGAAGACTGATACTCCTGCTGCTCTCAGTCCTGCTCTCTCACCCACTGGTTATGCTTCACTTTTATTTCCTTCTCCTCCTTGACAATCATCAGCTTTGGGTCCAAATTCCATCCCCACAGCAGGCCACCTCCGAACCTTCTCACTGCCCCCTCTCAGTGGCTGCCCCCATCCATTAGAGACAGAACATCCTGTCAGTGAAATGATGAAAAAATATCTTTTATTTTTATCCACAGAAGGAAAATGAACAATCTCTCCCTTTTTCCCCCCCCATTACTGTTCAACATCATGGCAAAGCCAAGTGGGTGTGCTTGTAGTCCAGCATTACATGCTGAACGGATAAAAATTCTTACTAGCTACACTGCCAGGTTAGAAGAGATTAGGACAATCAGACTAGCCCCTTGTCACCAGTTTTGACTTTATACACCATTTCACAACTAGGAAACCTTAGAGGATGTTAATCTGCTGGATATCCAAGAGTGGGAGAGGAAATAAAATGCTGCCAAGTTATGGGTGTAATTCTATCTTTGCATAGACAGAAATCATTCACTGCCTGCTGACTGACAAAATCAAAGCAGCAGAGAGGGCATCAGTACAACACACCCTGCCTTGCTGATTTTTCCCATATGCAGAACTCTCAAGCGTCACAGACCAAAAGAAGGGGGAAAGTTTATGCAAACTCTTAACAGCCTTCAGAATGGACATGAACCATGAGATCACATTGGAACCAGGAGGGACAAGATCAGCATTCAGCCATTAGAACCTATAGCACAGGCCACCTAAGACAATGCTTGAACGTTATTTAGTGTAACTTCCCACCAGCATTCTGGAGGGACATTACAAAGATAGATGCACTTTCTGAAATATGCCCTTCTGCAAAGTCTGTAATTTCATCTGTGAGCTCTTTTTATTAGGTACAAATGCCATAATCAAGAATTATTTTTTTTTTTTTGCTGGGACTTCCTCTTGGATCACAGGTGCAATGAACAGCAAAGAAACAAGATGGCTTCTGCCCTCAACTGATGTTAAACTGTTGCAAAGAACATCATCTATAAAAAATAAATTTATGTTTATAATGCAAAAATCCCTCACAGTTAATGCTGTCATTTCACTTTTCCCCAGTATAATGAAAGAGAGGGTTAATTAGCCTTACCTGGCTGCAGGTCCAGCTTCACTGTTTCCTCCCAAGGCTGTTCATCCTTGAACAGACTGCAGAGCAACTCCTAGTTCTTCTGGGCACACAGCCTGCACAGTGCTGTCTTCTGTATCAGAAATGGTTCTATGCTGCAAGAAGCTCCTTTAGAGCTGTCACATGGGAAGCTGTCTTGCAGGACTGTGCATATATATATATAAGGCTTTGGTGAGCCAGGACCAGAGTTGCTGATCTAGCAATGATAACTAGCAGGCTTTTAGAGTGCTCTCTGCCTGGGAAAACTGTTCTCTTGGTGGCCACCTCCACAGCTTCTGCATGGTGTTTGCACATCAGTATGAACTATGCTTTTCCAGGAAATCTTGCTGCAGTCACATCTGAGCTTAACTAACATGCTCCTCTGCCCACCTAATAAAATCCTTTCAGCAGTCTCTTCCAAGAGTTTTTGAGTGGAGTCACAAAGGAAGGGGAGTACGGAAGAAACACACAACAAAAGGCAAAACCCCCCGTGTGAACATAAGCCAGCCAATATGTCATCATATGGAGTGGGGGAAAGGAAGGGAGAGAAGTTAGAGCACGTGTGCCTAGGGACCTGCAGGATGATATAACAGCACTATCAAAATTCAAGCTTAACTACCCAGACATTAAATACATCCTAACTGCAGAGTAAATACATCAATGCCCAAAACACAGTGGAAGGGCTTTGCCACACATCCCAACCAGGGAAGCAAACCCCATCAAAGCATGTATGACATAAGCCTACTCTAAGAAGACTGCAACTGAGTTTGGGCTAATAACAAGACAAGAAACAAGGACGAGCCCAAAAGTAGGCACACTGATACACATCCACATACTCTCTGCAACTCACTAAGTTGTTTAGTACATAACTAAGCCCATCACCCCCTTAACATTCCTTTTTTCCCCAACAGCTCATAAATATTTACCCTGCCTGTGAGTAAATTTTTAACATGGCCCAGTATTTTTAGATATGCAATATTTTCATAAACAATCAAAATCAAACTATACCTATTAAAACACAGTAAGAAATTAATTTTGTGAAGCCCTGATGGTGCTTTAACTTTTTACAGCTAGTTTCTCATCAATGCAAGAAAAATTTTGGGTAACGAATATGTGATACATCCATGTAAATCTGAGGGTTTGTTGTCAGTGAGCATGGAACAGACCAGGTCTAGGCAAAGGAGGATGCACATAAAATATACATCAGGTGCACATGTGTGGAAACACAATTAAAAAGCCACGCATTCCTGGTTTTGCAAATGAGAAGACCAGATCCCTTACAGTTAAAAGCACATTTCCACTTCAGATCTTGCCACTGGCTTTGAGAGAACCAGGACCCTACTCCAGAGTTTAATCAAGATCTTATTGAAGTCAGTAGAAAAGTCTCATGAGAAAACAGTGGACTGCCACATCACTTTGTAGAGCTGCACTGTTCTTTATAATATTAGTGACTCCTGAAATGTACATTTTGGCAAAAGTTGTTGATAACTTGCTCTGCTGCTTTTAGTACTGATGCAGTTACAGCTTCCCTTTTATTGCACTTTTCAGTATAATTTTACACCAGAGACTGTCTGTGTGTGAGTGTGTGCATGCATGAGATAGATGGCAACCCTTTTTTAAGCATGGCATATGAAAATATGTTATCTAAAATAAGACTTGAACAAAACTATTTCAGACACCAGTGCAAAAAGATACTTGTTTACCTTAATTTCAGCATGACTTCTCATGCAATTAATCATTCATATGGAATATCTGACACAGAGATAATACACTACACATTGCCGTTATAAATAAGGGTTTATGTCAGACATAAGGACCTTCACAGCTGCCAAGCAGCAAGTGCAACACAAGTCATGTGGACTGCACAGCCACAGAGCAGATTAACATAAATATCTTTTCAGAGGAGAAAGAAAAATGTAAGAGTCACCCATCATAAATGAGGAATTAAGTCCTGCTAGTCCATCCTTCCCCCACCTGAACACCTCCTACGTCTTGGCAAATGGTCAACCATAAAATTAAACAATGGTACTGTCTTCAGTGTGGAAAGCACTGAGGAAAATAAACACCAACACCACCACTACAGCACAGAAAATGAAATATCCTCACCTAGCTTTGACAGAACCCCACTGAAGTCATAGGCCACTTAGTTTACTGAACTAGGTATCTGCATCAACAAGATGCAAACTGGAAGTGACGGCAATGGTATGCTCCAACTTGCTGACTTCTCCACACTTGACAAATGAAACCAGACAAGGGCAATGGCATGATTTCAAGAGTGAGCTCAGTAAAATGCAAAGAGAGAACAATTTATTCATTCACTGCAATCCTGTCTTCAAAAGCTGAATGCACGCATCCTTCTGTGAGTACATGCTTTTTCCCAATGTCAGCAATAGCTTGCCGTGTTTGTCATGAGGCTTGAATGAGAGGCACATAGACAAATCCTTTGAGCAAGGGAGATGGTATATAGCTAAATACGCTCCAGTGCACAACCCAGAAACCAGAAAGCTTCTAAATCTTTTGACAGCAAAGGCAGTATACACCTGGTCAAGCCATAGTTTGAGGACTGCAAAAGGAGATAGCCTACAACCCACCTGCAGCACACACATGGGAACCTGTGCATATCTCTTCACTCCTAACACATAACCATAACAGGACAGTCTGGCTGACAGAGGTAAATGGGACATGGGGAACAGATAGGAGAGACCATGACCGTGATGTACAATCAGCACAGTGCAAGACAAAGCACCTTTCCTTCAGTTTACCTCTCTCACCCTACTTTGATAACATATTACCAAAGTGTCCCTTTTCCAGCCCTAAAACTTACACTCTTCCAGTGCCTGTCACATTAGCATGCCAAAGGTATAATTAGGATTTATAGCAGTTCTGTACAAGAATTCTCTGCTGTGGGTGAATAAGCTAGAAGAAATGTGCAAAGTTAATCCTTTTCTAATTACTCCAGAAATCTGCATGCTAATGCAATATCCTAGTTATTAGGATTGCAAAGTAATTAAACTGTGTAAATGCCTGCAAGAGGGAGCAAAATTTGCACACTTGGAACATGCTTGGACTCAAAACGTTTGAGTAGCCCCACTGAAGGATTGTACTGCTGATGTTCTGCCAGTACTAAAAATGTCAGCGTAGGCAAAGTCTTTGTCCTTTCTAACCACAGAAGCACAGAAAAGTAGGGTTGGCAAGGACCTCATGACATCACTTACCCTATCTGCTGCAAGGCAGGACTGACACTACTTACGTCATTCCTGGCAGACCGTAGTCTAATCTGTTTTTAATGGCCTCAAGTGGTGGAGACTCCACAACCCACCCAAGCAGTCAGAGACTTCTTCCTACTATTTGACTTTACTCTTCCCTACTGCACTCTAAATCTATTATTTACCCTTTGGCACACACAGCAGTTTATTCCTCATATACCATTATTTATGCACAATTATAAGCTATTATTATGTCCCTCTGCCCCTGACTTTTCTTCTGCAGGCCAACCAATCCCATCCTTTCTTCAGAATTGATGTTATCTAGATCTGTGATCATTCCCACTGCTCTTCCCTGAACTTACTCCAACTGTTTATTCTTGAAGTGCAGTGCCCAAAACTGGACACTGTGTTCCAGCTGAAATCTTTCCAACACTGGGACATGTCTTGCATGTTCTCCTTTTTAGCTACCCCAGTATAACATCAGTGTTTTCAAAATGGCTGGACATTAGTGACTAATGTTCAGACCATGGTTCACAATAAGCTCCACATAGTTTTTCAAGGAACTACCAAAACTGCAAAATGGTCTTATGCTTATAAAGGTGTTCTACTTGCCTAAGTATATTTCTCTGCATTTGGTTCAGTGACAATCCATCCTGCTTTTACTAGAACATTTCTTCAACCTGTCAGCCTAATTCTGAATTCTAGCCTTGTCTCCCAATGTTTTAGCAGCCCTTCCTTTCTCCATGTCATCTAAAACTTCAACACTCATACTGTATTCCACCACTGAGGTCATTAATGACAGTAATGATGAAAACCAGACCAACCCTTCCCACACTTCAATATATCTTTCCATTAGAATGATGGACCATTGATAACTGCTATTTGGCATCAGTTTTGCACAGACCCCATAGTGACTTCACTGAAGACATGTTTCCCTTGACTGTTTATGAAACAGTCATACATATTAATGTCAAAAACGTTGCTGAGAGTCAAGCTGTTTGGCCTCTGTTGTGCCTTCCCTAGCTACAAGACTTGCTGCTCAGTTGTAAAAAGATGGTTTCAAGTTTTTAAAAGTCACGTTGGCTGCTACTGAACTCCTTGGTCTCCTTCAGGTGCTTAGACAACATCTGTTTGTTCCAATTTCAAAGAACAAAATATTTTACCCGTAAATCTCTTTTACCTCTTTATAGACATTATGCTTTTTCCTTCCCACTCTTCCAGAACTTGACCTGTCTTCCCTGAGTTCTCAGAAGTAACTACAACTCTTCTGAGACTGCTGCTTTAGCCAATTCCTTAAGTACCCTAGGATAAAATTTATCAGGCACAGCTGATTTGAAAATATAAAATATGTCTGAAAATGGGTTTTTTTAGCTTGTGATTTTACCCTCTGTCATAGCGTGTGTGAGGGTGCATCTAGTATGACTTAAATGCAGCAGTGAGAGTAGTTCTGATCCCTGAGTTAAAATTTAATATAATTTCTTGTCCTCAGGTCAAGCTATAGATTCCTTTAAATCATAAAGCACCTCATACCTTCGTTCATTGTCATCAAGATGAGCAAAGAGCACGTTCTTGGAAATGGCCTTTGCCAGAGCAGTCATAGTTTTATAGTCCTTTGGAATAACCTGTAGAGAAAAGAAGGAAGGGTAATTACATGCCTGGTTATATTTCTTCATAGATCTTGAAATCTATAGAAAATTCCACTCAAGATAATGGATGCAGTTTGATTTCAAACTCTGAGACAGGTTTAGGCTATAGTATAAAGCCACTAAGAAAGTAATAAATTACAGTTTTGATAATGTGAGGGTAAGAATTTATGTTCTCAATATGACAATCAGAAAAGAAATATAAGATCCGGGATGAGTGGGGAGAGGGATATCCATAAAATACTATAATTAGCAGGTACTGGCAGCTGTGTAGTCTCCTTCCAAAGCTCTTGGACTGAGGAAAACATTTCATATTCTTCTTCCCCCACAAACAATATCAGAAGCAACCTAGTTTTAAAAATAGGGAATGAGCAACATTTCTTTAGGTAAAAGGCAAAAATGTGTTGATTACACCATACTTTTTAGTACTGGTTGTGGTGTAAGGAACGGAGTTCCTGAGAGGCCTGGGTCAAAATGCTGCGCATTTGCCTCATGGCAAATGAGAAGGACTTGCATTTGAGAACGAAGAGAAAATTTTATTTGTTAATTGGGGAGAAGGCAAAAGGCCTGTTGTACTGAATTTGCTCAAAATATATGTTGAAATTCAGGAATTGTTTTTTTGGGTTAATTTTTCCATTTTGGACTAGTAAAGACACTGTATTTCTGTATTTGCCAAGCATCTACGTTTGCCAGTCAGAGACTTTGTGATTACAAGAGACGTGATCATTTTGTAACAAGGTTATGACTTGTAACAGATGTTCTTTGACTTTAGTAATGTGATTTTTCCTTAATAGTTTCATTATAATGGGACAGAATCAAGCCTAGCAAAACTTTTAAGTGTTAAATAAACCTTACTCCAATCTGAAGATCAACATTTGTTTGCCTTTTTTAATAACTGTACAAAAAAGGTCTGATAATGGACATTTATCTTTCATATTTTCTTATGATAGGAATAGTATTTCTGTCTTGTTTAAGTTACTAAATATGCTGATATGTAGGTAGTTGCCTTTCCTGGAAAGGCAAGATACTACTCATCCAACCAGAAGAAGGATGCCTCAGATGGGAAAACTGATGTAGAACCAGGTCTCATAAAGAATTGATCAAGATTTATTTCAAGGGAAAATACTGCACTGTGAAGATCTAAAGTTAAACTCCGGCTTCAGACATCACTTATATTGCTGTAGTCATTAGACTACTCCAATGACTGCTGTAGTCATTAGACTACTCAAATTAAGTCTAGAGAGTCGTATATGTATAAACTGCATATTTGTATCAGAGTGAAACATAATCTAATACCAGAGTGAAACATAATCTAATACCAGAGTGAAACATAATCTAATTTAACTAAAAGTTTAAATTCCTTGATCTTAAATAAAATGAGCATTTGGCCAGCTTATTCTTGGTTTTTACCCTATCAGACAAACCCTGGATTGAATTGCAGTCCTGAACCCTTGCTCTATTAAGAATACCCTAGCTGTTCAGCTTACTGCTGATGAGCCAAAAGGGTAGATAATCAAATCACTAAGACATTCAACCCCAACCTTTCTGGCTGATCGTGGAATAGTGTAGACTAGCCTTTCTCAGTCTAAATCTGCAGCAATGAAAGCCACAAGGCAGAGACCGAAGCGAGTCTGTTGGCGCAAGGGACACAGAAAACACAGGAGAGATTCTTCAGGTGTCACGAGGCATCCAACCAAAATCAAGTGTCAGGAAGAATCACCTGACCATTTCTTACATCGCTCTTCCAAGTAATCATTGAATGTTCCCTTCAAGCTGATAACCCTCTTTACAGCAAGATTCCTATTCTGTTAGTTGTTAACTATATGTTATGTCAGATGTGTTGACAAATACTGCTTTCTCTAGTTTCAGGCACGAAGCAATTAAATAAGCCTCTGCAGAGATCTTCCTTTGTGCTCCTCAGAATGGAGCCATGCCAGGTGCTTGCTCAAATCACAAAGCTAAATCTCCTTTGATTTTCTCTCCAGTGACATAACTCATTGCACTGCCTTTAGCACTACTCATCCTATAGTTCACCCCTTCAAGGGATCCTTTAAATTGGCTTATGACCCAGATGTGTTTCTATCCAACACCTGAATTCAAGCCAGTGGCTCTTCCTGACTACTATCTGAAAATCCATCTGTTTGCAATAGTCTAACACAACCCTTGCCTTGCTTTTTACACTTGTAAATTAGTTTCATAATTCGTCCTTTCTGCGTCTCCCTTTATTTCTGTATTCTAGAAATCTCTGTCACAAACACACATCCATGGGATTCACCAGGGGATTCATTTGCTGACAGCAGAAGACAAAGCACTGACACAAACCCTCTCAGTGCTAGTTCTATATTCCTTGCAGCATCTGTAGCCTGACAAGAAACCATCCCTTAAATGACTACTATCTAGGCTCAGCCAGTTCCTAGGAAATTAAAATCATAACAGCCCTAGTCACAGAACACATAGAATATGATCTGTACTGCTTCTTCTGGCTCTTGCCTACCCATGCTACTGTCAGAGCTTATTGACATCACTGTTGAAAAAGGAAGAAAACAAAATTAACTTCAGATTCCATAAAAACATAAAAGAATTACTCAGGGGTGTGGGGAGGAATATTTCCTTTGGTTTTCAGAAGAGTCAGATGGAGCCCACATTAAGCAGAGACAAATGTGATCTCTTCATGGAAGCTTATAAGGGGGATATTGCAAACTGCACAGAAAGAAAAGTGGCTTTTAAAATATCACACAAGTTTTCTAACAGTGGAGTGCATTAATAGCTTGACCACAGTGCTGCTAAAACTTAGTGTATACTCGCAAGCATTATTTAACTGCCACAAGAATACTACTCCATATTTGTTTTTAGGATGAAAGGCTCTCCTAATTCTTTGTTTCTTGGGACAGAGCAGCCAGTGAACTTGTATCGTAATGATGAAAATGGAAGCTACTCCAGGCATGCACAAAAGCACATTAGTAGCATCAGCTATATGAAATACACTTTTAGCCTAGCTCTCTAAACAAACATGACATATGCTATTGTAATGTCTGTCTTTTAATAATCTTTGAAAGCTTTGAAAGCTTTGGCCAGCTGAAAAAAAAAATTGAAGAGTTATTAAGAGATATCAAGGATATAACATAACTAGACATTTTTGTGGAAAAGGCAGTTAAAAAAGAGAAGCCCAAATTAGTTCTCCTACTGAATAAATTACCTAATTTGGGATTGACATTTCTTATCATAGAATCATAGAATGTTTTGGGTTGGAAGGGACCCCTAGAGGTCATCTAGTCCAACCCCCCTGCAGTGAGCAGGGACACCACTAACTAGATCAGGTTGCTCAGAGCCCCATCCAACCTGGCCTTGAATGTTCCCAGGGATGGGGCCTCCACCACCTCTCTGGGCAACCCGTTCCAGTGTTTCACCACCCTCATTGTAAATAACTTCTTCCTTATATCCAGTCTAAACCTACCCTGTTTAAGTTTAAAACCATTACCCCTTGTCCTGTCACAGCTGGCCCTACTAAAAAGATTTTCCCCATCTTTCCTATAGGCCCCCTTTAGATACTGAAAGGCCATAATCAGGTCTCCCCACAGCCTTCTCTTCTCCAGGCTGAACAAGCCCAACTCTCTCAGCCTGTCCTCATAAGAGAGGTGCTCCAGCCCTCGGATCATTTTAGTAGCCCTCCTCTGGACCCGCTCCAACAGTTTTATGTCCTTCTTGTGCTGAGGGCTCCAGAGCTGGACGCAGTACTCTAGGTGAGGTCTCACCAGAGCAGAGTAGAGGGACAGAATCCCCTCCCTCGACCTGCTGGCCACGCTTCTCTTGATGCAGCCCAGGGTACGGTTGGCCTTCTGGGCTGCCAGCGCACATTGCCAGCTCATGTCCAGCTTTTAATCCACCAGCACCCCCAAGTCCCTCTCGGCAGGGCTGCTCTCGATCCTTTCTTCCCCCAGCCTGTACTGATACCGGGGGTTACCCTGACCCAGGTGCAGGACCTTGCACTTGGCCTTGTTGAACCTCATGAGGTTCACACAGGCCCACCTCTCCAGCCTGTCCAGGTCTCTCTGGATGACATCCCGTCCTTCTGGTGTGTCAACCGCACCACTCAGTTTGGTGTCGTCCGCAAACTTGCTGAGGGTGCACTCAATCTCGCCGTCTAAGTCATTGATGAATATATTAAACAGCACCGGTCCCAGTACGGACCCCTGAGGGACACCACTCGTCACCGGTCTCCATCCGGACATCGAGCCATTGACCACTACCCTCTGGATGCGGGCATCCAGCCTGTTCCTTATCCACCGAACAGTCCACCCATCAAATCCATAGCTCTCCAATTTAGAGAGAAGGATGTTGTGGGGGACCGTGTCAAAGGCTTTGCAGAAGTCCAGATAGATGACATCCATTGGTTTTCCCTTGTCCACTGACGCTGTCACACCATCATAGAAAGACACTAGGTTCGTCAGGCAGGAATTTCTTCAAAGACAATGGTCACATTTCTTCAAAATAAAATCGCCCAAGTATGATCAACAGAATTCCAAAAAGCTGTGGATTAGGTGGTACCAAATCAGCACTGGAACCACATGCCTCAACGGTCTAGGGAACCTAAATGACCTAGGTTAGAAGGAAACTTGAGCTAGACATGACTTTTTAGGAAAAAAAAAGCAGGAAATGCAGCAATAGAAAAGGCTGCTTTCCAAAACTGTGAGGTCCTGACAAAACTCAGAAGCTGCCAGAGTCTGTGAATATCAAGAAAATGGCTGAGAATTACCCACACGGTTAAAGGGAGAAACAGGTTAGCAGCGCATCTCAAAAAGGGGAATAGAGAATGCTGAAGCAACACTGATGGGGAAAGTACTCAAGGAGGCAGCAAAAGAACAAGAGTGTGAAGAAGATGGTCAAGCCATGCATATGCCAGCATGAGGACACCACCCTCCAGGGTGACCCAAAATTCCAAAATATGAGGAAAATATGAGTCACTTGATTGTCCTGTACATCTCGGAATCAGATAGACAGTGACACATTACCTTTCTGACGTAAGAAACAGCATCCTCCTCTGTGTACACTTCTGCACTGACCCCCCCTCTCCTGCGTCGGGCTTTCACCACTGGGTTGGGAGGAGGAGGGGAAATCTCATCATCATGAGAATCAGACTGGGAACTGGATTTCTGCCGAGCCAGTATTTGTTTGCATTCTTCCTGCAAGGCAAAAAGAGTCAATGAAACATCTCTCACCCATGTAGCTAACTTGCTGGATATATTCGATTCACTCTTCTTTTATGACTCTCAGCAATCCCTTCCTTTCTACATGTAGATGTCAATTTATACATGTGTACTGCTGAAATAAAATATAAAATTTAATGTGAGCAGCATGAAGGGCTGACACTAACTACAATGTGTGTACAGGTATCATCACTCCAATACTTGACCTGTTCAACTCTTTCTTACACATAACGGAAACCAGTGTATTATAAACTGCAGACATATCATTGCAGCTACTCCTGGCTGAGAAAGCAAAAGAATGAGCCTCTGTTGCTTACTCTCCAGCATCTCAGCTGTTATTTTCTCAGTTGGCTTGTACATATCTTTGTCTCTTTTACAGAGAATGTATCAGAAGTCACATGTCAATATATTAGATAGGTTTCTTCATCTTGCTCTGCTTTGCGGGCTTACTATCACCAGAAAGAACAAAGATGCTCCCTACTCAAGAGTTTCTGCCATATAACAGATTTACAATCAGTGGGACTACTTCCAAGCAAATAAGATCCAAGGTAGGCTCCAGAGGACTATGAAAAATTACGGCTGGCCTAGCACCAGCTGGCCAATGGGGAGGTTATTCTCCAAATTTCACGCTTATGGAACAGAAAGTAAAATACAAAGGGGAATCCCTGAAGAGACAGTAACAAGAGCCAGAAATGGTATAGAAAACCTTCAAGAAAGGATGTCAAAGTTGCAAGGTGTTGTCAATTCATACACTGAATTATTTGACTTCTAAAGAATTGCGACAAACAAGATTACTCAAAATTACAGTATTTTCCCAGAGCCCATCTCCTATTCTTTAGCTTCCTGGGATTCAGGGGAAAGCACACAGGAGTAAAATTCCCTTTGCATCATCCATGTCTACCAGCCAAAGGAACAAGGGCCTGTCTCTTCATTCCCAGCCCATCTCCTTGTCCCTTCATACCACCTCAGCCTGGCGTCCTGCTCACAACACACCACACTGCCTTTGCTAATTCTTCAGTGCCTTCTTAGCTGGTTCCTTCCAGTCTCTGCTGACCCTGCCTAAGGCAGGGGGCAGAACTGGAGATGGGATGGGCAACTGTCCAGTCCTCAGCTTGTCTGATGCAGGAAACAGAAGGGCACGTGCAGGAGAGACATGAGCACTGTGAGGAGGCAAGCCAACCTGTGCAGCAGTAGTCCAGTAATTTTATTTGCTGTCATCTATTGCATTGCCTTAGGCATAACCTGCACCCTGACAGTCTCAGGGTTATGTCGATCAACATACGTGTAGCCAGCTATCATCCAACAACTCCCTGAACAACTCCAGTATTTGAGACAATTCAGATCAGCGGCATTGCAGGCTACAAAAGAAAAGGCAGTAATGCTGAGATCCCTGTGCACCCTATAAAACCAACGTTCCTTTAACAGGGGTGCCAGAACCTGGCCTCTGTCTCACACAATTAATTTCCAATGAAGGTTTCCAATCAGAGCTAATACATGGAGTCAGTGGAGGAGGGAGAATCTGGGAGCACCAGCATTAGACATGTGGCAGATTACCAACATAGCCAGTTGGTCTCATTGACAGAGGAAATGAGTTATGGTTAACTCATCAGGTATGACACCAGAAAACAGCGGTACAGAAAACTGGCACAAGTTCACAATTTTTAAGCTTGCAAGAAAAACAGATGATTAATATATGTTTTGCCATTGATGTTTACAAATGTCTGACAAATCCAGTCATGCCACTTGTCTTTTCTGGTCTTATTCCAGTTTCTTTCCTCACTATCACTGACATTGCCCCTCTCATTAGCCTAAGGAGCCTTTGACACCAATCTTTGATGTATTATTGAAGCAAATAACTAAATAGTATTTCCCATGCTGCATAAGTAACAAGTCACATATTTGTGTTTTGATTAAGAGTCTACTGAAATATTTAAGAGACAATCACAGAGATAAAATGTAGGGGGCTAGCTAAAGACCTGACTTTTCAAGGTCCTGACCTGCCTTAGAAAGTGGCAAGTTCTTTCTGAGATCAGTATCTTTCTTAAATTGGGATTATAGCACCACAGCTTCTGGGCCATAGCACAGCTGAGCTAGGTGCTCTAGCCAAAACACAGAAAACAAACTGATTTCAGATGTATTAAATCCTTACTGAAACTTTTTCATTTCCAATTCAAATTTTGAATAGCAGCACTGGATATGTAAAAAATGACTCAGCTAGATTTACCTATTGTGTAAGAACTGCAAGTCCTATTTAAGCATTCTCATCAACTTCTTCCCTACTCCTTTCCGACTGTCTCTAGCTTCCTTAACTACAATTACGCACGTGCAGAAACACAAATATTTAAAATACAAATACATGTGCTACATATTATCATTACATTTAATATCTGTTCTGCAAAACCACACCTATGACTGAAGAATTTCAAAAATATTACTGTCTATTGCAGCTTATGTATCTCTATGACAGTGTTAACGTTCTCTATTGATATTAAATGAACACAACCAAATGCACCTTCTTCACAAGCTTAACTGAAACGTAATGAAGACCTTTCTGGAGAGTAAACAGCTGAAAGTGTACTAAAAGGTAACTACAACAAGAAGGCAGTCAGGTAACTATTTAATGGTATGCAGCACTTACACAGTTCTTTTTATACATAGCATATTTACTCATAGAGAAGAGTAGTAGTTTGCCCCATTTGAATATCAAATACACACTTCTTTTTCAGTACATATTGTATAAAAGGCACTTCCAAGGAATTAATAAATAATATCTCCTCTGCCCCAGCACAGATTTATACACAAAAGAAAGCTCAGTGAGATAAAATTAATATCACAAAGCATGCTCTTAAACCCAAATACCTCTTAAAGCCAAAAAGATATTAAAGGATTATAAAAGTGAGTTACCATATGATTCATTTTAAAAGGAACTCTCTTCGCTACAAACTCCTTTTACATAAACAGCAGATAGTTGACTGGCTGGCTTTTCCATATGCCGCTATTTGTAGTCTAGGTAGGATTTCCATTACTGAACTAAAGAGTGCCTTTTGAAAATAAAAGCGTATGCTCTGTCCTGGGTTAAGCTTTCAAAAAGCCGTCTTCTGTATATCCTGGGGTAAAACTGCACAAATACAGCAAATATTTTAAAGGAGGAATGGACTCTCTGAAGAATAGTTCTTCAAACACTGATCTTCAGACACAGCTTGATGTGAATGCTTGTGCAGAACTCACTTTCAAGTAAACACCTCACCATCTTTTGTTGTCATGACAACAAGCAATCTCTCTATTTGGATGGCACAGATAATTCACAATCATATTGCCCAATTAAGTCCACCTTAAAATGAGAAAATACATGGATGACACAACTGCAAAACAGTATAACTGCCTTTGAACAAGCCCCAGGGAGCATCTTGTTCTTCCCTTTACACCAGTAACTGCACTGGCTTTAGTGGAGACACTCCTGACTTGCAGAACTTGTAGGGTCTGATCCAGTTATCCATAGTCCAGTGCCATTTTGGGTGACCTTGCTCGGCTTCCAGCTGCCAGTTGAGGAAGACATGAGTCTCATGCTGTCCTGCGTTACACCTACCAGCCCCAGTAGACATTGCACATAATTTAGGGAGTCTTAAATGGCAGCAGGGGACTACGTGCGCACTGCTGACTGAAGCCTGCAGCATCACTGCCACAGTCCAATACAAAGATATATTAACACACCCCAAACCTACAAAACAGTATTGCTGTGTGGCAATAACACCCTATTTCATATATACAGAATCTAATCCTACTTCTATTCAAACCATGCTGCAAGTGACCAAAAACCTAGCTAAAGTTGTGAACAAAAGCCTTTCCTGGGATTTCTGGGGGAGATAGATGGTGAAACTGAAATACCATCACCGACTTCAATGATAATAAACTGGAAAGGAAACAAAATATACCATCATTGCCCCAAGTTAAAAGAAAAAAGAACCAATAAATACAACTGCAGTGACCCATTTATCTTCTGAATGTCCACCTTCAGCTACGACATTCATGCTACAAGAGGCTGAAGTATAAAATGCAATTTAGCATGCTGTCTTCAGTGTATGGGGTCACCGCCTTTCCCAATTAATGTTTCCACGAGTTTTCAATGAGTTTAAACACTGCAAGTGAAGTGGCCACAATGCCGAGCCAGTTTTCAGGTTTACCCTTCTTTTCAGACTGCTGCTGAAGAGCACACATGCTTCCTGACCCAGAAGCTTTCTTCTCTATCAGCTGGAGCATTTCCAAACAGAAATTCACTTCCAGTAGTTCCTCTCCCGGTCTCTCCTTTCAGGCTTTGTCACCACCTGGAAACTCAAATGTTTCACCTGAAGGAAGGACAGCACCTGAGGAGGATCCAAATCACTGTGCGGCTTTACAACATCCCAAGGAGACTTTTAAAAGCAAATCAGCCATAGAGTATCACGTCTCACTATCTCTGCTCTGCCTCCTACAATTTATTCATTGCATTCGAGAGCAACAACACAAAGTACACTCCAAACAAAATATTTTCTCTTTTTATTTTTTCCTCAAGCGCACTCATAAAGTTTTCTGACTGACAGACCTGGAACCACTTTCTATTTATCCACAGAAAATGTGCAGGATACTTCATGTGCACATAACTAATCTCTCTTTGCACTGGAATTGACCCAGAGGAGATGCTCTCAATGCAGGAAGGTTTCTAACACCACCCCATCACTCATGGAGGCTGACACAATGATTTATAGCAACTAATAAAGACGAAAGGCAAAGCACTCTGCTTTGTTGGAAGCACAGGACTGACTGATGCCATCATTGAAAGCTGGAGAAATTTGGGAGGTCTTAACGTCCTTTGCAGTTTTGTCTTTGTCACATTGGACAACTCTATTATCTTTATGATCGCTCAGCCTTGTAATCGGAGACTTTTCACTCAATCCCAACTATTGTTCCATGGTCTTTCTGATGTGAAATGCGGCCTTTCCTTCTACAGCATCACTAAGCAGTATCTTTAACATCCACTCCTCCTACTAACATATTTATCCACGCCATAGTTACCCACACTTCGATTACTACTACTGCCTCCTTGGTGGCCTCCTTGCATCTCAGTTTATTTCCAATTTCCAATCTAGGCAAAATTCTCCTGCCAAAAATCTACCTACTCTTCTGCAACTCTGACTGCATCGCTTGCCTTCTTGAGTCCCTTTACTGGCGTCCTTTTACCTCCTGCAACATGTTAACACATCTTGTCTTCCCCTCCAGTGTCTTGCAGTATCTCAACCCATCACCACCTCTTCCCCACTTTCTTACATACGCCTCACAGTAAAGAGAGGTTATGTTACAAAACACAGATCGTATTTTTGATACCTAACAGCTTATATAATCAAAGACAACTGTAGCCAACACTTCTGATTTTTAAAATCCAGCCAAATAACAATGTATGCATGCATACCTTGTATAAGAAGAAACATGCCCACAGAAAACCTCTTTAAACTAAAATGCTAAATAGTACGCCATATTTTTCAGCAACAACCAGAACACCCAAGTCACTCTGAAGTTTTTGATCACTGGATATGTAATGCCAAAACTGCTTATTTATTTTTTATTCCAGCCTTCTAACACAGCAGACCCTTAGTCCAAGAGAAATGCCACCAATCTCAGTGAGGCTTACATGCAAGAGGCAGAAATGGATCATCAGAGCACAGGAAGAGAGCTGATAATTGAGGTTATCAACAAAGAGGGAATCATAAATGCTGGTATGCCATTATGGTCCTTAAAATACTTCTTTGTGTAGGCCCACTTAACATTTAGAAGCACACTGATGCCCTCAGATCAAATGTTCTGTTGACAGCAAGGTTGATTATTCAAAAGCTCGTGTTCCCTCAGTCACTGCAGGGTAGAAATTGTCTCTAAAACATTTCTACATTTTCTACTCCTCAATAAAATTCTAGTCGATCTCTTCTCTCTTCTAAAAAATTATTTGATATTAATACAAATATGAAAATATGTGTGCTGGGCTGCCCACCTTAAATATACACCAAACTTTTTTTTCTCTCTTTCATCCTCCTCCCTTCCACATGCATTTCATTTTTAAACCCAAAATAACTTGCGTGTGCTATGCATGCCTTCATTGGTATAGGCGTATTAAGGCTAGATAGCAACTTGAATTGCATGCTTGGGCAAGAATCCATGTGTCTCCCTTAACCCTTCAGTGGGATGCTCACAACTCATTAAGTATTTTTTCTTCACAATTTGCCAATAAATCCAAGCTAAAATAATCATGGATATGTTTTTATTTTGAGTTTCCCATAGCTCACTTTCTCAGTTCCCTAGTATCTTGCCCAGGGGTGATGGAGCTGGCGGGCTGAGCTCCTAGGAATTGCAGAACCTCAACAGCTTGAGCTTACAAAGCTGTCAGGGTACAGCTCCAACACAGGCTGCCAAGCAGGCAACCACAGAGGCACAGACCTCTCAGCAGAGCACACCAGAAAGCAATTAATTCCCCTGACTATAGCATTTCAAAATCTGAGGTCCTTTTCTTAATAGAAACAAAGTCAAATCTCAAATAATCTTAAATCTGCTATGAAAACTGCAGTTCTCCACCCAATCTTACTCGTGTCCAGTTGGACAGTCTCGATCCCCATCCTATGTGCCTAATTAAAATGAATTCATGCAGCATTAAAAAGGTATTTAAATATAAGAAGTCATCTTTTTCTGCATTTAGGAGAACAGTAATGAGGAACTACTTGAAAACTAACTGAAAAACAAGAGCAAAACCAAAATTCATCCTCTGGTTTGATTTGTATCATTTTTTACACAGTCTATTCAGCATGCCCCTCAGTTTAAAATAATTGCTGTGGGAAGACAGAAAAGGCTTAACTACCTCTGCTCCTCTAGTCACCTCCTACAACTGAAAGAGAATAAAAGGAAATAATTTTTAAGATAATTTAGTGCCTTCCAGAAAAGCTAGTGCTTCGCCTTGCCTAAGCAATCAATTGTAATGGAAAAGGTCAGTAGCTGTCAGAGCGTCTTGCCTGATGCTCTGATGACTGTAAAACACAGAGAATGGAGGAGGAGTTGCAGAACTACAGCCTCAAAATGCTCACATCCCTGAATCTGGAGTTTTACCTTGTCCAAGGTGAGCTGCTATGTAGCCTGACCGGCCTCTCAAAAGATTAGTGAAGGATTTTCTGAACTGCAGGCAAGTGGGATGGTAGGTACTCAGCCAGTTCTGCAGCCACAGACTCCAGCACAGACAGGATTTAAGCCCAGGCAAACTCTTCTTCAAAAATTGATTGGTAAAATAAGGTTGGAGGGCCCCTACCTCCATTTGGGAGCCTATAAAAGGCTGCAGTCAGCTGGGGAAAAATGTGTGTATGTACCTGTTCCTAGCTGTAAAGGCCTGTTAGTATCAGGAGCTTTCCCAAAGTCTGTTGCGATCTAGTGAAATCTGCCATCAGACGGTCCCTGACCCAGCACCATTTTTAACTTTGCACAAATTTGGCAAGGTATTTCATTCATGTGTTTAAAGCTAAGTATGAACCTGTTTCTTTAAAGCCACTTAGATGCTTAAAGATTAACATGGATTAAGTATCCTGATGAATGTAAAACATGATAGCTTAGGATGTGAAACAAAGACGACGTCCAGACAGACTTCCCTTCTTGTTCCATCACTGCGCTCCACTTAGTTTTTGACTTTGAGACCAGGAAAGCTACTCACACTTGTAGACACCCAAGTAAACAGGGAGCTCAGCAATGCTCTAACATGTTCTGCATAAGCTTGTTCAGAGCATGGCTTCACTTACAACCAATTTTGTTTCTTAGGAAAAAACTTTTTTTCTCTTTCTGCTCTTATCCCCTTCATCCTCCACCCTTCCCTAAACCTCCTGTGTGTAGGAAAGCTTGCCTGAGGAGTCTTAAAAATTCAAGCAGTTTTTCCTTCACCTGTTCCAAGAAAAATGCCACCTCTCATAACTCTGCCTGTGGCTGACTATGGCAATCACAGAGGTCCAACCTGAGCTGCTTTTCATCCAGCTCTCTCCGGTACTGATATCAGCAGAGAGGCAGGAGCAGAGGCTGCCCAAGCCTACTCAGAACCACAGTCACACAGCAAGGACACCCAGTGCTCCCACGTTGTGTTTCTATCAGCATCTCAGTAGCTCAGGTATGTTCCCACATGCTTTAGCAACATTTCTAATCACCAAGCAGATACCACTCAACAGTTTTGCAAGCTTTGAAAGATACAGAAATATTTGTTGTATTCATCTTTATCAAACTGCTTAGTTAATGCATTTTTTGGATAGTTTTTCCTTCGTAGGATTTTCCTTCCAGTCCATAACCTCTCCCCAGCTTATCTTAAAGGAATGAGTTATACTTAGCATAATCACCAATGAATTTCATTGTTTTGCCCAGGTTCTGGTGGAAATTTTGATTGAAAAATTTCTTGTTGTGACAAAATATAAATACTGGGAGAGACTACTATTGCAGAAGAAAAGCCTGATGCTCAAATTTTGATGCTCAAATACCCTCCGTTCTGAAACTCTTTATGATAAACAAATAAACTGTATTTTACTAACAGTGAGTGAATTTGTAGTTTACTACACACTTTCTTTTCAGTGTTGGTTTACAGCAAACCTCTCACACAAACGCTTTTATTTTTCTGACTAGGTCTGTGTGCAATACTGTCTAATATCACCAGGTGGAGCTATGCAGATAATCTCATTTTGCTTTATTTAATTACAGACGGTGGAGTCCATTTTTTTCCTATAACTCTCTTTTTGGATGGTACCTTAAGACATGCAGCATCAGCCTGGGTCCATAAAACCACTGTCAATCCACAGCAATCCAAGCCAGCAAGTTCAGTATGTGCAAGGCAGTATTTCTTGTATGTGCACAGCGCAACAGAAGGGACCAGGAGAGAGCTCAGGTCCAGAAGATACCAGGACAGACCGCCTGGCTCAGCTAGCAAAGCTGCTGCTCTGAAATACACTGCACGAGAAATGGCTTCAGCAAAGTATTTGGTAATGCCTTAACATATCCTGCAGGTTCCTGCTGCTTCCCCTTCTTTTGTGCCATTTTCTTCATTAGTTCTACTCTTTATAGTATTTTTTTCTGCTGAACAAAAGTCTAGCTTAGCCTGGCAAGACAACTCCACCTTTGATCATATAATCACAGCACTGAACAGCCTGACACTAATGAAAGTTTTGCAGTCTCGGTATAGCTGAAAATACAAGGCTTTGCCTGTAAGTTCTGAGTAATTAACTTTTTTATGTAAGGTAAGAACCAGAGATAAAAGATGGGTTCCATGTTTCTTGTGCTGTGCCTTCTTTAGGCCTCAAGTAAACAGGACCTAATTACAGCTGTTAAAATAATGCCACAGTTTCTTAGCTAACATCTATTCCCCCGCTCAAAAAAAGCCAATTAACACCCTTAAAGGAAAGGTTTTCCTCATCCCCATCCACCAAGAAGTTCTATACAGTCATGAGGAAATGTAAAACAAATTATTCAAAAGAAAACATTACATAACTTTTAAAATCTCATGTATCTAAGCCATTTTCAACTCTTTTCTGTGCTCAATGGAATGTTAGAGATTTTTACAAAGTAACTGTTAACGTGATCAGAGTAGATGTCATCTTGAAGTTGTAGGTCACAGCATATAAAAACTGACTTACAAACTTCAGAATATAGAAACTTAGGCTGATTCCCAGCAATTACTGGCATCTTAAGAGAAGCAGATCCTGCCAGTATTAAGTGAACAGAAAAATATCTATTAAAGTTCTCCTACAATTATTTTCAGAGTTATGTTTTTTAATACTGTCCTCGATACAAATAAGCTGCAAGCTTAAAAAGGCATCAGACATTTCTTTCTAACCTTGGCACTTCCCCAGCTGAAAACGACAACTGCAGAATTGAACATCAAACATCAATCTCTAGCACTTTATTCCTAAGTATTTGTGTTCTCACTTTAGAGCCCTCTCAGGCTGTGTCAATTTGAAATAAAAAATGGCCCAGCCACGGACCTGAAGACTAGCCCAAGACAGTCCACATCTTTCAACTATTAGCTCATTCCCTGGCTCTGTTCTGAGCTGCTTGGATTCACTCCTGCCAAAACAAACCTGCTCCTAGACGTGTTAGACCTAAGAATTATATCTGGGGCCAGTTAGTGTCGTGGGGTCAGGGGTTAGTCCCTGGCCCTTCTACATTTAGCAGTACAGATGAAGGCTGAAGGCAACAGACCTAACTCTGATGTCATCAGAAATAAGGTGGAAAGCATTTATGATATGGTCTGATCTTGAATATGATAATAAATCTTGCTCTTCTGAGTTGATTTAATGAGATGTAGTTAAAAATTAGCAAAATGTAATAAACTTTTTTTGTATTCACCTCCGAGGTAGCTCCAGTATATTGATGTGGATCAAGCTCTACATGTTTTCTATAAGCTCCATTTTTAACCACTTGAAAAATACCCCACACTTCATCTCTAAATTGCCCACATGAATTTTTGACAGATACGCTGTTATTCTACCACTCTCTTCAGTGGAACATGTTGTCTATTTTAATGAGTTTGGAAAATAACCCCAAAACACCACGCTTTGGTGGAAAAATGCATGACTTTGTTTAGAAAATCGTGCTTAGACCCCAAGATTTTCACTCCTCTCCCTACACAGGACCAAAATTAAAGGAGCTAATAGTAAACGTGCTGTACCAGTGTACTGCATATTCATACACAAAAATCTGTTAACGGGCAATTGCTAAATTCACAATTCAATTAAGATTCTTTGGAGTACCTATACATGGCAAGTGTCTTCTAAAAACAGGATAAACATACTGAAACGATTTCTCTATCTTTGTGAGCCTTCCTTCAACTGTTATTATGCAACTGACCAAGTCAGAAAAACCTCCAGTGAAATTCATCTCAAGAAAGTTCTTAGAGGTGGTTGGGCAAGGAAGTCAAATTGCTGTAGGAACAAGAATTACAATGCTAGAAACCTCCAGACGCATCCTAAAACCTTCAGACTCAGCAAGCTTAGCTCCCAGGCTGCTTTACAGAGTCAGTGGCAAGATTGCTTCCTTCCATACTAGGCATAATACTCACTGAATCTGATGCCTTGAATATGGCTGTTTCTAAATCATCTCCTTTCATTTTGAGACAAATGATATCCATCAGCTGCTGTGTTTGCATCCTGATTGATGCCCTGCTACAGAATTCTGGTATCTGCTGTTCTTTGGGAAATAATAGGAGATTACATGAAAGAATGTTTAACTTCTCATGGGTAGGAACTGCCTTCCTGTCTGAGTTCTGTGTACTGTGTTTAGATCAATAAAGCCAAACTCTCCCAGTACAACAACTCAAGTAATCCCACTAGCTATGGAGAATATTCTAAAACACTAAAGCATATTTTAATTTTTTTTTTTAAATGGTGTTTCTTCTTCTAGACAGAAAGTCCGGAATGGCACTCGTTAAGACAGATAACAATTCGTAACACAATAAAGGAAATTCAACAGATTTCACTGTCTTGAAATGGGTCTCAGCTGTCAGAAGTTTAGAATATGCAGAACTAAGAGATTTTTCTTTCTTAATAATAATCATTACAATTAAAAAACAACTTGTACTTCCTACCCTTTCCTGATGTTCCAGGAATCCTTACTGGGTTTCCACCAAACGCAATGTTTGCATTTTTTTAAAGCTACACAAATTTGGCCTATACAAAAATGTATCTGAAAAGCAGATGAGATGTATAAAATGCTTGTATCACCTGCAATGTATCATCTCAATGAATTATTCACTAGGTATTATTCTCTGTCCTTACAAAACTCTGCTCTAAAAGGAAAAAACTACATAAAACTTAAACCTATAAACTTTAGATGTTTCCTTCAAAAAAAGCAAATAATCCTCCACTTAAACTTAGTACGTGAATAAAGTCACTGGCAGACTGAGGACTTGTATAACCAACAACTTGCAGCCCTTTGCTCCCATTTATTTCTGGAGAAATCCCATCCCCAGACAAAAGTTGTGCTCACAGAACATGCTCTTCCTGCAGAAGACATGCATAGGCTTTACTAAGGAATTGTCTGAGAATGTTGTAAAATGTTGCCCCCCGCCCCCCCCCCCCTGCTTTTGAAGACAGTCACGGTATATGGAGTGTCTCTGAATGCACCTCGTGTTGGAGGATCCTGGGATAAGCAATGCAGACGGGCTAGAGAAGTAAAATTACATGGCAAACTGTATGATGGTTTTCAGAACTTGCTGGTTCCCTGATTTTGTTCAGTTTTAGGGGAAGGGAAAACCATATCACCTGACACAGGAATAAATAGGGAACAGCATCTTTTGTTCTCGCAGGCAGGTTCTTCCCATAAATGAGAGTTCAGGACAACATGTATCGTAACATAAAGTATGCTCATAACTCTTTGGGTCATTTTTGACATGTGCAGTTTGATGAGAAGTTATAATCTGGGTGTTATACACCAAGAATTCTATACAATAGCCAATATTACACTAGACATCAGCAAATAAAGAGTTGGGTTCTTTCTTCTAACGGCCTGTTTTTAACAGTAGCCTGACAGTTTAAAATTTAAAAGGAAAAATGTACCAAAATATTTAAAACTTTTTAAACAATCTTTTTCAATTTAAAAATGAAAAAATTTAAGTCACCTGAAAATCACTGACCTTTTCTAATTTTTCAAAGTGTTCTCTGAGGAACTTCATGGGTCGGTCTGGCTTTGCTATGCAAAGGTTTACGATGCACTCTTTTAAAATCTGTTGGATGTTGTGCTTCTGAACATAGAGTTCACATCCCTTCAGGCTCTCATCTTCTTCCACATTGCAGGAAGAAGCAGCAGCCATCTTCAGGCTTGTAAACAGAAAACAGACCTAGGTAAGAAAATGGTGCGAGAAAGAGATGAGAGACAGTTCCCAAATCCTTTGTCAGAGAGATCTGGAGAAGCAAATACGTTTTAATATTGCCTGTTGTCTATTCAAGAGCTATCAGTTCTGAACATTTTAATGTTCTGGGGTTGTATGTGGAAATGCTGAATCGTGCCATCTTTGTACGATCAACACACCAGTAACTACAGAAAGAGCATTCTAACTCCTAGATGGCAGTCAACCTTTGGAAATAATGGTGCAATTAATCATACAAGGCCGAGAGTTTCAAAGACAGCTATTAAATGACGCCGTAAAGCCTTGCTTTTCTATTCCCTTGGGGACTCCCTCCTCCTCACCAGAAACCCAGTTTGGATTTTTGGTGAATTTTAACATCCCCCCCTTCTACAGAGAGCAACCCCCTCCCAGTCCCGGGGGAGATGGGGAGGAGGGGGCAGAGCTGCCCAAAGGGAAGTTTGGTAATTGGGGAGAAAACAACCCCAAACCCCTCCCGATTTCCCCCAGCGAGCATATGACCGCTCCCTTACAAAGCCAAAACCGCGAGGGCAGCTTTCACACCGGCCATCCGGCCGCCCCTGCCCGGGACGCCGGCACGCCGGGGGCGGCAGAGGCCGAGCGGGGCGGGCCCCCCGACCCGGGGAGCCCCGGGAGGCGCCCGGGCCCGGCCAGGCGTCCCCCGGCGCCCGAGGCAGCGCATCCCCCGGGCCCGGGCTGGCGGATCGGCCCTTCCCTGCCCCTGCCGGGCTCCGCGCCCGCCTGGGCTCGGCCAGCGCTGCCGGGGAGCGCCGGAGGGAGCGCGGGGCCGCCGGGGAAGCGGGGGGAGAGGGCCGGTAAATACCTGGGGTGGCTGGAGCCGGCTGAGCAGCGGCGGCTCCTCTCTCCTTCCCCGGCGGTGGAGGCGGAGGAAGGGGCTCCCCTGCCGGTATCCGCACTGCAGCCGCCGCCGCCGCCTCCTCCCCTCGCTGCCCGCCCGCCCGCCGGGGCCGCGGGGCGCCGCGGGGACCCTCCCCCGCACCCCGCCGCTCCCGCACGGGCTGCCCCGCACCGCCGCGCTGAGGACCCGGCTGGGCTGGCAGTGAGAGGTGGCCTGGCCGTGACGGGCAACAGCCTGGTCACAAAGGATGGGCTGGCCAGGAAAGGTGGGCTGGCCATGAAGGATGGGCATGGCCATGAAAGATGGCCTGACAAAAGGTCAGCCTGGCCAGAAAGGTGGCCTCCATGAAGGACAACCTGGCCATGAAGGACAGCCTGGCCATGAAGGATGGGCTGGCCATGAAAGGACGGGGCATGGCCATGAAAGATGTGCCTCGCCACAAAGGTCAGCCTGGCCACGAAAGGTGGCCTGCCATGAAGGACAACCTGGCCATGAAGGACAACAGCCTGGTCACAAAGGATGGGCTGGCCAGGAAAGGTGGCCTGGCCATGAAGGATGGGCATGGCCATGAAAAATGGGCTGACCACGAAGGGCGTGCTGCCGAGTCAAGGCAGGAACGTGGCAGCCCCAGCGCTCTCCGTGGCCCATGAGCCGCCCGGCCTGTTGCACCCCACAGCTCAGGAAGGGCCGGGAATGGCGGCTCACCAGGTCAGTCCTTGGGCATTTAAGGTAAAGCCATCCCAGCCAGGAGCACCTCTCTACAAGGGCCGTGAGGAGTGTGGTCGCAGCTGGGACCCGGCCGCAGGCCAGTGCCTCTGCTGGGCCAGGCGCCAGTGCGCGCGGCCAGGAAGACTCCAACGCACGTTAATATTCCCTCTGTTCCCAGGGAATTCACACTCACGGTTCCCACAGAATTAACGGGTGAATGAGGACCCCAAAGGTTCGCAGTCAAGCCAGGAGCAGCGTAAGAGAATGAACTCCTTGCTGGTACAGACAAGGCTATTTCAAAAGGATAAATTGAATTAGTTCTGTCATTTATTGCACTTTAAATTAAGTATGATTGGTCAGGAAAAAGACCCCGACGACCCCTTTGGTTTGGCGTGCGCTGACTGCACAGTCACCAGAGTAGCACACAAAACGCTGCGCTGTGCAAAGTGTAAGTACGGACACAATGCAAATACACATTAACTAATACAAATGAACACTAAAAACGATACAACGCTGTTAGAGAAACCAGCGACTTACTGCCACTGCAGTATTGATCCCTCCGGAGAAAAAACAGAAGGGAAAAGGGATGCACGTAACACGTTACGTGCGAAGGTTTCCACACAGCTGCGCTGCGCTGCGCTGCGCTGCGGCGCGGAGGCTCCGGCCGGGTCCCTTCGCCTTTTCCCCTCAGCCTTCCCACCACCTACGGCCACCCGCGGGTTTCTCTCAGGTTTGCGCCTCTTTTTCCCCGCGTGACACGAATAACGGGGTCGGTCTCCTGCTGGTAGCTATCGCACCTGCTGAAGCTGCCGCCCCGCCCCCGCGGAGCTCTGCCGTGGGGCCTGGGACGCCCCCTCAGCGCGGCGGAGGCGCAGCGGGAGCGGGGCCGCCCCTTCCCGCGCCGCCAGCGCCCCCTCCACAGCTCCGCCTCGCCGTAAAGCGCTCGCCCGCCGTCGTAAAAGCCTCGCGCGTCCTTAGCAACGCGGCCGCACTTCCGTGGCGACGGGGGAGCATGGCGGCGGCCGGGGCGGCCGAGGGGGGCCCCCGGCCCCCCGGCCCGACTGCGGCCGGGCGGCTGCGGGCGCTGGAGGCCATCCGGGCCGTGGAGGTTTTCGGGGCGCAGTTGGTGCGGCCGCTGGCGCGCTGCCTGGCGGGGGACGCGGCGGAGCGGTGCCGGGAGCTCGCCCTCCAGCTCCTCTGCCACGGGCTCAGCCACGGCGACCGGCCCGGCGAGGCGCTGCCCGTCCTTCTGCCGGCCCTGGCCCAGCGCCTCTGCCCGCCGCAGGGCTTTGAGCCCAGGAGCTGCGCCTCGGCCTGGTCCAGCTCCTCAGCCTCCTGCTGCAGCGCTGCGGGGGCTCCGCGGCCCCCTACCTCGCCGATGTTATCCGCATCCTCCAGGCCACCCTCCTCGACCACTATGCCGAGGTCAGGCGTGAAAGTTGCAGGTGCGCCGTGGCCTGCGCCCAGGCCATGCCAGGTGGGGCCTCGGGATGGGCAGCAGTGGGCTGGCAGGAGCCTGCCGTTTCCCGGGGGCGGAGGGGCTGAGGTGGGGACCGGGAGGAGGTTACAGGGATGCAACCAGGAGAGAGGGAGAGGGATGAGATGTTGCATGCACCCTCACAGGTGTACTTTGCAGGCCTTGGAGTATCTTGGGAGAAGAACCGTGCCCAGGATGGATGCTGAGCAGTTAGAGCATGTGGGTAATAGTGGGAGGAGGGGGCCAGGGGAGTGCATGTGGGCTAGCGTTCAGCTCTAACATAGTATAAAGTGAAGTCTGTAGGCTATGTAAATGTAGTGACATTAATCTGACTGCTGTTCATAGTGTTATGGAAATTGTGTTGCTCAAGATCTGAGAAAGGCATATTTGAAGTTTTTGTCTCTCTCTGCCCTAACAGAGCACTTCCATATGCAGTCAGAATCTCTGATAAAACCCTTAATGCAAACAATTTCGCACCAGCACTACAGAGTTCGTGTTGATGTAATTCAGGCTACTGGAACAGTAATACAGTTTGGAAATGGAAAGTCTGTGGATGATGTTCTGTCTCATCTGGCACAGAGATTATTTGATGAGATTCCCAAGGTGTGCTTTTCTTCTTTCTTTTTTTCTGGATTTATTTTAAGTCTGTTTCAGGATGGGTTTTTTGGTGTCCCCTTATCTCCACCCCAATTTTCAGCTTTAGTTCAGTTGAGATATGTAAATGTGTCACATACAGGCTTTGTCAATTGTAGGCTACCCAAAACCAAGGTTGGTGACCTATTCAGCTGCTGTCTAAATCTGCAGGCTATTGAAGTTTGTAGGCACCTTTTTATTTTAATGGATGACTTCAATTCTGTCTTAAATTCTTCTGTCAGATCTCTTTGTGACTTGATTCTATGGCCTTTTCAGATGATTAACTAACACTTATGGTGTTGGTCTCTTCATAAGATGTAATTGCAGCAGTTATTTTAAAATGTGCAACTTAATCATAACTAAATTACTTTAATTTTTGAGTGGGTGTATTCATCTTATTTAACTTAGGCTTTCTTTATAGTGAACAGAGAAAAGTGTCTTCTGAAGATGTGCTTGGAAAGCTTCAAATTCCAGAGAAATGTGTATTTCTTACATTCTCAGAGATATTAACTATGAGAATTTAAGAGTTTTCTGAGTTAGGTCTGTATCTTATCTTCCTCTTGGAGATGTGCTTTCGTGCAGCAAATAGTCTCCGACTAACTAAGCCGGGGTGAGAACACAAGAGGGAGCATGATACCTTGCATGTTACTTAAGATGCTTGCTGTGAATGAGGAGATCGTGGGTTCTCATAATTTCTTCTGAGACTATTGATGCATTTTACCAAAACATACCAAAAGCAAATACTACTTTTTAATTTTTCTGGTATATTCCTGACATATCTTAAATAGTCTTTTTGTATCCATATAGGTTCGGCATGCTGTAACAACTGTCATTGGAGAATGGTTGTTGCACTTACGAGATAGATACTCGTATTTTCACAAGTTGATCCCTTTGTTACTTGGCAGCTTTACTGATGAAATTCCTGAAAATACGTAAGCAGAACACTTTTTTTTTCTTTTCCCTAAATAGTTGTTGTACATGGAAGTATTTTTATCTTCACATTGCTTGGAGGAAAAAAGAAAAACACTTTTTTTTTTTTCCCCTTACATTATCTTTTATCTTAATTTTTGCGATATTGTCCTTTTATGCTACATTCAAGTAAATATGAGAAAGACAAAGACAAGTAGACAGAGACAGACTTACCCTTTGGAAGAGGTGACCTCTGTCCACTGAGTACAAAAGAAGCATAAACTCTCAACTTAATGTGCCTAGGTTAAATGACAGGAATGTTTCCCATCCTTCCAGCTGAATTGAAGAAGTCAGAGTTTCTGGAAGTCTTATTTTAAAATGCTTTTCTTTTGGGGGCATGATGGTATAAACCCCTTATTTTATGTATAGGAAACTGGCTTGGACTTACTGGGAAAAGATAGGCTTGCAGTGGGAGAAAGAAAATGAAGAAGATCTGAAGGATAAGATGGATTTTAGTGTTTTACCATCTCATTATCCCAAAGGAGGTAAGTGTTGCACCGAGAGTGTTTTTTTACTTCCTGAATAATCCTTAGAGCTGCAGTACAGTAATGACAGCAGAGCAGAATGTATAATATTCATTACAAGATGTAATTTTAGTTAACTTACAGGGGTAGCTTATATATATAATACATAGCATATATGTATATAAAATTATTTATGCTAAATTAAAAAAAAAAATGTTTGCTCAGTAACTACATTCAGTTTTTCCATTAATCCCAAAATGCATTTTGGAGAAAGAGTAAATGAAAATGCCTGTGCAGAAAAGGCAATACAGCAGTGATGCAGAAGCAGCAGAAAGTTCTCCATTAGCCAGCAGCCAGGTGAACAGGCATAGTGATGACTGGAAAGGAAGACAGGATGAAAGAACCTGTGAGCTGAGCCCTTGAAAACTGAGAACTAGACGCAGCATTAATGATCCACAGAATTGGTGTGGAAGAAAAATATGCAGTGAAATTATTTTAGACTTCTTTGTGAGACACTGGGATGCTAACTAAAATCTGCCAGTGTACATGAAGAACATGGGAACAGAAATAATAATTTCCTTTATTATATACAAAACCCCGAGATACGCAGCATGTGTAGATTACTTTTTAGTACTGTATGATTTATAGGTAGCTCTAAACCGATATGTTTGCAGTAGCTTGAAGCTTGCTTCCTGTCTCAGGTTCATAAAGTTAATGTTTAAAAATATGCATGTGGCTGTTGGTGAGAGTGAGGGTTTAAATGGGTCATTTATTGATTTCTGTACTCATATTTAACAGAACAAAAACTCTTTTGGTGTGAAAGAGCAGGTTCATGCTTGACTTGTGCCTACCTGACAATCACATCACAGAATACCCAGCAGCAAAATCCTTTCCATGACAGTGGGTTCCGGAGTTCTTTTTCCTTTGAAATTAGACTTTTTTTAAGTTGCTTTACTCAGTAATGCTTGAATGAAAGGGGAAGCACTTCATTATGCTGACTTGTTTGACAGAACTGTTTAGCTTTGAAGACAGTCAAGTTGATCTGTTATCCTTTCCAATTCTCTTTTTTTACACCCACCCCCCCTTATTTTATGTATAATATTACCTCAGGGGGTTGTAAATGGTAAAGAATGCTTTTACTTCCACTAGTGATGGCAGAAACATACTTCTCTTTTTGGCAGTCAGTGAACTTTTTAACGTATGTAAACTGTTGAAGTTTAGTGTCTAGGCTCCAGTCGCTTATTTTGTAATGACTATGATATAGTGAAGGTCATCAAAGCTATATGTGCTAGTCCTTGAAAGAGTTGTTATCATTTATATTGCTAATGCTGTTTCCTTATTCAGTTTTCTTTATGTGTGTTTGGGTTTCATATGTGTGTGGACTTTTGGTTTTGTTGGGTTTGGTTTTTTTTTAGAAAGGGACATCTATCAATTACTTCATAAATTAAACTTCCTGAAATAATCTTCTTAACATAATAAATATGGTCCACAAATTTGGGCAACACTCCAGCCCTGTATTTAGTTGGCTTTTCATGCATCATGCTTGGTAGAAATGGGCAGTTAAGGCTTGAATGTGACATATGTACACGCTTGAGTCCCAAGTTAATGGTGACTTTAAGATATAATTTCCTGCTGCTTATCTTTACTTCCACATTGTATGTCCTATTAACAGTCAGGCTTTATGTGATAGAAGAAAAATGAGAGGAAAGGGTGATCATCTACTTAATCTTACAGATAGAAAACTTTGTCAAAGATGCTAGTGTACCTTATTTTTCAAGTGTTAATTTGTGGTGTCTTGCCACAGACTGCATGTGTATGAGTTGTTATTACGTCTGTCTTTCTCCCATGTTTCCCCTCCACACACATTTGTATTTTTTTATAATATGATAAGGATGTATTTTAACACTTTGTTGCTCTTGCTTCTGACTTATTCCTGGAATATCTTTTTATAACTGTGAGTTTATAGTACATTTTACTTAACTGTCTTAGTCCAACTGTCAAACTAATGAACCTGACGTATGAGCCCCCTGTGCTTTGATCTCAGGATGACAGATATTGCAGGTCAGAGGAAGAGCTGAGTTAGACCTCATACCTGTTGTCATCCAACCAGCAGAATAGCTTTCCATTGAGCAACAGCATTCATTGCCTTAGGATAGAGGTGCAGACCGTTTATAGCAGGGAAGTCTTTGACAGGAGTAGCTACAGGGATAAATGCCTGCATTTGAACATCTGAAATGAAGGAACTACTGATAAAGAATGGTCCAAATTCTTTAAACAAAATTCTGCCTCGGGTGGAATAGGATGCCAGTCTGTATTTGCTGTCTCAAGTTGATTTCTTTATTTGACCTTTTGCTATTCATTGTCAGTTTTCATAATCCAAAATGTTATCCTTCATTGACAAGAGAAGCAGCAGTTCAAGTCCTAATGCTTGAATTTATTTTTTCTACTCTAAGTATTTCATAAGCATTTCTATAAGCCTTTTGTGTTGTTCAGGCCATTTACTTTTACTTTAGTCCCTTTTTTCCTTTTAGCATTTGTAGTTACACAGACCAATGCGGGAAAGTATGCCGAAACAACTCGGTCATTTCCTTTCTAAGCATTTACAGGAGAACTCTGTATCAGAAATAAAAAATATACTCACATGTTCAATGTTTTTGACACCTCTTAATGAATAATGTTTCTTTTTCAAAACAGTATGTGAATACTGTGAGTGGCAATAATAAATTGGTCATTCTTGGAGAACAACTTTTCAGATTTTGTCTGTATAAGCACGTACAGTGTAAAGGAAAAAAATCCTATAGCAAAAGTCATTACAAAAGTTTATTGCAATTCTTTTGGAAAGCGTGGTCTTAGCTTGCTGTGAAGTACAGAAGTAGGGGCTTGATAGTTGCTTGTGATATTGGTCAAGTTGCTTCTCTGAGTCTCAGTGACTTATAAATGAGCTAAGATGTAAATTTGATGATTACCAGACAGAACAGTAAGCATTTGTTGGGGAATTAAGTTTATTAGTTCTCTAGAATAATCTGCATCCTCTATGGAGGTAGGGAATACGTATTTGTAATGCTTTGAGGGTTTGTTTAAAAACAAAAAATAACAACAAGAACAACTCACTTTCCACAAAATCTTTTCAAATGAAATTTAATCTGGGGGGGAAAAAAAAGATTCCCCCAACTCCTGTATAATTTTACACTTCACCTTGAAATGTGTTATGTAATATAAAAATCAGACAGAGATTTACCAGTGAGCCACTTTTCCTGAAAAGGCCTTAGCAAAGAGATTGTATAATAGCTGTGATTTTAAAAATAATATCAGTTTTGTTGGCTTGATCTATTACACACACTTGTACCAGTAATAGTACCCTTTCTACTCTTAATTTGCTAGATACACTTTTAACCTTTTCCTTTAGAGGGCACAACTGAAGTTGTCTGTTTTACTGCAGTTCATGTCCCCTGAACTATTTGTCACTTCTGTCTTTCTTGCCCCCTCCCAATTAAATTGAACTCAGTGATACCATGACGTTTGCGTGCAAAAGTCTTTCTTCTGTTTTCTCCCTGTGTGTGTTTCAGGTTGTTTTTTTTAATGGGATTTGTGTTGCTATAAAAATTAAAAGGAAATTATTAAGCAGTGTTTTCCGAAGTGGGTGATGTCCCATATTCATTTAAGTTCTCTTTCTCTTCTCCTTCTGTAAACATTTTAAAACGTGATCTAAATCACCATCCAGTAATAAACACATAACATTTCAGAGCTGCTTGGAGTTTAAATTCTGCAGTATATGTTAAAGAAATGCAACTTGCACAGGTAAATTCCTCAGCAGCATTTGGAATATTTTGTTCCTTGCTGAAACAAGGCTCTTATCTTGGAGCCTTTAAACTTTTCTAAGGATTAATGTACATTGATTTTTCCTTTGATATTTCTTTTTCCTTTTTTTTTTGTTTTGTTTTGTTTTGTTTGTTTTCTTCTAGTGACTCGACCAGGACTAGGTTGTCGGGAACTTGTGTCAAGAAACCTCTCCAAAATTCTTCCAGGTCTCTGTCATGATATAACAGACTGGGTTGAAAGCACAAGAATAAAAGCATCCCAGCTTCTGTATACTTTATTGCTGCATGCAGAGGATCACATAACACAGCACATGGAGCTACTGCTTAGAACTTTGTACCAAGCATGCTTGGATGAAGAAAGTGATGTGGTTAAAAATGTAAGTTTACTCTGTTAAAGTACCTACCATACACTGAATAAAGAACCCTATCCTTTATAGTCTTGAGTCAGTCTTCTGAGGGTTGACCTTACCTTAGGTCATTGGAAATTGCCCATGACTGAAGGATCAGGCTCAGGTTTTTATGGACGTTAAAAATATGTGAACATTATACATACATACTGTGTTAAAATAAATGTATTCTTGTATTACTCATATGAAGGCCAGTAATAAAGTTATTTAAATACTCTTTAGTTGATATGCCAACCCCATGAAGCATTGATAATGATCTCTTTAAAAATCATAAGCAGTGGATTGTAGTATAAAAGCCTTGGGGCAAGAAATTCCATTTTAAAAAATGTGCAGGTCATGCCCTTTCAAGTTAATTTCACTTATCTCCCCCTGCTTCATAATCCAACCATAATTCTAACCAACATTGAAGTTTGTTTATTCCATGTGATACCCATATTCAGGGTTTGAATATTTGGCTGAATGCTTGTAAAATGCTCCTTTCTCCCCCCCCCCCCCCGCCCCCGCCATGGTTTTGGTGAGGAATAAATAGTATCCTTTTTCCTAAGGTGTTGAAACTTTGATCAACAGTATCAATAAACACATGTAGTTGAAGACACTAGATAAATTTAGAAGAGGATAGACAGGTGATACAAACATTTTTACAATTTTAAGAGTAAAATCTTAATATTTCTACACAAGCAAGAGAACATATATATAACAAAAAAAAAAAAAAAAAAACAGGTGACTTCTTAAAGCTGCAAATTTTAGTGCTTTGGGAAATTGGAAGAATGTGTTCTGTTTACTCAATGCAAGTAGTCCAGGGTCAGAAAAGCTGATTTCCTAAATCAGGATTTTCTTTAGGTTCCTGCTATCAGTTGAGCTGTATATAGACTGTGATACCCATTTCTGAAATGATCCTTTTTTTTTTTTTTCCCCCTGCAGTTTCTTCTTGTCTTTAGTCGTTCTCAGTACTAATTGTTGTCTCCTTTAATTTTTCCTGAATTGTTCCTCCCCTTCCCCAAATTCTTACTCTGTTATCCCCTTCTACCTATTCCACCTCTTCCACCTCCCCTTTCAGAACTGTCATCTGATCTCTGACCATATTGCCTTTTGGTGAGATTAAGTTTGTAAAATAAGCCAGTCATGCACTGATCGATAGTGGAGAGAAGTAAACCTGGAATACTGTCAGAAGTAATCTTCTTGTTTCAAAAAGGGGTATATGGGCCTTAGGAAATGAGTGCCCCAGGGTTGAAGCAGGAGATATGTCACTGTGGGTATGCAGCTTTTTAAGTTCCCTAGTGCTTGTATAAAATATATAAGAAAACCTAAATCGTTAGAAGAATAAACCCACATGGTCCTGCTCTCCTGGTAAAATTTCCTATCTAGTGCTTGCTGCTGTAAATATAAATTGAAAACTGTGTTCAAGCAGGACGTAGTTTTCCCTTTCCTTTTTTTTGACCATGTTTGTCTCCTCCTTAGAATTCCACCAATAATCTTCTCACAGGTGCTCTCAAGAGATTTATTCCCAGTTAGGAGATGGTTTCTGTATTTAATTTTACTCTTCCTTGTGCCAAAATTTAAGATTCAGCAACTTATGTTTGTGAATGCCTTTTATCTCCTTAGTGATGCTACTTCTCAGGATACTGTGATTATCTCCTCTATTATTTGTCTCTGTAGAACCCATTTCAGAGCAGCCACCAACTTGGAAAATGTGCGTGTCTTCTTCCAGCCTAATAATATCAAAAGAGATGTATAAGAGTAAAAGAACAGATGGTCTTTTTTTTTTTTCCTTTTTTTCTTCTTTTTCCCCTGTTAAAATTAGTAGATAAATTGATCCATGCAAATGCATCGATCCATATTTTTTAACTATTTAATTGTATTGTACTTTTCCTGTTTTCAGAGCACTAAGAGTCATATTCATTCTCTATGGCAAATATGGAGGAGGACAGGGTTCACATCTGTTTAGAGTATGCTATAACTGTTTTGAGTCTTCACCCTTGTGAAAAGAAACAGTTATATATAGTGCAGATTTAAACTACAGAATTCATAGCTACATGCTTCCATTGAGACTAAAAAGCTAGGATGATTCAAGTATTAATTAGGTGCAATTAAAAATCCATGGCTAAATCACTAGACTAAAAATTATACACAAAGGGAAAATAAGCTTTCATGTTTGGGGAAAGGAACCAAGCATTAAATAAATGGGTTAGGAAGAAATGTTCCTGTGGCACAGGTAATGGCACAGTAGTTGGCTATGTCTTTATTCATGCACCTGATTGATTGTAAATATTGGGCATCAGTCAGGGAGTAAACTCTGGTGTGAGGGCATTTCATGTGGAATACAACATACCGGTATGTCTGCAAGGCAAAGATGGGATCAAAGAGCATGAGTATCATGTGGAATACATAGTAATTTAAGCCTTTTCAGTTAAAGAAGTAAGAGATTGAAAGCAGTGGGCAGTTCTCCTATGGCAGTGCTTCCACACTAAACCAGATCTGTAATGTCAGTGTCAAAATATAGTACAATAACAAAAAAATTCCTTTTCCAGGCTTTTATTGTTGCTTTTAATAGACGGGTAGTGGGTGCATTGAGAGCATTCCTCAGAACAGCATTTGGAGGACAAAATGCTAAACCACTAAATCTGCAACATCTGGTTATTCTAAGCTAGAGACTTTATTACACTGGAAGTTGTACACTTCATTTCTGTGCGTTACTTTCTCATGGAAGTTTGTCTGATGCTGAAAAGAGTACTTGCATGCCTTATTATGTCCTTACTGAACACATGTCAAGAAAATTTCTTCATGCATATAAGCATTACTGAGTGAGTGGAAGAGGCCTACAAGACAACTGCTGAAGCATTTAAAATAACAGCTGGAATCATAAAAAGAAAAAGCCCCTGATATGTTGAATGGTCTTTGTGTTTTCAGGAAAATCCTCAAGTTACTCCTGTTCTTTTTTCAGTGTGTGAAAGCAGCAGAGTTGATTGGAACGTTTGTCAGCCCTAAGGTGTCATTGAGATTAATCACATCAGCCTTTGAGAAGACACCTAAGCCATCCTGTATAATGGTTCTAACTGCAGTGATTCGAGGTAGCCCAAAAGAAATCTTACAGCCTCATTTGGCCAACCTTGGCAACACACTGTCACAAGCTGGAGTTTGTCAACGATCTGAAGAGGTAAGGATAATTGGAAAATACACAACAGGCTGCAGTTTTAGACTGGTGGTTCTCCAACTTATTTTTTCCCTTGTTCTCCCTAAATGCTCCCATTCCTATCCCTCCCTTGCACACCTACCCCGCCCTATCTCAGGATATAGTTGTGGACATGTGTCTGAGACAAAACAGGAGATTTCCATCCTCCCTGGGCCAGGTTGTGGTCTCCTGGCCAAATCTGCTATTCCCAAAAGCTTGCTAGCAGTCAGTCCTCTCAGCAGATGTGGGCTCAAGTTTGAGAACTGCTGTAAAAGACTTCAGATAGTGGCAGGAAAATGAAAAGGCATGACGGGAGAGAAGAAGCTGTTTCGTATGTACTGTACTAATAAAGGACTACCTTGGCTGATCCAGAGGCAGAGTTTAACCCATGTTTTAAAGTGCTTGTGTTCACAATCCAAACAAGATCATATATTTCAATCCGCATCAGCAAAAATGATCGAAAACTTTTCACAGTCCATTGTAATTGGCATGTCAGATTTCCCAATAAAGACTCCCTCTTAATATCATCATCTTATTATTTTTGTTTTGTATTACTATTGTTTTCCACTTTAAAAGGAAGGTGCCAGTATTCTTACATGTGCATTTAGGAGTATGCTTTGTAAACTGTTGGGCCCGGTTGCTTCTCTTTAAGTGAGAATCTAGGATGAAGACCTTTATAAATCAGAAATTTACTCCCAAGTGTATCCTTAGCTAATGGCCGAGCCTGAAGACCATTTTCATTTTAGCATTTGAAGAATATTCATCAATTGCTATATAGGGAGATGAAAGATTCTCTTCAATGTGGAAGGGGAGAATTTTAACTTCCAGAATTTTTTCTTCCCTCCCCCCCGCCTTCAATTGCTTGAATGTGGAAATAGATCTGTTAGAGACGCACAAGAAGAATCCCTACAATTCCCCCCCCAAATGAAATCCCAGCTTTAATTCCACCAATAGTTTGTTAGGCCTCTGCTCTTGAGATGACCAAAAAAGGGCAGTGCTGCGCCTTCAGAAAACACTGACTTCATGTCAGATGCAGACTTCCCTTTAAAACAGTTATTCATGTGTGTAGACTGAACCTAGCGTAATTGTCTTTTTGAGCCAATGTAAGATATACATTTGAAGTTCTTCCCTCATTAGGTTTCTTCCCTAATGGAGTATGTACCAGTGATGCAGGAATTAACCTTAATCTCCATGAAGCCTGTGATGATTAGGAACTCATGTAACTGCAAACGCTATAACCTGATTGTTCAAACAACAATTCCCTGAAGTATATCTGCAGAGTTGCTGTGAGCTCTTGAGCTTACCACTTCCATTTGGCAATAGACGCATTCATCTGCAGCTGAAGCGTTTGGCGGAGTTGCTTTAGCCTTTGGTCTTGGAAAACAATCTTTCTCTTACTTTAGACAGCAAATGCTGCATAGGTACTGTTTAAGGATTGACCGTGTCCATGAGATTAATAACATTTATAGTTAACCTATTCCTAGACTTGATTTATTTTTTGGAAGTAAATTTGTAAAAATGGCCTCTTATGTTCATTGAATGTAATCTGACAGCTTCATGGAATATCTGATGCACTTTATCATAGAAGTTATCGCAAACCAACTGACAACAAAATTGACTTCAGCTGGATCAGGATAACAGGAATTATATTGCATCAAATGAGATAAATTGTCGGCAATAAAAGCAGGCGATCGGGTTTTCTTGGTTTATATATTTAATCGTTATTGTTCCATTCAAAATAGTCAAACATTTGAAAGAGTTGTAACAAATATGTTATCAATTTACAAATTGCACTTCAGAATGAGAAAGTACTAAAATAATGATAAACTAAAACAGGGTAGGTTTAGACTAGATATAAGGAAGAAATTCTTTACAATGAGGGTGGTGAAACACTGGAACGGGTTGCCCAGAGAGGTAGTGGAGGCCCCTTCAAGGCCAGGTTGGATGGGGCTCTGAGCAACCTGATCTAGTTAGCGGTGTCCCTGCTCACTGCGGGGGGGTTGGACCAGATGGCCTCTAGGGGTCCCTTCCAACCCAAAACATTCTATGCATTATTAATTAACTCCAATTAAAATTTTTTTTTGGGTTTTTTTGGAAGGAAATACAAATAAATGGTGGGGTTTTTTTATAAAAAGTAGAATGTACATAAAAAAAAATTTGGGGACAGTGCTCAGATTTTATTATTGTCACTTCCCATATCTCTCCCTTAAAGAAAATGTTACATTTTTAACAAAACATAATAAATTTATGCTTTTATCAAAAAATAGGTCTTTTATATGGAGCAGTTGCTCTGCTGTGTACAAGCATTCATTGAAGTATGCCAGGAAGACTGCAAAGAAATTAGCTTGCAGCTAATGAAAGTTTTGGTGACAATAATGGCAATACCGTGTTCTCAGCACCTTAAAGAAAAGGTAAACCATGAGCTGGTTTAATATTTTGTTGCATTTCTCATTTTTACTATTGATAAGACACTTTCTCTAAACAGAGTCATAATTACTTGACTTGCTGTGAGGTTTAAACCACAGAAATCCTTAACTAGGAGCTCGTCCCCAAAGATTGGTAGAGTTTGAAATGATTTGGTGTTGCATGACCTTGACTGTACCCTCTGTCTGTCTCCTCATCTTTTTCCGTAGCTGAAATTACTTCAGGTTTCATCTGCTTAAAACAGATAAAGGCAACTTCTCCAGAAGAATAAATCATTAAAACCTTATTTGTAAGAGCTAAGAACTTGTACAGTACTACTAGTTGTATTTGAGGATTGCTTATTTTTCATCTGTACGTGTGCGTATAGCAATCTGTTTCAAAAATTATAGAGAAATATAATAGTTAAATATTTAGATATACATCTAACTTCAAATTAATCAGATTCACTCTGCTAGAATGAAAGAAGCATGAGGATACTTAGATTCTGTGTTTAGTCATAAAACTGTTCTGCAAAGATCTATCCCTTGGTGGGGTGTTAGTTAATACTTAGAAGTGGTTAGTTAATACTTAGAAGTCATTGTGAAGGCTGACAGATCTTTGAATGTTATTATTTGTCAGTCAAAATACTGATATTTCTGCCTTGCCAGGTCACAGTTCATGGTTGTTAGGTGCTACATCTATTTCCAGATAACAATTTGAAGATCGCAGTTCAGTGTTGAATCCTGCAAATCCACAGGGCTATAATTAAGATCGGTAGCAACAGTAATTGGGATCTTATAGGTTATTTCTTTTATGGAACTGGAAGACGGGGTAGTGGTAGGGTTAGAATGGGTCTGAAGTTGAGGTTGAAGTCTAGGGCAACAGTAGTACCAGAAGAGCTGAATGTATTGTTGCATCTTGCAGACTCTATAAAAATAGAATGTACACTGATGTCTAAGGCATATACTAGCTCCTACATAAGTGTGATCTGCAGAAATCTGGTTAATATGTGAGTTTGGATGACATAACAGGGAAGGTTATTACTCAGATAAGAAACTTAGGAGTTGGCCTTATGGCTGCATCTTGTAAGGCTTGTTCACTGGCTATGGGCTGTACTGGGGGGGAGTAATGGCTCATAGCTAGTCCAAGGTTGTGTGTCTCTCACTGTACATACTTCATATGATTAATACCAGAATTAAGTTTGGAGTTGGGTTTACAATTTGGGACAGCAGAGTCTGGAGAGTTATGTTTTTTCATAACTTTGGTTGAAGCCTCATAGAGTTAGAATATGTGCTGGTTCTAGGGCCCTAGAATTCAGTTTTATTTTGTGGCCAAAAACACCCAGTATGGGCCTGTAGGCTATAATTACAACTAGATTTTTTTGTTTAAATTTTTGGTTTTAAAGTGTGTTTAGATTAGGATTCAGAATAGATGGCCTGAAGTACGTTACTGGAGGATGGGAAGCTCACAGTTGGATGAGTGCAGTCGTTGGCTGAGAAGAACACTTTACTTGGGTGGATATTAATCACTGGGCCATGGTTTAGGTAAAATTTTGGGACAGGAGGTGTTCAAGAGTTTATGCCTGTTGCTGGATTCTGCAAAGCCTTTGGCATGCTTTTGGTGCTGGTTGAACTGTTGATGCTTACTTTTTAGGTGGGTATAAGTCACTGGATTATTGTTAATGTTGGGTTATACACAGGAATACACAACTGGCCAAGAAAAAACTCAAATTTATTTTCTGACTATTGAAGAACACTTCGCCTATAGATCAAGAGCACTACTAGCCTTAAAGTGATAGTTTCATAATCTTTTTTTTTTTAATCTTTAGGCAGAGATCAGACTGATTCTACAGTAGTTAACCTTTTTACCTCTCCACCAGCACCAAAAGTTTAAATGTTGTGGGAATACTTTAAAATCAAGGACATCTGTAGATGCCCTGATAATAGATGAGCTTTTTTGGCTAAACATTATCTCATCCCCTTATTTCTCTATTCCTCTTTCTTCCCCAAGCTAAATATCAAATAAATCAGCAAACCATCCTCATGTAGTAAAATTGTGACTTATCCAAGTTGTCTTTTTTCAAATGTGCACCTTAAATGCAATGGCTATTTACTTCCTTTTCTCTTGCTCCCAGGCATGGTATTCCAAAGGCCTGTGTAGCATCAGTATTTATGGCCCCATAGCTGACAGGCTGCCTCTGAGGAGGCATACGCTTAGAAAACTATTCCAAAAGAAGTAAAATAGAACAAAGCTTGAAACAAATATTAAAAAGACTTTGCAGGTCAGAGGGGTGTGGTATGAAGATCACATGGTAGAGCCAGTGGGAGAGTGGGATTTTTGGGGGGGTTGTTTTAGTTTTGTTGGGTTTTGTTTGTGTGTGCATTTTTTGTTGTGTGGTTTTGTTTGTTTGTTTGTTTTTTAAACAGTCTGTCCAAGTAAGCATCGGTCAGATGGATCTGGTATGTTTTGCAGTATCTTGTCTGTTTACCCCTACAGTGGTCTATAAAGTCAGCAATGTCCATTTAAAACTTTACAAATTCATAGTCCTACAAAGAAAACAGCTTTATGGAGATAAAGCCTGATTTTCATATACAGAAAAGTTAATCTCCAAAGATTATTAAAGGTTTAAGATGTTCCTGCAATTACAAATGATTTTTGAAGTTGACAGTACTTTGGATGAGAATCCTTTTTCTCATTAGCCTTTCTTTCAGTTAGGCAGATAGAAAAATCTGGCTACAATTACATAATTGCAATATTTCAATATTTCAGAGTTGTCACAAAGACAAATACAGCTTGATTTTATTTTTTTCCTCTAGTTACTGAGTAATCTAGAACTTCAGAGTGAGCTGTACAACTTGCAGAAGGCAAGAAGTACCAGTTAAAATAGATTAAGATCATATAGAACAATGTATTACATCTAGCTTCATATATTCATTGTTCAAAAAATAAGTCTGTATTTAGGATAAAGATTTTGAGTATAAACATAAATTATTCAAAAACTTGCATTATAGAACTTCAATTCAGGCTTTACTGTAAGGGGACAGCAGATCACAGAGATAGCGGAGACCACAACTGATGCGACCTGATTGTGAGCACTTGCAATCTTGCTTGATTTTTGGCCCTGTTGCTTTGTGTTCATCAGTGTTTCTGGTTGCTTAGGGCTAAGGAAAAAGATCAAGACCACCAACTGAGCACTTCAGTATCGCGGTGAGGAGTATGGTTTATAGCCCCAAACAGACAGAACCTGTATCAGTTGTTAGAGTCTGTTAAACATACATTGAGCTTGTCAGTGATTTAACTGGTGACCTAAAGATAAGATTTTGTTTCATTACCAGTGGCCTGTGCTATCTTGGCTCTTCTTTTGGCACATGTTGATTCTTAGCATGAAAATACTGTGTCGTTAAATGTGTTAGCTTTCAAATATAGGAAAGAAAATCACCATTGCTATTTTTTTATTTTTTTATTTAACTGTGAGACACTTCTTAATGAGCAGATATGAATTGGTCTATTGGCATATTTAATTTATTCCTTTTTTTAAATTGTACTCCTGAAACTACTTTAAACAGTTTATTTCAAATCATCTGTGAACAATGTATTATTTTATATCTCTCTTTTGTTCAATGGAAAAAACCATTTTGCCAAGTGCAGTGGGGAACAGTTTCTGCCTTGACACATTCTGTCATGTAAAATGTTCCAATTAATTTACAGATAAATTAATATTTTACATATAAGTTATTCTTAGTTGTTTGGCTGGCTGGCAGAATGCTTCCAGAGAGGAGAAATCTATTGTGCTTGAGGCAGGCAAACTTGCTTTAAGAGTAACCTTTGTCCTTAGCAAATCCTGATTTATTGGGTATTTTTCTCGAAATATCATTTATTTTCTCCACATCTGGTACTTCCATAATAACATCTTTGTCTGGCAAATGATTAGTCTGTAAAATTCTAAAGATCCTAAACATGTTTCAGCTAACTTGTGCGATTGAGTTCACCTTAAAAATATCAAAAATATGACTGCAATTTGTAGTTCTACTGAATCACTTAAGAGTCAAATGATGTCGCTCAGAGCACTGCACTATGTCTTTCCCGGCTAGAACTGGCCATGCTGATGACTTCTGTTATTTCTCAGTGGGGTTTCTAATGGTGTCTTGCTCCCCATTCTTGATTCACTGTCCACTGAAATCACTAAGACTATAGATGCTGCTTTCAGCATGCTTTTAATCTCTTCCTTAGAGAAGTTTTGTACCTCTGGTAGGAGTCTTCAGGAATTATAAAAGCAAATCTTCCTTTGCTTTGAAATACATCTGCTACAAGTGATTAAGAAAATCTATATGTTTTCTTGCCAAGCATGACCATGCCTGGAATTCATTTAGTAGTTCTTCTCTGTATATGTTTTATTTGCCTGTCTCATGGAATAGTCTAAATATAAATACGAAGAAGGTATTTCAAATGTAACGGTGAATTTTGGTACTTCTAAGCAATATAAGTTGAGAATTTCAAAATTACCCTGCCCAGCTACTGTAAAGAGAGAGAGCATCTTGCATAATTAAAACTGGGAGAAAATAAAAAAAGAAGGGGGAGAGGGGAAATACCATGTCTGCTCTGAGCTGCAACAGCAATATTTTTTGGAAGCTGCCATAGCCTGCTAGGTGGGGTTGTGAGACATTCTCTCTATATTAATGTTTTAAAGCATTCTTAAATTAGGAAGAAAAATCACTACATCTTTAAAACTAGGAAGAGCTTTTTTATGATATGGTTAGTTTTTGGATGGGTTTTCCCATGTATTAGATATTACTTCATTTTGTTGTTATGTTGCTGTGTTCCTTACGATCTCATTTTGAAATCAGGACAAATGTTTCACTTTGTTTTAAAGTTAATGGATATAAGTATAGGCGGGCATTAAATATCAGTCTTGATTATCCAAGTAGAAACCATGGAAATCTTCTTGTGTCCCTTCTGTTCTTATCGTATAATTATGAGTTTTAAAAGTTTTGGGGTTTGGTATTTTGGTGGGGTTTTTTTCTTATAATATTGTTTCATTTAAGATGAAGTATCCTCTCTCTGTTTTAACAGGTAGAGGAAACAATATCTTCATTAGCTGAAGTGCAGCAATTGGATAGTTTCCTTTGTCTCTACAAACAGCATATAATTCAGCTCATGGAATGGGTTTCAGTATCATGTGATTGTTGGACATGCTATTCTCCAGAAATATTACAGTTAGAGGCCATTGCAACTCATTCAGGTACGACTTACTTAGTAGTGTTATAGCTCACCCATTCTAAGAAACTAAAGTCATAATCTCGATAGCCTGCAGACACATTGTGTTTTATAATGAATAGTGTAATATTCAGGAACTTCACAAGAACGTGATGGAAAACAAAACCAAAAACATTGAAGTAGCTCAAATGCCAAAAGACTCCTTGGTTGCAAGGAGCATACTAAAAGCACTTATGTTAAAAGTACACATTCAGGTAAATGAACGGGTAAGGTTTATGGGGAGACAAACTGATGTAGATTGTGTCCAAAAATGTATATATTTTTTGCATCTATTCCCTAGTCTTGTAAAAGATACTGTCTGTCTGTCCAAATGTTTCCTCACTTAAATTCTTCAACTGTCTACACGTTACTGTGTATAGATTAGTGAAACACTTTGGCATACGTTTCACCTAAATTCAGATCTGCACAGTGAACATTCCTCTGATGCAGCTCTCCAGATTGCATCTACAGGCAAAGGATGCAGTGACAGGCAGTTCTTGTCACCTAGACAACCGTTTTAAGGTGATTAAAATAAAGTCCTGTTTATTTGTTTTTTCCTTTCTGTTAGTTAACAGGGGGATGTAGACAGCTACTTCAGCTACAGGTGTAGTATTGTTATTGCTACTGCAGATAGTTAGGTGTGGACAGGTATGTTTTAAGGGACTGTATCTTCTGCATTTAATCCTTGAACCTCAAAAAAAGCCTCAACAACCTATGTGAAGCACCCACTTGCTTGTTTATGCAGCAGCCAGCATAAGTACTTTTTTTTTATCTGTAGAAAGAACAAAAAGTTTTTCAGTTCAAGATCCAAGAGGCCAACTTTTCTGTATATTTGTGCTGCCATTTCCATGACTGAGGGACTGCTAGACAGTTGTCTCTGTTTTCCTTAATGCTAAATAAATCATCAAATGTCTGGGCAAACATCTTGGCTTGCACCCAACACTGGTAGTATGCTATTGTCTGTGTTTTCTGTCTGACACGGCAGCTCCTAGAGTTATTCTTTTTTTTTTTTTTTCTTTCTCTTTCTTTCTTTTAATTCCCACACATAATGTTGTTTTAATCAATTTAATCAGGTTTACTCGTTTCAAATTTCTCAGTTTTTACTGTTTTTCAGGAATGTGTACTTAAGCTGAAATTAGCAGTGTAGGGTTTTGTTAATTTTCCATCTGTTGAATTTGCTGTTATCAGTTTGATATAGTAGTAGTATCTTTTAAATGTCTCAGAACTCATGTGAAGCAATGTACTTTGAATAAATGCTGTGAAAATAAAGACCTATTTGTTGGCACAGAAATTCAGCAAACTGCAGTTCAACACCCTGTATTGCTTCAGTCTAGACAGTGAAGATTTGAGGGTGTTTTTATTATTTTAAACATTAAATGTCCAGCTATTATTAAGTGCTAGTGAACTTGTATTGGAATCTTGAATACTTTAATCTGTCCATTCCATGTGTGAGGAATATTCTTGTCATCAGAAATGCCAGTGCTGTGTCTCCTCCTGGGAGGATTTTCTGAGTGACTGGGGTTGAATGGAGTGTGCATCACAAGGAAGCAAAGCTGAAGAAGTTCCTGGAGGAAAGCAGTTTATTGCAAACATAGAGCAGAAAGAGCATTCTACAGCGAGAAGCTTGCAGAATAAAGCATATGTATAGTCTGCATGTATTCTTCCTCTTTAAAGCCATGCAGATGTTAATCATTAGCAAGCAGAAAGGCACAAACTTCCTTCTGTTTTGGGAAAATCATTTCTTCCAATATTAGGATAACAGCTTAGGGGTTTTGTTTGTTTATTGTTTAGTGGTGAAAACAATTCACCATAGGATGTGAAAATATTAACAAACTAGGGAATTAATTTGGAAAATATCTTTATTTCAAATAGTAGCTTCTAAAATTCATCTTATTTTAGATTCTCTTGTAAAATGCAATAAGCATTATTTAAACATGGAGAAAGACTACTGCTGCAATAATTCTACTAAGTTTTGAGGCTGTCCCTTTCAAACATGCCCTTTCCTGTGCCTCTGGGAGTCATGAACATTTTTCCTTGAATGCTGCACGTGGAAAAACTTGAAAGAAGCAGCAAGCATAGTTAATGCTACTGTTTGGAGTGGTGTCACGGTCACACCAGATTCAGTGTAATTTTTCAGTAAGTTCAGTAAAACCAGAACTTTGTGCATAGCCTCAGTCTTTCAGAGCTCACAGTGAATAGCAGTTAATAGCACAGTTAATCCCCCCCCAAATCCATTGGTCCACCCAAAATGTCATCTTGTACTGCTGGTCCCAGGAACTAGTGGATGTCATTGATATGTCCATGCAGTATAGTACAGCCACCGGCATGTGAATAAACCCATCTTCAGGGAGCACCATGCTGCCATGGCTAGGACTGTGGGTACCTGCGCCCATGGTGAGGTAGCTCGCGTGTTTGTACACCGCCTAATAGGATGTAACACAGATACATCAGCAGCTGCCATGCAAGAGTGGAAAGTTAAGTACTACTTAAAACCAGGCATATTACAAATTGTAATGCACTCGCATATTAAACATCTCAATAGAACTTCTTAGTACTCTGAAATAAGTCTTACGTGTTTATTTTCTAGGTCCTGTCATAAGTGAAGCTCTGAATAACTTTATTCTCATTCTTACGATGTGTCTTCAGCCAAACAAAGATCCCCAGATGCGGTTAAAACTTTTCACTGTTTTATCACAGTTGCTCCAGAAAGCAAGTGAAACCGTCAATTCTCAGGGGTAAGTAGAGTTCTAATTTCACACAGCTATTTGAACACTACACTGCCATGAAAAAGTAATGACCATGGTAGTTATTTAACCCCTATAATTGTGTCCATGTTAGCATGTCTGGGAGAGGAAAGACTTTCCCAGCATCTTCTACAGCATTTTTTTTTCTTGCTGTATTTTTTAACAATGCTTAGAAGGGCAGAGTGCAGTAATTTAAAAAAATATATAAATAAATTGAAGTCTGGGCTTCTACTGTAGTCATCCTACCTCTGCCACTATGGAGAATTAAAATGGGTGTCAGGCAGATCTGGATAGTTTTCAGAAAATAAAGAGCTATAGTTGAAAAGAATGTATGTTTGAAAGCGAAAATGGGGATTATTAGGAAAGAAATGGGGGGGTAGTTGTTTTTTCTTTTTTTTTTTTTTTTTTTTTCCTTTTTCTCCTAGCCAGCTTCTAAGTGCTTAAACTTTGCCTGTAGTCATTGTAAGGAAACAATAAAGCACCCCCAAAAATGGGCATTTAAAAATACCCATGGCATAGCATGGTTTTTAAAAGTATTAAGCTAAATGTTTGATAAGGAATTGTTATTACTCTCTGTGACTGATGATGGAAGTCTCCTGTTGCTTGGCACTATTTATTCATTGCAAGTACAATCTAACTATAATTTACGGTGCTTATAAAACCCCTCCATATATAACAATCCCACCAGTGGGGCTCTTTTGTCATTATTAATTTAGCCGTACTAGTAGTGCAAACACTTCTGCAAAGTTGTCCTGAATACTGAATACGTAAACCGTATCTGCTCTGCTTTTCCCAGTGCCTGCTGCATTTAATATGTAAATGTATTCTGATGCTTTTTTTGGTGTTCCATTTTTAACTCTTTAAAAAAAAAAAAAAAAATATCAATCACAGGAAGTCTTCTTCCTAGAAGTACTTTGTTAGCAACGGCCATTTATACTTAAAAGCTTTTTCATTATTCTGATGAGCAAATTGGCACTCAGTGGGCATTCTGGTATGTTGAACATTCCTTCAGGTTCCATGAGGCCATGGTATTATGAATGTAGGTGTATTTCTACCATTTTTAGACACATTTAGTGTATTTTTGGCCTGCACCCTATATGCAGGAGAAAGAGGAACCAGGCCTGGTGTTCCCCTTCAGTGGGGGTTTCCAGAAAAGCTGCAGAATCTCTAACGCATCCTCTGATAGATTTTGAGCTAGTGTGCTTAGGATGGAATATCACGAAGCTGTCCTTTTTTAATGAACGCTTTTGTGCTAAGTGTGTTGTTATCTGTTTCCATATTTTCAGGATCCAATATTAAAATATATTATTCATTTGAAAAATCTCTTTGTAGTCAGTGGGCTACTTGTTTAAATAATCATGTAACTGGGTGGTAGTTACAAGATCAATCTAGATATGCAAGAATCTTCCTGAAAGAAAGAAAGAAAAGCACTTTGAAAACTATTAAAGTGTTCCAGGATCTGACTATTTGTTGTAAGCTAATCTGTTATATCTCAGATCTCTATCATCTAACTGAGAATGCAGAGAACATGGAGCCAAGAAATGTCATCTCATGTGTTCTGTGGTGCCCTGAACACAACAGTAATGCTTGCCAAGTGTATAATAGTGTATTTCAGTCTAAAAATGAGATAATGCAGCTCTCTCCTATCTATTTGTTTTCTTTTATGGCCTAATTTTATTGTCCTTTATTTACTGCAGAATACATTATTAGCACCTGTTCATCTGCCATACAGTCACATTTATTATTTTCTACATTGGTTTTTAAAACATTCAGTATGTTTGTTCATTCAGAGTATTTCATCAAACTCAGACCTGGTCAACAAGTTAGTCTCACTGGCATTTTTTCTCTATACATTTTCAGTCATTGGTCTCCTGCTCTTCCTCCTCAGAAATAGTATTACAGATTACAGCAGAATAGAATTTGAAGAATTGAGTTAAATTCTCTGTTCTGCCTCTCATTTGTGATCTACAGAAAATCATTTGGGCTGCATTTAAGCAGTATGACAGGTACATTGCACAGCATGCTACAGAGTCCTGACCTGCACCGTTCCTGGCTGGGGTGGCTAGGAGGTAGGAAGGCCTTCTCCATTAACATATAGCCTTATTCATCCTTTCTCACCTGTACAGCAGGACTGGTAGTACTTCTCTATCTGAAAGTTTCTGAAGTGCTCAGGTGAGTATATTAAGTTAGATCATGTAAGTACTGCTGACAGAGAGAGATGATCAGTGCAGAACCATGTGGAGAACATCATCAAACAGTAAACTTTTGTTTTGGCAGTAGTCAAAGTAAACAAGATGAATTAAAAAAATCTTTCATCTACAACCCAGTGATTTGTATAAATAATGGAGTTGGGGGTAGGGGGAACCAACAACCCACTGAGCTGCCAGCTTCACTAGGATTCCCAGGAAAGGGAAATTACCAGTGTGGAAAAAATAAAAGAATATATTTCAAAGTAATGCTCTCAGTGAATATAGCCACACATTGCACTGGCTCTCCACAGATAGCGATGATGGGAGTTGTTTTGCTCAGGGCAGTGTGCATGAATGGCCTTTCGTCAAGATTAGGTACATCCAGTGAGGTTAATAGACCTGTTTGTACGAAGAACACTCCTGGCTAAGGATGGCCCAGCCTAACTCATAATGAGGCGCTCTGCCCTCTGAGAACAAGAGCAATGCAATTAATTTAACCAGTAGGTTTATCTTCAGAAACTAAAAAGCAGTAGAGGGAACTAAATGACTCTCTGAAGTCTTGATCCTGCTTGCCATTGTAACGGCCAGTGCTTTAACGTAGGAAGTAGTATGTAAAATTTTTGTGTCTGAAGAGTTGTTTGCCAAACACTTTTGGAGGTTTTGATTTGTAAAAGCAAATCCAGTTTTGTTCCAAATTACCTTGATTTAGGATGTTACGTTTAGGGGAAAACAAACAAAAACCACAAAAGCATACACACAAAACCCCCGAAACACAACAATCCACAAACATACAAAGCCAAGTGCAGCAGTGCCATAAAAGCAGAAAAGGAGCCAATCCAGAAGATAAATGTATAAAACATAATTAACATGGAATGCAACTTCACATTTATAAGTCCGTAAAATGGGAGTAGCGATTTTAATGTAAAGGCAAGGTCTGCTTTTTGTATCTGTATAAGAGCTAGATCTGCACAGATCACGTTATTTCATATCCAGATGAGAATAAAGTCTCAACTCTGTAAATACAAATAGCACAGGATACGTTCTTTCATGGAAATGACTCACTTTTGGAATTAAGTTACACAGATTTACAACAGTAAGAGCTGAAAATAGAAAGAGGGAGAATTTGATTACATCAGCAACAGCAAAAATACATCTTAATGGTAATGAGAGATAGTGTAGTGAAGTAGTAATAAGTTTTGGTTACACAATCGCATTCAGTGCTGGCAGTAATTTGTTTTGCCCCTTAAAAATGTTCTTACAGTTTAGATAGAAAGGTTTTCTGCTATTTTACTAAACACAGTTGTGTGGCCATCTAATTTTGAGTCTGATATGATTGAGTCAGATAATTGCCAGATACTGCTTCACTGACTATTTCAGGGCACTAGAACAAATATTCTCACAAATAGCATAGCATTACAGTTAACATAGTGCTGATGGAATTTACCTTTATGTTTTGACAGCTGGTTTTATCTTTGCAGTTTAACGGAGGGCTTTACTGAAAACAGAAGCAGGTACTGATCAGATAGTACAATAGCACATATAGCACAGAGCTTTTTTTTTAACTATGGAGCTAAAAGGAAATTTGGAATGATGGTGATCATTAGCCATTTTTTTTTTTTTTGGCAACTTTTTAAATAGAAAATTACTAATTCTCAAAAATGTGTTTTAAAGTAATAAGTCTAAAGCTTTTTTGACAAATTTAGAAGTGTCTAATGGGACCTCAGATTTCTTATTACTGAATCTTAAGTGCCACCTGCTGGATGGATCTCTGACTCCCACAGGCACCAAGTGTTCCCGTGGCCTTGGGGCTAAGCAGCAGCCAGGTGTGTCTATTTTCATCCTGCTGAAGATGGAGCTTTTCAGTTTTGTGTATGTGCAATAGATAATTAAGGGCTGGCAGGCTAGCTGGTCGTATTTCAGTCAGATTACACCCAGATGACAAGGTCTAACTGCAGTGGGTAAAGGGTAGTTACAGGAAAGAAGTAGATACAATTACATTGGAACAGTATTATTATGGAATTTTGTATTGCTGGATGATTTTGTTTTGTTGTTGGGTTTGGGGTTGTTTTGTTTTTTTTAAAAGTACTTGGTGATACTTGTTTGTTGTTAGCATCTACCCGTTCTGTTCCTCCTGTGGCTTGGCACGTCTTTGTAAGGAGCCACTTATTCTTCCTGGAAATGTTGGACTTTTAGCAAAATGTCAGCAACAGTTTCTTCCCTTCCTGCCAAGCACCAGGGTGGTGATGTGCTGTTTTGCACTCAGGTGGCTACTGTCCAGGTCTGCGGGAAGTTTGAATAGAGTCGGGCACAAGTCAGGTTAGATTTAGCCTGTTATTTGTCGATCTGTTTTGCATGCTGCCAGCTGCCTTTTAAGGCAGAGAGGCACAGTCAATAACCTGAGCCGTAGTTATCTAGTCACAGTCAGGCACACGTGTCTCTTTTTTTTTTTTTTTTTTTTTAACTTATGTGCAAGATCTATATCTTTTTCTCTTAATTTACAGTTCTTTGAGCTGGAATTAAATGGGTGTGAGGGAATATTGCCTATTGCAGTTTCTGACTCTCGCAGCAACTTTTAGCATTCAACAGAGGAGGAGGAAGAAGCATCAGCAGAAATATCACAGATTTGTGTGTTTGTAATGAAAACAAACCAGTAGTGGGACTGGCACCATCAGAAAATCCTACAGACCTCTCACCCTTGAGGGAGACGAGTTTCTGAGCCAAGGGAAAGCTGAAGTATTCTGCATAGACTCCCTGCACTACAAGTAGTTCAGGTCTCATCAATTGCATTCATACTTTTCACATTATAAATACTTTTCACTGGACAGTCTCAAAGGGCCTCACAAATATTAATGAATCCTCACAGCATTCGTATAGGGTGTTATCTCTTCTTCACAGACGGAGAAAATGAGACAGAGAGAAGGTAAGTAGTTTACCAAGATAACAAGTGAGTCATGGGCATCGTCTGAAGTGGGAGAAAGTCTAGCCTCCCCCGTCCATGAATGTTAGGTATTTGTTTAAATATTATCGGGAAAAATTAAGTTATGAAAAGCTTATCACATATGTTATAATCACATTGGCTTATAAGATTTTTTTTTTACAGTATTATTTTTTCTGCGTATGTTTCTACGACAGAAAATTCTCTTTTACATCCTGTCAGTCTCTTTATCACTTTCTCGTGAACCTTTATTTTGCTTTCTTATTTTTGGCTTCAGGCTGTTCCCTAGCTACCTTGAGACTGTGATAAAAGACATACTGGCTCCTAATCTGCAGTGGCATGCTGGAAGAACAGCAGCTGCCATCCGCACTACAGCTGTATCATGCCTTTGGGCTCTTATTCACTGCGAAATGCTTTCACCAAAAGAGGTAAATTCTCTCTTTCTCATCAATGTACTTTGAAATCTTAGGCAGGAAGACAAAATAAATGCAAGGGGGTAAAAGAGAATAAGTCTTCTTTGTAAGTAATATATTCAGATGGACAACAGTTTTCATAATAACATTCATTAATTGTACTTGAGTATTAATAATTGAAACGATCGGTAGTGGAGGGAGTATGATATCCTGATAAGAGACCTGAGAGCAGCAGAATGGTGAGCTGTAGAACTCACCATCGTCAAATTGTGTAGATCCTTGTTCCAGCACAAGGGCATTTCTGTACCACAGGATACCAACCACCGTTGACGCAACAACGTGGGTACTTGACACTGTTGGACCCCTAGCCAGCTCCTGTGCAGCAGCACAGGAGCTAGCCAGGACACGCTTTTGTGTAATGTGGCAAAGTTGTGTGGTTGCCTTGGAGCCCACAGGTCCATTTAGGGGGGGAAAAAAAAAATCTAAAAGATTCCTGGAAAGGGCAGGAGGACTTGAAATGGAACTTGAAGGGCGTCTGTAGAAACTGAAGCAGGGAGCTAACAAGGAGTACACTTAAGGAAATGTTACCCACCGTAGTGATTAAGGATTAATTGAATCTGAGGGGTTTTTTGAAGCTTCTTTGCTAACAAAAATAGTGTTTGGAAATGATGCACTGGAAATATTTTTTTAAATGCCCTTATATTTAACATAAGTAAATTAAAATATTATTAAATATTCATGGTCTTTATTGCCTTTATAACAGACCTTAATTGAACAAAGTGCTTAAACAAGTGAGTTCACATATACGACAACACTTATATCAGTGTTTTTTAACTGTTCCAGTTAAAATTTTTTTCTGAATCAGTGCCTTAATGCCTTTTTTTGCATTAATGTATATGAAATGTACATATTAAAGTCAAATTATGAAACTCACTAAACCATTGTATTACAACAGTCTTTACTTAAAAGCTTCCTTTTAGAATAAGAGCACCATCTACTGGTACACACACACAATCCTCATCTCCAAATATTTAAAGTCTTGCCAACAACTTTTTAAAAATGAAAAGGCAAGTAACTTTAAAGCTCTTACAAGTTACATAAAACTCATCTGCATGTATACTGAGCATTAATGAACTGGATGATCGACTGGTGGATTTTCATTTCCCAAGCTCGCTTAGAGGCAAAAATAGAGCTGTGTAACTTCCAAGATTTTCAGGTTAACTTCTATAGTTAACTTTTTCTTTTTACATTAAGCAAGCCGGTATTGGTCAGACCTAAGGTGACTGGAAAAAGGGAAACATTGTGCCCCTTTTCAAAAAGGGTAGAAAGGAAGACCCTGGGAACTACCGACCTGTCAGCCTCACCTTTGTGCCTGGGAAGATCATGGAACAGATCCTCCTAGAAGCTATGCTAAGGCACATGGAGGCCAGGGAGATAATTCGAGATAGCCAGCATGGCTTCACCAAGGGCAAGTCCTGCTTGACGAACCTAGTGGCTTTCTATGATGGTGTGACAACAACAGTGGACAAAGGAAAACCAATGGATGTCATCTATCTGGACTTCTGCAAAGCCTTTGACACAGTCCCCCACAACATCCTTCTCTCTCAATTGGAGAGCTATGGATTTGATGGGTGGACTGTTCGGTGGATAAGGAATTGGTTGGATGGTCACATCCAGACAGTAGTGGTCAACGGCTTGATGTCCAGATGGAGACCGGTGGCGAGTGATGTCCCTCAGGGGTCTGTACTGGGACCGGTGCTGTTTAATATATTCATGAATGACTTGGCAAGATTGGATGTACTCTCAGCAAGTTTGCAGATGACACCAAGCTGAGTGGTGCGGTTGATATGCCAGAAGAATGGGATGTCATCCAAAGAGACCTGGACAAGCTGGAGAGATGGGCCTCTGGTTCAACAAGGCCAAGTGCAAGGTCATGCACCTGGGTCGGGGTAACCTGGGGGAAGAAAGGATCAAGAGCAGCCCTGCCGAGAGGGACTTGGGTGTGCTGGTGGATTAAAAGCTGGACATGAGCTGGCAATGTGCGCTGGCAGCCCAGAAGGCCAACCGTACCCTGGGCTGCATCAAGAGAAGCGTGGCCAGCAGGTCGAGGGAGGTGATTCTGCCCTTCTGCTCTGGTGAGACCTCACCTGGAGTACTGCGTCCAGCTCTGGAGCCCTCAGCACAAGAAGGACATGGAACTGTTTGAGTGGGCCCAGAGGAGGGCTACAAAAATGATCCGAGGGCTGGAGCACCTCTCTTATGAGGACAGGCTGAGAGAGTTGGGCTTGTTCAGCCTGGAGAAGAGAAGGCTGCGGGGAGACCTGATTACGGCCTTTCAGTATCTAAAGGGGGCCTATAGGAAAGATGGGGAAAATCTTTTTAGTAGGGCCAGCTGTGACAGGACAAGGGGTAATGGTTTTAAACTTAAACAGGGTAGGTTTTGACTGGATATAAGGAAGAAGTTATTTACAATGAGGGTGGTGAAACACTGGAACAGGTTGCCCAGAGAGGTAGTGGAGGCCTCATCCCTGGAAACATTCGAGGCCAGGTTGGACAGGGCTCTGAGCAACCTGATCTGGTTAGGGGTGTCCCTGCTCACTGCAGGGGGGTTGGACTAGATGACCTCTAGGGGTCCCTTCCAACCCAAAACATTCTATGATTCTATGGTAATGGTAACTGGTGTAACCAATAAGCATATTGATTTAGAGTGACCGAAAAGCTGTTTTTCTTCTGTGCTTTTCCTGTTAATTGTAGATCTTAAAAGTCAAAGATGAGCTAATGCCCCAAATTATTGCCGCCATGGATGAAGACTCTAAAATTACTCGACTGATGGCTTGTCGTATTGTTGGTGTTTTTTTAAAAGTCTGTGGGGGGCAGTTTGATGAAGATAAATTTACCAAAATTTACACAGGTAAGTGTAAAAGTTTAATTTCTTTTTTTTTTTTTTACTCAAGATCTCCATGTTGAAAAATTACAGTTGCGCTTTTACCTGAAGTATCATAGTTAGCTTAGCTTTTAAGGATGAAAGGCAGATTCACTGTGCAGCTTTAGGATTCACTGTGCAGGTTGTCCACCTTGCCTGCACATTCATTGCAGCTGGTGGCAGTGAAAGCACTAACACAGACCAGGGAGTGATAAAGACTGCTGCGTGTCACTGTGGCATCTGGTTTTAATCCCATGTAAAGAGAAAAAAGCCTTTAAACAGCGTGAGGTGCAAGTAGGGGTAAATTTATGTAGACTCGGTTTCTCAGCCATTCTTATTTACTCCCATACACATATTCTAAAGCTATTTCTGTGTTCTCTTAGCTGGTATTTTAACTATTTGGATAGTTCTCCCCTAGAGTAATTTTATAGATATTAAGGAAATGGAAAAAGTGAAGTGCTGCACAAAATCATACCATTAGCAGCATTTTTGTGTATGAGAGGCAATTTAATGTCATGATCCTGCAGAGACTGAGATATGGTCTTTAAACTGGTAAGTGAGACTGCTTAAAGTGTATAAAGTACACATACACATATTAGAAAATCCAGGCGTTGGACACCTGAGTAGGTGGTGTTGATTGTGACTCCAACAGCACTTGCTTCTTGCAAGCCCCTTCCGTGGTAGCTCTTTAACTGGGGTGTTTCGCTTCATGGAGGTGGTGTATTGCAGACAAGTTCACGTCCTGTGGAAACGCCCTGGCTCCCAGTCCAGCAGAAGTGAGCGGTGTTCCCAATGTTGTTGTGCATTAGACCACTAGATGGAACCTCACTCAATATTACGGTCTTTGCAAGGCTTGCCAGTATTTCATCTGCATTGCTTCCTAGTTTAGACTGTATGAAATAATGTTCTAACTATAGAGAAAGCAGAACAGTAACACATTACATAAATGGCAGTCACATTGTTCTTCTTGCTGTGGTTCAGAGTGCCAAGAGCAAACCATTTCATTGTGCCATAAATAGACCTGAATAGGTAGTGGGTTGGTTTTTCTGTTTAAAAAAAAAAAAAAAAAAGTAGGAAGAAGAAAACCCTAATCTAGAGTTCTGTAATGTCAAATAGAGCTATTATCTGTAACGCTTCTTAGGATGATGTTTAAATGCTAAACAATGAATCAGGAGAAGTACAGTCTATGCTGTGTTACAGGATTTATGTTCTCAGAGATATATACAAATAAATCAGACTTGCCCAAACTCAGCAGCTTAATGGCCGATACTCTTTTCTTACATGGCACAGTAGAAATCGAACAACAAATACTTTTATTTTGGAGAAACACATGATCTGACAATTGTCAAAGTATATCTTTGCATCTTGCATATTCAAATAGTCTGCAATGCAGTCTTTCACTGAAACGGTAATATTTGATAAAAATACTGTGCTTTATAGGGCATAAAAATACTTAAACTCTGCATGCATAGTACCTTGTTAGAGTGCTAGAGAATGTTCATCTAATCTAAGCAATTTTGTACATTCCTTCTAATGTTTTTGACAACCTAACAATCCAATAACAATGCACTGTGTGCTTTTAGGAGCAATATTCTATGCATATTCATGATGTTCAAAATGTCATAAATGCAACAGTGACTGCAGCGATGACAAAATACATTTGTGTTTTCAAATGCAAAAGATAACTTTGCTGTTTGCAGCACTGTTTGGTTATGTATGTGCTCCTTTTCAGAAGTTTTGAAGCGTCTGGATGATGCTGCGTGTGATGTACGACTGGCAGCTGCTCACACCTTAACTAATTGGTTTAAATGCTTAAAGGACAGCGATGTGAAATCTGCAATGGAAAGGCACATTGAGTTTCTGTACCAAGAACTGTTGATATATCTCGATGACCCAGATCAAAATACCCAAAATGCAGTCCTAGGTAAGACTTTCAGTCATACCTATTTTTAACAATGCTTTTTAAATCATGTTTTCAAGTGTTACATGAACGTAGCACATATGACTAGAGGCTAATCCCAGCGGGCTGGAAGCTTTCCTTTGGGTTTCAGTGAGTATGAGCTCAGACCTTTTACCTGTATGCAGAATGTAACATTCGATCTAGCGTTCACCAGAGTGGAATATTGGTGTATCTGGTGTATCGGAAGATTTTATAGATGGTAAACAGGATGTGGAGCACTGGCAGTAGCCATCGCAGGATGTGACCATCCCCTAGCTTGCTGGATGGATTCTTTGGAATGTATTAGTGTATCAGTCTGTGTTCAAGCACGTGCATGTCAAAACACAGACCTCAGCAAATAAGGGAGGAATCGGGTTGTCGTGACAGCGCAGCTGGTAGAAGAACAACTTCCAGGTTAGGTTTTGGCTACCTTGGATAGAGAAATGCAAAGCGGCTAAAAAACCTTATTTTTGTTTTACAGAAGTTTTAAAAGAAGGAAGCGGTTTATATCCAGAACTGCTCGTGAAAGAAATTGAAGGGGTTATTCATAAGCATCAAACGCCAGCCTATTGTAATCAACTACTGCATCACATTCAGTCAGCCACAGCATCAGCTCTATGAAGCAACGCTGAAATCATCTGGAGTGTGCCGTGTGTGAAATCGGCGCGATCGGGATTACTTTCGTATTCTCATTTGCTTGAGAAAGGCTGAGCAATAAATAGATTGGTTTTTCTTTGTAAGTTTACCGTTGGCTCATTTCAAAGTCAGATTGGCACAATTCTGTGTTCTTTGCTGTTTGAATAGTTCTTTGTATTTGCTAGCAATAAAACAATGTTTTAATTCACTTTGCATTGGAAATTTTTCAGAAACAAGGTTTAAAGGAGGAATGTTTTTCAGGAATTTGACAAACTATAATTGAGAAAGATCATTTATTTAAAAAGTAATAGTCTAATGTCAAAGTTATTAATGTAATTCAGCGAGGACTCGTTCAAGAAGTGCTTTGGACTCTGGATAATATTCAGACTTTGCAGAGTCAAGTCAGCGAGGATCAGATTTTTCAGGAAAAACAACCAGCAAAACTTCTCTTGCATAATGCAGCAAAATTTTTATAATGTTTTGAGTACTCATACTTATTATGCTGGTATGGTAGGGAGATGCTCTGAGTAGGTGTCATGAAAGGAATAGTTTTTATTGTCATTGGATTACATTTCATGACTGAATAAAACTTTTTTTACAGGGGGAATTTATTAACTATTTATATTTTTGTATTAAATATATCACTTCTGCAGTTTTCATGTTTATACCACTGTGCCTTGGAAGGCAAGCAACATTTGTCTGCATATTACTTTGAAATTCTGCAACATTAGGTTAAAGCTTGATTTATTTTTTTAAAAGACCTTTGTAGTGTATGTTTTAGTGTTGTCTTATATTCTCAGATATGTAATAAAGTAAGTGAGCTCCTAGATTCTTGTCTACATCTACATGCTATTTATCACGCACACAAATCATGGAAAATCAGGATCCTGGATTTTTTTTTTTTATTTATCTGTACTATAGACAAAAGTGCGCTTTGTGGGATCTGCTCCCCTGTGGGCCTCCCTGGGCTGCAGGGGGACAGCCTGCCCCACCATGGGCTGCCCCAGGAGCTGAGGGGAATCTCTGCTCTGGCACCTGGAGCTCCTCCTGCCCTCCTGCTGCACCCACCTGGGGATCTGCAGGGCTGCTCCTCTCACGTATCCTCACTCCTCTCTCCAGCTGCAATTGTGCACTACTTGGTTTTTTTCCTCCTTTCTTAAATACATTACCCCAGAGGTGCTACCACTGTTGCTGATGGGCTTGGACTTGGCCAGCAGCAGGTCCATCTGGGAGCCAGCTGGCATTGGCTTTATCTGACACGGAGGAAGCTTCTGGCAGCTTCTCACAGAAGCCACCCCTGTAGCCCCCCACTACCAAAACCTTGCCACACAAACCCAATGCACAATATTGGAGAGAGATTAGATGCATGAGTCGAGTCTTATTCCTAGCTTAAAGCCAAAGTGCTGCAAACACATGGCCACTTCTCCACAAAATACTTTCTTTGAAGTTGTCTTGTCTTTTCATGAAAAGCCAAAATATAACCATTATGTATTAGGCAGCATTTTAGTTCACTAACAACTCTGTAACTCACTGTAACTGGAGGGTCAGCTGAAATTCTTAGAAGGCACAAGGTGAGTGAAATAAATATCCCTAGAAGACATTAAATTGAATGAAGAGGTTGTGGAGTCTCCAACCTTGGAGATGCTCAAAACCTTAACACAGTCCTGGGAAACCCGTTCCACCTGGCTCTGCTTGGGCAGGGATTTGGACTATGTGTTCTCCAGATGCCTCTTCCAGCCTCCGCTATTCTGTGATTGTGTGAAATTGTTTCCTTAGTCTAATCAATGATTAAAAAGCCACTTGAATTAGGCTGGAAATAGACTACATAACTATCCTAGCTAGCAGAGCCCTTAGAGTTTTCACTTAACATTCCGTTCTCAAAAAAATAGCGTTTCAAAGTGCTGCAGAGCAGCAGGTTCTTCCAATGCAACCTAAAGTTTTTGCTTCGGCAACAAGAACCCAGTTCTTAGGGCAAAGTTCCCTTGAAAGTCCACCAAATAAATCCTACTCTCACAAATAGTAAGAGCTGAAGTATTCATCAAGCTTGATACCTTCAGTAGCCTGGGATTTCTGGTTTTCTTCTGCGTATGTTGAGCATTTTGTTATTTTTCAGAGCAGTCCATTGTGGGATGCCTCCCAAAGAAAAATCTCCACACCATCCAACAAACCAGCTTTTTTCTTCAGAGCCAAGAGAGCTTTCTGAATTGAATATTCCAGTAATCCTAGAGACGCGTTAAGCAGCACCCCGATCCTAGTCGATGCATGTGTGACAAACTAGATAACCTCCGCCACGACGCCCTTCTATTAGAGAGCGTTCTTGACATAGGACTTCAACAATACGCTGACCCTGCTTATCGTTTACCGTACTTCAACTTGTATAACCCACATTTCTCCAATCCCCTTATGAAGAAGTGCTGTTATCAAGTCTCCTGTGGATGGTGTATGAGCGAGCCTGGGGTTTAAAGTTATTTTCCTTGAGAATCAGCTTTCCCTGCTTCAACCTTTACTGCCTCAGTAGGAACACAACTGAAATGTATGATTTTTTTTTTTTCCTCTTTTGCTAGATATATGTGCTGGATTTTATTTGCGTTCATTGCATAATGTTATTAGGATCATATTCACTATGTAACTTTCAAGCAAGGGCAATTTTGGGGGGCAAAGTAGTTATCTCGAACGTTCAGACTCTTTAGATAAGCAGGCTTTAGCCCTGCCCTTTCCCGTGACCAACAGATGTGCCTCTGTCTTCGTCCTTGTAAGCCAGGCGGCCTGTTGTGGAGGATCCTGGGGCTCGGATTCTCAGCAAAACAAAGTTTTTGGTAAGTGCGTGCACTTATCTAACTGCGTATAGAATCTGTTAAATGTTTGTTGATCGCCTTAAATGGAGATTGAGAGGGCACTGCCAAACGAGGCACCTAGACTTTGAGAGAATGTCTACATCAGCGTTTTTAGGAGAGACTGGAGGTTCGGTATGTTCCCAGATCCATCCCCTTCTCATCCACCTGGGTTCTTAAGGGCAACCTGCAGATTTCCCCAGCAGTGCTTTAGGCAGAGGGCAGACAGCCGGACTGCAGGTGTCTGGCAGCGCACCGCGTCCCCGGGCCCACGGTGCAGGCGCACCAATGCACCTTGTCTGCTTGCGGATGCAGCGTGCTCCCCTGAGACCAACCTCCGGCTACCACCGGGAAGCTACTAGGGACTACAATAACCCCTCAGAACTCCGGTCTAGAGAGAGTGACCTACAGCTCTTACAGTGGGATAACTTTCCGGTTATAACTGGAAATAACCATTATAGTATAGTTTTACTATACTATTACACTATAGTAAAACTACACTACTATACTATACCATAGCAAAACTACTCTTATAGTATAATATTTATGTTGCTATACTGTAATTTGTTTATTTATTTACTGTATTCGAGTTGTTACAGTACAGTAGCTATAGCTCTCTACATTCAGATTAGATTAGAGTTCCAATGGGTTATTGCATAGGCTTTATCTCACTCGGGGGAAGGCCCTTGTCTGCACAACACAAACACGTTTGGGCATTGCCCTGGGTGTGAAGCAACACCTTGGCCTGTGGAAATCAGCTGCCGAGTTGAGAGGAGCCAAGTTTCTGTTTCATTTGCAGACTGTCTGTCAGGATCACTGCCTGGCGAGGTGAGCAATTGAGAGTGGATCAGAGCTGCTCCTGGGGGACACGTAATGGACTGCTGTGTGCCTCGGCCTTTCAAGTGAAGCTCTAACCTATGGTTTAAAAGGAGAGAAAGAAAATTAAAGAAAAAACATCTTCGTTATTAGGCAGCTGAAGGATCCACAAAAATTACAGTTAACAGGCTTGTGTCTGTTTACTGGGATCAGCCCCCCGGGGAAGCTCCCGGGCAGCAGTAAGTGCGATGAAGCAGCAGATGAGAGCTGAGGAGAACGGCTGCTCTGTCGGCCCGCCTTGTCTGCAATCGGCTTTGCTTGTTAAAGTCTGAAATCCCCTGTAAGTCAGGACCATGGCAGGATCTAGCGGCAAAATTGAATTGAAGTGCTTTGCGACCCCCTTTTAACTGATCACCTCATTGCGCTGCATGGAGCGCCTGTCGCCTTTGGCTGCCAGCGATGATGGTGTAGAGGAAGGGCCCCCAGGAGTTTAACCGTAAAGTGTGATGCAAATGGCAAGAAACTCTTTCTTTAATGAGCAAGAAATCAGCCTTCACGGGATCATAGATACCTTAGGTGATTGTCGTACTAATGCACATGTACGATCAGCTCCCCAGCCTTGGACATAAAGGTCACCACGCTTGCTCACGCTGAGGAACAAATCCACAGCACCCCCTTTGCCCAGTATGTCCCTGCCACAAGCGGCCCCAGCACCCCGGCCCCAGCACCCCGGCCCCAGCGCCCCAACCTGAGCACCCCACCCCAGCACCCCGACCCCAGCACCCCAGCCCCAGCACCCCGCCCCAGCACCCCAGACCCCAGCACCCCAACCCCAGCACCCCAACCCCAGCACCCCGGCCCCAACCTGAGCACCCTAGCCCAAGCACCCCGACCCCAGCACCCCGACCCCAGCACCTCGACCCCAGCGCCCCGACCCCAGCACCCCAGCCCCAGCACCCCGACCCCAGCGCCCCCGCGCCGCCCAGCACCCCAGCCCCAGCACCCCGACCCCAGCCCCCGGCCCCAGCACCCCGGCCCCAGCACCCCAGCCCCAGCCCCCCGACCCCAGCACCCTCAGACCGAGGTGCTGCCCTGCCCGATGATGGTGCAGAGAAAGGCCCCCAGGAGCTGAACCCTGTGCTCAGCAATCCCCGGGAAGCGTCGCGTTTCACCCTTTCCAACCTGCACGGCAGCGTGCTGTGCCCCATACCCAGTATTGCCAGGCAGAACCACCTTGCTGCACTGGTTTCTGTCACCTTCAGTCCACACCTTCAATCGCTGCAGGGGACCTGTACCTTTGTGGTTGATAGCAAGGGCCAAAACATGGAGCAGAACGGGTTTGCTAGGTGTGAGTGCAGGAGAGCATTGGCAACGGGAGTGGGAATCACAGTGGGAAGGGAAGGAAGGAAAAATGTGGGAATCACAGTGGGAAGGGAAGGAGAGGCGAGGTAGGGCTGCAGTCTCCCTGCGCCTGGTGCCAGTGAACACAGCTTTTTTTCCCAACTTCTTAACTATCCTCTAGGGTGTTAAAAATGAAACATTTTTTAACATGATCAATTTTTACTCTTATTGACTGTTGTCAAACTTCAGCCTAGCCAACAAAATTAAGCAAGCCCACTTTATGTTCAGAGCTCAGTGTTGGATGCTGAAAAACTGAAAGAATTTTTGTTTGCCTCAGAGCAGCTTCTTCTGAAACATGGAAAAATTAACTCCCTATATGTACCAGCTTCTTTTAACGCAGCTGGAACATCCAACCAAGTTTCCCTTCAATCCTAGAAGTCAAAGGCTCCGTTGGTCCTCGTAGCCAAGGAGCAGAGGGAAAGCTGAGTCTAAGCCACCCTTCTCCAGCCTCCCAGCCTGGTCCTCATGGGAACACAACTGCTGGGGACAAGCCAGAGCAGGCCGGGAGCTGGAGCAGGGCCCGGGGAGCACAGCATGCCTTGTCCCGCCGTCATGGAGCGCAGCCTGCCCCGCCAGGGCTCGGGGGGACGGGCAGAGGTACCCCCGGGCGGGCCTGGCCGTACACCACCCACAAATTTCAGGGAGATTTAAATTAAGAAGTGATTTTGCCCTATCTTAAGCCCTTGAACTTTATCTACTCTAAAGACAAGAAACCAGGTGCGGCCTAAGTACAGAGAGAGGAGGGATGGTCAGGGAAGCGAGGTGACTCCTGCCAGGAATTCGGCCAGGCGGCGGGCAAGGGGCGGTGTGTCCAAGCACGCTGCGTGCTGGCTCCAGGTGTGGCCAGGATCAGCTCAACCCTGGCTGCAGCGTCTTAAAACTTCCCCATCACCAGAGCAAAGCTCTCTTAAAATAAACAGCAATTGCCTAAAATCAGCGCTGCATTGACACCGGTTAGGATCTGAGGTGAATGTCTTTATTTTGCCTCCTTTTCTGTCTCTTCAGGGTTAGCTGTTTTTACACATTTCGTACCTAAACAAGTACACAGTCTATTTATTTGATAATTACACATTTATCACCCGGTCTTTCCCAGCAAGCTGAGTCATTTCTCTCGCACGCACGAGTAAATAACAATTTTTGCCCTGCTTACCCTCTCTCAAGTGCCGCGTTCCCTGTTCTCCCCTTTACTGCCATTTGAACCGTCCTTGCCCGCCGCGCACAGCACTGCGGTGCCCGCAGGAACATCGTAGGCTTGAGGGGACTGAAGCTTTAAAAAAAACATGACTCGGGCACCGATTTCAAATGGAATGTATCTCCATACATCGCCCAAATATTTGAACAACGGGGCTTGTTTCACGCCACCACTTCCTTGCTGAAAGCAGGCCCGTGACATTTCTTTTCCGTGGGGCTGTCCGGCAGGTCCCATCGCCTGGCGTTGGGAGCGGTGGAGCTCGCTTGAGCATAGCGCAGGATCCAAAGTGCTCAAATCCCACTGGGCGGCTGGGTGTGTTGTGCAAGCGCCAGAAGTCTTAGAGGGGAAGAGCAAGTGAAAGGGAAAGAAAATCCAAAACAGACTTGAGTGGGAAGGAAACAGCGAGGAGGGAGATGCAGGAACACTGGGAAAGAAAGTCAGTGAGGATCCAAGCAGCAGAGGCAGAAGTGAGAATTAGAGGTAACTCTCCCCATCTCTTTAGCATTTCTCAATCCACGGCTCCATTTTGCGGAGGGGGAAGCCGCAGCAGGGGGCAGCCTGGCTGCGGCCGCCAGCAGGCCGGTGCTGCCGGAGGGGAGAGCCCGAGGCAGGGAAGGGCAGCCCGGGGGAGCCGGGGCGCCATGGAGGGGCGCCTGCTGAAGCGGAGGGAAGCCCCCGCAGCAGGGGCTGTGTGCGGGACTGTGCGGGGGCGGTGTGTGAGGGGGTGTGAGGGGCGGGGGGTGAGGGGGTGTGAGGGGGGGTGAGGGGCGGTGTGGGAGGGGGTGTGAGGGGGTGTGAGGGGGTGTAGGGGCGGTCTTGGGGCTCTGAGCGGCGGTGTGCGGGGCTCTGAGCGGCTGTGAGGGGCGGTGTAAGGGGCGGTGTAAGGGGCTCTGAGGGGCTGTGAAGGGCGGTGCAAGGGCCGGTGTGCGGGCTGTGAGGGGCGGTGTGCGGGGCTCTGAGGGGCTGTGAGGGGCGGTGTGGGGGCTCGCGGGGGCGGGGGGGCGGGGGGGGCGGGGCTCCCGGCGGCCGGGAAAGGGCGGGGCGAGGCCAATCCACCGCCGCCGCCCGCGCTGCCGTTCCCCCGTTCCACCGGCGCCAGGTAACCGGCACCGGCAGCCCCGGCCTCGCGCGCGTGCGGTTGCCCCTCCCGCCGCCTCCCGTGAGGGGGGCCCCCCCGGCCGCCGCGCTCCCCGTTCCCCGGGGCGGCCGCGCTTCCCCCGCCCCCTCCGGGCGGGGGGGGGGCGGCCCGCCCGCCGCCGCTTCTCGCCGTGAGGGCCGGTCCGGGGCAAGGCGGACTCCGGCGGCCAGGCCGCGTTGGGCGGCTGCCCGCCTGGGAGCCCCTGGGGCGGTGTGTCTTGGTCTGCGTGCTCCTCCGGGCGGGGGGCGAGATCGGCTTCTCCCTGAGCTCGGGCGGGAGTGCAAGGAGGGCAGCGGGGCGTGCGGACGTCGCGTCGGAGAGCGGGCTGGAGCTGCCGGGTCAAGCGCTGACCTCTCTTCAGGGCCCGAAGTTACTTGGATCGGCGCTGTTAAGCTGGAATGAGGGAGCCAAATCTCCGCCGTAGCTGCCTGCCTGCTTGGGCGCCTCTTGGCCTGGCCCTTGGAGCGTTCCCTTGTGAGAAGTAACGATAACCTGCAGCTTTCCGCTCGGGTTTAGAAAGGCTCGGTAAGTGTGCTGTGCTGCCGGCGCTGCTGAGCTGCGGTGCGCTGTAACGGGTGCTGTGGTCCGGTGCTGGCTGCCGCCAAACCCGTCCTCACCGTCCCCCTGGTTGTCACCTCAGGGCAGCTGGCGTCGGTGGACTGCTGCTGTGGGGAAAGTGGTGTTAAGCAGGCAGGGGTTTGCTGGGAAAGAGTTTGGCGTCACTCGGGGAGTGATTGCTCGTCCTTTTACTGCGAAATACGGTTATTTCAGCATTGTGCTCATTTTGAGATGACAGAGCTGGCGCGGTGATCCCACTTAGTTGCTCTTCAGTAGGGGTAGAAACTCGAAACTGCAGAGGCAGCGCCCGTTTTCTCACAGTCTCAAGAAGCTTTATGTCTGTTGGAAAGAAGTAATTTGGTTTACTTTACTCTATGTTCGTTTGTTTATTTTAAAAGGTATTGTTTATACTGTGTTATAGGAAAAGGAAAATCTTGGCGAGCAAATTCCAGGTTCCGTGTTTCCATAGTACTGGCCATCCCCGTATCCCACGTCGGGTTTTCGGTTTTACCTTGCACGGAGGAAGTGAAATCTTCGCTCGTTTTTTAAAAAAAAAATCCCACCTTGGTGCTTCGCAACGGACTATGAGAGGCTAATGCTCCTGTTCAATTTCCGAGTTAATGGCTAATTCCCCCTCTCGCCCTATGGGGGTGCGTTACTATTTTGCCGATTTTCGTAATAATAGTACGGAGGTGAGTTGCAGGCTTTTTTGTTGTGGGTGATGTGTATGGAGGGCTTTACACCGATGTAAAAACCACCGGTGGATGTGGCGTGCGGATCGCCTTAAATCTGTGCTGCTTGACCGCCCCGTGACTCGGTGGCGGTGGGAGCTGCGGGCGCCTCAGGTGCAGGAGCCGCTTACGACGAGTAAGATCGGGTTGGATTTTACTTTGTTAGACGGTGGAGGCTGGTTTGTTGGGCAAGTGACGCGTTTTAGGAAGGCGAGGCGTTCGGTAAATACGCCTTTTGTTCCCCGCCAGCGAGCGGAGGGTTACAGCGAGCCGGAGTGACGGCCGCAGGGCGCGCGCTGCCCGCGCCGCGCGGGAGCGGGGGTTACGCGCGGCGGCGGCGGCGGATTCAAACCCTGCCCCCGAGCGAGGGGGGAGCCTCGGGGAGGCCGGCTCAGATCAGTCGCATCCTGCGGGCGTTGTCGGGGCTGGGAAGCCATTTTGGGATCCTGCGGTGTGGCATGGAACAGCATGTCCTCTCCGCCGGGGAGCGCGCCCTGAGCCCGGGCCGACATCGCGGGTGCGGCGCCCCCCCGCCCCCGCTACCCCCGGTCCCCCCCCGCCGGGCACCGGCCCCGCCTTCCGCCCTTCCCGTGCGGCTCCGCCGGGCCGCAGGCTCACCTGAGCGAGCTGCTGCAGCGCTTTGACCTCCCCGCTTCGGTGGCGGCTTGTAGGGTCTGATGGGGGAGGCCCTGAGCAGAGCGCTGAATCTCTTCAAGCGCAGAGGCCTGGTGAGGCTTGGGCACTGAAGTCTTTGTATGTGTTTAATGGTGAGGCGGCCTGGAGCTTCCTAGCTTATAAAGTGGTTCGGTGTGTTGCCGTGCCGCGTTTCAGGGGCTGTGTGTGTAAACAGTGAACAGACGTGTTTGTTGTTTCACCGTAGCTGAAAGTATAGCTAGTTTCTATCAACCTTCCTTTTAAAAAACATTTGGATGGGTACTTAATATGCAGTATTACTGCTTTGGGATGAACCTCTTTTTCTCTTTTTCTCTTTTTGTTAGTAGCGTTGCAGTTTGACACCTGTGTTTGGGGATCTCTGCCATAGTACTCGATGGTAACATCTAGTTTAAAATGTGAATTTTATTACTTGGCATTTTTTTTTGTTTGTTTGCTTTTGTGTTTTTTGTTTAAAAGGAATACATTTTAAGAATGTGTGTTTTAATAAAATGTTGCTTTAGCTTGGAGCTCTTTGCTCTTCAGCCTGTTTAAACTCATATTTAATTGGATACGTGGAAACATTCTTCGTGGAGTCTATTTACTTAGGAGTTTGCCTTTTTTTTTTTTACCAAAAGGAGTAATTTGGTTATTCCAAATAATAGTAGAAAATAAAAATTGAAAATACAAGTAAAAAATGGCTTGCTCTCAGCAACTGATAGGGTTGCATCCTCTAGTTTCATTGTTATTAATAATTTGACCAAAAGTCTGTTTAGCTTTTGTAGCATTACTATGTTAAATCATAATGACTTAAACTTAGTTTGTTTGCTTTAAAAAGTAAGAATAGGTTCTACTTGAAGTAGTACTACCAGCATTTCTCTAAGACTTTAGATGTATAATTTTTTTACCCCTTGTAATGTAAAAAATAAGACATGCTTTCTTGCAAATTTTCTCATTCTATAACAGACTTCCAGATGGATATTTCTACCCTGTCAGGGTCCCGTTTGTGAAATGTCGATTTACCACTTCCTTTGTCACAAAGGGTGTTAGTGAGGAAATGCCTAGATAGTATGTTGGTGGAAGTCTATTTATGTACCCAAAAAGATGTAGATGAGGGTTCATCCTTGTCCTTGCCACGTGCTTGTAGTGTCTATACAATGAGTATTTGGTGCTGCTTCCCCTCTTGCGCTGATTCTGTGCTTAAGAGGCCACTGACGGAGCATCCCATCACCTTCCATGAAAGCCAGAAAGTTTGCTGCAGCAGTGCTAGGGTTTTGTTTAGGCTGACTGATTCTGAAAGCCATTTTCAGATAAACAGGCTTGTGACGTAGTGGTGCGGTCTCATCTCACTCAGATGCTTCGTAGTCCACATCCTCTGGAGGCAGCCAAGGGGCTTTGCGCAAAGGTAACTTCTGCTGCACTGATTACAGGAGTCCCTGTGCTTCCTTGTGTTCTGGCCAAGTCAGAATCTGTGTCTTCCCCTGCCCTTCTACTCTGCTGATTTACTGTAACACTGATTCAGTTGAATTGCAAAGGAGAGATGATACTTGAGATGATTATTGTTATCTGCTTCCCCAAAGCAGCAAATAATCCAGCTGTCTCCTGCTGGAATCTGGAAGTTAGTTAGTAAGTTGAGGCACATTGTAGCGTCCACTTGCATTCTAGCTGAAATGTGTGCTTCTCTTTAATTGCCTTTAGGTTGCCTTAAAAATGTACTCTTATTACTTGTGGTTTTTTATGCAAGTACATGCTGAGTTCTTCCACTATACATCCCTTAGCTCTTAGAAATAAATGCTTATGGGCTTTTGAGGAAGGAAAAAAGGCTACTTAAAGTTTGGGCCCACTAATGCTTGCAGCAGAGCTGATACCAAAAGCCTACATGAATCTGAGTCCAGACAGATCTATGGTACCCAAGTCAGAAATCTGCTGGGCACTCAGAAGTGTTTAAACTGGAACTAAGTATTATGTCTACCTCTCAGGTTCTCTGCCAAGTTTTGTGATTTTAAATTTCCAAAATATTTTATTAGCACGTCTTTTTCTTTTCCAGTTGTATACAAGAGTTTCATAAATGAGAAGAAATAATATATGAAAGGTGGAGTGCTGTTAAACATGAGTGATCAAATTAGAGGGAGCTGTTGTCCTCCACCCACCCCTGGTCTGTTCTGTAGTTTAAAGTTCTGCTGTAATAAGTATGTAGAATATTTCTAAATAAGTTAGGTTGATCATTTGTTTTGAAGAAATGGATAACTAAAGTTAAGCTGTTGAATTAATAGCCAGGTTTTAGAAAAAAGTCCAGTTTCATAGTAAATTTTAGAGGCTTGTTTTTTAAAATTGTGGTGGTTATCTCTGAAGATTATTTTAAAGTTCTGCTTAAGTCAGTTAAAGCTGCTTTGTTGCTTTGAAAAATTGACTAGAGGTTTTTCCCGTTGAGTCTGAATTAATCTTGGAGCATCCGACAGTGAATCAAAACAAGCCCCTAAATCTTCTAAGAGTGATTTCTAGCTATGTGGAGTTTAAATGGCAAACCTGTTATCTTTACCGGAGATCTTCGTGCTATGAAAACCAGCTACTAATAGACCTATGCATAAAAATACCTTCAGGGCTTTTCAGTTAGCAATGCCATTGTCAAGTATGTCTTTTATCTAATACTAACTTAATAATATATTTCAAACCTTAGCAAATAAGGAAGACGATGTAAATTCTAGCATTTTAATTCTTTAGAAATTAGGTGAATAGAGACTGGTGGCAAAGGGGGGGGGGGCGGGAAAGGGAAAGAAGCTGAGCCAGTATGTTATTTTTCAAAGTCTGCCTTTGCCCTGCCCGTATGGGTAACAGAGACGGGGGAGGCGTTGGGTAGCTACTGAAAAGCTCACTCCCATAGCCTAGCTTTCCACGTGGGAAAATACAGTGGGGTGTCAAAAGCATTATGTCAGCTGTCGAGTTGCCAGTAAAAGGTAGATTTGTTGGTGAACTGATGTGTGCTAAGTAGTCAAGATCAGCTCCAGTGGAAACTAAACAGAGGTGTCCCTGGCTTGTGGTTTCAAAACTCTTTCTATTGGGATGGACCAATTTAAACAGATCAACCTTAATTATGGCTTTGAATTTCAATAGTCATATGTCTGAGAAATCTGTGTTGTTATTGTTTAAGACAAGTGCTATGTGCTGTTATCAACATCACTCATCTTGAAATTCACTGTATTTCCATTTTCATTACTGAGGATCATTGCTCTCTGATCCCTGTTTCCTATATCCTAAAACAAGCTCTTATTTGTTGTTAAAGTATGGCAGCAGTTGTGCATTCTAGCAGTATTTGCTGCTTATTCTAGCAAGAGAATTAGACTGCTTTGCTAATACTTCTGCACTACTGATTTAAGCTTTCTCTAAACAAACAACAAATTTTATATTCAAGCCAGTGAAAGCATTACGACTCTGGGACAAGTGAAGCAAGTTGAGAGAAAGATCACTTAATGGAAATGCTTTCTCTACACGTCAGGTTTTTAATATTATAAATAGCAGAAATGAGAGACCTTATTTTTCATTAACCCCATAAACGCATGGGAGGTGCTTGCTTTCAGAAAGCTACAATGTTTAGGCTGTAAGTTTTGATTATTTTCTTTTTTTTTTAAATAGGAAGGAAACTGGTAATAATGGAAATATCCTCCTGCCTTATTGACATCAGGGTTTGGAGGCTACAGGTGGACTGACTAAGAGCATTTTAGTGTTATGTGTGGAGATTTCTTTTTGAACTGCTATTATCTGTACCTGTAACTCTGTGCTTCTTGTCTATTTCTTATGTATGCATGCTATAGAAATGAAAACTCTTATTTCAGCATAGCAAAATGCATCTCCAAAATGAGATACTTGTTGATGTTTTGATTATAAGAACTAGAGTGTAGCTAGGGATATTTTTACCTTAATTTAGGCATGTCAACACAGTTGTGTGGAATATCTTTTACTGCTGCTGAAACAGGAGCCATAGATAATCTGAAAATAGCCTAACCATGCAAATTCAGGATGGCCAAATCCCTATTTGTTAACCATGAACAATCTGCTATCAGCGAATCTTTTCTAGAAAAGCAAAACTTTCCTTGTGGCTAATAAAACTGAGAAGGGCTCAAGTATTTTTGCAAATATTCTGAACTTAAAAGTCAAATCGTACATAATGCCACAAGTAGTGACCTGTGCAGCTCTGCAAGTTTCTTGGTACGACAACGCCGGTTCTTATTTTCTTCCTAAAGCTATAATACTTTTCAAAAACCCCATGAAATGTTTTACAAGTGTGGGTTGGATTTGTTTTTTAGGGTTGGGTTGTTTTGGGTTTTTTTTGGAAGTAGATGGCACTTTGGAAAATGTACGTAATTCTAGCCATGTGAGTCATTTTGCAGTTGGCTCTTGTGCTAGGGTGTATACTCAGTGTTTTTATGACAGGAATAAATTAACCAATACCAAATACTACAATTTGATGTGAAATGAAGGAAACTCCCTGTCTGCTTAGTGGATGGTATTCAAAGGTTGCAGAGTAAAACAATTTGACTATATGTAAAAACTTTCTCAAGTTTCAACTGTGTTACGCTTTGGTGCACAGAACAGCCTGTGCTTTGCTCAATGGCTTTTCAAAGCAAAACCCATTGTGAAGAGATCTCTGAAAGTATGGCTCCGTAGTTTTTTTAAATCTTTATGCTTAGCTTTTGGGGATGCTAGCATAACTTAGTTCCTGTGGAAGTCTTGTAGTGTAGTTGTGATAAGAGCTTGGCTCATATTACAGTAATGTTCCAGAGAAGTTGGAAATTGCTGAAAATAGAATATCATAAAAAAAGTTGTGGTCAGAAATACACTGAGCTTCATGCAGTAATGATAAGGGATATCTAGTGCTAGCAGTAATACTGCTGAAGTACTGAGAGCTCCATGTTTCTGGTAATGGTACCTTTTTTGTTTCAATGCTTCATAACACAGGCTGAACAGTGCCAGGGCTCTTACATTGACTTTATGTAATTATAAGTCATTGCATTACTTTATTTTCACCTTTTACAGTATGATTTGAATCAGTCAACATGGACTTTTCACGTCTACACACGTACACTCCTCCCCAATGTCTGCCAGAGAACACTGGCTATACATATGCGCTCAGGTGAGAACTCTTTTCTTCTTGTAGAGAAACTGTCTGTTCTCTGAATGTTGTTAATTCTGGAGAGTTTAGCTTTCATGGTAAGTAGCTGACTTCTTTGAAGAAGCATGCTTTATCTAGTCTGTTTTGAAAATAACTGCTGTGTCCTAAGTGGAGGAAAGAATACATGCTGAACTAACAGGACAATGACTAAGATAATGACTCAGTGTTTATTAGTTGCTATGAATAAACTAGCCTCCGCCTAGTTACAACTACCGTTTTATTTCTATAAATACGTCATCGAAATTCTTAGATGTTTTCTGGTACATCTTATAACTTCTGTATGTGTTTTCTTTTGACTTGGCACCATTTTCACTTTAAAACACTGGTTGATGCGCACTCATTGCCGCTAGCGTGGAACTTGACTGGAAGTTGTATATTGATTACTTTTTTAGCAAAGCTGCTTGTTGTGTGAATGTAAAATCTGTATTCTAATGAATGTTTTTTCTTGTATCTTTTTATTAAACTGACCATTATTAGACTGTTGTTCTTAAATAACTTTGTAGTGTTTGCTAGTTTCTGCCTCCCATTTTGTTGCGTTAAACTGTTAGATATAGGTGTTCAGAAATGGGTAGAGATGGATAAGCCGAAGTTTAACAACTGACTTAATGAAGGCAAGTATAGTTAAACTAGGTTGAAATTAATTCATTGGTGTTCTTTCTTGTATAGAAAGGAAGGATTAACAAGTAGTTTCTTTAAAATTTCCTCTTGAAAAGTTCTGTGAAGCCCCAAATAATAAAGTAATGGGGGAAGACTGCTTGGTTCGCAGCCTGCTTTCAGGGTGTCAAGAGTGAACTATAGTCTTTTGAGCAGAGTCTTGCTGTGTGTCTGCTTGCTGAATCTGTGCAGCATGCCATGTATTATAGATGTAGCTCTTCCCACCTTGGGTCAATGTATTCAGTATTGGAAGAATCTGAGGAAAGGGTGAGTTAGGCAGAGTTGCTAATCAGAAATACTTTCATGATGAAGTTCACTCCTCCTCTCTTCTCCCTCATTTGTTTTGCTTATATTCTGGTCTGGCTTGTTCCACCTTTGACAAGTCAATCTTTACAAAATCTGTCTGTGAAGGTTTCTTTAAAGAAATCAGCTTGTGCATGTAGCACTGCAGAAAGAAGTACAGTGAAGTTAGATACCACAAAGCTATTAATAGAGTTGGTTATGACCTATTAATAGAACTTATGTTAATACTCACTGGGATTACTGTGTGTTCATAACTGTAGTGCTTCTGCTTTGTGCTTCTACTCTTCCAGCCCAAATCAGAAAAGCATTAAACTGATATAGCTAAATAACTGTTATCCTCCTCAAAATGCAAGTCAAACTTGTGAATCTCACCCACTTCTCAACATGTAATTTACACCCCCTTCTTCAGGCTGATCTTTCCTTTAGTCACCTTCATCTCTTGAGCTGCGTTGGTTTTGTCAATTCAGGTACCTTTAACACTGCTTTTTCTTCACAAATATGGATTAAGCTGGTAAGAATTTGGTTTTACACTTTTTTTCCTGTGTCAGAGCACTAAATCAGGATGTAACTTTCTGCAAAACAGGTGAATAAAATCCTTTGGTGTTTTTTTACATGGGTTCTAGGACTGATCGAAGCAATAGCTAAGCAACTCAAGGTAGTGTCCTTGGCCGGTTAATATAAGCAATGCCCTGGTCAGAAAGCATATGAACATTTGTATATGCCTGTGTCCATGTTAGAAGACTTCTGTTTAGCTATAGTTCTCCTGGTATATTGCATTTATCTATTACTGTCTTGAATAATCAAGAACACTACTGCCTGTTTCATTCCAAGGAATGCTTCTAAAATTAATGATGGTTGAAGTCCTCCAGACAAAGCTATAGGTGTGCTAAAATTGGCAGACCTCATTCTCATTCCGCTTATAAGTAAACTGGGAAATTAACCCACTGAAGTCTAGGACATTCTTATTCTGTAGAAGCTCATGGGAAGGGGGTATCAAGGTGTAGTAGCTAAGAAGCTGGAAATGTGAGACCAGGTACAGTCAGCAGATCTGCCAGCAGCCATGGGGGCTGTTTGTCAGGGGAAGGAACCAGAGTCTGCACTGTTTCTGTAGGTTATCTAGGAGCGTAGGCTAATTGCATCTCGCCTTAAATTTTTTTTTTGTTAGTCAGTCCTATTGGATAGCAGTACCATCCATGTACAGGTTCATTCCTGTCCTGTGAAAGGAAAGGCAGGGTTTTTTGTTTCCTGTAGTCTTCTCTGTAGAAGAGAAAAGGCTGCTTTCCAAAGCATGGAAAGTCAGATGGCAAGCTAGGAGACTTCTAGATGCTGTCCTGCTGACAGAGGACAGATAATTCTCCTTACTTTCATTGTGAAGAGCAGTATTATCCTGCATAAGCAAGGGAGAAGCTCTCTTTGTTTAAAGAGGAAAAGGTCCTATGATTTTTTTTTTTTAGATAGTAGAACCCAATTCCAAACTCTGTATTCAATAACTGCTCAGTGAGATACTTAGTAACAGCAAGTGTTCATAAACAGAAACAAATTGAGGCTGGTCACAGCTGTCAGCTTGTCCTGTGTACTTTGTGTTCTTGTGAATTGAATATCTGTAAGAAACATTGGGTGAAGAGAAAAAGCAAATGCATAGTGGCAAGTGTAAATAGCAAAACTGAGTTCTGAAACAACTGTTTAGGGAGGGACTCAATAGTAAACTATTGTGGCTCTGACCCTTTCAGAATGAACAACAGGAAGAGCTGTGTTAAGCACGTATTCTCACTTCACATCTGTCAGAATGCAAGCTGTCTAAACAATATTTTTGAAAACTGTAAAAATTATATCCTTTTGTACCTAATCAAATGTAGACTAAATCTGTTTTTACATGAGGAGCTCCTGTCTTATTTCCTTTGCCCCTTCCACTCAAATGTAAGCAAGGATTAATAAGCATAATGTCTACTGTAATGTATATTGGCTTTGTCTTAAGCTGTGCTTAGACTTCTGGCTTGCACAGGGTTGCACTGCATGTTGCAGACCAATGAGATCAAGCAGGTGCTGCCAAAGACCTGCCATCAAATCTGTGTGCCTCTGGGTGATCAGAGAAGTTATTTTGAACAAGCTCTGGTCTGGTCCTGTAGGCTGATTGCCCATTTGCTGCTGGAGCAACTAGATGTTTTCCTGCAGTGCGTTCTGATTAGGGTTTTGGGTTTTTTTTTTTAGCTGGAAGAAATGTAGTTTGTGTGCTCTCACATCTTACGTGCTTTACTTTGCATTCGGGAGCAATCAAGAAACTCGCTTCTAAAGCACCCACCTTGTCATAATTAAATCACTACTGTAAGTGTAGCTACTAGGCCTTCTGATGTTAACTTATTTGTATGCCAAAGTAATACAAGGAGGCTCAGGGGAGACCTTGTCATGCTCTACAACTGCCTGAAAGGAGGTTGTAGCAAGGTGGGTGTTGGTCTCTTCTGCCAAGTAACAAGCAATAGGACGATAGGAAGGGGCCTCAAGTTGTGCCAGGAGAGGTTTAAATAGAATATTAAGAAAAATTTCTGCACCGGAAGGGTTGCTAAGACTTGGAACAGGCTACCCAGGGAAGTGGTGGAGTCCTCATCCCTGGAGGTATTTAAAAGACATCTAGATGTGGTACTTAGGGACATGGTGGACTTGATGATCTTAAGGGTCTTTTCCAACCTAAACGATCCTATGATTCTACAATACATATCATATTATTACTTTGTAATATTCTGCGGTCTTGAATGATTGCATAAGAAAATTATTTCCATTAAATTGTTTTTGCACAAATACTTTTTATAGTAGCTGTTTATATGTATTTTCTAAAGGGAAAGCTTCAATTTCAAATACAGATTTCATAGTAGGATCTACTCATTCAGTTCTAATTTGTTTGCTTGTTTTTGTTTGCTTTAGTTAACAATACTTTGCTCAGCTCTTTTAAAAACCAAACAAAATCCCCAGGAATATTGAAGTAATTGCTGTTACAGCTCTGTGGTCCAAGAAGGAACAGGCTGTAGGAAAGCTGGCCTAGAGCGCTTAGCCTTCTGATGCTTTGGGTCACAGTGCTGAGTGGTTTTAGGACCTGGCCTCCTGCTGCGCTATGCTCTGTAACAAGCAGCTCTGCTCAGTTACATGACTGAATGTTGCCTTTGATTGGAAGTATGAGTATTCTGCTTCAGGCTAAACTGCTGTTTTAGTAAATTTAGTATTTCTTACCATCTCCTCTGTTTAATCTGTTTGAGTTTGCCTTGTGTTGCTGCTTTGTCTTCATTGTAAGTTTTCATGAGGGTTCTGAGAGAATCAAGTATAAAACTGTGGAGTAGAGTTTCTGGGGTAATGACGCAAAGTTTGTCTACATGTATGTAAACTTGCCTCTGTAGGATAAAACAGAGAAAAACTGATGAAAGACTCTAAATATTTTTATTTGTTCAGTTAAACATTTCTAATGATTTGCATTAAATTAAGAAATCTGTTAAAACCACTTTTTTAAAGTAATGGTAGTTAGACTAATGTAGATAAAGTAGGAATGTCTTTTTTTAAGTATCTTAAGGGGGGGAAGTTTCTACTTGTTGGGAGATGGAAATTCAGAGTAGCGTGGCTATGGATCTTTGGTTCTGAAAAGAAGGAACTAGCAAACAAAAATAAATATTGACAAAAAATGAATCTTTAGCTTGCAACTTAGAGTGCATCATGATTTTTAATTTGCTTCTAGGCATGGTGAAGAAACTGTCATGAATGGCTTCCTCTCTCAAATTGGTCCCAAAAGAACTAGGCTGTATAATGAATGCTTGCTCATGGTTTCCATGGTGGTTGTTTCTTCCTAACTGTGATTTGTTTTCAGTTGTTAAACTGTCAATATGAATTGCTTAAGAGAACCTTGAATATCTACATATTTCTAAATTATTTGGGTTATATGGCATATCTTGTGGGAATTGCTCCATAACCTCAGATAAACTGCTTTTAATGTAAGCTTAGACTAGCTTGAAGGGCATGTTTGTTACTAGGGAAATTTTCTCTTAAGCCTGATAACTTTGCTGTTTTTGTTTTGCTGCAGTTCAAGTTATTCTTCATCTGCTTTGGATTTTGAGACTGAAAACAAAATAGATCCAGTATTTGATTCACCAAGAATGTCACGGCGTAGTTTACGGTTAGCTGCTGCAGGATCTAGTAAATCAGATGATGCACGAAGGGATATCCTTCATGACAGCTCTTATGCCGGAAACATGTCCTTCAGAGAACAGTCTTCTAAGTAAGCATTTTTATTATCACAAGTTAGTTTATTGGTTGGAGTCTTGAGACTTCCTGTTTGAACACAGTAATATAAACATAAGTTACCTACTGCTTTATTCTTTGTTCTCAGTGGTTACTGCCATACTTTGGAAATTATGTTCAGTATGTGGTTTGCAATGAAGTATTTCTAAAAGTATAGATGCTTCAAGGTGAGGATTTTATTTTAAACCTGATTTATTCTGTCTAGTCACATCAGTGTCAAAATACCTTGACTGTTTATTCATCTAATGAGGGAGCAAAAGACATTTCCATCTTTAGTGCTATGTCTTTCTTGTCTTTGCTTTGTTTCCTAGCATGATGAAGCAACGCAAAAGTATGAATAAACAATCCGGCAGTGTAAGACACACACCAAGGAAAAATCTGTCCAGCTCTTCCATTTTTAGCCAAAGCAGTTTCAATAGCCATGCCAGCGATGCATCAATGGTATCCACTGTATTGGATGAGTCTTTGATTCGAGAGCAGACGGAAGTTGATCACTTCTGGGGTAGGCAACAATTGCTATTGCTTGTATCAATCTGTGAAAACTGCTTATGATTTGGTGTGTATAAACGTACGTTCAAATCTTCCTTGTTTTCCCCACCCATTTTTCCATCCTGCCCCCAAACATGTGCATGTACTAACACTTTTGCTGTAGATGTCTGCTAAGATCCCCACTGAAAATTTACAGTCCAGTGTGTAAACTTGACTTACTGGCATAGTCAACATCAGGATGTGTTGCACAGTCAAGTTAATATGCCAGGCAAACATATATAATTTTATAATGCAAGACCATAGATTGTATGGATGTAATTATCTCATCATTACTTTCTTCAAAATGTGCATAGAGTACTGTACTTAAAGAATGCTAAACATGTAACTCGTCTTTGAAAAGCCAAAGGAAAGCATTTTCTTGTTTGCTTATAGGCAGAAGTGTGTTTCAACTTAACATACCTTAACCTGAAAGTTTCAAATTAGTGGCACTTCAGGATTTCCTGAGAGGGCTTTTGTGTGTGGCTGGCTGGTTTGGTTTTGCAAGTATAGACAAGCATACTTTTCTGGAACCTACTTTTTCATTGAAGAGGAGAGTATGGGAGTTGTCTACAAAAAGACTTGTGTAGGAGATCAACAACTTATTATATCTCCCAATTCAGACTATTCATTTCTAGTCGATATACTTGTGACCACCCCAGAGTCCTAATGTAAAGAATTGTTTCAGTCTTGGTAGAACACGTTCTAAACTTTAGGTTACCTGGCTCTTAAAGTAGGATCTTAAAATGCAGTAGTACCAAAGTAGTTACCAAGCAACAGAAACAGCATAAGCTTGTAATTAGCTGCTTTAAAGTCACACGGGAGCTAAGAAAAGGTGTACCTGTCATTCATATTATTTTGTCTGCTGCTTCTGTGGTAGAATGCTTTTCACTGTTACCCTTAATGTCTGAATATATGGGTCTAGTCATGTGGTAGACTGTAAAATATGTTAAATACTAATCATAAAGTGGCTTTTCTTTGCAGTCTTAAAATTAGTGGGACTTTTAATTTGAGTTCGTGTCAGATATCATACTTGATTATGGGACTTCCTTATATTTGGGACCAAACTTTTTCTTTTTCCTTTGAAGGTCTTGATGAAGGTGACCCTAAAGGTAACTACGCTTTCCTTTTCGTTCTACATGCATTCTATTTAATGGTAATGAGCGACAGTAATACTGATGTCAATGCACTGAATGTTTTACTCTTGGTTTGCTAGGTACTGATACTACACTGATGCAGGGAAATGGCGATACAGCAGCAGCAGAAATGCAGACCCCAATGATCAATGGCTACGCTTGCAGTGACTGCAGCATGCTTTCTGAACGAAAGGAGGTTCTTACAGCATACTCAGCTTCTCATGTGCCATCTTCCAGAATTTACTCTAGGGATAGGAGCCAGAAACATGCATCCAGTAAGTTACTTTCTCTTGTATTTTATCTGTAATTACCAACTTTTTTCAATGCTGCTGTAGGAACTAAACAATTTCAAAATGAAAATGCTGTGGTATCTTAACAAGTTACACTTCCAGACTGATTGGAACACAGTGGGTAGTTCCAGCCAGCGCTGATTGTAAGCGTCTCCTAATCCAGCATTGAATCTATATGTGTCTGTCTACAAAGTTTTTGTCTGTCTACAAGACTTCTTCTATGAAGGTGGCTTTTTCCACCACACCCACGCCACCCCACCCCCCTTTACATGATTTGAACTTTCAAGATTGAGCGGAATTGTTACTTTGCAGTGTTTCTGCTATCCAGGGAATCTGAAAGATGCCTTTCTACTTCCTGCTTTTTTTCTCCTCATTTAACCTTGCAGCTTATTACAGTGTTTTTAGAAGCTAAACCTCAACTACTTGAAAAATAGAACTCCAAGGGTGAAAAAAGTGATTCCAAATAGGCTTTTTAGTGACTATGTTCTTAAAGCTCAAATCCAAACGAATCTGCTGTAAATAATGTTCTGCCTTTCCAAGGCAATCTCCATTCTATGGATGGTTGTCCTTAGTGTCTTGACTGTGTCTGCCTGCCTCTTGCATAGCATCTTGAATTTCTTGATTGGTGGTAGTCCTTGGTTACCACAAAGAAGTTGTTTCTTTAGTGGCCTTGAATTAGAAAGGAACCAATTTTGGGATTCTGTAGGTGTGTTGTGCTTGGATGAAGTATGTTTTCAATAGCAAGAAATTAGTTTGTTTAGACTATAAGGTGTGACTTTAAATGCTTTAAGGCAAGTATTTCTTCCTGGTTAACATGTAGCACAGGTAGGAATTTTTTCAGCTTGGCATAATGAACTACTTAGTGACACTGTATGAAACCTGTTTTCTGTGCTCCCGAGTTTGTATTCGTGTAGGAGAATTTTACAAGGAACTAATATTTGTACAGTCTTTTGAACTTTAATCCAGTGGTTTGGGTTAAACTTGGAGCAGGGGGCAGGAAATGGGGCATACAAACATGGCAGGTTTTTGGAATGTGGCTGATTCTAGGAAAGCAGCAGTGTGGGGGACTGCCGCTTTGTTCCAGTGGCTCTTAAGAAGTGTGTGTCTCTGGCACTTGAGGCAGACCACTGTAGTAACTTCCTCCAGTGTAAAGGTGGAGAAGGTGAAAAGTCTTCACCCTCTCAAATCCAAAATAAGAACGTAGTTTGTCTCTTTGGAGCTGTAACCCACAGTCAGTATCAACAGCTCACATCATTGAGAAATCCTGAGTTCGGTAAGCAAGGAATTCATTGCTATTTAGAGTTCTTAATTCTCACTAAGCAAAAGGTATTCTTGCTGAAGCCATGCATTCTGTCTTGGAGATGTTTTCCCTAGGATGTATAGTTCTTACAAAGGCTTTGCTGTAATATCTAATGAATCCAGACTTTTCAAACTACACTTGCTTAAGTTCACTCCTGGCTAAACAAAGGTTTTCCGTGCTTTGTCCTCACTTTTCCACAAGCTAATGGTCACCAGAGAATAGAAGTACATCTTTATATAGGTGAATAATTTGTATTCACACTGTTTTTTTCAATAGGAGGAACCTATTTCTACATGATTAAGATTCTGCGATTGGTCAAACATGCTGCAGCATCTTTTGCGTCACTATTAGTGCAACTATTTCAAATGGTTTTGCTGAAGCTGGGTTATGAATTTAAAGGTACCTTTTCAGTTGTCTTCCTTGGTCTCCACACAAAGCCAGTGTGTGTGTTGGGGGTTCTTTTTTCCTTATGGGCTTCATCTATGGCACTATGGTGTTCTTTTTCTATAGTCTTTTGGCTGCCTCCTGTCTTTCTCCCTTTATTGCTATTATTTAATTAACTTAGTTGTGCTACCCTTCTCACACTTTCCCTGTGTTTTGGAAGTATCGGGATTCATGTAAGTGAGATCTGTGTTACAGTTAAGATTCACATGTTGATTTTTACTAGGAAGTGATGAAGGCAATGTTTAAATTGAGAAGCTTAAGTTGATTTTTAAGAACTGTTTGGTGTGATAGTGTCAGATCCTAACTTTTCAATCTCTTTAGGTTTGGACTATCTTGTTTAGCCTTAAGCCCACTGTGCACTTAAAGCTTGATTTAGGTCTGTCTTGCAAAGCTGCTGTCATCACTCTGTGCTACTCTAAAGCACATCTTGTTTTCCTTGAAAATGTTCGATTCTTTCGTGCTGTCTCTTCTATAATACATGATCTAGAGTGAATTAGAATGAAGTTAAATTGCCATAGGCAGAAGGTAACTGATTTTTGTGTGTGAATAAAACTTTGTTCTCTCCCATTCTCTGTGCCTCAGTGCCTTTTAACTTGCTAATGCTCTCTTCTCAGTCTTAAGATCTCTGATAAAATCAACACAAAGATGCAAGGGTGTGCCCATTTGACAGAATGGTGGGAATAAGGACTCAAGATTTGATGAGTTGTTACTTAGGATTTTTTTTACTAACCTTGTTATCTGAAAAGAAGCAGAAAGATTTTTGAACCAAAAAGCCCTCTCTTACTTAAAGAAGAAAAAATAAGATTGCACAGAGTAGGCTTCTTCCTTGACAGTTTTTTAGGCTTCCGGTGGGTAACCTGGCTTTAAGTGTACCAAGGTAGTTTAGCTAAAATGTTCATATATGAAAGGCTTTGAACTTGAGAGTTACATTCCATGTATGCTTTTTGAATGTGGTGCAGCTCACTCAGACTACTGTGGAAGCATGAATGTAAAGGAGTTTTACAGAGAAGATAGCCATCTGGGTGCAAATGAGGAATCAATATGTAAGTATAATGATTGATGTTGTCTTTTAGCCTTGGGCTGTACACTGGGTTGTTGCTGTAATAGTAATATCAGCTGCCCCATGACTATGGAAGCTACAAAGTAAACATTTGTTTTGCAATTTAGTTGTAGGGGTGAGAAGGGTGATTGCCTGGTGTGCTGCAATATTTCCCCAAGCAAGTTTTATTCTACTGAAGTTTGCTTAGTGGTTTCTGGTTTGACAACTGATATGACGAAGTAGACTTGTTCAAGTTATCTTGTAATGATTTGATCCTGGCTTTGTCCCATTAATCGACTGTTACCACAATCAACAGGTGATGACTGTAAGGGGAAGAAACACCTTGAAATACACACCACAGACCACATGCAATCCTCACGGGCTAAAAGGGTAGCAAGGACCATTTGGCACACCTTTTCTTATGCAGGTTGACTTGGACCTTTTTTTCTTTTGCTTTTATTTTGCATTGCAATCTCACAATGTTAATCATAGATATTGGTTTGTGTTTGGTTTTTTAACCTTAACCTATCAAAGTAGATTAAAAGCGTAGTGTGTCTAGAAAATTAACACATTTCCTGTTTGGCTTCTTGCTCTGATACTGGCTTCTATACAAGCTTGGCAGACTGCTTACCTATTAGTAAAAGCAAGGTGTAGGGACAGGATACACCTTGTATGTTAAAAAGAACAAGTCAGATTGTTAATTTATTGCGCTTTGGGGAAGTCTGTATGCTCGATAGGTTGAAAAGCTGCCTTTAAATGAAAGCAAGATATGAGGTATTGGTATGCAGATTATTTGAATAAAGGGTTTTTAACATTTTATTTTTGTTCTAGTGATAGTCAATTTTTACAGGAACCTTATATAGGGATAGAATCTTCCCTGTGAGATGAGCATTCCCTAGCTTGAATGACAGAGGCATCAAGGATCTGTTGAGTGCTCTTTATTCAGCAAAGGAAAATGATTTGAGGCATTCCAGTCACCTAAATGCTTTGCAAAATATTGGGTTGGTATATCTATAATCCCTCAGATTAACCCAGGCATATCTGCTAATCTAAAAATGTAGGATTATTTTCTAAATGCATACTATGTAGTTTGTTCTGTAGTGCAAACAGTCTTAGTCTGATATAATAACTGTTGGTGTCAGTGGGCTTTAAGTTACAGCATTTTGTTACAGTGAGTTGTGTTTTTGTTGTTGGTTTTGGTTTGTTTTTTTTAAGAGCCTAAAAAATACTGAAGATCCTTGGGAAAATTTAATGAAAATTTTTGTAACTTTTTAGTAGGGAATACTTTCTCTTATTTATCAGTATTTCTTTAGACATCATTTTTTAGTTTTTTTTTTTTAAAGTAATGATGTGCTTAAAACTTGTTTTTATGGTAGTATTTTTTTGCAATTCTTTGTTATACTTAGCATGGTTTTTAAATACCGTGCTATAAAATGTGAACTTCTTGTCCTTTTTTTTTTTTTGAAAAATGATATTCTAACTGCGCAGGTGCTGTTGATCATTCTGTTTATATGTGAGGATTCTGTTTCTAAATTTTCTCTGTTTTACTTGGTTTCATATTTATTACTGGTTTGCTTTGCTTTTAAATAGTGAAGAACAAAGTTTTTAGATTACTGAAAGGTATGGTTTAAAATTATGCAGAACATGTAATGGGCAGGGGATTGGGTCTTGGTTTACTGCATGTACTGCAAAAGAACCTTAAGCTCATTTATGTATGTTACCACATAGAGTTAATTTTGTTATAATCTAGGTTACTTTATGCTTCACATGTTGCAAACAGTGGGAGCAACGGGATGGCTTGTGTCTCAGAAGGTGTTGTCTCTACTTTGGCTGGCCATTCTTTCTCCAGGTTACTATCCTAATCCGCGTGTGTGTGCATTGCCTGTTCCTTCTGACAAACTAGGAATCTGCTGTATGTGGCTTACACTAATTCCACTATGCTTATGCTGTAGCTTTTGTATCTTGAAATGCATGTGCTACTCTACTTTCTTTATTGACCACACTATGCTTAATGAGAGGGTATATTTCTGTTCACAGGCTTAGTGGAAGACTAACCAGAGTGTTTCATGAGGGAATGAGTGTGTGAATAGCGCAAAATGTGGGGTGTCAAGAATAATGGGGTGTGTTTGGTTTGGTAGTTGCTTCCTATCATGGTATTTTCTTAGCAAAAACTGATGCTGCTAATTGTGCATTTCTTGAAACACAGTGCGTGGTAACTTGGACTCAAGCATTAATACTGAATTTCTGGCAAGATAACAATGTTATAACAAATGAGCATTTAATCTTTTTGCATGACTATTGGTTTTGTTGAGTAGCTGATGTTATAATGCTGTCATACTTGTGATATCTAGATGTCAATAAGCTGCACGCGTTGCCTGTACTCGTGCATTTCTCTGCTGTGCAAAGTATTCTTGGCCACAGTTGCATGTCCCTATGCTTGGTTTCTTTGAACATGTGCTGCAGTAATTGCGTTTCACACTACCACTTTTTGTCTTTTAGGGAGGGCAGCTTCTGGCATGTTCAGGTTGCTTAGAACTGGGTGGTATCAACTTGTTACTCTGATGTCTTTGCTCAAGGTGTTTCTTCTTAGAAGGTGTGTATCCTTTGAAAAAATTGTTTTGTGAGCAAATCATTTACCCGGTTATGATAGAAAACAATAAAATGATACATGTGTCATTTCTTGTAAACTTTCTTCTCTCTTCTCTAGATGCCTTCCGAAGATCTACAAGCTATTACTGTTTCTTATCCCACTCCTGTTTCTACTGGGTATGTGAATCATTTAGTTATAAATTGGTGTATGCTTACTACAGCTGTTCCAAAATAGCATTTTAGTTGAACTTTTGGTTTATGAAGAAGATGCAGAAGCAAAAAAGAGTGAGTTTGTTTGTGAATGCAGCAGTAATTCAAGCTTTCAAAGCACTGATAAGTCAGTGAGCTTTCCCCTTCCCATGAAAAGAATACCCTTGATTTAATTTCATAGAGCTCTTTAGACGGAGAGAGTATGTGAGTAAGAAAAAGGACTTCAGTGCATTTAGGTTTTTTCCTTTCCATCCCTTCAGAGGAACAGCAGTGAGCTCATAAAGAGCAAGCTGCGTACTGATTGCTTTGATTGTTGTCCAGTGTGGTTTAAGTTCTTTTACCAACTTATCCTAAATCTTTCCTTTGCTCAAGCCCATGTATTAGTTGCTTAAAATACTGCTCTTTGGACCGGTTAGTTGACAATATACCAGGCTAGCTGTCTAATTTGACATAAACAAAGCCAGTTTAAAATACCTACTGGAAGTGCTGGGCCATTTCTGAAAAGCAGTTTCATGTCTTCACATGTCCTAAAAAAACTTGTAGCTACTTTGTGGAGAAGATGAAGCTTCTCAGAAACTTAACACTGGGGATTCAAAGTCTTCTGTACTAGGGAGAATAAGAAAGGAAGAAGTTGCCCCATGTAGAAAATGCTGCTACTTCCCGATAAGGTATTGCAAAAATAAGTGTAATCTCTGAAATGCTAGGTTGTTTCCATGGAAGCCTAAGTTTCCTCCAACTTCTATTAGTTATTATGCAATGTGGTATGTAGTAAGTAGGATATAAGGCAAGGTATTTTCCATTGAGATAAAGAGCAGTATTTACACCTGCCTTCAGTGAGCATGGCCTGTCTTAATCAGTAAATGAGGTCTAGGTCCTAGGGAAGCAGTAGTATGAGATTAAGCATATATTGTGATACATGTAAGCGCAAGTTGCCGGCCTTGTAGCTGTGTGAGTGGTACTGATGGATGTTCCCTAATATTTTTGAGTGCTTGACTTAATAATTTTAAAGCTGGCTTATGTCCACTGTGTGACATCTACCTTGCAAACTTAAAGTAGCTTGTATCCTTAAGAAGACTATTAGTAGATTTAAGCGGCCTTAAGGGAGAATTCTCTTGAACACCCTTTTTGCTTTCTGTTTCTGATCTAGGTATATGGTTCTGGGGGTTTGATGGCATCATTTCATTATTACCTTCATTGAACTGGACAAGAACTGATAGAATACAGAGAATAGATGACTCTATTCATGTTCCTGAACCACAAGCTGATTCTTTTCACTCTGTGCAACCTGCAAAGGTAAGGGAGAACAGTCTAGGGAAGAACTTTCATATCTTTTAAGACTTCTTGATTCCCATGTCTTCAAAATTTGGCAATAATTACAAAGGTAATGTAAATAAATGTCTTGGGTTTTATACATTAAAGAAAAATTTTATACCTTAGGATACAATAAGCATCTTTGATTCTGGTCGTATAAGAGAGCTGGAAAAGCAAATGGCCTTCGTGTCTGACAGATGCCGTCACCATGATGAAGAATATAGCAAAGTGATGCTTCTACTTCGTAATCTTCAAGATCAGGTTGCCCAGATGAGTGACAAAAGTGAAACATTGAAGCTAATAAAAAATGTGATGGGTCAACATCTTAAAGATATGAAACTGGAGGAAAGGGTAAGAGAGTCAGTTACTGATGCTTTCTGTTACTGATCAAAGCATTCTGTTTTAATAATGCAGATTATTAGCGATTTAGGATTCTTCTGTTATAGAATTTACTGATGGGTACTAAATGCCAGGGAGTAGTCATTGGCATTTGTTCCTCCTTTGTTGCTGACAAAAAATTAATTCCAGATGGGTGGTCTAAAGCAGAATCTTACATTGCTGAAAAGCAGCTGGATTTATCCTGTTTTCATATAGAGAATGAAGACTGTAGGAAGGACTAGTGACAAAGAAGGGATTTTGTGGTAAACTTGCCTGTGTATAAGCCCTACTCACTGCTGAATCAGGCCTCTATTTATTACGGATTTTATAATTTCTCACACTACCTGCAGGATAAATCACTTAAGCACTCGCAGAATGAAATAAAAATTATGCTTTGTAGAAAATATCAGTTATGCTGCTTGTACTCCAAGAGAAAATACACCATCTCTTTCTTCCCTGTTCTTTAAGCCTGACTTCCTGGCTTTACATAAAGAACATGAGTTGCGCATCCTGACACTGGAAGACCTTCTTGGAAAACTCTCTTCTGAATCCAAGGTATTGAAAGTTAGCTTTGCTAACTTGCTCTAATGGTAACCTGTTGATAAACTAGACTAAGCTTTTTCTTGGCTATCCCAAAACCCAGTTTGCTTTATTCTAGCTATTACAGTTGTTTAAGACTCAAAACTAGTTTGTGTTCTTGCTCCACCTTCTTGGAGGGGATTTCAGTCCAAAGATTAAAAATTATTCCCTTGACCAGTGAGGCAGATTCTATTTGGAATAAAATCTTATTATACAGAGGCCACAAACAGAAGTATGGGGACATGGTCCTGTATAGGTGGTGCTAAAATCTGTCACTTTCATTTACCATTCTTTATCCTCTTTCTGTCACTTGTGTTTCTTTTTCTGTGTTAAAACTAACACTTGTATTTTTTTAGGACATCCAGAAGGAGCTTGACATAGCCAAAGCAAAAACAGCGAGGTATAAGCACTTTTCAAATATATTTTGCTTTTTCAATCTTGGTGATACGTGTTCTTTGAAATACAACAATACTTCTCTTTTGTATCAGTTAACTGACCTTAAGAATTTGCCTTGTCAGCAAGAGTACTTCTGTCTTAAGTAGGCTTCACCTGCGATGCTGAACATCAGCACAAGGCCCACTGCCAGTGTGTGAGCAATCGTACAACTACATTTTTTAACAGAGAAAACTGTTTATGTAGTGGAGGAGAATGAGTGACTTCTCATCCTTTTAGAAATGGATTAGAATTTTTCCTTAAATTGATTAGGGAAGTATACAATAAGTGCTTTTGATAGGCTTTATATTTAAATTCTTGAATTGTATCAATTCTAACCTTCATCTTTGTTTTTCATTTGTCAGCTGTGCTACTTCCCACTTGTGTAGTGTGTAATACTGGGATAAAAACTGCAGCACTTCATTAGGTAGTTTCCCCATTGGGAAGAGGAAAGACAATTATTTACTGAATTGTCGTTTAAATTAGATCTAAATGTAAAATGGCTTTAGAATGATGGCTGATACTTTTTTCCATAGCATGCCCTGAACACTGATCTATATTGGTCATGTGTGACCTGCTACTTAAGCTCAACTTGACACCGGCGTCTAAAGTTATTCTGGTTTAAGTAGGTAACCTAAAACTAGTTCTAACCAATGGCAAACTCACGTAAAGTTTGACTGGTTTTACAGAAACATTACATTCCCCAAAATCTACATATGTTTGAGTTATTGTCAGCCTGGTAATGTTCTAAAGTCATCACTGCTGGATTTGTTCACAAATTCAAAATACTTTGCTTTAAATATATTAATCCTAAGTATGCCTTAAATAACATCTTCAAGGAACTGCAAGCTCCCAATGTCTATCATGGTGAATACTGAACTAGGAAAACACTTTGTGAGGACATACTTGTCTAATACACCGTTGGAATTTGATGGAATGCTTCAAACTACTCTGTCCTAATTATTGATTCCTTGTTTTTGTCAGAGATGATGATGAACACAGTCAACTTCTGTCTAAAGTTAAAATGCTAGAACTAGAGTTGTCTCGGATGAAATCGGAGCTGTTAGCTGGGGAAAGTGTGAAAATGAGTTGTGAGAAAATAGACGTCATTCATGAGAAAGTAAGTTCTGTAACTGTCACAGTAAAACTTGGTCCTGCTTGATTTTGTTCACTAACTTCCTTGAAATGTGCTGCAGTAAGTAACATGGGGGTAGTATCCATCTTAACAAATGGTAGCGTTTTATGTAGTGACACTGTGCATTTTTCCCTTAGTGTGTAACACTTTAGTAGACAAGAGTTTATGGCTTGTTTTCTACAATGGCAGGGGTTTTTGCATTTAAGATATGATGCAACAGCAGTTCTGTACACAATACTTTGCTGTTCTTACTGGTGTGTTTTGCCAGCCCATGGAAATGTGGAAAAGAAACTTGCATAAAAACAAGTTAAGTTTGTTATCTGAGAGTTACTTTAAAAAATCACGCTTAAATTCTTTTGAAGCCTTTTATAAGGTCTGACTAGAATGTAGCCAACAAAATGCAACAGTAAATACTGACACGGGTTTATCAACTTTGACTAAAATACGATCTTGTGATAATGCTCAAACATTATCTAGCTATTGTGTATGAAGTCAAAGCTTACCATAAGTGAGTGATTAAGAAGTCGCTTAACAAGTACACTGCTCCCCTTAGGGTTGCTACGGTGCTGTCTTTGAACTGTTGCAGTCAACTTTTTTTTTTTGTTCTGAACTGTTAGTCAGACCACTAACATAAACTGCCTAGTTTGCTAGGGCTTTGTTTGGTGCATCTTGTTCACCAAACTGATGAAGCGTCCAGATTTCCAAGGTGTTCTACTGCACACCTGACTGGTCTGTTGTTGCAGTGTAAGTCAGTGTAGTTAAAACACGTGTGAAAGCTAGACTTCTGTGTAGCACTGAGTGTATGTATTGATTTCGCATGTGCCTGTTTTATATATATAGTATTACTTAATGGTTTATAAAGACTAATAATTTCTATTATAAATGTTAATGGCTTCTACTAGGTAGATGCCCAGGTCAAAGAATCTGTCAAGCTAATGCTTTTTGGTGATCAACAAGAAGACTTCCCCGAATCACTTCTCCAATGGCTTATGTCCAATTTTGTGAGCAAAAGTGACCTGCAGACTTTGTTGCGGGATCTAGAGTTGCAGATCCTGAAGAATATTACTCTCCATATGTCTGTCACAAACCAAAAACTAACATCTGAAGTAGTAACAAATGCTGTGACTAATGCAGGGATTTCTGGAATCACAGAAGCGGTGAGTGAGTTTAAGTTCTCAGAAGTTTAACTAAAACTGTGAAGACTCCTTTTATAGGTTTTGTGGAACACGACTGTCAGTATAAATGTTAATGATTTTAAGAGAAGTCAGGAACATTAACTGAAATGGGGAGAGCTATGGAAAATGTTTTATCAAGTGTATTACAGCATTGCTTGTTGCCTGTTGTGAACATTTGTGGTTTTTTCAAAGTATTCTATCTTGAAAACTGAAGAATTCCCATGAAACAAGTATACCAAAGAAATGCAGCTCAGGGTCTTGGGAAGGTGGGGGAAAGAATGCAACTTTCAAAGAAAACACCAGTCACTATGCAGTATGATTTTGTATTTTAAGACTGACACCCATGCATTAAAAATGGCCTCTGTCTTTGAAAGCCTCTGTAAAGACTTGTGATGGGAATGCAATGTCTCAAAAAGATGCTTGCAGCTTCACAGATGTGCTTATATTGATTATTTTATCACTTAATATTACTAAAATCTTTCCATTCTCTTCTATGTGTACATCTGCAGCAAGCACAAATTATTGTAAACAATGCACTGAAACTCTACTCTCAAGACAAGACTGGTATGGTGGATTTCGCCTTGGAATCGGGAGGTAAATAGTGGAGGAAACACCATTTTCACTATTCATGTTATTTATAGTATTTACTCAAAATCTTAATGAAGACTAAAGGTTAGTAGGGCATTCTTGTGTGTTGCTTGATCATCAGACTCCTGCAATCTGTGCGTGTTGTTCACAGGGCTATGTATCAGCCTAGGTATGCATGGAGAGGGATACAATAGTTCTAAGCGTGTGTACAACTGGATAATGGAGAACCACCGATCTGTTTGTGTGGGGTGTACACACCACTGAGCTCGCTAGGGAAAAAGGTGTGGTTTTCAATCCTTTTAAATGAAAGACTTTAAACGTGTTCTTAAAATAACATGGTACTTGATAGAAGCATTGTATCCCCAGAAAATTATTGGACTTCAACAATATTGTTAATAGTTTTTGGAAAAAAAAAACTGGTATATTCATTACTCATTTCTTCCTGAAGACTTTTCTTGCAGAAATTTGTACAAAAAGCTTAATTATGTCTGCTAACCCGATACATCTCTTTTGAGGTGGCAGCATTCTGAGTACTCGCTGTTCTGAAACCTATGAGACCAAAACAGCATTAATTAGCCTCTTTGGAATTCCTCTGTGGTACTTCTCTCAGTCTCCCAGAGTAGTGATTCAGGTAATTAAAGGCTGAGTAAACAAATTCAGCAATGTTATTTTGTGTTTGAGTGGTTTGGATTGTTTTTTGGATGCTGGATGTTTCTGTCTGTAGTATATTGGGGGGCACGGGTACTTTGACCCGTGTTCCCAAGAGTGGGATTCTTCTGGTAGCTTCTGGGCACTGCTTAAGTCCTACTCTACCAAAATTAAGACCCTGAAAGGAGGCTTGGGTGGTACATTGGACTCGTGCAAAGTGTGAGCACTGGGAGGGTTCCTGTTGAGAAGTAGGTAGTTCAGGTGGATGTGCTGCCTTCCTGAAGAGCTCTACCAGATAGATTATATTCTGCCCCTTTCTAAGACTGTCCCTAATAATTTGGAAGTCATTACAACTCTTCATTACCAAAAAAAAAAAAAAAAAAAAGAAAATGCCTGTGGCTGGTTTTTTTTGGTGGTGTGTCCCATCCTGTTCTCTGTCCATTCTCTCTAGCCGGACATGTATCCAGGAAACTGCTGGGCATTCAGAGGATCACAGGGGTATCTTGTTGTTAGACTTTCAATGAAGATCTACCCAACTGCCTTTACAGTGGAACACATACCAAAAACACTGTCACCAACAGGAAATATCACCAGTGCTCCTAGGAACTTTTCAGTATACGTAAGTCTGTCTCTGAACTTACTCCTGGTTTGATAAGACTTCTGAATGCTGTCTGTTGATACTTGGTTATGGAGGCATGCTTCTGGTTTTCGTTCAATTTCAAATTTGACAAAGCAAAAATCTTTATCCTCTTGTTACAGGGTCTAGATGATGAATATCAAGAAGAAGGCGAGCTTCTAGGACAGTATGTCTATGATCAAGGAGGAGAACCACTGCAGATGTTTCCAGTGATGGTAAGTCTGGATAAGATTTGAAGTGTCAGGAGAAAGACACTCCTATTTTCTGAGGTAGCACACAATGAGCAGTAAAGGAAAAAGGCCTCTGCCCAGCAGAGGCTGGGCACCATAGAAACTGAGGCAGAAAGTATTCACCTATCTGCATCAAAACCTGTGGTCTAAATAGATTAGAAGGGAGGAAAAGTTTGTTTCATCTGGACACCAATAGTATGAAGATGCTAAACATATGAAGAGTCTGCTTTGTGCTTCTTCTGACTCCCTTCACAAAACACTGGTTGGAAGGCAAGGAAGGTTCTGGAAGCTCCCACGGCATGACTTAGTTACGAACAAAAGTTGGTAGTTGCAGGAATCGAAGAAAGCAACTGCAGTTGCACCTGTTTGTACTAGAAACCTAACTCTGGTCTGTGTCTGCTTTTTTCTTCTCCAGGAGAAAAGTGACAATGCATTCCAAATAGTGGAACTGAGAATTTTTTCTAACTGGGGACATGCGGAATATACATGCCTTTATCGGTTCAGAGTGCATGGGAAACCTGCCCAATAATCTTCTACACTACAGCTTGGGTTGTTTTTGTTGTTGTACATTTTGTTCTCAATTTGTATATACCGGAAAGCATAGAACACTGGAATCTTTAAAGGACGAGGATGAAAGACAAATACTGCAGAGCTATTGGTGATCCTCTGATAAAGGCAGAAGACTGTCAGCAGAACTGTATAATGAATTTTTATTTGCTCTAATGCTCAGCTTGTAATTGCCAGTTAGCTTTATATTTTTGAGTCCATGCTGAGAGAAACAATGCATGCAAACTACTCTGGTTCATAAAGCTCAGTTGGCAAACAGGTGACACCTATTTTATTACAAATGAATGTATAGGGTTTTTTTTAAAGAATAAACCACACTTTCTGCAACTAGGAATCTGGGTTTTTTTGGTTTGCTTTGGGTTGTGTTTTTTTTTTTTTAAATCTGGGACTTAACTGCATACTTCTGTTAGCTTGGCACCATATGCCAAGAACTGTGGTACCTTTTAAACACTGACTGTGGCTAAAGGTGTCCTTCTGTTGACCCTTGGCTTTGACCTTTTTGGTGGATCCAAAAGGGCTTCTTTGATACTTGTTGAATATAATAAATATTACTGTCAGGGAGAGTTAATGCAACCAAAACTAGTTTAAACACCAGCGACTGAGAATGCTTTACTGTAACTTGTGGCCATGAATTGCTCTAAAAGTCAGGGATAACTGAGTAACTGAAGTTATTTTAAGGGTTTTTACCATAGCAGCTTGGTCAGTTTGTTCTTTAGTGTTAACTCCAAATCGACCTTGATATACTGACTAAATGGATCGGAGCTGATAAGCCTGCTAAATTGCTTAGTAAACAATAGCATACAGCAATTAAACAATCTTAATTTGTCAAAAGTGATACTGGGACGATAATTCCTTAGGCTGGTTCATGGTTATACTTGGGAAACGCTGTACTGTGAGAGCGCAGAATGTGGGGAAACAAGGCTGAAGTAAAGCTCACTACTTGGCCTTCACAAGAGGGACTTTGCCGAGTACTGCCGTACGGCGACAGACGGGCGCTCCTGACGTCATCCCCAGAAGCCTTAGTCAGGTATTAGCAGATTAGTGATGTCTTGTTCTCAAAAGCAACATTTCCGTGTAGAATGAGATGAAACTGCTTACTGCCCCCCTTAGGATTGCTACTTTTGAAGATCCTTTTCAGAAAAGATTCCTGAAATGTACTCGTATGCAGAATTTTTATCTTGCTGTTATAATGTATTTTATAGTTACACATGAACTGTTAACTCATGGAACTGCTGACTGGTTTTCTGAATAGTTATCTATGTTGCACAACAGTCCTCGAATGTTTAAAAAAGTCTCTGTGTGAAGACCTTTTTATTATTTTTATTTTGTTTTTCACTTGAGCTAGAGGCAGAACCTATGGCCTACGCAGAGGAGCTAGACTACACATGTACAGGAGTTTTTCACACTATAGGTTACATATTTAAAATTAGAATTATCCTGTGTAAATTGAAATTAGGTAGCCAGGGTGGGAATATTTTGAATAACACTAACTTATTTTTAAGAAGAGCAAGATAGGACTTTGTGCAATGTATTTTTGTAAATGCTTTTCAAAATGTCTGTTACTCCTTGCTGCCTCTAAACTGACAAGATGCTATTGAGATGTTTAAATAAAGAGTTTTAATTTTTGAAAGTGCATGTAATATTTGAAAGAAGAAATAAAGCTGCTTTTCTGTATTTTTTTTTTTATCACCTGCTTAAATAACTGAGGACAGGGGCGACTCCCACTCGCTGCATGCCATGGTGGTGGGCAGAATCAGCTTCCCTGGGGCTTGTCCCGCGGGGTTCGCGGGAGCAGTATGGGGTGTGCAGTGAAATACCTGGCCCTTGGTTCTTCCTTCAGCACGCAGGGACAGTTTTGAAGGAAAAAAACCCCAGAAGCTGGTAGTTGCTCCATGCTTTGCACTGCACTTCCAGAAGGTCCGGGTTTTGATTTCTCTGGATTTTTGTTGGGGGGGTAGGTTTGGGGTTTTTTTTTTAACCAGTCCGTGGCCCGAGATGCTCAGCTCGGTTTTACCGCCCGCGCTCCATAACCCCTCCTGCCTTCTCCAAATTCTTCTTTTCCCTGGTTACGCGATGCAGGGGTCAGCCGGCTCTGGCGCAGGCCGAAGCCTGTGGGGGTCACCACCCCGCCCCGTTTCCAGCCGGTGACAGGCGCGGCCCCCGCCCGCCCTTCCCCCCGAGCCCGGCCCCGCCCCCGGGCGCCACGTGACGCGGGGCGCGGCCGCGCCGCCGAGCCCGCAGGCCGCCGTCGGAGCGGGCGGAAGCCGGGCGGCGAGACCAGGCGAGGCCGCTCCGGGGCTGCGTGCGTCTGCGCCCGCCCGCCGCCCTCCCGTCCCCTCCCCTCCCCTCCCCCTCCTCCGCGTTGATGGCGGCGGTGATTATGGCGGCGGAGCAGGAAGCCGCGAAAGGCGGCGGCAGGAACCGCGGCGGCGTGCAGCGCGTGGAGGGCAAGCTGCGCGCCAGCGTCGAGAAGGGCGACTACTACGAGGCGCACCAGATGTACCGGACGCTCTTCTTCAGGTAGGGCCCGGCCCGGCCGGCCCGCCGCCCTGCCCCCCCCCCCCGGCCTTCCAGAGCCTCCCACGCACTCTCCCCTGCTACCGCCCGCCGCGCCCACGCCCGCTCCCCATTGGGCGCCGCTTCTGCCCATCTCCGCCTCCTACTCTCTCATTGGGCCGCGAGGGGGCGGGGTGGGGCGGATACGTGCCGCGGAGGGTAGGGCGAGCGGCACCGGCCCAAGGTGGGCCTGGGCCCGGCTCGAGGGCGCGGGCGACCCGGGGTCGCTCCGGCCCGACCCGGCCGCCCCCCCCCCCCGGGGCGCGGCAGCCGCGGCGGGGGGGGGGTAGCGCGGCCGGCCCCCCCCCCCCCGGCCCGGCCCCCGGCTGAGGTCGGGGGCGCCGGCAGCAGCTGGGCACGGTGGGGGCTCCCTGCCGCCGTCTCCCGGGAGAGCTCCGTCCCGTCCCGTCGACGTGCAGGGGGCGCGTTGCGTCATACTGCCCAGCGGTCACGGGCAGAGCTGGAGTTTGCCCCCCGTCCCCAAACGTCCCTCGGCGGCCCCACCTCCCTCAGAGGCCGAGCAGGGCCCCCCCCCCCCCTTGCCAGGCGGGGTGCCCCGGTCTGCCTCCCCGGAGCAAGCCCGGGGGCTCGGGTCTGGGCCCCTCGCGTGTCCCTGGTGCCTGGGCCGTCCCGGAGCTCCTCGGGCCGGCGCCTCCTGAACAGGCTCCGGTTTGGCAGCTTGAAGTGGGTTGTTGCAGCGTTTTAAGGTTTTGCCTTGATTATGGCTTGGCTATGAAACAAGGCTACTTTGTTGCGTGGTAGTCACTCTCTGGTACCGCTTTTAGGAAGGGGCCACTCTCGGAATGGCAAGACTGGCCTGCACGGAGGAATTTTATTAGAATAGATTCTAGCTGGTGCAACGTTTGTGTACAGGACAGTGGTTAAGTAGAGCAGGCCTGGACATTTTTTTCAAAAATATTGCTACTACCTGTTACGTCATAAGAAACATTTTTATTGCAAACCTTTTTACATTTTTTTTTTTTATTTTTCGCATCCATCGTAACTTGCGGTGGGCACCCTTTCTCTCCTCAAAATTTAAAATGTAGACCCTTGCTTCAGGGCACAGAATGAGCTATCACTTCTAGGGGCTTCCTCACCTGGTCCCAGCTTTGTTTGTTTGTGGTTCTGCTGCGGGAGGAGAGGTGGGAAAACTGCCTTCTGCGCCTTGGTAGCTCACTTGTGTGTCACCTGTCCCCCGAGCAGCTCTGAGTTGGAATGGGAACGGGCCTGTGGGTATCCACAGAAAAATAGCAGCCAGGTGTGGGGGAAAGAGGGTCCTTGGTGCACGGTCCTGCTTCTGCTACCAATGTGCGTTGGATATCCTGCCCAACCCTAGATACCAAGCACCGTTAAATTAAAGCAGTTGTGTTCCCTATCGCCTGATGGGATCAGCAAGGGCACCATCTAGGCCTTAAGACGTAAATTGTATTTGAGAATAAATCTAAATTTAAGACAAAGCATGGCCTATTTTACAGTGAGGATTATGTGATGTGATGGCTGCAGTGGTGGAAGATGACTTGGCTCAGCAGGTCACTTCTCATCCAGTCTTCTGAAAGTATTAACTCGCGTTGCTTAAGCTTCCCTGAATTAATTTGGATTCAAAGATCCTGCCTTTTCCATTTTAAATGCAAGAGAAAGGAGGTGCTCAATTAAATGAAAAGGCGACGTTTGCATAGCTAGGAAGAGGGTTTCCTTCTAGGCAAAAAGAGGTAATGAGACACTGAAATCTGTTTGGAAAGTCACCAAGGCCAAAAAAAGAGTCCTGGATAGTCCTGTCTGTCCTCTGTAAAATGTATGCTAAATGTCAACAGTTTTCCAGAGGCACGTTAACATGGAGTGAGATGTCTCAGCTGTGGAATTGTACTTGGGATGGCCAGTACTTACTTGTTTTAAACACCACCAGCCTGTAAAAACATTAGTCTGTTCTGTCATGAGTTGTGTGTTAAACTTGAAATCCTGACACAGGGTCCTAAATCCCGGCTAGCCAAAAGTCCTGAACTGAGATGTATTTGAGGGTGGAGGAGGAAAGATTACCATGAGCTGCCTCCTGCAGACTTCTTATCCCTCCCTGTGATCCACGCAGCAGGTGGAAAATCGCTGTTCCTGCCTGACCCCAGGCAGCGAGTCCTGTCCTCCTCCGAACCAGGGCCAGTGGTGTAACTGTGCAGGCTGACTGGGTTGAACTGTTCTCTGTTTATGATTTGATGATTGAGTCAAACTCCCAAATTTAATATCCCTGGTGTGGTTACATTGACATCCATTTTCCTGATGCTTGTCAATGCTTTTTCTGGTAGGAATGATCTGTTCCAGGATTTCAGTTATGAAAATGCTTCTCTCTCTTGTTCTAAATGCCACCTAGATCCATGTAGTGAGTATTTTTATTAAAAATTCTTATTAAATAAAAGCATAGGGTTTTTTTTTAAAAAAAACCCACAACTGTTTTTAAAATGTATTTTATATTGTAAAGTTGTTTTCAGCATCTTTTAGTATCTGCTGTAATAATTCCCAGATTAGGAGCTCCCAAATAGCATTGGGAATCTACTGGAAGTAGAATTTGTGAAGTGGATCCACACTGAGGTTCAGAGTCAAACACCTAGGAGCAGACCTGGATAAGAGGCCAACTGTAAAAACATTGGAGCTGCCGGTCCATTTGACTGATGTGTGGAGCATTTGCTACAGTGATTGTAAATCTGGATTGTTGAGGATGCTTATTCCAACAAAACACCATCATGCCATCCATTATTACAGTTCTGCTGACTGTTTTGAATAAAAGACCTTGGGGTTTTTGGAAGATGGTGAGCAGGATGATGGGAGGAGTCTGTCTCCTCCCCTGCTTGTTGTCTGATCTGATTTTACCAGTAGGGCCTGTCCCTGATTCTGCCATGTGTGACAGGAATCTCACGCGCAGCGCAAGAGCTTTTGGCATCCACCGTTTGCTTGTTTTCCCTCTGCTTAGGGTGACCCCTTCCATGCCCATGCTGTCCCACCGCTCCTCTGACTGCTTCACTCCCCTCTCCGTTCCCCCCTGGGGATGCTCATGCATTGGATCTGCTGCACGGGTTTGGGCCTTGGTGCTGCAGGAGCAGAGAGGCTCCCCTGGCTGCCGAGAACAGAAAGGGGTGAAACAGGGGCACGGCACAACCAGCTGCCGTAGAGGACAAACCGAATATCGCAGATACTAAAGCAGTGTGGTAGAACTGATGGCTTATCTTTTTGATACGAGCAAATGGGCTGTTGTTATTAACTACTTGGAAAACAGACTTTCTGAGAAGCAGTTAAGAGAAATGGAAATTGGAAACTGCATCTGCTGCCACACCTTAACTGCTTTTATAGGAAATGCCACCTTCATAACCTAGAGATGTGACTATCCGAGACCTTTAGTTACCGACAGCGATGATGTGCAGGGGGCTGCAATCACAGCACCACGGTAAGAGGCTCCTGCTCTTGAGGTAACCATTGGGAACGAATTCTTTTAGTCTTCATTTCTTGGTTAACTCTTAAGTGAGGAAGATGAAAGCTGCAGCAGATGTGTTGAGAGACCAAACTTGTTTTCTTTTATGAATTGGTGACTCTGTGGAGTGTTCTGTGGTAAATCTTACTGGCTGCTCTTGTCTTACGAGAGCGCATCAGAGGCAAGCTGCTTTGGTTCAGCAGAGGGCTAGCATGTGGCTGATGTCCCCTGGCAGAGAGTAGTAATGGCCAGAGAGACGTAAACCAGTGGAAGGGAGACATCGGTGAGAAACGGGCTGGAGTCACTTGGGCGGCGCTGGGTGTGCGAGCTATCCAGGGTGTATTCCGAAAACTCTTTCACTGTGATGGCTTTGGTTTTGGTAAAGGCTCTAACATGTTGGACTAAGCGGCGTAGCTCAGTGCGTTAGCATCTTTTGCTCAGGTGAACTCCTGGGATCGTTTCCTTTTCTTTGTTTCAGCCCAGATCAGGTTTGAAGCTCTCAGGTTTTGTTCTTACACTCTTTGCTTGTATTCCATCAAGTCTGGAGCAGAAAACAAATTGTAACTTGCACTTAAAGTTACATCATTATTGAAACTAACCTGATTCAAAAATAAATCCCTTAATGCCTTTATTTTACATTTTAGTAATCTTTAATCCTTTAAATGTAAGTGACTTTAAGCATATGCAACTTACTTAGTGGTAATTTTTATCAAGGCTTTGGTATTGTTTTCAGGTATATGTCACAAGGAAAACACGCAGAAGCAAGAGAACTAATGTATTCAGGGGCTTTGCTGTTCTTCAGTCATAACCAGGTAAGTCACTGGGTTTGTGAGAGTGTGGTTTGGGGTGGGGATATTGTTATTCCAGGATTTTGAGGGGTGAATGGTGAATTCTCAATGGTAAATGTTTGGGGTGATTGCTTTGTAATCTTTTATCTCTTTTTTGAACCTTTTTCCACAAAGAAGGATTATGCCAAACTGGAATATAAGCAGAAGTGTTTGTGAACATCCAAATAACAATCATAACTACATTTGTTTTGTTTTCCTGGAGGCTTTTCTTTTGATGCCATCAAATTACTACAATTTTTTTATAATGGAAGGTTGAGACTTGATACTGTGCCTTAGCTGTAGATGCTGATAAAAGTAATAAATCTGCCTCTGATGAAATTCTGGTTGATGTTTTCTTTTATGTACCAATATGTTCATGACTATCAGTATGTGTCTGTTTTGTAGCAAAACAGTGCTGCTGATCTGTCCATGCTGGTTTTGGAGTCTTTGGAGAAATCGGATGCAAAAGTAGCAGATGACCTTTTAGGTGAGGTGCTCTTTGCGCTCGGTTTGATGGTGTTTCAATGTGCTTTCACTTCACAGTGGCTGTTGTTAACAGTCTTGAAACCTGAAATCCTTTCTGTATGCCCTCCCACATGGTTAAGGCTTACCTTCATTATAGAAAAGGACTGGGGGAAAACTTTATTAATAGAGAATGATGGGTTCTCAATAATTTTATGGGCATGCGTAGAACAAACATTGCTGTCTTGTGGCATTGTCCATTCCTCGCTGCAGCAGTAATGTATTGCCTGCACGGTCACTGATGTCCTCAGGGCTTTGGTGGATGGTGGTTTCCCACCCTGGCAGTGTGGTAGTGTGCATATTATTTGTGATTCAGCTGTTCACAAGGAAATTTTTCTTGTTTGACTGTGAGATCTGGTAAGTGGGCAATTCAGGAGAGACCTTCTTAAGAGCTGCCTGGCCAGACTGCTGCTGCAGCATGGGTGAACCCCTCCTATTAACCTATGGATGGAGACAGACAGACAGACAGAGGCCGTTCATTGTTTACTTAGATCAGCTCTGACATTTTGTATCCCATCTATGACTTCTGGTGGTGCTTTTCCAAACTACAGCCCTCTGTCTGTCACAGCTTCCCTATGAATGGTAAGCAGTCCCATAGCCTGCAGTCTTTCCCCCACCTTGGAGAACTGCATGGTCCTCTGGGATACCCTGTCCCAAATGATGAGGCAGGGGAGCTGGCACTGGCTGACTGCAAGGCACAGCTTTTGGCTGTGGAGGAGTCGTATGAGTATGGCTGGCCGATAGATGCAAGAGTGACTTGATGTATGCGAAGTGGCTTAAGTTCAAAGTCACTCTTTTTTAAGGCAGCTTATGGAGGCCGTTAAGAATCATAGAAGGGAGCTTAAAGACACTGTAGTATAACTTAAATGTTGTACCTTAAAGATGCACCGTAAGTGGCAGTTAATCCTATTTCTATTAATGCTAAATATTTGCCAATCTTACTGCTTCTAGAAAACTTGGCTAAATTGTTTAGTTTAATGGATCCAAATTCTCCCGAAAGAGTGGCTTTCGTATCCAGAGCACTAAAATGGTCTAGTGGGGGATCAGGAAAACTTGGACATCCGAAACTACACCAGTTACTAGCAATTACCCTGTGGAAAGGTAAGCAAAATCAACTGGCTTTTCTATGTTTTTTGAAAGTGTTGAAAGTATGATACTGTAAGAGATCTACTTTGGAAATAATCTAAGGAAGCTGAGATGGAAATGATTGACTGAGTTCTGCTATTACCTGATTTTTGCAATAACTTGATGTTACTAACAAAAAAACCCTGGGGCTGTAACTCTGTATTAGTGCGAAAACCCAAACGACAACTGTTGTAAAGCTCTCTGTAAAATGAAGGTTGATCCTTTAAACACTGGGGTAGTTTGATTAAGTCATTAAGAGGAAAATTGTCGAGGAGCAAAGCTGTTCTATTGTGTTTTTTTGTTTTTGAATCCTGGATAAACGTGACAAAGACTGAAATATAGCACCTAGTGTCCAAAACAGTCTTTGGATCTGTAATTAGGTACTTTTTGAGATGTTGACTAGCAGGCTTATTCCAGCATGAATGCTGTTGCCTTTGATTTATGTGGGATTTTATCACTTGTGATGGGATGCGAGATAAACCAAAATGTACTAAATAATTATTTTAACTGTGGATGATAGCCAGTTTTTAGTCTTACATTCAAAACATAACAAAGGTGAGGGAGAACAGTTGAATGAATGCCATCTCTTCTGTGGTTTCTTGTGAATTAATAACTGTGCAAGAAGACTGTTTATTTTATATTTTTCAATAGCTGCAAAGTGATAATAGTGGTTTCATAAAACAATCCTGACCCAATGGTCAACATTCCAGCTCATGGCCTTTCTGCATGCCATAGGCAATCCCATAGCTGTTCTCATGGGACTTACAGTAACCTGATGGCTGCTGCCAGCCACAAAGGGAGAATTTTACTTAGAGCATTTAAGTTAGAAGCTGGGATACAATTAGGATAAGAAACTATTGCATTCTGAAAGTAAAAATCCCCATTTTGTAGCCGTCTGCTCACTGTTCTTTTGAAGAGCAAAATGTGTATGTTTTCTTAGTCTGTAGTTTTTCAGAGTTTCATCAGAAAAGGCTCAGATTTTTAAAACAAAGCTTTTAAATTCCAAAAACTAGCAGCTATCCAGTTTTGATTTGTTATTGCAATGATTTTGCATGATGCTTTGCTTCAAGTTAAGTTCTAACAAATCGTTGCCATTTCTTACACCTTTTTTTTCCTGTATAATTGCTGTTCTATTCAGCATATGGAAGCAATTTTAATTTTGATGGCGAGAGTGGGCTAAGCTAAAAATAGGAAATGCCTTCTCTCTGTGCACTTAGAAAGAAGGACGCTGCAGGTGCTGTTTGACTTCTTGGTGCACATGGTCTAATATGAAACTTCTTGATTCTTCTCCTAAGCACTGATGATAGCTCGTGAAGTGCTAACACACAGTTAGATGAAATTGCATGACCACAGCTTAACCTATTTGTCCCAGTGGAAGCTGTGTTTTCTAGTGGCATTGACTAAACTGTATTTAATAGCAGTTCTCCCTTTATAAATTGTCTGTAACTTATAAAGGAAAAAGCCTGCTCTCTTTTTGCTAGTTGTCTTGTTTGTATACCATGTGCGTAGCTCTTGTCCTTTTACCAGCTGTAATGTACAAGCCTAACGATTTATTTTTTTTATGTTCAGGTATGATGAACTGATTTCTTAAAAGCCATTTTCTTTTTCCTTTTATAGAGCAAAACTATAGTGAATCTCGGTATCACTTCTTGCACTCCACAGATGGCGAAGGATGTGCAAATATGCTAGTAGAATACTCCTCGTCCAGGGGATATCGCAGTGAGGTGGACATGTTTGTAGCACAGGCAGTACTACAGTAGGTGTTAAACTTTTTTTTTTAACTCTTTTGCTGAGATGATGCTGTGCTTGAGGCCAATCTAATTTCATCATGATAACTGTAGGTTAACCTTGCATCCTTTTCAAAAGAAACTGTGAAACTGGCCAGAGCTTCTGAAACTTGCTTTGTGTAGTAACAACAGGAGAAAACCATCTCAAAACTGGTGTGTTGAATTGATCAGACTGGGGAGATGGGAAAAAAAGCCCCAACGTATTAAGGTCGAAACCTGAAATCATGTTAATTGCCTGAAAACTAATGTAATCTGTTTGACCCTGAAAGCACAAGTCTTAGCTTTGTTAAGACCCTTTTATGTCTAGTTAGGGCTTACCTTGATGTTCTTACCAAGACTGGGCCTAACTAGGCTCTATTTACCTTTAGCGTAGTACGTGCTCTCAGTCTTGTCCTAAGAGACAATTTGTCTTGGGTCACTCTGGTCTGTGAGCAGCAGTGCGACAGGTCTTGGTTTGACAGAGTTGCTGGTGGCTTTCATTTACTTCAGGCATTTATTTTGTAGGAGGCAGGAATGCAAGCTATTATGTGCATTTGCAGAGCTCATGTGCAATTAAGGTTGACAAAGCCAATTTTACTGTGTTTAATCAGCTGATGGCTCTCTTGCAGTCAGGGAAAGCAGCACATGGAGGAGTCTGAGGAGGAGGAGGTAGAGACAGGACTGTGCAGCAGGGAGTCAGGGAGAGAGTAGGTGTTGGGGGAGAGGGAGGAGGTGAGAGCAAGTCTGTCTCTCTTTTGGCAGCAGGGAGCTGTCATGTCAGATTTGTCCTGCTTTCCATAGCTGGTTGATATAGATTGCACTGATTTTGTGTGGTAGAAAATCCTTTATGAAAAATCCAGTATATGCAGGACTCTTGAACCATTTTATGGGGCTTTGTTCTGGAGGGGGGGAAATTTTGGGGAGAAGGTACGAGTAAGAGAGATTATTTTTTCAGTATTTATACAGCACCACTACTGCATCCTTTACTGACCTATATCTAAAATACTGTACTAAATCCTCTTACACAGCAGTTTATACTCTAATGAAAATAATTGCAGTTCCTTGCTCAGCAGTAAGGCAAAAGAGCCTAATGCCCTTGCACGTGTGAAGGTACAGGGTTGGAGGCCAGCCTGTGACCAAAAATGAGACTGCTTGTGGCAGCCTTCCCTGTGCTTGCTGACAGCATTTGTCCCAGTTGAAGTCTCTTGTTAGGCCTGTGGGACTTGTGGAGACTGCCAGTTGAATTAACTGGACCTGAGCAAAGATTTGATCCATTTGGGAAGTCAATCTGGTGACAAAGGGCTTCGGAGGTCAGAGTATAGCTTTATTATGAGACTTTTAGACACGTGTGTCAAACTTATTAGCAGTCCTTGATGCCACATTACTTTGAGGTAGTGCAAAAAGAATGGCAGAGTTGTTAGATGCTGGCAGATACATACTGAAAGGAGATGTGTTTGCGAGTGGATGGGGCCAGGAGAGAGGTCTTTAATTCAGTTTTTACCTCAGCATAGTAAGCTGTGGACCAGCAAATGCAGTATCATGAATTACGCGGTGACCAGTCTTTCCACATTTTGATTTAAGTGATGCCCTCTTTTAGTAACTGTCCCACATACAATCTGCTTAGATCTTGGTTAAACTCTATTAATTTTATTCCACAATGTATTCTAGTAGTGATTTTCCCCTTCCTCAGTTGATAGCCAAACCATTAGCAAAGATGTACATCTCTACCTGTTAGTTTTTGGCATCAATTTAAGCCTGAGATGGCTTCTATGCACAACTGAAGTCGAGATTGTTGAGCTTTTGGCTTCCCTTTTTCTTTCTGCATGTAAAACTGCTTCTCTGCCTTTTATTTTTAACTTGCCCTGTTCTGTTTCCTTTTGTAGATTTCTCTGCTTAAAAAATAAGACCAGCGCATCAGTTGTTTTTACGACATACACGCAGAAACATCCTTCAATAGAAAAGGGTCCGCCCTTTGTTCAGCCACTGCTAAACTTCATCTGGTTTCTGTTACTGGCAGTTGATGGGTACAGTCTGATTTTTCTCATGTTGTTCTTGGTTTCCTTTTCAGTTGTTACTGAGATTACATGTTTGGTTGTTTCCTTTCTAGAGGAAAACTAACAGTATTTACAGTATTGTGCGAACAGTATCAACCTTCACTGAAAAGAGACCCCATGTATAATGAGGTGAGTTACTCATAGTTGTAAACAGGATTTAAGCTACAGAATTAGTTAAATAATAGCTGGTTGTCTCCTGTTTTGTGACTTGTAGGAGTCAGTGGTCTAGCTGGTGTGGTGTGACTGCTGCCCATAGTATTTCCACCTGTAAAGGAAGTAGCTGACATTGTTCTTCATTTTGTGTCGTTTCAGTACCTAGATAGAATAGGACAGCTTTTCTTTGGTGTTCCGCCCAAGCAGACATCGTCCTACGGAGGATTACTAGGTGAGGTTTATGCCGACAATTGTTTATAGATACCACCAGTCTTTTCAGAGCAGTGGCTTACATAAAATGGCTGTGCTGGACACAGATTAATTTGTTCTAACAGGTTTTTTTATAACCTCTAGAAACAGTCACTACTGTAGATTACAAGATTAATTGGTTGCATGTGAAATTAATTTGGTGACGCTAGTAGACTTTTCGTCTTTGAGAAGGGGAGAAGCATGTAAATGACTCTTAGGGTTAATTTTTGACATTATGGTATAACTTCCAAATGTAAATAAAAATCTTGTCTGTGTTAGAGCTTAATTTCCTCAGACTTTAGTGGCTGATTTTCTTCTAAGTCAAGTCTGGGACTTCAGTAGGGATCTAACCAGTCCTGATGTAAAATGTTGAAATTAGTACTGCCCTTCTACAAGAAATGAAAGGGAATAGAGAAATTCAGCCCCCATTTCCTGGCTCTTTAATAAAATGGGAGCAAATTGAACTGGATTACTTTTGTAAAATCAAATGTTTTTCCTTGAGAACTAGGCTTCTGAAAACTGAATTGAAGCTTTACCTGCAAATGTCAATTCGCTGATACCTGAAGTTTGATGAAAAGCATGAGCATCATAGATCCCATATGGAAATAACAGCTTTTCAGCAATTCAGGTGTCTTTAAATTGAGTAAAACAGGGAGAGCGCATAAATGCCTCGAACAAGTTCTTTATAGCGTGATGCAGACCATTGCTGGGTTTTTTGCCAGTTTCATGGCTGGAGGTGTGTCTTTCCTCATTTTGTTGGGTTTTTTTCTTTCCTCTCATGCCACAACTATAGTACACAAGTATGTGACTTTAGTGGGGTTTTTTCCAGCGTACTCTTAAGAGAAGGAACAGTATCAAAATACTGCTTCCCCACTCAATAAATTCTTAATGGAAACCAGCATGGGAATACCTGTGTCCTGCTGAGACTCCTTTACTTCCAAAAAAAAAAAAAAAAGGTTTTTTTCATTACTGAAATCTGCACCCTCGCAGGATGGTGGGAGAATAGTTAAAGTGTTTGAGATGAGAATGTGGAACTAGCAATTTTGACTGTCCTGTATTTTATTCTAGGAAATCTTTTAAATAGTCTGATGGGAACTGGAGAAGATGATGACACAGAAGAGGGTCAGGAAGATAGCAGTCCTATCGAGCTCGACTGAATGTTGTTGTCATTGGGTGCCGTGTAAATCTGATGATTCAATGACTCCAAAGACAGTTTTGGAATTTGAATCCTGCAGTGGTTTCTTGGTGCCTAAAAGGGCTCCTCTGGTCTTTTAGAAATGGTTGCTGAAATGTTTATAATGTTCGGTCTATATTATTTATGTAAAAAAAAAAAAGAAAGAAACCAACAAAAAGTAGCCAAACGAACCAATCGGAGCAATTGTTAGCAGGTTTCCGATACAGCGGCTGGTGACTTTGATTAAAACGTAATCTTCTACGGTTTCTGATGCAGTATTCCCTTTTGCACAGTAATTCAATAAAGCATAAATATGGGTCTTGTACTTCATGGCCTACCCAATACCATCTTTGTTACGAGAAAGCCTCTTTGACCTCTGCCACCTCCAAGGAAGATCTCAAAAGGCAGGGTGATCAATTGAATAATTTTTTTGCGAGGCTGGTGCCAAATGTACTGCGAGACGAGCCAAGCAGCATAACTTGAGATGCACATCCAAGAGACATTGACACCAAGAACTTGCTTCCACCACAGTGAGTAGCATGCGCGCCATTTGCACTGTCTTTCGCTCTCCCTGAGGTCTGGCTCAGGCCGAGTCCCTGTGTGTTTAGCTGATACATCCTGAAAAGCACAAGATTGAATTGCTCCTGAGTAAAAGCCAATCAGTGGAATGTAGGTAATTGGCTTCCATGTGGATTTCTTGCCTAGGTATAAAAATTTGGCTCGTGGGTCTACTCCTTTAGAACAGATTCTTTTTCAGCGTAAGTTCATAACCATAGGTAAAGGTGACGGCGTGCAGTGAATGAAATTATTTGCCGCGGGCACCGTATGCGTTTGAACTGCAGCTGTAAAGAGAAGGGATACTGCAGAACTTTTGGTTCTTTACGATATATTTATTTTTCTTGGGTGATTGATTTATTCATTTAACACTTTCTGTAAAAAAAAAAAAGAATAAATCGATAAGTAATGGAGTAACTTCAACCCCAGTGGTAGGCATAGCCATTCTACATCTCCTCCTCTTTAATGCAGCACAGTGGATGTCAGTGGTACCGTGAACAGATGAAAGGGTGGGGAAACGCTTTATTTTTTCACGATGAAAATAAAAAGGCTTAGATTAATAAACAGCAATCATGCATGGGGGAGGGGGGATTAATACAAATTTATTGACTGTATGAAAAAGAAAAGGCATTGAAAGGAAGACTTTGTGTTAATTGTGAAGTCTCAAATAAACACTTTATACCAGGATGTGCGAGACTGCTGCTTTGTAAGTTTTCTGAGCAAAGCTCTTACTTTCCTTGCTTTTTCCACCCACCCACCCCCCCCGCTGTGTGGGTCACCCTGACCTCAGTGCTGCAGCATTAGCGCTGTGCAGCAAAAGCATCGTTTTGGTGGGGTATGGTCAGGTCTGGGGCAGGTGTGGCTTCCTTTGCTCTGCAGCCAGGTGGGGAAGAACCCCCCCTACCCTTAATAAATGACCTGGGACACTGGCAGCAGGTAAGAGCCATGTCATTGCAGAGCTGCATCATTTCATTGCCTTTGGCTGCAGCCTGGGGCAGCTTCAGGTGGCCAGAGCTGTCCAGTAGCAATGTCCCTCCCCTGCCCCTGGTCTGGGTCTGGAAGTGAGTTCATGCGTTCCCCTTGGCTCAGGGCCAGGACCCGGGTGGGGGGGGCTGCTGCTGCCACAGGGCTGGGGTGAGCCTGGGTGCAAAACACAGCCCTATAGACAGAACATGTGTGCGTGTATAAAATAGCAAACTACAGGCAGACATATATATAAACAGTCTTTTGCGTACATAATAATTAATTGCATGGCATATAATTTATAATATCAATTATCTTAATTATATACACGCACACAAAGACTCCTTACAGCTAGCCATAAACAAACGCCTAGCCCAGCGTGTCCTGACATGCCTGGGTGTGCTGAGTGACAGTGTCTGTGTAAAATATGCATTTATAAATACTTCTAATATAATTCAAATATCTATAGTTATGCATACACATATGCATTTGGATACATATGTTTTAATTTTTTATAATATAAACTATATGCTTTAACTTGCATAAAAAGCACATGTGTATATTTATAATATGCACTTAAATATTTTATAAATTTGCAATTCTAAAAATGCCTGTTATATACAAATGTGTATGAAATACATTTAGCTATATATTTGTAAATTAAATGTATGGCTCATGATAACTATATATATACAGGCCGGTATTCATATGAGCTATATTCAGCCCATATACACATAAACGTGTGTGTTATGCACCATCTACTATGCGCAGTTTATAGTTCTGGCTGTGAATGTTCGACGACTCCCATAGAATTTATTTCTGTAGTCCTAAAAAATAGATCTCCTTTGTGTATGAGTGTGCATATGGCAATATAAAAAAAAACAAAGAGCGTATATACAGTGTGCACTATACACACAAATAAGTGCACTATATAGTAATGTTCTATAACCTATATAGTAATGTTCTATAACATATATAAATACATGTGTGTGGTTTACATGGAATGTATTAACCCAGCAGACACACACGGGCATGCAGCTGCGCCCCTGCTCTCCCCGCCCTGCCCCCCCCCCCCCCCCCCCCCCAGGCTGCTGGGGGTGGGGGAAGGATGGGTTTGTGGGTGTCCCACACCCCCAGGGCTCTGCCAGCACCCTTACCTACTTGGTTTCATTTGTTATTTGTTTAACCCCACCTCGCCTCCCCTGCCCCAGCACGACACAGCCACCGCTCTGACATAATAATTTATTGGTTCGAATGACATTTAGTACCACAGTTGTCTTACCAGTGACAGAACGAATGCATACAGCCGATGGGATGCTCTCATTTACACGCACCAACGTAAGAAACGCGTCAGACAGGTCACTGGCTGGGGCTGGTACTTCAACAGATGCCGGAAATTTCATTTTTGGATAAAAATCCAGCACACGGTGTGCAGGTCCCAGCCCGCCCAGACTGCAGGAATTACAGTGCTCAACACAGCGCTTAAACATCACTTCAAGCAGCTTTTTTTTCTTTTTTTTTTTTTTTGGCAAGAAAAAAAAAAAAACCAACAAAAAAAATTCAGAAAATTATTAGGGGGGGGGAAAAAAAAGTGCAACCACCAGTTTGGAGAAGCAACGTGCCGTCGGGCGGAGGGATGCGCCTGCTGGGGGGGCCAGGATGGGCTTTTATGGTGCCTGTCTGCAAAACTGCACTTAAAGCTCAACACCCCCACCCCACCCCAGGCTCCTGAAATGGGGCAAACACCTTCGAACCATGAAATGGGAACCTGGGGAGCATGGGCACAGCAGGGCAGTGATGGGGGCACAGGCCCTGACCCCAAAAGCTTTGCTCCCCTGGCATCACCTTGTGGCTCGGTGTCCCCCTTGCAGGGCCCCAGGGCTGGGGGGCAACGCTGCTCCGCCTGCAGTGAGCGCCCCTTCTCCGTGCCCTGCCTTAGGCAGGTAACAAGGCCAAGGATGCCCATTTCCTCTATTTCTAAATCCCGCCTGACCCTAGCCTGGGTACAGCATCACCGCTGCTCCCAGGGGAGGTCATTTATTTATCATTTACCCCACTGCCCTCGGGAGGCTCAGCCATTTCACACACCGCCATTCCACGTGTTTCCAGGTTGGTGCTTCGTGTCCCATGAGGACATCACCGCTCAGGCGCTCACAGCCCCCCGGGGAAAGGGCTGGCAGAGAGCCGGGGCTGCGGGGACACTCGCAATGGACCAGCTCGCGGGGAAAAGCCCCATCTCCCCCCGAGACATGCCACCAACAGTCTTTGCCATCCCACCGAAGCCAGGTGGGACACCCCCTTCAGCAGGTGTGGGGTGATGGGGTCACAGGGACCACCCATCCCAACGGCGCATCCTGCCGAGCGGTCACAGAGCCGAATGTCGGGTTGGATCAGCATCTTCTCCGACGTTTCGCTGCCACCCTTCTTGGTTTCCGACATGATCAAGTGAATGATGAGGGGAAAGGGAAGTATTATTATTATAATTACTGTTATTATTATTCATTATTTTTAACATTTCAAATAAAACCACGTTGTGTTGTAAACAGAAGCTCACTCCTCAGGTCTGCCCAGCCAGTCCCAGCTAAGGTTTATGTTTGAAATGGGCTTCCACTGGAAGAAAAACACAGAGAAAATAAAGTTAAAATCAGGGCAAGCACTGGCAGGCGGTGACAGCCTGGTGCAAGCCCGCCCTGCGAATGGTCCTTCTCTTGCCCGATGCTCCTTGGCTCCCGTTATCCTTACAACTGGGTGACGGATCGTCCTTACAGCACCGTGGACACCACGCCAGAGGCGATGAAGAGGGCAGGATACCATCTTCCTTCGTGATACCTTCCAACGTGAGTCCCTCTCTGCTCGGGCAGCCTCTGCATCCTCCCTGGGCAGGGAAGGGCTGCCCCGCTCACACTGCACAGGAGGGAGCGATGCCGCTGCGTCCCCAATCCTTCTCCCATCCATCCCATCCTCTAACACACAGCAAATAAATGGGCTGAGGCTGACCTCCAGCCCTCGCCAGCAAACACACCTGCGTATTCCTGAGGCAGCATCGGCCGGCTTATAACTTTCTGAAAAGTCGTAATCCACTCCAGCTGGTCATCCTCCGTCTCGCAGGCAAAGAGGAATTTCCGATCCGGGGTGACGATGGTTATCCCATGCTGCCAGTGGTTTCCCTGTGTTGATGGCGGGAGCCCTTCCAGGACCTTGTAGCTGTTTTCCTTGCTCCCAATAAAAACTTCCCCTCTAGCAAAGGCATCCTAGGAGACAGCGGAGCGGTGAGCCAGGCATGATTGCGAACGGGAGCTCTGCATCCTGGGCAGCCAGGACACGGCTCACCCCGCACCATCCAGAAGCCCCAGCAGCAAAGTGCAGCAGCCAAACACCAAAAGCACCGGTCACCTCACGAAGCCTCACTCCAGCTCCTCCCAGGGGCACCCGCAATACGGGACCAACACCAGGGATCCAAATTCAGCTGCAGAAAAATCTGCAGCTGGTGCACGGGGTTTCCAAAGCATTTTTGATTAATATATCTGTGCATGGGGCTACTTGCATGCTGGACACCAGGCAGATCCACCTAGCAGTGACCATTCAGTGCCCTCTTGGCTCTCCCACCAGCCTGAGCTTCACTGCATATTATTATTGTTATTATTGCTATTGTTGTTGTTATTATTATTATTATTGCTGCAGATAATTGCCAACAGACAGCCCAGGCGCCTTCGTCTTACCAGGGGATCTTTGAAATACATGAGCCGTCGGTCATCCATGGTGAACCATCGCTTCTTGAATCCCTCCGTTTGCTGAAAAGTCGAAAAATGCCGGATTACACACCGAAGCAGCACAGCTCCTTGCCTACTGGGCATGACCCAGGAGTATCGAGGCACTCGGAGGAGCCCTATGGGCTGGGGGCATTGGGGACAGGTAGCTTCTGAGCCACCACGGCCAAGCTCTGGGCCAGCTATACCAGGTGGGCTTGCAGGAATGGGCAGTGAGAAGGGAGAGGGGGTGGTTGGTCTGTGAAGTGGTTCTGGATTTTTTAACATTTGCTTCCAGGTGGGAAATGAGCATGAATGCATTCATGGCATTAAGGCTTTGTCTCTCTAGTGAGGGAGGGTTTGTGCCACCAGCGGATGCTTCTCGGCCCCACACAGAGCAAGACTCGTGTTTAGAGGGACTGCAGAGATGTTTTATATCCTACCTTTGGCCCTGTTTTCTCCATGTACCCTTCCTTCAGGTAGTTTCTAGAAAGCTTTGGCACCAGCTGGAGCAACCAAAAAAGAAGAAAAGAGAGCAGCATCAGACGGAGGGAGCTGGGGGGCCACCAGATCTGAGGGGCTGGGTTGGGGAGTCACTGGCAGGAAAGCCCACACCGAGCTCGCCCCTGGCCCCAAGCCCACCCAAGACAGCTCTGGCTGAATGCTTCGGTCCCACTTCGCCAAAGCCCTTGGAAGGGGCAGGTGCAGAAACACAAAGCATCTTTGAGCACTTTGTCAGCAAAGCAGCCAGCCTCCAGGAGAAGCCCCCGGGCCAAATCCCGCTTCACGGGTCAGCTGTGGTGATGCATCTCCTCCACCAGACACAGGGGAGCTCCTCACGCAAGCCCCAAAGTCTAATTTGCCTTTAAAGCCCCACTAAGACACGGTGCCCATGCACTCCCCCTTCCTGTAGATACTGCTGACAACGGCTACCAGCGCCGGGGATATTTTTAACACTGCTTAGTGAAGACAAGCCCATAGCTGCAAGATCTTTGCAGATGCCTCTAAAAGCCTCGTGAAAGCTGATGAGTCTCACCAGAAATGGGGCCAATGAGCCTGGCCACACGCCGCTCTGCCTCCCTGCCCCTGCTCCTGCCTTTCATTTAAACAGGTTATTCATGGCTCCGCTTGCCAAACCCTCTCCTGCAACACCTAACCCTGCCCAACAGCAGCTCTGGTCGAGCAGGCATCTGCTTGTAGGGCAAAGACACCCCAAAATACAACAGCCCAAAGAAATCACACAGCTGCTCCGCAGCAGCATCTTCACCTCGGATGCTTTGTCGCGGGCAGCAAAGGGCCCCGCAGCATTCATAGCCGGGCATTTGGCTCATAGCAGCATTTGTCTCCCAGGACGGAGCTGAGGACAGTTTGCTAAGTGAGGAGCTCACCACCCTCAGCTCAGAGAGGTTCCTCCACCCTGGCGATGGGTCCCCGAAGCATCCTTCAGAGAGCCTTGCTCCCCAGGAGCTGCAGAGGCAGCCTGGGCATCCTTGGAGTGGTGTTAGCAATTTATACCTCTCTACTGCATTTAACCTGGCTCCTATTTAAATTTAACACCTTTTCATCTCTCTGGCAGGGAAAAGGAACCATAAATTAGATGCATGTGATGGCAACACCTAGACTGAGCTACCTCGCGTCCATAATGCAATCTCTGCAGAGTCGTCCCCACACTGAACGCTCCGAGAGGTTGTGCTTGTAAATTAAACCTCGCTGAATGTTACACTCTGTTTTCCCCCAAAGAATAATTGACCAGAAGGCGATGATAAGTAAAAATACAAACAGCTTATCTCCCATCAACATTGTCAGGGGGTGACCCCATAAACCCTCTCACCAACTGCTGGACAAACGGCAACTCCGTTAAGGTCTGTGGGATTTTTTGTGGGCAATTCAATTCAGATGTGCCAACCAACTTTAACAGAAGTAGAGGATATGGAGAGGGAGAGAAGTGATTAAGGAAAGCATACGCTGCACAGCGACTGTACTATAGCTGGCTAACGAGGCTCTTCTTATGGTTTTTCATATTTGCCCAGTTTAACTTCTAATCAGAAAATGGTCTGAATTCCCTCGTGCCAGGGATCATCAGCTGTGGGACTGTTCTTCTTTCTTCGCCCCCCCCATTATCCCCAGGGATTAGGGTGATCTGGGGCAGCTGATGTTGGTGCATGGGTCCAATGGGAAGGCTTTGGCTCTGATGAGCCCCTGGGGTGGCCAGGCAGATGCGGGACAGAGCCACCCTGCAGCCCAGAGCCAGCCCGGACCACCACCGCACCCCTTCATGGTAATTAACGGAAGGCAGGTAATGCAATTAGATTTCAAAATCTACAATGTCAAGGAGGTAACAGTAACCAACATCAAAAGTCCAGAGCCAGTGACGTTACACAGCAATTGCAAAACAAGGCACTTACAGTCAGCTTGCACGAATACAGCCTCTAGTATTACATTAGCAAAAGGAAATGCAATTAGCAGTCCCAGCTCCCGGAAAATACAAGACAGAGATTCATAAGCCAGGCTGCATCAACCTGCACACAAGAACTTATCCCAGAGGCTTGGATAGAGCACTGACACGCTTTTGCCTTCATCTTTTCTACCTTCCAGCCTTTGTTTCAGCTTTTAGTATGATAGCAACAACCTTTGAGAAAGACACTTATGGCCTCTGTACGCTTGACAGCGCTGGAGTTGCTTACGTGCACGACTCACATTTTGAGTGTGAGCATGTGTGCACGCACACGCGTGGTTTCCAAGGCTGGGTGCTGGTACCGGCTGCTGCACGTGGGCTCTACAGCCCACCACAATAATTTCAGCCCAGTAACTGTAAAATACTCTGAAGGCTGGAGCGCTCTCCAAGCCTTCCAGCTTGGTAACAAGATGCTAAAAATGAGCAAAAGAGAGAAAAAAAAAACAAAAAACCAAACCCCACAAGAATACTTACATCAACGTCACTGGCTCCAGGGAAAGCCACTTGTAAGTAATGAAAACGCGCTGCCCGGATGGCGTTGAACCAATCCACTATTTCCTAATAATGAGAAAGAAAAGCATAGTGAGTAACGTAATCTGCACATAAAATAACTTGGTCCTTGCTGCGTTTCATCTCTCCCATCACTTTGTCCCAAGTGACAGAGTGCAGTCTAGCCACAGTCCTAAAAAAATATAAAATACAGACATGAAAGAGGGCAGCGACAGGGTGAAGGACGGGGAACATCCAGCCGCTGTCCCGGGCTTCAAGACACGCACGGAGCTCTGCAGCCCCCAGTGAGCTCCGAGGGGCTTTCTGCAGAGGAAAAGACTTAAACATGTCTCTGAACTGGCAAAACCGGCTTCAAATCAGCATGTAAGACATCAAGCCCAGAGTTTGACCCCATAAACGCTACTCGGCTTGTGCCGGCTGGGTGCAAAGCCAGCCCGACACCCCTGCAGCCTGCCCACTGCCCCCCGGTCCCGCTGGCAGCTGCAAGCTGCCTGTGGGCAGGACATGCGAGGAACGACCGAATCCCACCCAAATTTTGAGGCCTTAGCAACATATTTCAATGTTTTGCTAAAAGAGTGGCCAGATACCAGTTTATCTTTGTACTGCAGCCTGTCAGTCATACCCACGAGTCCTCCAGGGACAGGCATGGTGATACCGAAGTCCCAGCTCAACTCCCAGATGCTCTGGCACTTCTACCTTTCCTTGGCAGAAATCTCTCCCTCTTTTTTGGGTGTTGTATTTCCCCCTCAGAAACAGTTGTCTTATCACTTACTTAGTTTTAAACTCATCCATTCATTTGTCCCTGGTGAGACCCACAGAGCTTGTGTGGCACTGGATGCCTTTTTGAAGGTCTCACTGAGAAACGCCACATTAATTTTAACGTGATCTGCACAGGGAGCTCTCGAATCCAAAGGTGTGGGCGAAGGAAAGGCGTGTTGGGAGGGAACAGCTGCCCACACCTGGATGCTGAACTATCCGGCTCTCCCTAACGCACGTGGAGCTTCACACATCAGGGACAGGTTCAATGGGCCAGACTCGATCCTGAAATGAACACTGTCAAGCTGTCAGGTGAGGTTGCTCATAAGACCATATCAAAGTTGAAGTCGGCCTTCAGTAAGATTTAAACTTTTTTATGCTTTAAAAATGATTGGGGGAAAAGAAAAAAAAGGTCTTGTGTGTAATTTTGGAGATCTCAGGAGTTGAAACTGAGGTATCTCAAAAATGATCTAACATGGCAAACAGCCACCCTCTGAAAGTTCAAACACTTTGCTTTGGCTTGTTAATCTACTTCGAGTTGAAGGGAAAAAAAAACATAATAGGACATACCCCAGCAATGTTTTGGAAAACTCTGACCTACTTGTCTGAGGTTTACTTACTTATCACTTGCTTGCCTACCCTAAGCAGCTAAGCAGACCCCAGATAGCAGCACAAAGAGGATCAGCGAGAGGAACTGGCTCCTGAAGTTAATGATGGCCAAACCAGGCTGGAGGCAATAAAAATAAGCTGTAATGTTAAAATGACATTTCATACAGTCACCAACTGGATGTCCATATATATATATATATATATATGTATATGCAGGTCTCCTCCTCGGTCGTGATGCGAGATAAGGTTTCACCCTGCAGAAAAGCAGAGGCTGAAACCCCCCCTGACTTCCAACAGCTGATCGCTTCTTGGGGTACTGATCATCCATCGCTGAAGCAAGGGCATCACCACCTTTCTTTATACAAACCTGTACCTGCATACGCAAAGCCAGAAGGCTCTGTTGCTAAAAAATTTTTGTGTGTATAATTATCAACGAGGCGATTATATCTGCTGTATTAAAATGGTGTTTCCAGATGGGAAGGTGTCGTCTCATTAGCTCGTTAGCAGAGATTCCTTTCACTGATTTATGTCACAGAGCAAGCAGAGAAAACGAACCACTGCTTGCATCTTTGCAAATGGCTTTTCCAGGCTCTCAACTTCATCCTGGTCCGCTTGCAATGCTGCCGCAGACTCCCCCTCCATGCGCCACTTCAGTGTCCCTCCGGTCTCTGTCCTGCACCAGAGTCACCCACGGTGCCGTGGCAGTCCCAGACTGACAACCCCAAATAAAACCACAACTTCTTCTCACCATAGTTCCTGCTCATCAATCCCTGGGGCTCGAGGAATGAGCCCTTGGCTACAACTCCCGTGGCTGATCGACCCCCTCATGCCACCTCTTCCCATCCTGAAAGCTCCCTGGTGTGGATCAGGAAAGGAGGAGCACTGGGGAAGAGTGTGTCGCTGATTTGTCCAGAGAAGATCCAAAGATCTTGGTTTGCACTCTGAAGAGTGGACTTTCCTGGAGATTCAGCCCACCTCTGAGCATCCTAAGGGCGACAGTAACAGCAGGACGGCAGCAGCACGCCACAGCTCTCCAAGCTGCTCCTGCTGTGGCTTCCAGGAGAAGTCCTGCAGAGGGAGCTTCAGCCCCAGGCAGGAGCTCAGAGCAGAGGGAAAACCACTTCTGCAGCTTTCCTCCCTCACCCAGACGGAGATTTGGGGGCAGGTAAAGGCTGGCTCCAGCCTTGTGTCCACGGGAGGGACAGCCTGGGCCAGAAGCCCCAGTTCAGGTGTCCCCAGGACACGGGGCAGGCTGCACAGAGGAGCCACCCCACGCCGAGGATGGGTCTCGAGCTCCAGTGGGTGCTTCAGCTTCACCCCGGCTGGCTCAGTACGCCTGGTGGTGGGCAAGTACTAACAAGAGACCACAAGAACATCCTTTGAAATGGTCACAGCCCAACACACACCTTGCCCTGCCCCTCCAGGTGCCCATGGTTATTGGGCACCCACATGACAAAAGCACCCAGATACACCCGCTTTGAGCAGGAGGCTGGGGCTGGTTTCAATCTCTCCTTTGCCTTCAGGACACACCGAGGAGCTGATGATGTTCCACCCCACGAAGCTCCGGGGTGGCAGCACGGTGACGTGCTTTGTACATCCCTCTCTTATCCCTTTGCGTGCCATAACTCCAGCAAATGCCACTGGGGTGGCGGGGCTCTCCCAGCTGGTTTAGGGGTTGAATAAGCACATGTGGGATTATCCCATCTGAGAGATGAGCCCGCTTTCTTCTGGGGTATTGCAGGAGAAGAGCCAAGCGGAGAACAGCATGCGATGCTCTGGGTTACTGCCGAGCTCCTCACGGGGAAAAAAAAAACCAACCAAATCCTGCCCTGGTGGGAGACCAGCCAGATCAGTGACAGGATTAGGCGGGGAGGGATCAATCCCAGACATATGACAGGAGCTTAAGTCAGGCTCAAGCGCTTCGGATCAGGGAGAGGCAGCACCTCTGGGGTACCAGGGGACACCAGGGGGCTGCTGGGGCAGCACGGCAGGGAGCAAAGGGCAGCAGGGGGCCGCAGGCGGGTCCCAGGGCTGCCTCTGGTCCCAAAGGTGCAGCTTACCCCAGGGGCTGTGATCTGCTTGCAGCCCTCGCGCAGCTGAAGGGGCAGACCCATCTCAGGGAAGTCGAAAGGAATTCAACCTGGGTGTTCTCAGACGGCATCAGAGCACGTCCTGCCAAACCACCGACATGAAGGCAGGAGCAACCACACAAGACCTGCGAGACTGCTCCTTCCCCGAGCCCCCAGCTGAAAGCTCAGTATTTTAAACCCAAAACCCAAATACCAGTAAAACCCTGACTCTGTTCCTCGCAGCTGGGCTGCACGGATCACCAAAGCCCAGCAAACCAGATGCGGGCACGACGCTGGGATGCAGCTTTCACAGGAAAGAGCTTCTTCCTCTTACTTGGTTTAAATCGCAGCCAGGGAGGCACCCAAGAGCGACCCAAGTGATGCTTTGCTGTGTTAAAGAGACCGCAAGATCTCTTGGTGACAAGCAGTGCCTGCTCCGCACCATGGGACTTACATATCCCACCAGGCAGAGCGGATTGAGGGGAGGGTAAATTCGGGAGCAGTCCTGCCAGAGCAGCCCCCCGGGACCCTCAAACACATGGAGCAAGACCCCACGGTGCTGCAGGGTGTGAGAGGCCAGGCAGGCTGGCCATCTGTTATGCATGTCCATTATATGCATATATGCATGTGTGTGAATGCATATTACATGCACATTTCTGTGCATGTACAAAAGCAGGCAATGCCACTAATTAACCCAACCCGACACACTAATTTCCTCCTGCCAGGAGCGCCTGCCCTACACAGGAACTGCATCCAGCCTCTGCAGCGCAGCCCTGCGAGCCCAACAGGCATCATCCAGCTCCACCGCACCCGGAGCCTGAGCAGCAACGGAGGCAAGATCAGCTTTGCTCACCCACAAACGAGCATCTTGGGTTTTGGTGGCATTATTGGCCTATGCAGTCTGGAGAGGAGCTGCTTATCCCTAGCAGGGCTGCCTGGCTTGCCGTGCCTGGGAGAACGGCTGGGGACGGGCTCTGCACCGAGTCAATCCAGCAAATCCCTGCTGTGCCGGTCCATGAGGGATCGCCCCCAGAAAGCCTCTCTGACAGGCAGGGCGCTGATCAGGATGTAACATCAAAGGATGAAGGCACCGTGATGGTCAGAGGAAAGTAGATGTGATATGAACATGACAGCTTTAGGCTCTGATTTCATGGCTGTTCCAGGACTGCTGGGAGCCCCAAATATTTGAGGGAGGGAAGAAAGGAGGAAAGATACTAAAATAAGGCTGAGAGATCGCACCCACTGCAAACTCTCCTGGCTCTGCTCTCTGCATGGACACCAGTCTCCAGTGGAGACAAGACCCAGGGGGCAGCGTGGTGACTCTGCTGGTCTTCACGGTGGTCCCACAGGCTGGGACCCCTCTGACACCCTCCAGGAGGGCTGGGACCCCCCTCGCTGTCCTGGCCACCGCGTCCCACCATCCTCATGCAAACGACCACCCCAGAGCTGTGAGCCCTCTTCCTCACACCTCCCTTCAGAGGCACAAGGGCATTGAAGCAAAGGGATTTATTTCAATACAAACACACAGATTTGCATTTTATAAAATACAAGACAGGCAGAGAAACAGCCGGTTCCTCAGTTTTCCTACAATCCAGTTCACTCCCCTTTTGTGAGTCCTTAGATCAGGTGCGTTAAGAGGAGCGTGGCCAGCAGGTCAAGGGAGGTTCTCCTTCCCCTCTACTCTGCCCTGGTGAGACCCCACCTGGAGCACTGTGTCCAGTTCTGGGCTCCCCAGTTCAAGAAAGATGAGGAACTCCTAGAAAGAGTCCAGAGGAGAGCAACTAGGATGATAAAGGGACTGGAGCATCTCCCCGATGAGGAAAGGCTGAGAGAGTTGGGCTTGTTCAGCCTGAAGAAGACAAGACTGAGAGGGGACCTCATCAACACATACAAATATCTCAAGGGTGGATGTCATGAGGATGGAGTCAGACTCTTTGCAGTGGTGTCCAGCGACAGGGCAAGAGGCAATGGGTGCAAACTGAAACCTAAGAGGTTTCAGTTTAATATGAGGACAAACTTCTTTACTCTGAGGGTGACAGAGCACTGGAACAGGCTGCCCAGGGGGGCTGTGGAGTCTCCTTCTCTGGAGATATTCAAAGCCCGCCTGGATGAATTCCTGTGTAACATGCTCTAGGAGAACCTGCTTTAGCAGGGGGGTTGGACTAGATGGTCTCCCAAGGTCCCTTCCAACCCTTGCCATTCTGTGATTCCATGTCCCCTCACCTTTCATTGCTCTGTTCGCCCCACCTCCTTCTCCAGGCACCGAGGAGCCCACCTTAAAAAAGCCTCTGCCCCTAGTGTCTAGTTGCAAGCAGAGGAACAGCAATTCCTTCCATTTGCATCTCGTTATTTAAAAGACACGGTTTGCAAACTTTCTGCTTGGAAGGACATGACAAACACGCTGAAAGCTGGTTGTGCATCCCATACCCCTGTCCCTTCCACACACCCCCAGCAATTCTCAGCTCAGCTGGAGCCTGGTGTGCCACGGGCTGGCTCTGAGCAGCATCCACCCCCAGGACCACAACCCAACCCTTCTGGTACCTCTGTGCTCTCACCTTGCCATCTTCGTGATAGACAAAAATGTTCCTTGTGCTGTTGTCCTTCAAGTAAGTGATCTGCAGTCCGTGTGGGTTCCCGATTTTTGCAGGCTGGAAAGTCGCATTTAGATGTTCAATCTTCATAATTGCTTTGGGTTCTTTTGCCTGGAAAACACAGCTGAGTGAGCAAACACCTGAGAATTGGCTTTCAAACAAGAAAGCAGTTCACTTGGTCAGAAAAAAACTCCCGATTGAGGTCATTAGCTAAAAAACCTGACTCCCAGCCCACAAAACTGCCTGGTGATGAGATACCAGAGACTTTGCTCAGGCATCAGTGAGTGCTTTCTGCCAGCCTGGAAAAAGGCTCAGTTCTTCTGCAAAATTCAGCAGAGTTCAAGGGGAGAAAGGTTTCGACCCAGAAGCAAGACGGACAGGCCAAGTCTCATAATAGGTTGCTGTGCTATTAAGACAAGTATCTTCACCATACCTCCTGTCTCAGACTCTTTACCTAACGACCAGCATTTACACAGGGATGAGCACTATTACACGGGGATGAGCACTATCAAAGAAGAAAGAAAACCACTCAGCCAGACCAAAAAAAAAAAAAAAAAAAGCAAGCAGACTGCTAATTACAGGCCAGGATGCTTTCTGCATCTCAAGCACCCACAGCCAGTTCATCCTTGCCCAAGAAGATGGAGGATTATCCCCCTTGCCAACTTCAGACCTGGGTGCTAGGCTGGCAGGGAGCACCATGCCCGTGTCCCCACCAGTCCCATCCTCTCACAGCAGCCATTGGCTTCCGACTCTGCTCTTCCCCTTGCCCTCCAAACATACATCTTACAGCCCACCGCTTGGGTGGGTTAGCCCAATGGTGAGCCTGGATCAGGCCCTCCCAGGCACCAATCCCACCTGCACCCTCTGTGGCAGGTCACTTGAAGATAGTAGCATGGTCCATCTTTCTGCAAAACATCTCTGGAAGTTTGCCACCCTTTCAGGACTGCACTGAGAAGTGAACTAGCAAGTGTGAATAAAACGTCCCAAAAAATAAAGCTCATGCTCTTGGTAGCAGCAGTTTTAGGCCACAGCCAGTAGGTCCTGTGGTGGTACCATAGTCCCCAGCACCACCACAGAAGTCCCTGAGCTGGAGGAGATGCTAGTGTTGCTTTGAGAACTTGGGGACTTGCCGTGGACACATAGCTGCTGTAGGTGACCTCAGCGGGGAAATCCCAGCAAAGAGGACTTGTCTAGACAGCGCTGTTCCCACCACGGCTACGGTCAAGAACAAAGCAAAGCAGCTTTAAACTGCAGGAGCAGTCAGTAGCGACTGAATGAGGGCTGCCGGGACTTTCACTTCTCCCTCGGTAATGACTGGCTTTCTCCTGTCCACAAGATGCAATTGCACTACACCAAGCTGAAGGAGAAGTCAGCACTATCAAAGCTGGCCACCAGGCGTGGAGAAGTGTGGCTGGATGTTGCCTTCCTCTGCATGGCATGGCTCACCACGACACCACGACTGCATCAGCAACGTGACAAAACTGGCTGGTGGCCCAGCCTGGGCTGCTCTCTGCTGCGATGCTCAGGGGAGACTCAAAGGTCAGAGGAAACACCTTGGCTTTCTCCACTACCTGCTGCAGAATAGTGGAACCTCTATCCATTCATCACAAATGTAATTTTCATGGTAATAGCTCCATTTCTCACTCACAATAAATTAAATGTGCTCTGGGGAAAAAGACAAATGCTTCCTCTGCTTGATGCTGGAATGCAAAACCAGGGGGCTTTTCCTCTGGATTGCTTCCCATGCCATGCCAAGGAGGTTTCAGACCCCCGTGACCACTGTGAGGGGGTGATAACTTCATCACAAGCTAGCCACAAATATGAAACCCACGCCGGGTGGATGATGCAGGGCCAAAGCTGAGAAAAAATCCTTTGCTGGTGCTTTAAGAAAGGCCTTGTTGACTCAACAGAGCAGGAATGTGTAAAACGGCCAGTTAGGGTGTCCCACCATGACCGTGGTGGTGGACCAGGAGCAAACCCTGCTAAAAACACCGGCAAGCTGTACCTAGCACCCTTGTCCTGGAGCAATCGGGGACTCAAAGCTTATGAAAACTGTAAAACTATCAACAAAACAGTGGCCTAGGAATTACTTGTTCCAAGGTGCTCTTACAGTTGCAATCCCCCGTCCCCACGCAGCAATCCCAGGTACTCACGTCATTTTTGTTGAAATATTTCAGTGCACCTTCCCTCTCTGATAACACAAATTTTCGGCTTAAGAATTGCCCGTTGTCACGTCCTCTCTTCAACAGAAACCCTTCTCGGTACCCTGCAGCAGAAAGCAATTGCTGAGAACCAGGGATAAAACGCTGTATTCAAAAAGAAAAGAGGCAGGGTGAAGAAAAGGAGAAGAGCTTCAGCTTCAAAACCCAGCAGAACAATGTGCGGCTGGATTGCTCAAGACACGAACAAAGCAGGCCTTCTTTCTCCTTCAGATTTGCCCTCCTCACTCCGCTCTTGCTCTTTTCCAACCGCTTGAGCATCACAGATGTCCTGACACCGGGATGTGGCAGGGCAAAGGGGATTTCCACCGTGCATCCCGCCCTGCAACACAGGTGAAATCTTGAGGAGCGAGGCTGTGTCCCTGCCACAGGGATGCTGCTCAACTTACTCACGTAAATAGCGCTTTTGGAGTAAGGGAAAGGCAGGCGAGATCTCTCCTCCTGTGTTGATGCCACTAAAAAATGAAAAATGGGGTGTGTGCATGCAGGGAAAGCAGCTCGGGGCAGATGGCTGTATTGGAGCAAGCCACAAATACATTTTTGCATGGAAGAAGGGGAAAATGCTCGCAGTTCTTCACACTGGCTTCAGGGCACCTTGGTTCAGAAAGCCTCTGAGCCAGACGCGGCATCGCCTGCCCTCGGAGCCAGTCCCTCCAGCCCCAGGCACCGCGGGCAGGCAGCCTGGCCAGGCCACCCCCCTGCGTGTCAGCCCCATGGTGGATCTGCTGCTTGGGAAGAACGCTACACAAAATACGTGTGCTTTATTTAAAACTCAAAAGAGCCAGAAAGAGAGAAAAAAAGAATCTAAAACTCTTAACCCCTCAAATCAGAAAAGCACTTAGAGCTGATCGCTGCCAGCACCTCCTGCAGCAGCCACGACGCCCAACTTATTTCACAGCAAGTTTAGTTGACGCCCTTATTTTAAATGCTTCAAAACAAAGAAATCCCAAGAACTGTCCACTACAAGATTTGTGAATACCAATAGAGCAGTTTGACGGTTGTCTTCCATTTGTTTAATATATAATTATACAAAAGTTCCATTGAACAAGTGTTCTCTTTCTCTCTTAGTTTCACACTTGTTAGGTTTTTGTTATTGGCTCTCGCGAGCTAGGATTTTAAAGTTAAAAATGATATGTTTATAACAACTTTCAGCTAAGTAACTAAACTGTTGTTTAATATGCGAAATGGCTCTGGACTCAGCGGGCAGCCTCTCCTTTGCCTGCCTACTACAAACCAGTGGTGCGCAGAAATTCTTCATTCAACCTGCTTTTCACTTGTCCACCCTGATACAGGATTGATTTAAACCAGAGATGAAAAGATGCAGAAAAATCCCTCAACCAGCTCCTCAACACCAACTCTATAGGTACAAGCAATATAAAATGTTTCCATGCCACAAAAACCTAAAGCAAGACAAAAATGCACACAGACACATATTTAATGATCAGAAAAGACTGGAAGAAAAGAGGGATATTAACAGGAAAGATGCTAACCAAGGGGAAGGTGCCCATCGAGCCAAATGTACCATTGCTGATAGCCAAAATACCAGTTTCTCCTGTCAGGACTTACAAAACTCTAAGTCAAATACTTTCTCCAGATCCTCAGAGACCTGTACTGAAGGCCAGGCAAAGCCACTGACGTCTGCCACAAAGGAGTGTGATGGCGAAGCCCCCGCTGACCACAGAGAGCATCACAAATCCGGCCGACGTGCCCGATGCCTGGCACGCGGGGCTGCAAACGGGCTGATAACTCGACGCAGATGGAGGCGGTGGGAATATTCAAAGCTGTCAGCAGGCTTTCCATTGTTTCTTTAGTCTATACGGGGCACGTGCTGCAGCGGGGCTGTGTTTTAAAATGCAGGGCCTCCCCCTGCGCCCCGGAATGAGCGTGCGCTGCCACCCAGGAACCGGCACGGGTGTTTCCATTCCAGAGCCCGCAGGGATCCCCCCTTGTGCGTTATTTACAGCTCGCTCGCACGAGAGAACCAGCACAAGCAGAGGGTGCGCTTCTCCCCCGTGCTGCCCACGCTTCCACGAACCTACCGCTCCCCACAGCCACCAGAGCCAGCAGCAACCGAGTCCAGGCCACTGCCCAGAGACGCAGGCGGGACAGTCCAAAGCCTCGGTTATCCCACAGCCAGGGACAACTGGGGGTGCCACAGCACTCTTCCGCCTCCAAGCCCTCCGCATCCCTCCAGCGCAGGACAAGTGCTCCACCCCATGTGGGCCATCATCACCCACGCGCGCCAGCAGCTGTATCCATGCTCGCCAGCTCAGTAACCCAGAGGACTGATACCAGATGTATCAAAGGAATTACAGGACCCAAGCTCTTTCTCTGTTCTACCCACCCACCCATACATCCAGCTTGGAAGAGACTTCCCCAAAGCCACAAGCAGAACTGGCTAATTCAGTCCATCGATTCAATCCTATAGAGTCATAGAATCGTTTAGGTTGGAAAAGGCCTTTAGGATCCAGCTGTTATCCTAACCCTGCCATCCCACCACTAAACCATGTCCCTACCCCAACTGTGGGCTTGCTATGTACTTTTTCTAGCAAAAAGACACGTCTAACCCGTTGCAGAGCACTTGCAGCATCAGAAAGAGAAGAACCCACAGGGAGCAGGTTTATCTGAAGTCTGAGCAAGGGGAAGCAGCCAAGAAAGCCACCGAAACTCAGCCAAGGGCAGCCGCATCCGACAACAGCGCGGGAAAGGCCCAGGCTGATGGACTCGCATCACTGCCGTGGTAGGAATCCATCGCCAGGGAACCAAAGCGCTGACTGATTCAGAGTCAGATGCTGCTCCCTGCCAGGCTCCTATCAGCAAAACAGCTACACAACCTACAGCGGGCTGTACACGACGGCGCTGAACAGCAATAATAGCTCTCTGACAGGAGACAGACAGGCAGGAGGTGATGCTCAGCTGATACATTTATAAAATGCAAGATTTGCTTAATGTGAGGCAGAAAAGCTGCCGGGGCTCTGATGGCTGGCGTTTGCCGACTGCTCCCTTGAATGGCACAACATTAAGCAGCTTGCTCCCAAAGCGTGCAGTTTAGAAACCAGGGACAGGCAGTTTCTGTTCCTGAAGGGTGCCAATTTTTAACGCCAAGCCAGTCGGAGCAACTAGACAGTACCTCAAAAGCCATTTCTATTTGCTCCACTAAACAGCAGAGATGGTTTCTGAGCCGCTCCGCCGCCTCTCTGCGGCTGACATTGGGGGAACACTAAGACCTTGTAGGGGGCTGGAGGGAGCTGGGCTTGGAGGAAAGGACATCGGTGTCAAACGAGAGAGAGAGAGACAACGCGAGGAGGACACCTCCAAATACAAACGCGGGGTGATGCAGAAGGAAAGCCCCTCTTTTCCTTCAGAAATCCCCACCTGGGGTTTGCTTGGCCCAGCAGAGCACACTGGGCACACAGAGCTCAGCTCTCGGTGGCTCCACCTCGGAGCAGCTCAGCTCCACAAGACTTGGCTGTGAGTCTCATCCCTTCATTCATCTTGAGTGTTTCATTACGAACATCTGAACAGCCAAAGATGCTGCAGGCATTCCTTATTAAACCTGTTCCCCTCCACAGCACATTTTTTGTGATTTTTTCTTAACACTTAAAGGATGAAGAACAAAATTACTCTACATTTCCCCAAAGAGTATCTCAAACAATTACAAATCTGTAAAGTCACCTAATGCTTACCCCTGGCAGATGGGCATCGTAACAGTTATGTACAAAGAGAAGGGAGCCCAGAGAGGTTTCCTGAGCTGCCCAAGACAAGACTGTGAGCCAGTGTCCAAGTCAGGCTGGAAACCCAGCTTTCCCTCCCCTCTTACATAGGGACATTTCATCATTTTGATCTTCTCTTTCCAACTTTTTGTGGCAAAACACAGTATCCAAATTCCACTCCAAGGGAGAATGAAAAAAACCCAACCCAACAGTAGGTGTTATCCCTTTCCATAGTTCACACGCTGGCTCTTCCCTGCCTCTGCAAAAGAGCTCCTGGCTGCCCTGACAAAGCCAGCTGCTAATTTCACTGTACTTCAGTACAGATTTTCATAAATCCTTTGCTTGCTTCTTTTCTCTTTCTCTCTTCCTTCCTTCCTCCAGGGCTGCATCCTCGGGAGCTGTTCTTCTGCTCTGCCCAAACCTGCTGCCCGCACCTCTGTCAACACTGATCAGCGCAAACCACCATGAACTGGACTTGAACTCAACATGAACCCATCCAGGTTCCCCAGGCAAAGAGTGTGTCAGCAAGACGTGTCCTCGATGTCCTGATCTAAAGGATTGTGAAAACAGCTAAAGAAGGTGTTGAGAAACAAAACCGAAGGAGGCTGAACAGCGAACAGATCTCACACCGGAGGGCATCAGAGTCGGAGAACAAAATCATCTCTTCCTCATCTCTGTGGGCTGCACTACCTTAGCAACGGCTTCATATTTAGAGGTATCTGGCCAAATCCAGATCTTCATGCAGGCTGTTGTGCTTACATTGAAGCAAAATGACGGCTAGCCCTACAGCACTTGCTGATTGCTGGTGATGGATCACGCAGCATTGGGTTGCCAACATATTTGCTTCCGCTCCCAAGGCACAGAACGAGGGATGCGGTCGCCTGTCGTCATCCCACTTGATTACCAGCACCCAACCCAACCCAACCATGACTACAGTAAGGGCTACCTGCTGGGGAGCACCTACAGGCACCCTTTAGGAATGTCACTCTTGCATTGCTAACACCATTGCTGTTCTGTTGCCAAGTTTTCTGCATCACTGCAGCCGCCTGCCAAGAAGAGAAAAAAACCCAACCGCTTGCTTTTGTAGGCAGTTCTGGCACAAACCTGGAACACTTGCAAAAAAACCCACCAAGCAGTTGTGACAAAGTTAGCCAACAAAGGGCACGTCATATAATCTGAAATCACACGGTCGGAATGGATATTTTTCACCCATTAATGTAGTTTCCCAGGTAAAATGAGGAACTGTCACTTCCACACTCACTTCATCACCACAGCTAAAACTCTGTGGGGGAAAGAAAACAGGGTCACCACGTTGGCTGACCAAAAAGAAGACACTGCATGGCCTTGTGTCAGCTCTCTTGAGCTGGTGGCTGGAGCTCCTCCAAGCCAGGCATCTAAAAGCAGCAGGACCCATTGGGTGCTCTAGTCTAGCTCAGCTTTCTTGCCGTCCAAGAGGCTGCAGAGGAAGCAAGGGAGAGGATTCTCTATTGAGACAATCTGACATAGACACCGTCCTTCCATCCAACTTCCGCCAGCAATTTGTTCAAGTTCCCCATTTTTAAAGAAGAGGGATATTGCTACTTCCCCACCTCAGAAAGCCGTTATGGTGCTTAGTTAATGATGGGTTTTTTGGTCTCTGAGAATGTGGATTATAGGAAGTACCCAAAATTACTCTTTCAGTTTCAGCCTTTGCTCTCAGAGAAGAAAAAAAAAAACCTCCTGCAAGAAGGACAATCACATCCACTGGCTTGAAAAAAAAAAAAATACACATACATGGACTTTGCTTTTGTGCATCCTAAGTAAAGCATTATAAACTTGGAATTAAACCATGTCTGCTCTTGGTGCTTTATTTTGCAATTTCACCTGGGAATGGAGGCATCAGAACTGCTTGTTTCCATGATGTTTCTAGGGCAGTAGTAAAATCAGGTCTGGACCAAGGCTTTTAGGAGAAAGATGTTAGTGTATCCAAGACCGAGCATAGCGACAGAGCCAATACCACACCCAAGCCCAAATGCATCACTGTGTTGTTTCTTGCCTTCTGGTCTCACTGCAAGACAAAGTATGGTAGGTTGAAATAGGAGAAAAAATTTACTTGTGTGTGTAACCCAAGAGCAATCCCATTTTCCTAGAGTTCGCACAGGGCATCCCCACCTACAGAAGTAGATCTTCTTCCCTCGAAGCATTCAAAGTGCTTTGACCCCAATTCAGAGCTTTGGAGAAATACAACTGCATCACTTTGCTGCTAAAATTGCAGGGTATATATCGCCACTTCTCTGTTTCTCAGAAGCCGAGTACTCTGCTATATTAACATTGTAAGGCATTAATTAAACCGGAACGGTAGGTAGGTACTTACTGGAGATGATGTGCCTGCTTTTGCTGCGAGGTTAAGGAGTTGCATAATTATTTGGAGCAGCTGAGTGGCAAATGCCTGACATCCCACGCTACCACTGACACCAATGTCACAACCTCCATTTAAAACAAAGAGTCTGAAGGATATTTCTTCTGCAATAAACCTCGCCGCCCGTAGTCGAAGGGCTGGGCGGAGAAGGTGACATATTCTAAGGTTTCCCCATGGACTGGACTTTGAATAGTGATGCAAAAAGAACTGTACACCTCTTGTTTGGCTGTGTCTGTGTAAATAATTTGGTTTGATCGCTGTAAGGTGTAATATTTCTTCCTGCAGCATTCGGCCACCACCAAAGCAAGACATTTCAATGACCTCACTTTGAATTTTTCAAACATTTGTATTCCAATCAAAAATTATTCAAAAAGGAATATTAAATTTTCTCATGGTGTGAAAACACTGCTGTTCATCCAGAGACAACTCATCCTCCCAAAACATAAGGTAGTCCCTGTACGAGGTGTTAAGGCATGGCAGACCACTGAGAGCTTGCAGTCAAGGCTGCAACCACTCCCTGCTCCATCGCACGGCACCAGCAGCTTGCTTCCCCCCGCCCCCGCCTGCAGTTGCACTGAGGAGCTTATAACTTCCCCCAGAATAAATCTGTGGTCATGTCCGGATAAATACACTTCCTGCTGGTTACATGTTCAGCAGGGCAGATGCAGGCGCATTGGGAACGTCAGCATCCAAGCATGCAGGAGGCAGAGGGGGCCTCGGAGGCTTGCTGATGCAGTGGGCATCCTTTCGCCCAGTGGTTCTCCAGCACAGACCAGGTGAGGAGCCCCCAAAAGCTGCTACTGCACAAGCACGGTTCAGTGCTTTGCAAATGAGAGCCTCAGCAAGGAACGAACCAGAATGCATTTAGCGATCCTGCAAACCAGTCCCTTTGCCCCTAGAAGGGGGTGCCTGGCATGTCTCAGGTCACACCCCCTCGCGGGCATGAGAAGGGAGTGATTTCCCTTCATCCCCCTTAAGACAACTCTTCATCTCCCTCTAAGACAACACGTCCTCATCACATCTCACCCAGCCAGGCAAAGGAGTCCATGTGCCCACACCCTGACACCAACCATTTTCTCATGCAGAGGCAAGAATTTCCCAGCTCTTAATCAATCAGTCCTCTCCTAATGAGCACTTAGCATGCAAATTACCTTTCCTAAAGGCCAATTTGCAAAGAAGGGTTTCCTGTTGCCATCCAGTCTGTCTCTGCTGCCTTCCAGGAGCTCATAAAACAATTATTGTCCTGCTGCATTGTAGCGCCTCAGCTATGGATGCAAGCAGCTGATTAGATTGATTGCTTCCACAATACCCAATTAACCCACTCACTCTGCAAATGATTGACTTAATCAAAGGCAATTAGCGCTTGAATGGCTACATCAGACAGAAAGCCAGGATTTAGTAGAGATTGAGATAACACCTTACAGACATCTCCTTGGCCTTCTAAGGGAAAACATCATCATTAATGCTCAGCTCGGAGCTGAAACCTTAGGTTTTAGGTGGCACAGAAAACATAACAGGCATAGGAATACATACATTTCTCTTTACTGATAAAGGGAACAACGCTGCATGCCACTCCTAAGGGGAACTTGAAAAGCGTTGATGTTCCCCTTTTCCCCCTCTTCCGGCTCATGCAGGACTGGGAGCACCAACCGGTTGAACAGACCTCAATAACCAACTGTCACGAAATGGTAACTTTTGTCCCTGACAGTTCTAGATAGTCAATCCCCAAGTGCTGGACGTAGAATGTTGTCTCCCATTACCAGTCCTCTGAGCAAAGTCAAACACGTTTTACAAAACCATCTTCAACAGTGATGTCTTGCAAGGCATCTTCTCCCACAGTGTAAAAAAGCCACCCAGAGAGATCAGATCTGGAGGCAGTACCACGGCTCTGTAGAAATACAGCCATCAGTGTCCTCAGTGACTGTTTTCCTGTAGCCAAATCACCCAAAACGGGCACAGCCAAGGCAAAGCCTCACCATGGGAAGCTCAAGGAGAGCAACCCATGCCCCCTGAAATGGAGGACAGAGACCATTTCAGATCATGCGTAGGACAGCTTCAAGGATGAAGCCAAACATGGAAAACAAACTCTCCAGATCACTGCAAAAATACATTGCCGCCTTGCTTCATCTTGAGCAGCAAAGCCTTTGAAACGGAAAAAGTCATTTGTTCAGCTACACAGCTGCTGGGACCAGTGCGTGAAATGGAGCCGGATACATCATCTCTGGAAAAACCATGGGGCAGAGCTTAACAACACATCGAGGTCCTGAGGTTGATGGAGAGAAGACAAGGTCTGTCCCCATACATAGGCATGTGGCATTTAAACACCAGTTTGGTCCCTGGGTTTCCAGTCCCTTTTAATGTCATCATGAATACACCTGCATTGCTGGCTCCAGCTGAAAATCCAAACTGCTTCTAAGCAAAGACCCAATAATAAAGCTGAAATCCATTAAGCCTGTGATGTTTGCCACTATTTAAATCTGATTAAAATTGTACATGACACCGCTAAGCCTAACAGTCGGAAAACACTCCCGTCAGGTCTGATATTTCCCCGTGTAATCCAGACCCCTCTTCTTGTCACGTACCTAATCCAGCTTCCTAAACTGTTTTTAACTGGTTTCTTTAATCACATGTTACGATTCCCTACGGAGTAGCTCTCAGGTGACAAAGACATCAATATGGCCATGCATACTGCCAGAAGGTATCTCAGATGGGATCACGCTGCCCCTTTGAGCCAGAAGCGAGGCACACGAGGTGCCTCCGGACCGCGGGGAAGCCATCAGCGGGATGAACGGTGGGAAATCACAGCAGCCGGAGATGGCAACCTCTGGGCAGGCAACCGCAAGGGAAGGGGCTGCAAAGGACACTCGCCAGAGGAAAAAGCTCCTTTTAGCAGAGCGATTCCTGATCTCCCAGTGAGCACTCACCTCCCCTGAAAATGCTGCAAGGGAACAAATATTAGGAGAAAATCCCAAAATATACGATTCCCAAGTCTTCACCTGATCGCTGTGGGCATAGCAGGTTCGGTGTCCACCATAGAGAACACAGCCACATCCTCCATTTTATCAGTTTATCTTATAATTGACCATCGCTACAGTACAACTTCCATGGTAACTTAATTATTGAGCAAGTGTTTACGTATTAAAGATACAACAATAGTTGGCTGCTGCAGTGCAATTCGATTGTATCTGCTGGGAGACGTTAAAACCCTCTGCTACAGAAGATGTCTTTACTGGAAACCTTGCGCTTGCATTACTGAGAACTGAATGCGGCATCTAATTTTACTTGGAAATCAAATGCTTCCTCTTCGAGTGGCATCTCCACCCACACACCCACCTGGGAGCTGCTGGCTGCTCAGAGGAAAAAAAAAAAATCCAGTTACAGGTAAATAACCTTCAGGTTTTGAGCTTTTGAAGCCAGTCTTTTACAATAAAAAGGCAGATGAAAGCTGAGAGTTTCCCAACACAATGCTCATCCCATTTACCAGCACTGAGTGGACTTGAAGCCTGAATTAGCTGGAAAACCGGGCAAGAAAACATTTAAGGACAGGCAGGCAGTACTAAGGCATCACAATACCCACAAAGCAGCATGCTGCCAGAAAGTGAAGTTTGAGAGCAACCCCATCCCCGAACCAGGGACCAGGATCCTCCTTGGGCAAGACACAAACACCCCAAAAAGTCCTCGCTGCAGCAAGCCACACGCACAAAAGCTGCACGGGAAGACGCAGGGCAGCTTTCTCGCTCAGCACCTAGAGGAACCACCGCCCCCATCCCACAGCCACGGCCCCTGCCCAACGCTGCCCACACGCAGAGCTGGTCCTGCCCGGACCTCTGCAAAGTGAGGGAGAACCCACCCACAGCCTCACACGCAACCACAATGAGTTCTATACAGAAAGCAAAGAGGTGGGACACTGAGCGACTTGGGGACGAGGAGCCTTTACACCCTCAGTATGCACTGCAGATGGGCCACGCCAACCTACACGCTGCTGAGGCTTCAGCTCGAAACCACCGCGAAGCGCCAGGAGCCACCTAAAGGTCTGGATTTCACACAGGCATCCTGCAGAGCCTCAAACCACAGCTACGGGATCAGGCTAAAATATCCTCCAAGCCCTGAATAGTTTTAGATGTGTTTCTCACCCACACCAGCAAATAAAATCTCAGCCTGGGCAGCTGCTCACATAGATCAATCCAAGCAAGGATGAGATTAATTTAATCCCCCAACAGAGCTTTACAGAAGTCAGCAGAGAAGTCTACCAGCGACTTCAGATGAGTTTAGGACCCTCTCTCCAGGGCACCCTGGAATAAAGCATTCCCCCCACGTAGGCAGCATTGCCATACAACCATAAATCACGGAAACCCGTCCTCACACGCACATAGCATTCCTCTTTGTTTGCTTTGAAGAGAAATCCAAATGGCTTCGAGCACATCTGCTGCGGTGCTAACGGCTCCTGATCGTCTATTATTGAGTGCTCGACACATTTACAGTCAAAGCTATTGCTTTATGAAGGGAATGGAAATTTTTTTAATTTAGGACTCGTTCATTCCTTTCCTGGCTGCTGGTTTTGTAGCTGTCCCAGAAATCAGCTCGTATAGGATGCTCCGGCAGCTGCGCTATCAAGGGAGGGGCATTCAGCAGCGCAGCCACAACCCCCAGGTTGCACGAGGACATTTGCACACCTTGGTTTTTCTACGACTATCACCGCCCATTCCCTGGAGCAGTGCCATCCCACTTTATGAAACCCTGTAATGATATAAAATCGAGGCTAAATTCTAGCCCAAATAAACCATTGACCAAAATTCCCTTAGACTTCGCTATGCTAAAATGTCTTCTTCCAGCTTCTGCGACCCATGAAAGTTTGAAGTTCGCTCCCTGCTGAGCAGCCTTCTTGTCTTTTAGGCGTTTTGGGGGATCTATGGTTTGCTAGCGACGTGCCACAAAATCGCTTCCCTCAAGGGCTGCTCTGGTTATGAAAACAGACCTGGCTCATCTAGGTGGCTGCTGTGGGTCCACCTCAACTGCAGCAAGGATTTTAAAACCAGTCCTATTTAGCCAGCTGGGGAGGCACCTCCCAGCCCCATTGTACTGCAAGCACCCAAGAGGTGGGGCACGGACAACTCCGCTGCTGCAGACTTCTCTGCTGCATCGGAGACTTCAAGGTGAAAACTCAGGCAAGCTCGCTATGGGGGGAAAACGCAGATGGAGACGGGCTGGTGTCAGTCAGAAAGAAGCATCAGCAAACGCTCGCGCTTCTTGGTTGATCTAAGGCTCAGATACATAACTACAGCTTTGGCAAACTCCAGAAAAAGACATGACCTCACTCCGGAAAAATGTTCTTCATCTGGTGAGAGACAGAAACTGCCTGGCCCTGCGCAGGTCTGCAACGTAAAATGGATCTTTCCTTAATAGAAATGTAATTAAGCTAGGACAAGTTGCCATGAAATCAGCCCTTTCCACGTACTTTGCTATCATATTGCGTCCTAGCCTCTCCCTTCTCATTAGCGGAAGAAGGATGCACCAGCCTTTTGGTCCTGTGTCACTACACAGGGAACATGAACGTGCACAGTGTAAAAACCCTGAGAAACACTAGGAGACCCGGGACACTGAGAACTACCTTCATAAACCCCGAGAACTGGAAAGGGATGGTTCCCCTATTCTTTCCCTAAATATCTGTTATCAAAAACATGGAGAACCAGCTTGATACTTCTCTTTAGCTCTCTCCAATTAGTATAGATCCATTTATTGACTGTAAAAACCCAAGGTTACAGGAACAGGTGGCCTGAGCAATGTGAAAATACAGTATTTCAAGTTAATTGACCTCAAACAGAGAAAGTTCAAGGACTCATGCTAATTATAGTCAAGGAGTGACTCATGCTAATTATAGTTGGGGTGTTTCACACCCTTATTGATCCTATAGCCTGTACTCACTGGGTGGACTGAGTCTTCCAGGGGCACGACAGCTTGGGGCATCTCGAGGGAGCATCCCAAGCACATCCCAAAACACAGGCAGAACATTTGGCCACTGAGGGAATCCAGGGGCAGGAGGGTCTCGGGCCATCTCACCCATGAGAAACTGTACAAGTTCAGCAAATACAAACTGACCACAAATGAAATGTTTCTGATTTGAGTTGACAAATGTAAATATTTCTGTTAAGGATGATGAAAAAGGAAACAACATTTCTTAGGGGTGCTTTTCTGAGGGGAAAAAAACCTGACCAAACATTTTGCACAAAAGTGCTTAGATGGAAAAAAAAAAAAAAAAAAAAAAAGACCAAGCCCCAACTATTTAAAATTTCATGGGCCAGCCCTTCCCCCTTTCGGTACGGCTCACGGCCACGCCACTCTGCTTCCCCTGCAACGAGCATTGCTGCCGCCTTACTTTTTGCACAAGAGCTGCTGCTATTTGGCTAATTATAGAAGCTTGGATCAGAGCTACGCTGAAGGCAGCTTGACAGAACCAGCTGTTAATATTACAGCTGGATCCTAAACTAGCCGTGAACATCCAGCTTTCGCCTGCAGTGGTGCTACCCCCTCCCCGGAGCTGGCTGCCAATGCCTGGCTTGGCTGACTGCTCCTCCTCCTCCTCTACCGCTCCAGCTCGGACCCATAGGTCCTCACCTGCAATTTTTGGCTGCCTAAATGCTTTTCTGCTTTAGGGGAGCTAAAGACATCAGTGTATTTCTCTTCAATAAATGTTTTTCTTCCTACAGCAGCTACTTGTAAGAGGAATACATTGATTTCTCTCCACCCCATTGCTGGGTTCATGAATTTCCTGGAGAGCGCAACAGCAGTCACTGGCCTCTCGCCATGGCCCAAGCAGATAGAAAAAAAAAAGATGCACCAAAGTTATCTCTGAAAGAAAGGATTTGCATTTGAGTCTTTTCCTTTGTTTTCTGGTGGTGACTTGGTGTGTTGTCTCCTTAGCGAGGCTGGGCAACGGTGCAGCGTCTTCCTTTGGTTTTAACGGAGCCTCACAAGGTGGCGTTACTCTGTCAGAGGGGCTGCGCTGACTCTGAACCAGCCCTTCCAAATGCTGCTGGAAGGCACTGAAAGGCTGCTCTGGGTCCTGGTCATATGATGCCTGCCCTGCTGAAACACCAGCGCATCCTGGCACGGGAACGATGCCACATGTGGATCCCTGTCACAGACCTGCCCCCCTTGCAGGAGAAAAAACAAATAAGACAAACACGCTGTGATCTCCCCTTGCATCCTCCTCCCTAGTTTAGTTTGTTAAACAGCTCTTTGATGCACCTTGTCCTTACTGCCGTAAGGTCTGTGTTTGATGTTTAAATCATTTGTATCGCAAAGCTGCTGTACGGAGCGAAGGCTGAGCGGGACGCGCCGCAGGCAGCCCTCCTGCAGGACCCATTTTCTCCACGGCCGTGCTGGACTCGCTGCTGATGCTGCAGCGGACGCCGTTAGTCCAGCTGGGGATTCTATCCGCTGCTGGTTTCTGTAGTGGATTTTTTACAATGCCTCCCTTCCCTTCCAATTTGGCTCCATATTTATTCACCCCGAAGACAGGCTGTTATGCATGAGTGTTTACTCTGCTCTGGATGAGGCTGCAGAAAGCAGGAGAGGTGACCTGCACAGCATCACCCCCCCCATCCACTTCCCACAAGAGCGATGTCAGGGCACACCGAGGAAGAAGTCGTCATTTGTTTTAAAGCAATGACTACATTTCTCTCAAACCTCCAAGGAGAGGATGGGGAAAGGTTTCTTGGAGCAAGTCCTGACAGGGAGTTGTGTAATGTTAAATACAGGATCATACTGGAAAGACATAAAACGGAGGCTGAGCACCAGCAAACGGTGTCCCATCTGCTTCAGCTGAACATACTTTTCCATAGAGTTTCCTCCTTCAGCCATTTCAATTTTTTTCTAGAGCCTTTCAAGATTAAACTATTCCTCGCCATTAGTAAAAAAATGCTGAAGGAAAAAAAAAAAAAAAAAGAACCGCAGCCCTTAGGATCCCTTTTCTGTACCCAAAATCCACGACACAAGCGCTGGCGTGTGGGTGCAGATGCCAGACCTCACGCCCACCCGCTGGGGCATCGTGCCCTGCCCTGCTCCGGGGGCTGCAAACGCCACACCCAATGCACGCCGGGCGGCTGCGCTGGCGAGGACCAAGCCGCGGGGGCTCGGACCCCCGAGTCAGGCACGCCGAGCAGCACTTAACCCAGGAGCACGCGTGCTCTGAAGAAGCACCATCCCCAGGGGGAGCGAGATGTTCAACAGCAATCCCCGGCCGCAGGAGAGCCCGCCCGGGGTGCGGGGAGGCAGCACCCGGGGACCAGCGCCCACCGAGCCTGGCTCCCGGCATGACTCACGTCCCGGCCTGCAGCTGATGTCAGTGCCCAGAGAACAGAAGCCCTCTCTGTGGGTCCAGCAGCTTGAGAAGGAGGTTTCTGTGCCCGGCAAGGTTGCTTGCTGGAGGGATGCTCATGCTTTAACCCCTGCCTGACAACAGCACATCAGCCTCCAGTAACCTGGATACTGGGTTGGGAGAACTGCAGGGTTTGCCATTTCCATCCGGAGACTCACATACCCAGCCCGCTGCTAAACGCTCTCTGATTATAACCTCTCCAGACCAGGGCTGCTTTTTCGGTTTATCTGTACAGCACGTGGAGGACTGGATGCAATCTGCACATAATGCTCTTACACACCCTTGAAATGCAAAAATGCTTTTATGCTGCCTTGAAATGCAAACAGCGATGAGGTTTGCATCCTTTTCGGAGAGGGGCTAGAGCCCCACTGCCATCGAGCCTGCCCTCCCGCATCCCCCACTGCTCCAACGACCATGAGCGATGCACTGGCAGAGCTGAGCAGCAGCAAGCTCGCGGCAGGCTGCAAAACTCAGCCAGGAAGCCAAATTCCCTGGTACAGTCCTTGTGGTGCCAAATCATTTTATAGTCTGGGACGTTGAGACAGGGCAGAGCTCCATGCCAAAGAGGCGCAGTGTCCCTGTGCCCTGGGGTCCTCATTCAGGCACAAATCCAGCCGCCTTCTGAGGTCACCTCCCTCTTCGCACCTCCAGCTCCCTCAGGGTGCAAGCACAAACTGCAAGGGGGTATCAGTGCCAAACAGAGGAATTGCTCCTGGTTTCAGCTGGGGAGAGTGAAAACGCAGCCAGACTTTGGGACCAAGCAGCCAAGATCTTACAGACAAGGGCAGGATTGAGCACGGAGATTTGAAACACACTTTTGCTGAAATCCAGTAAGAGTCGAACCTGGTGCTTTGGTTCAGCCAAATACTGGAAGCGGCTGCTGGGAATTTACTGGAAACCGTGACTTAACAGAAGGCACCAGTGATGCAATCCCAGCGTGCACACCAAGCACCAGCACACGCTGCAGGGAACTGGTGTCACGACTTTCTACCACAAAACATTTCCTCGTTAACATCCAAATACTCCGCTTCATAAAAGTCTACATGAATTTATAACAAAATACCAGGCTACCCTAATGTCTGCTGCTTTTCAGCTGCACCACTACTATTTTTTCTATTTCAATCTCGAGGTCTGTGAGGGATCTGCTTACAGGGATGGGAGAGAGGGGCTAAGATGGCGGTACCAAAAAGCACCTCACAGAGTGGGATGCTCTGCCGATCTCATGACAGCCCCATCTTCCCGACACGCTGCAGCCCTGCATCACAGAAGCAAGCACTTCCCATCCAAGAGGGACAGCAGCAGAAAATGCCGGAGCCTCTCTCAAAGCCCAGCTCTAATACTTGAGCCTTTCAAGCACCCGAAGAGGATTTAATCCATTTTACAACTAGCATCAGATACCAGTGACATTAAAAAGCAGTCAGAGCAAAGCAGCAACTCCTCTTTGAGGCTAATAAGTAGAAATAAATTAACTGATTTCTTTATATTGAAAATGCCTCTCTACGGACTAAGATCGAGGCCTGCTAAAGCGTTTGGCAGCTCTGCTTGCCCATCAGCCACGTGTGCTTTGAGGTTAAACAGATTTACACCCACAGAAACTCCTGAAAAACTCAGGTCTTTGGATTGAGATTACAGATGCAGCCAGTGCTTTCAGAAGTTCAACTCAAAAAATGCCAGAAGAGCCAGTTATAATTAGGCTTTTTCTGAATTTCTATATATGGTGTAAATCAAGAGCCAAGGCACCGGCACTGTGGGAAACTTGCCAGCAAAAAACCAGAATGAGGGCAAAATAAACTCTTTATTTGTACGGTCCTATTCACTTTACAGACACATAACGCAGGCTGGGCTTTAAAGGAGACTTACAGTTTTGCAGCATTATGTGGCTCTAAACGTTTTATTCTGGTATTCAGAGTCTAATGTAACTTAATGTTTATAGGGTGACATTTCAAATCTCACTGCTGTCACCAGAAATGCCTCCATGGCCATCGCTAGGTTTTGGGGAAGGCTTTGGGTACATTAATACAAACCATTACAAAGATTTCTCCGCTGCTCAAAAGACCGAACAGGTAGTGGAGATTATAAACCGAATTTTCCTACCAAAGCGCTGATGGCCGCCTTACAAGCCGCTCCGAGCTGCTATCGCAGATCTTCCCTGGGACCAAACCTTTGCAGGAGCTGCCCCCCGGGTCTGCGCCGCAGCTCCTCCAACAACAGGCATGCAGAGCGACGGCGGCTCCGCTCAGCCCCGCAGTGACACCAAAGGCTATTTTTATCGCGAGGAGATGTTGTAAGCATGTAGGGGACTGGGGGAAGGGAGAGTAGGGGGGGAAAATAACCCCATAAAGTATTTATATACCTTGTAAGATCACATAAGAACGGTGGCGCATTGCCCCACATCGTGGCCAGGTACACCCGCCCTCGCACCGGCAGCCACGCCGGTGTTCAGGCACAGCGTTGAAATGACGGTCAATTATTTCAGACACACACCAAACCCAAACCAGCTGAACGCCCCCCACAGCCTGAAGGGCAGCGGGATGCTGCTGCACAGACCGGTGCACCCCCAGCCTCGCAAGGCACTGCCGCCGGGGTGAGCTGGGCAGGTGACCCTGTTCTGCACCAGCACCCTCCCCTACAGCACACGGCAGTGCCCACTCAAAGCCTGGCCAGTTGTTGCCGGTAAGCCTAGAAATGGTTGCTTTTATCACGTGGTTTCTCTTATTGCTCTTGTGAGCTCGGTTTCCTAAGGAACCAAAGCTTATGTGAGCATTGTCCGTCCATCTCCCCCTCTGGCTTCTCAGCATCTTGGACAATTTCAACCAGATGTAGCTCCCCGTTGCTGCTAAACACTCCACTCTTTCTTGCTTATAAAGCAATGGGATAATAATTTACACACTTAAAAAATCAGCCTCATCCGTGCTTTTTGCAGAACCACCCTTGTAGTGGGGCACTGCCTCTTTTTCTCTGAGGGGCTGGCACTGCCCGCTCTTACCTTACACTCAGCTGCGCTGCCATCCTGCTCTGCGTTTGTACAGCTCTTAGCACAGCGTCACCTTGACCACCCACAGACCTTCACGTGGGAAAAGCCAGAAGAGCTTCCCTGGAGTTGGTGGAAAAATAAACAGGAACATCAGCCAAGGACGTGGGTTGCATTTGGGGAAAAAATGGCAATGAAATCTTCAGGCTGGTCTGTATGAGAGAAGCCGAAATGGCAGCTGGCTACCATCCTGACCACACACATCAGCTGGCTCAAACCATCCCCCGTGCTAAAAGCAGCTCTTGATTTAACTGATAATTCTTTGCAAGAATAGAGTTTCAATTCAACTATTTTACTTAATGGGCTCGTCTCGTCAGCAGTTAAAGGATGCTACAGGAAGCACCTTCTTCCCGCTTGCAAGGAGATGGTTTCACACAACATCTCGGTGCCGTCTGTGCGGCGTTGCTCCCACAGTGCCACTTCATCAGACACATGAGGAAGGGCTTCTCGCTACCCACGGCGCGATGCTCCGACCATGGAGCAGGACCGCCTGGAGAAAGCAGTCTCCCGTGGCAAGGGTTTCAGACAGCATAAACCAACGCAAGCATCGGCGGGGCAATGCAGATTCACACCAGCCAAGGCAGAAATAGGGCGGGGGGGGGGGAACCCCCAAAACACACACCTTTGCCTCTCTTGCACCTCTAATGGAAGCCCGAATCTGGGAGCAACTGCTGCCATGACCCTGATACCACTACAGGGCCCCGAACTGAGGCTTTGCAGAGGTCTCTTTCTTTAAGCCTTTTCACCAGCATCAATTTCTGTTTCGCTTCAACCGTCCTTCCCCGCAAGGGAGCGGCAGCCAAGCCCAAGCAGGCTGTATTGCAGGGCAATGATTTATTGGCACAGGCAAGTACGTGTATGTGAAGGGATGCTGGAGGAAATGCCTCTCCTTTGAGCAGCATGCTCCCTTCCACTACTTTATTCCCAGCATAAAAATGTTGCTGACTGCACAGAAGATGCCCTGTTCCCCTGAGCTTGTGGGCCCAGCAAGGACCCCCCCCTCCTCTTGCAGGGTCAGGGGATGCGATCCCACACCCAGACACGCAGCAGCTCTGCTAGCCCAAAGCACAGCATTTAACTGGCAATTGCTCCACGGGCTCTTTTAGGCGGCTCTAATGAGCTGTAATACCAAATACATTGGGTGAAAGTCCTGGTTTTCCTAAGGCAGAGAGCCACCATCCTCAGGAACAGCAATGGGAGATATTCTTCCAGTCTTTCCAAGACCGACCCTCCCATCATCGCAGCACCACTGAACCCTTGTAGGGCTGGGCTGGGCTGGGCTGGGCTCTCACCTCCCCTGATCCGGGCTGATGGGAACAACCCCTGCTCAGCACCTTGTCCCATCAGAGCAGGCTGTAGCACAAATGAACGAAACCCTGTCCATGCCCATCTCCCCTGGACACAGCCCTCATCCCCTGCAAAGCCCCATCCTCTCCCCAGCTCCTCTTCCCAGATCCTGGGAGGAGGGGGTGCTACTGGCTGGAGAAGAGGGGATGTTTTTCTGAGAGATTAAAGAATATACAGAAATAAGTCAACCTCTCAGAAACTCTCAACATATCATGATTCAAAAATAAAACCATTAGACTGGACACTTCTCATGTCAGCAATTTCTGAAATTTTCTATGCACTTTTTTTCCTCACCCACAAATAAAAAGTGGGCAAATAATAAGTTTTTTAATTCTCTAATTGCATTTTGAAGTTGTGAATTCACTGACGTTGGCCATTTCCTGCAAAAATTTCTGATGAAAAAGGACAAAAAGCGTTTTGCGGGGAAATTCCTGACCACCTTCCCTTTGCCACAGTTCCAAGCAGCTGCGACCCCGCGGTCCCCCATCTCCTTCCTTCCTGCTGCGCTCTCATCCTCTCTTTCTGCAAATGACCACAGCTCAGAAAACACCACCTGCCCCTAGCCACCCATCACCGCACCGACACCGTGCAACTCAGTCTCCTCTCTCCCACGCCACATCCACCTCCGGGGTTTACTGTGTGAGCTTGCGAAGCAAAGGGGACGGTGCTGGTTCATGTACGGCTCCAGCCCTTCTGCACGAGCACCTCCGTAAAGACCATCTGCATTAACATCTTAGCAAATGACACCAGGAGCCCTAGAGCCGATACTTTATTTCTTTGCTCTGGTTGCCTGGCAGACTCCCCCCGGTGCTACGGGCTGTCTGATGTGCAATAAAACCTGTGCCCTTTTCGGTTGCCGTTAGCACCGGTCTGTTCTCCGGGTGCTGCTCAGCCATGTAACTCAGCGGCGTGCACAGCAGGAGAGAGGAGCTTTGCCTCTGAGGTTGTGAAAAAACACACGGCGGAACCAGCATCTCTCTGACACTTGTAGCTCCCCGGTGAAACGGGGTAAGAGACAGCAGAGGATGAGGTCTGTCAGTTAAAATAATTGGGTTTTAACTGCAACGCTGCTCACCGCTTTGTCTGATTGGGCCCAAAATAAACTGCATTACACCACCGCGGGTCAGACTGAACTAATAAGGGTATCTCTCTCACACAGAGAACAAACATATTTACGTCCCATGCGTTTTCTCTAGTGCTTTGCAGTCAGAGCTCCTTCCAACTCTGCAAGTGCAGGGGAAAATTAATTCAGACTGCTGCCCAAATTATGCAAGAAAGAGCCACATGGAATGCAAAGCGCATATTAACAGATTTTACTATTTTCGGGTATTCTTTCATGTCTCATAATTTATTTTGCCATCATATTTGCAGACAAATACAAAATAACATAAGCCAAGTAATCTTTAGGGTGTTGGCAGAAGACAGTGCAAGCAAACAGGCACCTTCAGATGAATGCTACCCTTTGTAACTACCTGGGCAAACCTAGAGCTCACCTGAATAATGACAATAAGGTCCAGTCCAAAGTGCTATAACTACAGGAATACGAGCCCCAATCGCCTTTGACTTTGCTAATATGCCCAAAATCTTGCCTCTATTGCCCAGCTTTCTCATCTGCTCTGGTGGAAGCTCTCAGGCCATCCAAGGCTGCAGTAACACCGTATTCTCTCACTCTGCAGTCCAACAGGCCATCCCACCCAGCTGTGTAACTACCAGTCAAATAATCAAAGACTTCTCCAACTTCCACCCTGAAGAAGAGGGTTTAAATCTTCAGCTGGTGTAAATCTGAATTCCTCCACTGTTTTTAATGGGACCTATGACAATTTACATCAGCTGAGGAGCTCCAGCCTCCCATGACTAAAGAATGAAAGCAGTGATGCTTGTTGGCATTTATTATCCTTCTCCCCTGCAAATGATGCGTTCCCATCCTGAATGCCTTTGGGAACCAAGTGTGTCAACATGAAAGATATGCAATGGCATCTGCCGTGAGCAAGGGAAAACCACTGTTCCCCAGCCCCACTGCAAGGGAATCATACCGGCACGCAGAGCTGGTAGCAGCACTTTTTATCAGCTGTACCCTACCGTGAATCTTCTCGTGTTCCTGAATGCTCTTCCACCATCTGATAAGTTAACAGCAAGAGGATTTACTGGCCTATTTATAGGAAACCCAAGGCAACAGCATTCACAGCAAAGCTGCAGAAAGCTGCACTTGACGACGCTGCTGTTTGTGCCCAGTTTACCCCGTGCCTCGCTGGAAAGCACCTACACCCTGGTCTAAGAGCATATGAATCATTGCTGAACTACCTCAGGCAATGCTTTCAAGGAAAGGGTGGCAACCGCTTCTGCACAGCCTGGCATCTCTGTCTGTTGCTGGAGGTACCCATCAGCCCTCCCCACCTGCACCAGCCGCGTCCATCCCATCGATAGGTGCTGTCACAGTCCTAACGGTGAAGCTGAGCCATTTTTCCTGTCAAGCATTAAGAAATTAAACACCTGGTGTTAAGAGCTCTCCCCCTTCATTTGCTACTGTTAAAGCAAAGACCCGAAGATGTGTTACCCCTGCCCACAACTCCTCCCAGGCTGGGCTTCAACTTGTCCCAGGGCAGCGATTCCTCCTGGCATCCCGGTGGTAACGAGATGGGTCCATCGGGAGCCAAAGCCAAGTTCAGAGGAGCAAACAACTTCCTTTTGCTCTCTCTTGGCCACATGCACATCCCACTCTCTCATCCGTGGCCTGAGATGCATTAGAGCAGATGCACCTTGACTGGTTTATAACATTATAGTGCTCCAGCCCTGCAAACATTTTCCCTTTTGCTTCCTCCACATCTCCCTTGATTAAAATAAACCCATTTGATTAAGAGGCATCAAAAGCACTCAAGTGAATTAACTTTGAGCAGGACTTTTGGGAAGCACTGCTCTTACTGCTGACTGTCAACAGTGGGGGAAAGTGTCCAAGCTTTTTAAAACTGATCAAAATATTTTTTAAAATTATCAAACCTTTCAATTGCCTTGAGACCCAGATCTGGACTTGGACAGCAATTACCACCATCCTCCATTTCTGGGAGAATTCAGCACCCGTGCTCCATTAAACTCCGTTAAAAGGGATAATTAGCTAGATACTGACAGTAATTTAGCCAGTTCGTTTATCAGAAGGGATAAAGCCAACCTGAAACACGTTAACGTGAGGGTCTTAAAACCGGTATTATTCTGTGCTGCTGTGCAACAAACGTATCACCAGCGGAAGGGACACAGCCCACAGTGTTCATCGGGATTCCTTGGGTGTAAATAAGGTTTTGCTTCATAAAGTCTGGCTAGGGCAAACAAATTATTTAGTTCTCATACTACAGCCGAATTAAGAGCTCAAATGCATAAAAGTGTGTAAAAGGGTGTAGCTAAGAATCGATTGTGGATCACCGAAGCATTTAATCACTGTTTTACTAATCTCCCCGCACTCTCTGAACTCAGACTGACTCCTCACACTAAAATCAATGGTGCTAATATACTCATTAACGATGGCTCTTTCGGAGGAGCGAAACCATCTGAGTTTGAAAAACTGCCTGGGGGCAGAGGAGCTGAAAGCTGCAAACAGCGCGTGGGCTTGTGCTCCAAGGCTTCCTGGGGGAGCAAGAAACTCTAAAAATTCCCTTACAGGAATTTCACTGCAATCTTCTACCAAGGGCAAGCAGCTGTGCCTACATGGGTAACGGCACATCCCCGAGGGGGGGACCAAACCAGGACCCATGGATCTACAGCCAGGGCTCCTCTCCGGGGTGAGGCTCGAGAGCCAGCTTCAACGCTCAGTGCTGCCCACGCGCCGTGGGGTTCTGCCCCCCCAACGCTCAGCACTGCCCGTGCCAGGGGGTTCTGCCCCCCCAATGCTCAACGCTGCCCACACCGGGGATTTCTGCCCACCCAACACTCAGCACTGCCCACACCGGGGGTTTCTGCCCTCCAACACTCAGCGCTGCCCACACCTGGGGGGTTCTGCACATGCAAAGTGCCTTTGTTTCCCAATTCTGGTTCTGCTACCTCGCATCGCTCCGCAGCTCACAAAGCAGATGCTTCCCCTCGGTTCAGGGGCTATGCAAGACCTTTTGGGGCAGCTGCTGCCTTTGCACCCCACGCTGCCTCTTCTTTATACTCTTCACCAGCAGCTGAAGAGTTTGCTGCATCTTCCTGCCAGGCTTCCCTGCATGGCTATCTCAGCCCTGACCTGCACATCTGACACTCCTGTCCCAAGACTCATTTCTCCAAAGTCTGTCAGTTTGGCTGTGATAGCTTCTGCTTGGCATCTACAGGCTCCAGACAGTCTCTCCCCAAAGGATTTTCTGAAAGACATTGAATTTCTGACCAGGTTTCATCAGGCTGCCTGGAAAAGGATGTTGCTCAAAACTATTCAAAGATAGCATTTTCTTATTTTTTATGCAATTATTGAATAAATATCAGAATGCAAAATTGCCCCTGGGATTGGAAAATGGAATTAAATCTTCCAATAAACATGAGAAAATGGATACAGACGTCTCTATTAGCAACAAAATGTTTCATGCTTAGAAACTGGTAATCTAACACCCCTCCAGGGAATTCAGAACAGTGAGAAAAAATGGTCTAAGACAGCATTAGGAAGAAAACGAGGTATACAGTGAGACACAAACTGGGTGTGGGGTGGGCAGGAGGGCATCCTCGTGTCGGTCACACCTCGGTGTGTTCGCAGGCAATTCAGGAGGTCCTTAGTGGAAAGCAAGGGCCCAGACCCTCTGCGGTTCCCAGTGGTGCTGAGCCACCACACTGAGCCCAGTACCATCAGGCGCAGGAGGTCCACCCCACGCAGGGTGCATCCTCCGAGTCGCTGGAGTGGTCACTAAGCTGTATCAAACCCTGCGAGTAGCGAGAAGGGCAGAGCCAGGATGTGTGGTATGGCTGAGCTGCTTCTGCAAGCACTAAGCTCCAGCCTGCCTTGGAGGGCTCATGGACGGCATGGTTCAGACCAGCTTTGATGGCCCTGGCTTACAGCAGCTGGGCAAACTGGTGGTCCAGCACCATGTATGACACAATGATGAAACACCCCCATTTCACCCAAGCGATACAAGACCTGTCCCAATGCACATGGGAACACCTCTGTTGGGGACATGGTTTAGTGTTGGACTTGGTAATGTTAGGTTAACGGTTGGACTCGATGGTCTTAAGGGTCTTTTTCAACCTAAATGATTCTATGATCTCCAGTGTGCTGCTTTCCTACAGGACACGGGATTTTGCGTGGGCTCCCTTCCGAAGCCACAATCCTGGGAAATAAGCGATTCTTGGCGTAACAGCCCAAGAGCTGAAGACAACATCATCAACCACGTTACATCATGCAGTCCAGAAGAAGGAGCACCGTTTGGCATGTGGTGAAGCACAGGCACGCAACCATGCCTGGGGGCTGTTATGGTTCAGCAGAAGAGAAAAGTCAGCACTGAAAGTTTAGTGTTTCCCCCAGCTTTGTTTTGTTGTAACACCAACATGGCCACCCTAAGGAATCACAGAATGGCAAGAGTTGGAAGGGATCTCGGGAGATCATCTAGTCCAACCCCCCTGCTAAAGCAGGTTCACCTAGAGCATGCTACACAGGACATCATCCAGGCAGGCTTTGAATATCTCCAGAGAAGAAGACTCCACACCTCCCTGGGGGAGCCTGTTCCAGTGCTCTGTCACCCTCAAAGTAAAGAAGTTTTTCCTCATATTAAACTGAAACCTCTTAGGTTTCAGTTTGTGCCCATTGCCCCTTGTCCTGTCACTGGGCACCACCAAGAAGAGTCTGGCTCCGTCCTCGTGACACCCACCCTTAAAATATTTGTATGTGTTGATGAGGTCCCCTCTCAGTCATCTCTTCTTCAGGCTGAACAAGCCCGACTTTCTCAGCCTTTCCTCATAGGGGAGATGCTCCAGTCCCTTTATCATCCTTGTTGCTCTCCTCTGAACTCATTCTACGAAGCTCCCCTTTGAATTCACTGTTCAGAAGAATCAATAAATGACATCGCAGTTGCACAGGTCATTTGCATGGCTCCTGCACTGGATTTTAATGATGGTACAATTCTCAAAGACAATATACAACCTAAAAGCACTCGTACACAACCTACAAGATGCCCACCAGCCTGCCGTGCCTTCCCCTCCTCCTCCCGAGAGCACCGTTCATTTAAAATGGTTTACCCCGCTCTCTTCTATTCTGCATCTAATGGCTTTTGAACTTCAAAGAGAGGGGAGAAAACCCTACAGCTTCACCATGCAGTTAAATATTATGCAGCCACATTACTGAAAAACACCTACAAAATACACTGCTAAAATAAACTCCCGTTTGAACTCTTCCTACAATGTTTTTCAGAGAGCTCAAAACACGCTGCCCTTCTTCCCACACAGCGCTGAAGCACCTACTTCACTTTAACCAGGTACACGCTCTTCTTGGAGCCGAAAGGACTAATCATGTGCTTAAAATTATACATTTGCCTGCAGCACCTCGTTGAATCCAAGCTTTGACATCTAGAAGTTGCACGGTATAAATGGGAAACATTATTCCTGGGTGAACGTTATACACACGTTGGCAGATATATTCCAAAATTATCTAAGAAATCAAACTATTTGTTGTTAATAGAACATGTCCAACGCCAGCAGACCGCTTGGAAAATCTAAAATTAAAATGTGCACAATGTACTATATATTAATATGGATACCCCACACACACACTACGTGCATGCCTCATGTATACAAAACAGCAGAGCAGAAATGCTCTAAACATATATTGAGAATATATAAGATTTTAATTATGGTTTTAATAACAGCAAACTGCTGGAGCTACCTGCTTATTATTAGTCTTGAAAAGCAGCATGAAAATAATATTTTAACCTTTCATCTGTAGCATGGTCTTTGCTAATAAAATTATCTCAGAGTCATCCAAGCACATAGCTGGTGTCAACTACTTAATATGCAGAATAAATTAAATGCCACTTACATATAGCTAATTTCATCCACTTTCATGCTGGTCTTTACGCTGGCGCAGCCACACAACAAACACAGTCAAGCCCTGCGTCTCCTCCTCAAATCCTGCCCTTCTGCAAGAAAATCGTCCGATCCCCTGCTCTACTAACCCACCCCTTTGCAAGGCCACCGGCACAACGCCCTTCATGCTGGGAGTGCCGAAACGAGCTCTGTCACACGTGCTGGCTCTTTGCAACTGCAAACCACTGCGCATTTATTATTAAGGAGACCAGGTCCCACTGATGACACTTGAAGTATTGTGGAAAGACAGTAAGAGAGATCTGGGAAGAGTGGGGGACTGGCACACTCACCTACCGTTAACCGAACCATGCTGACAATCCTACTTCATCTTTCCAAAACAAAAGTCACCTTCATGAACAAACACCTTTATCTCCATATCAATCCAGCTTCAGGCCTCCCGCTACCAGAAACAAACTCACTGGTACTTTATCTGCCTTGCTGGTGGTGAACATGACGTGTTCATGGGCGTCAGCAGAAAGACTCTTGATAACTGATTTATTTCCATGAGGTATTAAAATTCCTGATATTACTAATCAAATACAGGGAATGCCAGGAGGGATCTTTCCCAAAAGACCGCACTTTGTCCTCCTTTTTAGTGGCATATAGCAATCATTAATACACAGAACAAACAGAGATGAAAAAATGGAAGGTGCTGGACATAAAAAAAAACTTGTCTGCCAAAAGTGTCTTTCACTACCTGCAGAATAAGGCTCCTGCTTCTCGCTGTGAATGAACTCTTTTCGTTCATATTTGGCTCTGATCCACTGTTCCCGCAGCAGTCTGGAAAAAAAAAAATACAGAGAAAAGGAAACATGGTCCAAGATACACTAAGGAAGAATCCAGAATCATTAATTCTTCAGTTAAAATACAAGTGTGATTTAAAAGTCTTCCAAAAATTGCATTGTGCAGCCTGGAGTCTAAGGTTTCTTCTGTTTACTGTTGGACAACAATAAATCATTTCCTTCTACATCAAATTTTATTGGAAACCTATTTAATAAAATTTACAGATTTAGCAGAATAGCCCATTCCCACCCACCCAATCAGGCTCTGTACAAAATTTCCTCAGTATATGAATGATTTTAAACTTAATTTCCTCAGACTACATTCTTCAGTAAATGGGATCAGTAAATGAAAAAAAACAACAAACTGCATACAAAAGAAAAATCTTTGCCCTGAAGGTATCAGTATAGAAGCAGAAATCTGAGTATGCCCTGTGCGATGCATGTACACAATGGCCTTTCGGCAGTCAAAGCTGGAGAGACGTTGTCTCCTTGTCACGCATGGGCAGCTATTAAAAAAAATTGTGATGTGTCAGGTTAAAATTATACTTATAACAACGAGGGGAAGCCCAGCCCAAGGATGGGTGACACTCGTGACTCTGTAAACACAAAGTGTACTGCAGGGTGCCATGCACCTCCCAAACCAGGAGCAACAGGAATTCAAGCAAGAGGTGACCTCTTCAAAATGAAATGGAGGTAGGATGGGTCATATCCCGGGCCTCGGCCAATCTCTTGGAAGGAACTGGGGTGTGAAAAGTGAAAAAGCCTCAAAAAGACCAAGAGAACATGGCTGGGTAAGGATGCAAGGGCTGAGCCCTGCGGAACACGGGAACCAAACACCAGAGAGTGGCGAGAACCCACCCGGCAGAGCTCTTCCAAACTCAATAGTCTGTACTGCTAAGTCTAAGAAAGAAATCTTTGATGCATGGCTATTACCAAGTCCTTTACTTTTTACGTTGAAAACGATACCAATGATTTATACACCAAGACCTTACCTTCCAAAAAGGAAAAAATACCCCGAAGATTATAAATACTTTTTTGCTATTCTATTTTAGCATAGCATGAATGCTGGAACTAATAAAGTAGTTTAGATCTAGACTATGCTAGGAATTGCTTCAAACCATCTTTAACTGCACTTAGTTCTTAATTGCCCTAGAACCTTAAATAGCCCAAGCAGGCAGAAATCAGACACAGAAATAAAAGCAGGTATCATCCCAGCTTCACAGCAGACATTTTGAAGTGGCCTACACCGATGACAGTAAAAGATGCCCCCGCACTGCGTGTGCTCTGTAAAACCCATCACACTTCAACGCATCAACTTCTCTGCCAATGAAAACTGTTGATATGCTTAATTACCTTGTCTTTTTTTGCTGACCATGCAAATTTAATGCTACCCTTTCAGCAGACACTTTCCAGAAATGCTCAAAGAAGATAAGAGTACTAACATTGCTTATGAAAATTCATCTGCAGGTTCAGCAAACACATTCATCAAATCTGCAAGACACTATTCAATGAGAACTGTGGCTGCAATTGGTTTCCTGGCAGTAAAGGAGGAAATAATTACATATATTTTGCCCCACTCATTGTTTCATCTCCTTGGTTGGGGCACCGGCCTTCTCCCACAAGGCTCGGGGAGCACCATAGCTTCCCTGCACCCAAAACCCAACTGTGAGCTTCTGCTGTAACAGAAATAATGCACCAACTCTGCCTTTCCCCCTTCTGTTCCTGTTTTCATGACTGATCTTTAGTTGTTACACACACATCTGCAAGTTTGTGAACTCTGAAGATGAACACCCATCTCCCTTCTGCCGTCGCCCTGCTTTGGGTACAGCTCATCTTCGGTTATCTCAGGAGGTTCAGATGCGTTTTGTCACAGCGTGCAAGGGGGCTCTTCTGGGCTGAGCAGGATGCTCTTTCTGGATCTAATATCCACCTCACAGCAGCCTGCAAACGTAGAAGGCTGATGACCCAAAAGGTAGCACTTAGTTGCCTGTTTCTGTACTTCTGCCACTCATCAACAAAGCAACTAAAATTTAATCATAAAATCAACACAAATACTTAACTTTGTTACCCTTCCTGCAATTTTTCCAGCTCGGCTGCTGCAGACAGCTTGTTATCACCATAGCCAAACTTGGACCTTTTCAACAAGACTATTAGGGATTTAACTAGAAGCAAGCAAATGCATGCACCCTCAGCTCCAGCTGACTTCAGTGGAATCCACAGGAGCTGCAGCTGTTCCGAGCCGCGGAAAGTCAGCCTTCCACTACGAACACTTAAATACAGTAAAAATTAAGGTTCATGGGCAGCCGTGGGAACACGCTCCTGCCATATAATGCGGAGGGCACAAGAGATGCACTCTGCTGGCCTCGTGCCTGGGGGAACACCACTCCGCAGCGACTTATTTCCCGTGACGCTGCCAACAGCAGTGCTTCGGTATCCCCACAGCTTCTGTGCAAGGCAGCGTGCATCGGGCAGCCATGAGGCACCTCGCCTGAAGGAGTACCCTGAGAAGCTGCAAAATGCTCTCAATCACTTCTCGCAGTGTTTGGGCCAGAATACGAGCGGCTCCGATGGCAGCTCCCAGGGCAGACAGGGCTCCAGCCGTGCCGCTTTCCCAGCTCACAGCAAGCACTTTCTGACAGCTCACACGTCCTTTCCCTTTCCTCATCATCACAAACCCAGGCTCTTTCAGGAATAATTTCCTAAAAACCAAGATACACCAAGAGCTGCCCACAGTTAGGACAACTCAGCGCAAGGCCAGTAGCTGCAGCTTCTGCCCAGTGGTTATTTATAGAAAGCAGAACAACTCCAGCAAAAGAAACTGAAACAAAAACCCATCGAGGATGGCGAGGAGTCCAGCATCTCCCTTCAATGCAACAGGGAAGTTGAGCAGGGGCTTGACCACACTCACTTTCATGGGCTGGAGGCAATCCTGCCATAAAAAGCTGCTCTTGAGTCTGGCATTAAATCCTAGTTTCACTGGCACAGCTTGCATGAATTTAAACAGGAGCAGGAATTTGCTCAGATCTAAGGGATCTGAGAGCAACTGGAGGGCAGGTAGCATCCAGAGGTCCCTCAAGCCATACAGTCTTCTCCACCATTTTCAGTGGACTTCAGACCTGATCTCCATTTCAAGCATGCCTTCAGGGGCCTTTTAAAGGTCTGTCACTATGTTTTAGTTTAAATGTGTTTTCCCTAAGGTGAATATGTATGTAAATAACCTGGGGCAGACATCAACACACCAAATACAGGACCCTCCATCCAAACCCCTCCTTTGATTTTAACAGGAGTTGTGTGAACAGAAAGGACTGTAGCAACAGCCTCGTGGTATTTTATTGCATTTCTGCTGATGGGATAATGTAGCAAATATATTTTTCTAACAAACACGAGCAGTGTAAGTGCATCATTCCTAAACTGCAGAGATCCACAGCTTTCGGGATCACCTCCAAAAGCTTTAACAGCCCACCTAAAGTCTGGCAGGCTGGTGGTTACAGGGAATGTGTCATTTTTGGCAATTAGAACAGAAAGGTCTTTGTAATTATCAAGATAAAAACCTGGGAGCAAAGAACAAAATAATAAAAAAAAAAACCACACACAACAAAACACCGCACCAAAACCCTAAGGAAAAACCACATTTCCAACAGAGTAAGGGAAAATTCATCTCCTGAATGGAACAGGACTGGGCTGCACTGGGGAGGCGGCAGGTCCAGAGGCTGACAAAGCACCGCCAACACCAAGAGCTCCAAATCTCATTTTAGGTACTTGTTTGCTTGCCTGGCCACCCACATGAAATCAAGTGCTCTCTGTCAAAGGGCCAGCAAGGAGGGTTTCAGTAGAAGCCAGCGGAGCTGTTTTATCCTGGTCCCACATACTCAAGCCTTTCGCTCGCAACAAAAAAAACCACGGCAAAAGCTGTTCAAGCAGTTTTATATCAAACTGTGGCTGCATGGCTTCACTGCGCTCTGCGGAGGAGTGCTGGCCAGCCAAATTCATAGGCTCCAATTTACTGCTACCCCAGACCCTCAGCTGGGCTGGCTTTCCTAGGGTGCACCACGGTGCACAGACCATAGACGCTGCATGGCTGCTATGGCTTTTTGGAGATGTACGACAGACAAGAGGCCCCAGCCAGAGGTGAAAGTGGCTCGAAAGACATCAAACACCATCTGCTACCACCCTCTGATTGCATCTTTGTGAGCCACCATCAAGTCCAACAAAGACAAAAGAAATTACTGTCATCCAGGAACACCATTTCCAAAACCCAAATTCATAGCGTCTGGAATTTGTCAGAGCTTTTTCCAGCAAAAAAACAATCTGCTTTCCACAGGCAGCTCTGTGGACACAGCTATGCCAAGTTTCTGTCAAACAACTGTTTTAATGAAATTTTAAGTCCAAGTCCAAATTTTTGCTCAGACTGCAAGGAGAGCCACTGCAGTGTAGACTAAAAGCCTGCCTAGCTTCATGCTCTGCCTCCGCATCCAGTAAGTCCTCGCTGCAAAGACTTGCTTTTAAATGGCTTTGGGGAGGCAGGAGACAGCTGGGGGGCTTCTTCCAGGTGCCCCATGCATCACCCCGGCTTGCGGAGCCCCAGGAGCGATCATCCACCCCCCAAGACCAGTGGCCAACAGCAAGCTTCTGGAGGACAGCGAGAGACAGGGAGGGGGTTTGGCTATCAAGGCATAAAAATCTTGCATTATGGATTTGAAGATGTTAAAGCCAAATTTGAGTATGCAGAATGATAACACCCTGAATTAAAAAGCTCACTGGTTCCTTTTTTCTTTGGTTGTTTTACATACACAGTCCAGTTCACCACGACACCATTTTTCAGAATGGTTAAACACAGATTAAAAACAAGTAGGAAAGAGCCTGTGTTGGTACTATCTTAACCTTGTAGCAATTTCCTTTCGATATTAAAGGAATTTATATGAATTAACAGGCTTACAAGCTAACAACAAAGAGAAAAATGAATGATGAGACGAGAAGGCCCTGTGGCCGGTTGGGACTGAGGAGTGGGTAGACCTCAGGTGCTCAGCTGACAGCAGAGCAATGCTCAGGCAGAGACATCCCAAGGCTGGGTGCCCAGTTCGAGCTGCTGCAGGAGGCTCCACCACTGGGGAACTGATGAGCAGCCACTCCGAGAGGCCACGCTGCAGCACCTCAAGCTTTGCACCCAAGACATCACACACTTTTGAAAGCCATGGATGTAAAATCTGAAGGCCCTTGTTAGTAAGCAGGAGCCTGAGCACAACACTCAACTTCAATGCTTAATGTCAAGAGGGGTAAAGAAGTTTATAAAGTACCAGCAAAAGGAGGTGACAGAGGAAGAGGAGACCAGGTGAGAAGTTTGCCTCCTTGACCATCACTATGCCCCATGCATGGTGGGGGGAGGGCACCAGACTGACCTTCAGACACCAGGCTGGAGGTGGTGGGCTCAGCAGCTCCTCTACCAAAGGAGCCAAACTTTAAACAATAAAGTGAGGGGAAAAAAAAAATTCCAGGGATTTATCAGGCAATTTTCTCTCCACACATTTTAATCGTACCGTAATACAACGAGCCACTTCTGCTAATAACTGTTCTTATTCAGATGACTATATAGATGACTCCTCAAGATGTGAGCATCGCTGGGATACATCCTCTCCCTGACTGATGTCTCATCTTGTTCCAGATAAGACAACCACCCAGTATAACTCATGCCATTTCATTCTGCCCCATTTTTCCTACCAAGGTACTCAAATGTACTTGCAGTCAGTATATTTAAGTGTTCTGCATAAGGAGCAGATGTAGCTCCCACTTATCCAAGCACAGAGAGAGGAGCAGAGCTCATACACAGTTCTGCAGAACGGTGCTCTGTGTTCCCAAATCAAGCAAGAAGGCAACAGAAAATGACGTTAAGTATTGGGCAGGGACATGGATGTACTTCCAGTACTGCAAAAGCCCAGTAAGAGCTTGTCTCCGTCATCTTCTATTAGTTTTCAGCCAAGCGTATGGCTGAACAAAGCCTTTTTCCTTTGCTTTTACTCAAAAGTGATGCTTACCCCTGTTGCTCACTGGCGACTCAAAACTCAACCGTGTGCTTGCAGTGCATCTGCCCCAGAAAAGGCTGTTTCACAGTCTGCTGCCATGGTGTACAAAGCTGGGCTGTGACCACTCATGACCATGCAAAGAGGGTTTTTGTGGTTTAAATTCCCCACCCAAGGCTCTTTGGGCCAATGCTGTGGTGGTTCAGGAACATCCCATAGTCTGGGATTCATTTCAGCCTCAGTAACTACCCAGTGGTACAGAAGTTGGCTGCTCTGCTCACTGCTCCTGATGCATGGGCCAAGTCGCTGGCAGACAGAAGACAAGAGGAGAGAAGGGGATTTTTTTGGGGGGGAGTTAGGTGGTTTTTTCGCCTATGCACAGCTGTTAAATTTTCCCTGGGCAATTCCAGAGCACCCCTCCAACTTCTCTAACCTTCACCAAGTGTCTGAAGAGCCAGGAAGTCACAGTGGGGTTTCTGGAGGAAGCAGAAGCCAGATGCAGCAGGCAAACACCACATATTTCCCAAGGAGTCAAACACAACCTCATAGGGAAGAAGAAAAAAAGACAAGCTGGCACTGCAGCACTTCTTCCCTCTTGCTCTGAACTTTGCAACCCTTCAAGCAACCGAAGTAGAGGGACTCCAGAAGTAGCATTACAAAATTAAGAAGCTTCAAATGAACAAAGAGTCTGTCCTCATTACGGCCCGCACGTCAGCATCCTGCCGCACCGAGTCTGAGGGCAGCTCCCACAAAGCCTGCCCAGCCGCTGCCGCCAGCCAGCACGGGTTGTTGTAATTAGAAGCATCGAAACCTCTTGATGCTGCAGAACGTGGGTCGGCACACAACGGCACGGTGCCAGCGCAGGATGGAGGTGTCATCCATCGCAACGCTACCCGGGGCTGCGAGCTGAGAACAACTCGTGCTATTGCAGTGACTGGACTGCAGCGAGGCGGGGAGAAAGCTAAATATATACCCCTTTAAAAAGCAGCACTCCCCTGCTCTTGTTTAGCATGTATCTGTTGAAAGGCACAGAGAGCCTCTAACTAGAGAAAGAAAAATACAACCTGGCACACCATCCTCAGAACATTCCCAATACGCAACATACCCACAGCTGCTCATACTGCAGCAGTGTCAGGAGCAGATCTGTTACTGCAAGAGGTCGCTTCTATCCCGATGCACCCTGCTGCTATTGCCGAGACCCAGCAGCGCCACGCCGGAGAACACCTACGTGAGCAGAGTTGCAGGCTCAGTCCAGAAATCAGGGCATCCAGGCTGAAAATTGCCCCAGGCACAAGCTGGGAGCACAAAAGGGACAGAAATTGGTCTTCCAGCCGCTTGCAGGAAGACTAACCTTGCCTCATCCTCCCAGTCAATCAATCAATCACAAAAAGGAACAACAACAACAGAAGCCCCTTCACCCTCCTGCTCCTGTTTCTCGCCCAGCAACGTGCCTCTCCCCCCCGGCGCCGGGAAGGGCAGAGCAGCCGCCCCAGCGCCGCGGCCGAGCGCCAGCGCGGTCCCTCAGTGCTGGCAGCCAGCTTTGACGGGGCTGCGGCTGGAGCTCAGCCACCGCTCGGCAAAGTTCCCCGGAGTCAACTGCACCGCAGGATGGAGGAAGAAAAATACCGTAGCAGCAAAGCCCGAGCTGCATTATCAAAGGAAGACAAACCAGCCGAGCGCAGAACCAGCCACAGACATTTCTGCCAGCCCGACAGACGTAATGAAAATGCTTGTGGGCTTTAAGCTGCCTGAGCCGCAGGGTGAGCTTTCGCTCTCGCTCAGGCTGACCCGTGCAAGGAGAGATGGGTGCGATTTGCACCCAGACCTCAGGACACCCCAAGCTGCAGAGGGACCTATCCCACCTCCAGCCAGGCTCCCCCAGCACGAGCTCTGCACCCACTCAGGCAGGGATCTCCCCAGAATTGTGTTTCTCCTACCAATGACAGCTAGGTGAAAAATCTTGCTTCTCCATCCCTAACACCACAAGTACGTGCTGCAAGTCTCAAAATGGCACAGCTGACTGCTGGGATTTTGGAGCTCAGTGGTACAAACGTGGTACTGGATCCTCTCAGGACCACGACAGTTCACGAGAGCTGCCTATTCACCACGGACGGCATCCACCGCCCAGCAGTGGCAGAGCCAGCAACTTCTGCCGTCGGGGGAGCACGGAGAGCTTGGGGGGCTCTTCTTCCTTGTATCACGGAGACACTAAGGAGAAGACACAGGAAATAAGCATGAATAACACTCTGCCAAAAGACTCTTTGTTTCAGCCCAACTCTGTGGAGAAGCAAGAGGGAAATTATCAGTGATTTTCCCTTTGTAGATGCACCATCTTAGAAAGTGCAATCTATTTACACAGCAAGATGCAAAAAGCAGTTGATGCACAGGGATGAGAAGGATGCTGGAGCCATCTGCAAGGGGCACCGCAGACCCCATGGGGATGTTGAGACATGCGTCACTGGCCACCAAATCCTGCAGCAAGAGGCCCATCTGTCCTTGGGCTGCAAACTCTGATGGTCAGGGGAGAAAGAGGCAGGATTTTGGGCATGAAGATGGATGGGTCAATGTCACACCAGAGCCTGCAGGAAAGTAAGAAGCCTCGCCCATGTTAGGTGAGCAGCAATCCCGTTGTCTGGGTGTGGACAGGCAGGTTTTATCCTTGACTGTCACAAGGCAAGTGCCCTCCACCTCCTCCAGGTTTGAGGCATCATTTTTCCATGAGTCCTTACTAAATCACAGCCCTGACTTTTCAGATCTTCATCCACGCAAGCACTTCTGACTCCCCAGGAAACCCACATGAAGCATCTTCCCCACCTCCCCAAAGCCAGGACCCAGGGGTGATGCTTGAAGGCCAGTTCAAGGTGGGAGGAGAACCTCAAAGGTCCTAAACTCCCAGCATGGTCAAACATCAGTTTTTTCCCCTCTCTCTCTGCCTTAGGAGACAGGGTTGAAAACAAACAAAAAGTCATTTTGCTAAAGCTGTTTTTCTGAAATGAAGAAGAAAAAAAAAAACCCCACAACTAAACAGCAGTGCTGCCAGGTTCAGCTGAATTTACACCATCTCCTCCCCTGGCCCTGGGGGATCGCACTGGCTGGGAGCACCTTCCCGGCAGCTTCTCCTTGGGCTCCCTCCCACGAAGGCAGAGGTGTTCCAGCAATAGGAAAGGTAAGAGGCTGGGGCTTTTTTCCCTTGAGAAAAATAACCCTAGCGAGATAATCACAACGCACTCAGCATGCCCCGCCACAATACACAGTGGCTTTGCCAGTCCTCAAATCATTTCTGCACTTGTAGGAACGGTGGAAGCTGCTGCCAGAAGCCATTTTAGATCGAAACTAAGATCTGAGAACACTGCATAAATGGATGGGGTTTTTTTATTGTCAGGCCAGGCAGTGCTGCTCACACCTGGGCATCCCCAGGTTTGGCATTTGAGCATCATCAAATCGTGGGTAACATCGTCAAATCGTGGGTACTTCACAGGCCTGTTGTCTGTCCTATAACAGGCTTTTTGCATGATGTAGGAAGACAATAACTCTTCCTAATAGCTATTACAAGAAGACTAAAAATATAAAGTCACCTCTAGGATGTGCATAGGTGTTCATGAACCCTTTGGCCCACCTTCAGTATTATTTCACATTTATTATTTCACATTTGGGGGACAGAGCAGAGCCTTCCCACGCGCAGGCCAGTATCTCACGCAGGGAGCCCCATGAACCCTTCCAGTACTTCCGTTTTGGGCACCTCTTAAAATGCTTGGATACACCACCCGGCTGCCGAGAGCCCCGCACGCTGCTTTCACACACACCACCGCCACGCTGCCAAACCACAGCTCCCCCTTCAACTGGTGACACCCCATTAAAGCAGCAATATCGGGAGAGATCTTGGGGACCAGGACACACCAGTTTGCTAATGCTAAAGTACTGGCTCTGGAAATTACGCCCTCCAGACCCTCTGCGAAGACTGGTTTTACGAAGATACAAAACCCCCTGGACTGGACCCTAAAAACCAATTTCAGTTCATCTTGTTGCTCCCTGGATAGTACAGCACGTTCTGGCCGCTCAGCCCTCTTGGTCTACAGAGTCTACCCCAGCTTCCTGGGAAGGTTTACTCTACGCCGTATGGGAGACAGTATCTTGCTCATCTCTTCACAGAGGACATTATTTGTCACTTAGGCAGAAAAATAAAATCCACCACAGTATTTTTGTATTACAAGTAACCTAGCATCTCATATAGCAAATAAGCAGGTTCTGGTTTGATGCAGAAGGAAAGGCAGAGGAAATCAATGGGTAGAAATTGGCATTTGTGTAGCTTTAGAAACTTGGAAGAGTCTGGGGAACAGACAAACTATTGACTTCCCTGCATCATCTCAACTGTACTTATTAAATAAGATCCCACACGTAGTATAAACTGTACCATATGCGTGCAGAAAAACAAAGATTTTCAGAGCCTTTCATAAATGAAACCTCCTTTGCAGCTAAAAAAAAAAAACAAACGTGTATCATCCTGAAACTAAAATATTACAGAGGCTGCAGCTGCACAAACAAATAAATGGTGTTTACCAGCAAAGGTATTTACTTACTGACAGTCAAGAAAGGTTGGCTTGTAATAAAATGGTGGCATTTTAGATTCGTATTTTGCTTTTGCTACATTGTTTCCATTTGAGGCCATAAACTGTGAAAAGAAGAGAAAAAACAGAAAGAATTAAAAAACGTTAATGGTATTTTCCCTTGCCCTCTTTTGTTTCTAGAGAGAAATAAAATTATTGGGATGGGCCTCCATTCACTTGCCGAGGTTTCCCCAGGACTGTGCACAGAAGGGATGCTGTAAAAGCTGTGCCGGCAAACCAGCGCTCAGAAATCAATATTGGTTATTATTGCCAGGGCTCCTCCAGCTTAATACAACACTGGGGACAGGTCCGTGTCCCAGTCCCATGTGCCCGATCCCCACTGGTCCCCACGGGAGCAGAAGGCAGCACGCAGTGGCATTTCCCACTCACAGGCATGGGAACAAGATGGATCCCAGTGAATCCAGCACAGAAATTAGGGAACCAGAGAGCAAAGCCCGACGCTAACTTTAAATTTCAAGACACCCTTTGCTTTGGATCACATCACTTGTTCTGACAGGATAATACTATTTTTGCAAAGCCATGCCAGCAACCTCAGAAAGGAGCTTCAAGTATTAAAAAAAAAAAAGATAGATAAATAAATAAATAAATAAATTCTATCTGCCCTGAGAGCCCTCCTTTCCTCCTGATCTCTTATAAAAACGGCTAGTTGAGAACTCTGCAAACAAAACCACATACCTCCCTATTCATAAATTTTATTTAATGAAAATCACTTTATAAACATAAAAAATCCATCCTTTTCCAGGCAGCCATGCTCAATAAGTTTTGTCTTGTATCAAAAGCCAAGCACACAAGCAGAACAACCAGCTAAGCTTTTTCTCCCCCAAGATTTCTTTTTCATTATTTTAACGTTTCTGAGCTTCTCAGTTTACATATTTAATCTATTCTCAAAAAAAAAGATAATCAGAAAATCCATGGAAAATCCATGCAACACAAAGGCTTCTTTTCCTCATAAAACACATGACTTCATGAGCTGTGGCTTTCAGAAAAACCTCAAATCTGCGACGTCCAAGATAAAGATCAATGACCGGTAGCGTTCTTCACGCCTTTAAAGATGCCAATAGTCAAAGCAGGTTTCTTGGGTAGGCTTGCCTTTAGCAACATCACCCAAACCTAGGCAGGTGTGCTGAATAAACAGAGAGAATTTATACTGTGAGGGTCCAGTACTTCAAGATGTGAGTTTAAGAGTCTTCAATGTGAAGTGGAACAAAGCCAGAAACAGCCGAGCTAGGCAGGGGTGGCAGACCACAGGTCTAGCCTACAGCCTAGTCTAGGCGAGAGGTAATGTGAGAAGTGGAAAGCAATTCATTTAAAATTAGTAATTTCTACACACTCTATTTAATTGATTTTTTTATAGGTATGGGGGAAACCCTCACAACTTCTTCATGAAATGACTATTCCATTTTTCCATCAGCATCATGGACCTCATTCCCACACTCAGGAGTTCCCTAGACATGCTTTCTGAAACCACCTTTGCTGTGGCATCTTTAGGAAGGACTCTGCTTTACAGCTTTGCTGGTAAAATGCAGCGACCCAAACTCACTGGTACTTCAAGCCTCAGATGCACGTACCTCCACTTGAGCATCATCCCAGTCATCCAGACGGACCGACTTCACTTTGCTGACTTGGGGAATATTGCGATGGATTCCTGAACAATTCAAGCAGATGAAGATCCCTAGGCTGTGGGATGCCCAGTCCGGGTCTGAAAGCAAGAAAGAAATAGAGAATTGCACTGGGCTGGTCTACGGGATTCAGCGCAGGAGGAAGGCGAGATGGGGCAGAACAGGGCACGGCAGGGGAGTTCAGGAGTCACCAGGTCAGAGTCCCCTGATTTCAAAGGCATCAAATAAATACACAAACAAAATACAGATATGTGTTTGTTTACATTGATAGTTAAACCAATTACACTAACAATTAACAGACTTGCAATCTCAGGTGCAGCAGTTATTCACAAAAACCCAATATACAGGCAACCGCGTATGCCCGAGACCTCCAATATTCACTCCATGCTCATACCAAGAGAGGAGGTGAATGCCCATCTTCTATCAGCAAATCCCACCCAACGAGCACCGCGTGGAACAGAAATTGCACAATTAAAGCAAACAGCTCAGGGAAACAGCTACGCTGCTCCTTCGCCTTGCTATTTTTAATTTTATTTATTTATTATTTATTTTGCAGTGGGCATGCTCCACAGAGAGACTTTCCTCCCGCAGCTATGGCTGCCCGGCAGCCCAGCCCTCCCTGCCAGGAGGTTTCCAGCCCTTGCCCTAATGGAAAAATGCCGCCAGCGGCAGCTCTGTACTTTCTCCGAGCAAAGCCATGCACTGTTTACAGCCCCAAGCTGACGTCTCACACAAAGCATTTTCAACACAAGTCCTTCGCCTCCAAATTCCTCCTCGGGAGAGACACTGCCCGAAGCGCGGGGAGATGGAGACGAACCAGAGGAGCACAAGGGCCGGGGGCAGGACACATCCACCCGTGTCCCTGGCACTGCCTCGCTGGTAAGGCCGATACAGGGATCTTTGTTTGAACTCCGACTAGCAAATGTCAGCGCCTGCTATTTCAGCTGCACCCCAGCAGAAAGAGCTTCCCTTTCCCTGCAAGTCGCCAAGTCAGCCACTAGATCCTCCTCCTCCCCCCTGACAAAAGTCCCCTCACCCCATCCTCCCCCAAACCCGCCCCATGGCATCGGGCTGTCAAGGGGTAAGGGCAGGTATTCCCTTCTCGCCAACTGCTGTAATTTGTTTATTCCCCCACAGTAATTACGCTAAACACTCGCTCCTCACAGCGCAGCAATTATTTATAAAAGCCAGGGAGCATGCTTTCTCCTCCCGACATGTATTTAATGGTCTGGCTAGGTCAGTGCAGCGGGTGCAGGCTGGCACAGGGCAACACAGCGCCTCTGCACGGGGTATCGAGGTCTGCATCAGTCCCTGCCCATGGGGACGGACACCAACCTTCCCCAGCACACCCTAGAGAAGAGTAATTTGGTTCCCCAGAGGTGGCCATGTTTGGATATAAACCCGTGAGTGAAATGAGCAGCCTCATCCGACACGGCTGGGTGCCCACCCAGGAGAGGGGAGCAAATTCCCAAGCTGTTGTGCATCCCATCAGCCGCAGCTCCCTTGGCACAGGGCTGGGACCAGCAGCCACAAATAACGGTGTACTTTTTCTGTTTCACACGGTCTCCCATCCTCATGCGAGACCCTGACAATGAGAGTTCAGGCCTAGCAAATACAAAACCAGGTGAGTCAATCTAAGCGCACCGCAGCAGCAACCACGCGCTGCCCACATCCAGCAACGCCAGGGAGGGCACAGGGTGCTCTGCCACGCCGGCCCCGATCCCTGCACCCTCACCCCAGTCCTCCCACGATGACCAGGCTTCACATCACACCTGAGGTCAGGCACCCCAACCGCCAAGATTGCTGCCAGTGGTTGGGGCTATAGGCTGGCAACAAGAATCAAGACTTTTGCACGCTCACACACGTTTCTGTGCTTTAACTCCTTGTGCCGTCCTCTCCCATCTCCCAACACATGGCTGTAATCAAGGTCTGGGACCTGACAAACTTCCTACCACAAAAACCGTCCAAGGTGCAGCGCTGCTGCCCTGTGGTATCCCAGGACCATGAGACCATGGTAACAGACAACAGGACGAGGGGGAATGGTCTGAAGTTGCGCCAGGGCAGGTTTAGGTTAGACATTAGGAAAAACTTCTTCACAGAAAGGGTTGTCAGGCTCTGGAATGGGCTGCCCAGGGAGGCGGCCAAGTCCCCATCCCTGGAGGTATTTAAAAGAAGGATAGATGAGGTGCTTAGGGACATGGTTTAGTGGTGGGATGGCAGGGTTAGGTTAAAGGTTGGACTTTATGATCTTAAAGGTCTTTTCCAACCAAAGTGATTCTATGATTCTATGACCAAATGACCAAGTCAGTCGAGGTAAAAGCATCAGGGTCTCTTGTTGAAGAAGCCTTCTCTGAGTTGCACACAGGGTGAGGAAGGGTGAGAGGTCGGGAGGATGGCATGGCTGCAGAGCAGCGGTGAGGAAGAGGAAGCCAGGGCAGTGAAGTTTGGAGTCAGGAGCTAAGGAGGCCACCGGCAACCTGTGCTCAGCACTAACCGTGCTTCGAGCCCTCCTGGTGTAACGAGACCTGATCAAAGCAGTGCCTGACTGAGGGCAATGGGCATCAAAGTATGCATTGGCCTCCACAGGTTTTATTGGGAGCCCCAATGCCTGTTTTACATTAACAGCTTTATCTTAGACATGCAGGTGGATTTCTTCATTTTGTCTGCAACTTCCTAGACTCAGGTTTCTAAAACCTTTGAAGAAGTAACCCGTCTGCTGTGTGCAACAGGACCAGGAGATGTCACACCTTCCTCCAGCCAGGGATGAGGACACGTTTGGGTGGAGGAACATCGTGCAAGAAAATCCTTGGGCTGAGACAGAGGAAACTCCGGCTCCAGCAGACAGTGAGCCAACTCTTACCCAAGCTGTCTCTTCTCAACATGGGTAAACAGCACCTCAAGCAACAGGTTTCAATCACAGCTGGGGCTTTAAAGCATTCTCCTGACACCAACAGTATTTTCTTTAGACCAGACTCTTAAACATGCATCCCCCCTGCTCCACACAATGTCAAGCCACGTCTAATTAAGAAAACAAAAGCTGGTCTATATGCAGAAGTGTACACGAGCTGTCCCCAGAAGATCATAGTACTTCAGAGGAGCAGATGGAGATGACAGGGTCAATTGGTGACCCAACCCTTGGAAGGGATGACCTCAGCTTGTTCAATAAAACCACACCTGCTAGCTATTTCGTCCTGATCACCCTCCTTTCAGTGGTTCCTCTCTTGCCTGGACCCAAGGTCCGTGTCTACCCAACACCAACTGCATGCCACACAGCCAACTCCGAGGAGCACCGTGACAGAGCTGCCACACTTTGCTCTACTCGCCAGACCCGACACAACACCAGTGGTTTGCATTGCTGCCATGTATTAGCAGCAGCTTCCCCTTCATTGCTCTTCTGGCTTTAAAAATACGTCTCTCTCAAATCCAAAATCATGCAGCAAGGGGGGAATGTAAGAGTTGTAGATGCTTGGCTGGTTGCGTGCTGCATTCCTGTGACAGCCGCAGACCAGAACTACACAAATTTGGCAATGGTTTTTAGTGCCAAAGGGAACACCAGGGAGGAGGAGAGTTCAAAGGTCTCAGGAGCTGAGTTAGCCCCATCCAAAAAAATGCTAAATCCCCCAGATTTAGCAAAAACTAGCGAAATCCTGCAGAACCAACTGATCTACCAGGGGAAGTCTCTCCGAAATGTCACTGTTACATTAACTTATTAGGTGTTTCTCATGGCTGTTGCTCTCCTGGCTGAAGACATCTGACTGAGAAAGTCAGCCAGCCCAGGCCTTTCCTGGATTTTAGCTGAATGGCAAAAGGAATTTCTAAGCATCGTCAGAACAAGTCAGAGGATTACGGACCCACGCAAGCCCCCAGGCTGTGTATCCCTGTGACACACACACACATACACACACACACACACTGCGCCATGCCACCGCTCTGCCCAGGGACAAGGAGGAGGGTGGAGGATTCTCTGACTCCACCTTCCAGAGGGCTCTGCGGACACCGCTTCCCTTCTCACCCCCTCCATGCACTTGTGACACCATTTTTGAAGAAACCTAGCCATGAGACCTCTACACCCACACATCTCCTGCGGGAACTGGTGGCAGATCCCCAGGCAGGTGGCTGCCAGACGGGGTGAGCGCCCACTTCTGCAGGGATGCTTTTCCAAAGCCCTTTTGTAACCCCCCCCGGGGCTGTTGGCAGCTATGGAGCTCCCTGAGCACATCACAGCCCCTCCTCCCTCTTCATTTCTCCTCTCCAGCACGAACAACGTGAAAAATTAGCTCAGGAACATGGCAGATAATGCTAGCGATCTCTGACCTCGGCATAATCACAGACTGCAACCCTCCAAATGACTGCGCCATTGCTTCAAGATAAGACAACATCTTATCAAGCACGTGAATAAATTCACATGAATTTATTCGTACGAGACGAGTGAGTTCAGTGAACCAGCATTCCCAGGCTGTACAGCTGGCGAGCTGAGGTCTCCATAGCTAGGTGAAGTCCACCTTGCTGCTAGACACTTCAACAGCTGGAGCATGTTCTCTGTGTTGGACATCTGGGGAGTTCAGTAAATCTATTTAAGCCATTTTATCTAGGCAGGGCCCCAAAAAGTGCACCAAAATGGCAATATATCATAATCTGGGCCTTTTTTGGGCACTGCCCCAAAAAGATGATTTTTTTCTAAGCCTCCAGAGTTTCAAGCAAACAGCAGTGAAGCCTAATGAAAACTTTCCGGCATGCCTAAGTTCCACACAGATGACTTTATTCCATTGTATCAAGCCAAAAGGAGTAAAGACTAACAAGGAGCAAGGGGAATATTAAACCCAGTAACTGTTGTAAGTACAGAAAGTCTCTTACGCTTCAGCATCATTGCTCCAGAACAGCCGATGCCAGCTCTAGGAGACTTTCACTGCCCAACGTGGCAGAGATTTCTAGTCACTTATAATAATGACTTTCAAAATAAAAACTTGATGTAACTTAATTTTAAAAAATAAATAAGCAAAGCTAAACTAAACTCAGGAGAAGGACATTGTGGTGGTATTGTCCCCATCTCATTCATCTGAAAGGGAAAGCACAGACAGAGATTAGAGAAGCATCCAAAGCAAAACTAAAACACTTGGGCAACACAGCTAAATTCAGAAATTAAGTTCCCCACCCAGCCCCTTTTGCCACGACAAGCCCCAGGAAAACCCAGCGCACAGAACAATAAACTCTGCAGCTTGAACCCAACATTACTAAGGATAAGAACAGCCCACGGAGGGAAAAAATGAAAGCTGGACCCTGAAAAGTAATAAAGAAGAACCAACATAAGACATAGGGCAATTCATATAAACCAAAAGGAGAGTAGGGAAGATTGGAGGTGGGATGGCAGTGGATTCTTTTTTTTTAATAAATAATCAATATTTCCTGTATCCAGAATATAAACATAGGGTTCCAGTTTGAAAAGCCCTAAATGCCATCAGTTCAAGTAAAATCACAGGAAATAGAGGGGTAGCAGGCTCAAAGTAGCCACGAGGCAAGAGCAAGAACTCAGAGTCTCCAAACTGACTCCACTCCATCTTTTGCCTTAAACCCATTATCGCCATACATAGCACGGTATTTTGCTGACCAAGACAAATATCTGCGAGATAGTGGCCAATGCCCAGCAATACCCCATTAACAAATCCTCCAGCACACAAACGATAGCCTGACCCTTAATTAGCTGCCTGGCTGCATCCCCCGCTGCACCAGCTGGGTGGGAGCCAGTGTTTTGTTGGGATGGAGATTCAACAGATTTTTCTGATCTCTCTCCCCTGTTTGAGGTGATAAAGCCTAATTAGAGGGGAGAGGAGGACCTTCGAGGCAGGCAAAACCTTTTTTACCCTGCACTAAAAAGGTAACTCATGCCCTAGGATATGGGATATAATTGCAGGGATTTTAGTGCAATCAACACAAGCAAAAAGCCTTTTCTGCTTGCCCCTCAGCCACCGCTGATTTACTAAACCCCCCAGCCAGGAGAACCTCGTGCGCAGAACTGAAGTTCTGTTGCTATTTACTTTGGGGAAAGATTAGGAGGTTAATAAACAGACCCTGGTAATGCATTTTAAAAATAACAATAAAAGACATTAAAGCTGAAGCCAAACAGCCTTCCACCAACACTCCTCTCTAAGTAGGAAAATTTTTCAGTGAAGGCACTGAACTTGCCAAGGTCTTTTTATTCAGCTGGCAGGTGTCAGCAGCCCTCTCTGCTTGCTGCCTGCAACCCACGGCTGTGCTGCCACCCAGGCGTCTGGGCCGGACAGAAAACACCATCACATTAAACCTCCTCTGTTTCAAAAAGTCCTTTTCCCTGCAGAGAGTGGCACCGAGCTTCTTACGTCTCTGCTCTGCTTATGTCCAGAGAGAAGGGCTGGCAAATTCCCGGAGAAAAAAAAAAAACCCACCACCAAACAACCCACAATATTTAAGTGAGAGGACAATGGAGGTGCGGGAACAAGTTGCCACTTTTAGCATGAAAATGAAAAGCCCGTTTCACGCCATTAGAGCAGCAAAGCTCTGGAACAGCTTTCCAGTAGGAGGTAGTGGGGGCAAGAGAGAGAAGTAGCTGCGAGGCAGAGCCCCACCGCTCCACAGAGGGGATGGGGAGATGTGCCTGCGGATAACAGCACGAGGCAGGACCCCATGACTCAGTCGTCTTCCCAATCTGTGTTCGAGGATCAGCGGTTGGACCGGGGAAGGAGCAGATTGAGATCAAATCCTTGCAGTGCCCTCTTTAATCCTCAGCAAATCAAGCAATCCCCCGTGCTCACGCGTTGCCCTCTAATCACCACCCTCCCTTCAGGAAATCAAGGGAATGCAAAAGCTTCACCTGCTTTAGAAATAAGAAGATGCTGGGCCTGCGGGAAGGGTGTTTGCAATCACCTCCACCACACACCACCCACCCTCGGGCTTTTACATACACTGTTACACCCAAATACCACATCTGCTCGGCGTTGCAGCACAAAGCTCTGATAGCAGACTCCCCTCCAAGGCACACCGACTGCTTCTCCCCATCCCACATCCCCTCTGAGCCTCGGGCAAAGAGGTCGATGCTACCCAGGGTCCGTGTCCCAGTAATCCATCCCAAATAAGAAAGAGGAAAATGATAAAACCAAGCCACGTAAACTGCTGCTGCTGGAGGGTTTGAACTGCAGGCTCACTTTGATGGGATTTTCACTTCTGACTTCAGAGCCTCACTGTCCTCCTGCAATGTAAAATGATTCTCTCGCTCCGTGGAAACACAAGCCTAAATCATGAAAAAATGGATTAAAGAGAGAAATACTCAAGGTCTTGTTATGCCCTGAGATAACAATCCGTCTCATGATGTGAGGAAAGATTGCCTGAGACAAAGAATCATTGGGGGGGGGGAATGGCTGAATTGCCACATTAGTCTTGAAAAAAAAAAGATTATTCTAATACATTGAGAGCCATTACACACAAGCAATTCAGCAAGATTGCTCAGTTTGCACTTAAGACTGCACTTAGTGCGCTGTCTTCCACTGTGAAAGCACATCTTTAAACCCACCAAAACAAACACGCTGCTAACCAATCTCTAGGACCCCAACTCCAACACAGAAGTGTGTAAAAACAGGGGACCCGATGCCCCAGGTAATGACTTTGTTACAGAGGCTCCTACCCCCAACGAAGCCTCAAAGACGGAGCGAATGCGAATTATTCATTACAGACAGATGACATTTTTGCAACTGAAACGTTTTTTATTCAAAACAACCTTTCACTGAAAATTAAGGTTTTGTAAAGACACAATTACTGAAAACCTAACCAGAAGCTTTAAAAAAAACCCCTACAAATAAAAAATGTAACCTCTCAGGGTTTTTTCCACTCTTATTTTCAGTTTCTACTTCAGCATCCTTTCCGCATTCCCCACTGCTGTGGCCAGGGCCACCATAAACCTGTTCTCCCTGCCCAAGACATACCCTCAAAATCTGGGAGGATTTTTTGGAAGTTCTGCTTTTGCATGAGAGATTTTTCTGCCAGCCATACATGCCGGTCCTGGGAAGACACAGATCTGACCTTCCTGAGCACCACATTCAATGCCACGTTCCACCCCACTGCAAGTGCACAAACCAGGGGAACACACCTCTTGAATATAGCAGCCTTGCTTGCAGGACTTGGCCACTTAAATAATCCTCAGTCACGATTAAGCGGCAAATTCTGGCCCCAACCCAGGCAATCAGCAGGTTTTGCCTGGATCTCCCCAAGGAGATGCAATGACCCTGCCGGGGCCGAAGTTACTTACACAGCCTGGGAGGAAAAGCGCTGCCTCCCCCTGAGACTCCCTGTCCACCCTGGGGTTTGATTTTTTGCACGGTCACAGCTTAACCAACAACGATACCAAACTGCAAACTGTTTTGCATCGGGAACCCAGGCTTTTGTTGCATGAGCACCGAATACCTGGGACAAACCGTTACTCCAGGGCTACGGCTACTGAGCCTCACCCAAATGCCAGAACAGTAACAAAAGAAAACACCCTTTTTTGACAGCAGGGAAGAAAAAAGCCTAAAACTTTCACTGACTGGCTGATTTCTGAAACAAATATTTCCAAAAGCAAAAGAAAACCCATCTGGCTTCAAACACACAAATTCAAGCGACTAACAGGGCATTTCCCCCTGTCACATTTCTGACCCATCCTGTTCTTTGTTATCAGTATCCCTGAGCTAAATGGCTACACCTCCTATCATGGATCCTGACCTAGCTGGGGATTTCAGGGAAAGGAACACACCCACCTGAGCAGCAGTAATAAATCAGGGATCCTGACCCTCTCCTTACCCCCAGCTGTACCAGATCAGCAGCATGATGATACACACATGTGGGAAAGCACAAGCACGCCCTGCTTTCCTCATCCTCTCTTCATTCCCCACCCTCCCTCTTCTTTCATTTGCACTTTATTTCCTTTGCTTCGGTACTTCTCCTGTGTCTAGCTGTCCACCCAGTTCCAGCCATCACCTTTATCTTCCTGTGCATCCCACTTCTCAGCAAAGAACTAAATTGCACCCCATTCTGGAGGCTCTCTGGACACCCATCCCACATTACCTCATACCCAGAAAGACCCGGCTTGCCACACCTGCCCAGGATGAATAGCAGAATTTGGCCTGAGTATTTATATTATCGACAGACACGAGTTATATATATTATATGAAGTAGCCGAAGGCATCTCAAGTTTGTTACTCCCAGGCAAATGAGCCACATGCCAGTACCACCGGTAGCTCTCATGTGCCAAAGAAACTGAAGCAAAGTGATCACTAAAGAAACTGGGTTGATGAACAGGGATCTGTTCCCAGGGAAGTAATGCTGTGATGGTTCGGAAGAGAGGCTGAATGGTATTAATATAGCACATCTTGTGTTACAAAAGACACTGGCCCAAATTCTCCTCTCTGAGTTTCAGATTCACTAAGACATCTCTGCATGCAAATGTCACCAAAAGCAAAATATGGTTTTGTTGTTTTGCAAGCCCCTTTGGAGCTTTTAACAACAACCCTCTTTCCCTGACGTGAGCTATTTTACTGACCTACAGCATCATTTCTACCCTGCTGATGCTGAGAAACTTCCCATTTTGCACAGGGGCTTTGTATTACACACAGGGCAAAGGAGAATTACCCCAGTGATCTGAATGGCCCGGGCTTGTAAAGTCTTCTCTGGGAAGGGATAATTTAGACAGACACCTACTCAGCAAGCCCAGGCTGTGCTCCACAGGACACCTAAAAGGTGGGTAGGTACAGCTACACAGCAACGACAGCCAGCAGATGGGTGGGAGCAGGCAGAGCAGCGCAGCACTGCAAAGCAGTTCACACTACGCAGAAAGTTCTTTGTCCTTTCCAGCCAGGTACCAGGGGACACAACGCATCTCAAAGCAAACTGCAGCATCCCGAGATGTAGATTAGGGACATAAAGCCATTGAGAATGGTATGAGCTGGATGGTGGTATCCAATAGATCTTGAAATCCTAAATAAATCAATAGCCGGAAAAATAAGGTTCAGTTGAAGTGTTGGGTTTTCTTTAGCCTGCAGAATGACAGAGGCTGAGAAGGACATCCTTTCCCTGCACCTCTTCAGAGCCATCCTGCCCGAGCTAATACAAATTTAGGTGTTTCTATATGGTGAGGGTTTGGTGTTTTTTTTTTTAAAAAAAAGGGAAGGTCGCTTGCTATGCAGCTCCCTAAGATTCTTCTCAAAGGCAGGTCCCACCGCACCATACAGACCCTGCTCAGCAAGAGCAAAGGCTTTCCCACCCTCACACCCTGACCCCAACAATTCACCATCCAAAGGGTGAGGAAGATGCCCCCGGCTCAGACCACCTGCCCTGGGCCCACGAAGGGGACTACGGAGATTCGGGCCCCGTGCCGGGCACGGCGTGAAGCAGCGCCCAAGGCGGGCTCCCATCGACGGCGCGCTGGCCAAAGGTCGGTGGGCAAGATGCCCGCGGCAATGCCGCTGCTTCCCGCCCCCACGTTTGCTCACCGATGGGGCAGGAGCAGCTCCCAAAGCCGGCCTGGTGGCCAGGGGACACGGCGGACGAGCCACCCCCCCGCAGCCCAGGGCTCCCCCCCGGGCAGAGCCCCCGGCCGCCCACCCGCTCGCTGCCGGGTTGAGGACACCCGGGCTGCACTGCAGACGGCGGGGACCCGCCGGGGATGACATCAGCGCCGCCGCGGCCAGGCGGGGAGCTGGGCCGGGAGGGGGGCACCTCGGCCGGGGCCGGTCCGCGGGTACCGCGGCAGCGCATCCCCATCCCTCCGCCCCTGCCCCGGAGCGTCCCCGCGGCGTCCCCCCGGGGGCAGGGGGGCCGGGCACCCCCTCGGCGGGGCGCAGTCCCCGCTGCTGCCGGGGGGGGCAGAGCCCCCCGCCCCAGCCGAGCCGCTCGGGCAGGTGCGGCCGCCGCCGCCGCCCGCGCCCCCCGCCTCGCCCTGCCCTTACCCGGGGCGGCGCAGTCGGCGCACGCCGCGTTGCCCGACCGCTGGAGCAGCTCCACCAGCGCCTTCCTGCTCCTCTCCTTCGCCATGGGGGCGGCGCGGGGCTCCGCTCGGCTCCGCCGCGGCTACGCCAGCTTCATGGCGCGGGCGGGGGGCGCTGGCGAGGCGGGCGGCGCCCGGGCTGCTCCATGCGGCCCCGCTCGCCCCGCGCAAGGTGAACGCCTCCGGCGGGCCGCGCCGCCGCCGGGAGGGGACGCGCCGGGGCGGTTTCTGCCCTGGGCGCCTCCTCGCCCCGCCGCCGGAGCCCCAGCCACAGCCGCAGCCGGAGCCGCCCGCCCCGGGCACGGCGCCGGTTCCGCCTTCCGCCGGGTCCGGGGGGCTGGCGGCTCCCTGCGCCGCTCGCCCGCGACCTCCAGCGGCCGCCCGTCGCCCCGTCCCCGCGGGGGGTCCCCGGCCATCGGGGCATCCCACCCCCCCACGGGCGTCCCCAGCCCCCAGCGGTCCCTTCCCGGGTTTAATTCGGGGTGACCGTGCCGCGCCCTGGCCCCGCGGCCCGGCTCTCGCCCGCGGGGTGGGAGCGGGCACGGCGGTGGGGAGGGGGGTGCAGGGGGTCGCGACTGGCATCACCCCAGCCTTCACTGGACGGGGCCTGGCCGCCCAAGCACCTCGGCAGGTTCATGAGCAATGCTTCTGGGGCGCCTCTTTAGCACCAGCATCTTTTGGGGGTATGCGTAAATATTGAACTGGTACCCACCCACATTCCGAAATCCCCTTCCTTCACCACTGTCCTACCAAGCAAGCATCACGACCACCTTCCACGTCTGCATCGTGGCAGGACTGGCCTCCAAGCATCTTCCCACACTTTCCTCACCCCTCCACAGTGCCAAGGGACTATCAGGGGCGAAGATGCCTCTGGGAAGGGGGCACAGCTCCCCGTGTCATCTCATGGCTGTGCTGCTAGGACTGAGGCCTGTGGCCACTCATGCATCTCATGTCACCTACAGGGCGAGACTCCTGCCCTTGTTCTACCAGGACTAGAGGGTGGCTTGGGGGGTGATGTGGGAAGCCTTCAGCCAAGGAGGGGTTCAGAGCCATGCCTCATAGGCTGCTGCCCTAACCCCTGTTGAAACCTTCCTCTCAGGTATGGGTCACAGGCATCTGCGAGGCTGCTATGGCCTGCTTGTGGTTCATACAGCTCTGCTTATAGCAACGGTTTTGGTTTTGCAAAGCAAGTCCCCCATTCAAATCGTCCATCTCTGCTTCCTCCAACAAAGCAGAGCACCCTCCTGCAAAGCTCAGCTCACGCCGTTCATGCTCCCCACGAGGTGAAGAGGCGGGAGGAGGGTGCCAGTAGCTCCTGGAAAACTTTCACAACCAAATCATCATCTTGGTCCTGCAAACCTACACAGATGCAAGCAGGTTCTAGGGAACACTTTGTGGGAGAAAATGGCATACACCCTTAAATACAGGCAGAGTCATGGCCTGGTACATTTACAGTGACCCCCTTGCCTGGGATACATTTTCCTAAACAACCTTTGCATTTGTGCTGTCAGACAAGAGACTGTAACTAAGTTGATTTTTGACTGTTTTAAACTGATTAAACAGACTGTTCCTTGCTGACTCTATGCAGCGCTACGCATCGTGCTGGGGCTGGCTGGTGTTACACAGGTATGCCGATGATGTCTGGAAGCTCGTTCCCGTGCTAACCAAAGGCGTAATCCCGCACACGGGCCTTTTGTGGAGAAGTTGAGCTGCTGCATCCAGACCCTCGCCTTCTTCCACTTCCAAGTGACTCATACTGACCCAGAGCAGAGCACCAACTTCGAACATCCACTGGGTAAAACCAGCTCCAGCACAGTATCTTAGCCCTGATCCTCCGTAGCCATGCTATATTCAAGTTTGTCGGTGTAAATACTTCCAGGAGCCGAGCTTTACCTAAGTCCAAGTTAGGTTAAGTTTTCATTTGCACTCTGGCTTTTCCAGAAATTGCACTTGCTAAATTCTTCATATGATAGCCAGGATGCCACACATCATCATGAACTTACCCAGGGCAGGGGCTGGGAGGAGGGAGGGGGATTGGTTTTAAAGTCTCTGTTTAGCTTTCCATTAAGACTTATTGATTCTCTTAATTTTTTGTTCTCCTGGTTGCTAGGCAATCCCTCTCTCTCCTCCGCATGCTGGAAGCCAGGGTTGCAGACAGAAATTTATATCTTGTAATAAAATAAAATATAACAGAGCCTGTTGTCAATGATGAGCAGGGAGTGTTTCGTAAAGAACCGGCAGAACAGGACAGCGGGGCCAGCAAGGGTCGATCAACAGCAGTCCTCAGCATTTAAGTCCCATCACAATTATTCCGGAATCAGTAAAGAAGCAGCCCACGTGGGTGGAGGGGATGTGAAGAGAGAGGGAGAAAAGTTGGAATGGAATGAGCCAGAATTGAAGATAAACTTTTGTTTGGTGAAAAATCAAAGGCTGGATTGAATCTCACGTATATAAGGGTATCTCCCTCACTTCACTCCTGGTTTGTCCAAGATTAAGAGGTTGGGTACTGCAGGCAGGGCTGGCGGAGGCTCCCGGGAGGCTGACGGGCATCGCTGCTCAGGCTTGTCCACGTCGGACTGTTCCTTCATGCCTGTGTCCGCAGGAGCCGACACCTCGCCTGAGCTTTTCCCTGCATTTTGCCTGTTGGAACGACTTGTCAGGGAACACTTAATGAATTTGCTCCTACTTCTCGCAAAGTCTCTGGCCAAACTCTCTGGAGAGCAGTTGTCACTCTCAATACATCACCCTCATTCAGATGCTTTCTGTCTCTCCACTGCTAAGTGACTTGTTAGTCTGATATAAATTTATCTACATATGTATATAAATACTTACATATTTATGTGTAAAATGTGTTTGTTTGTAAACACACACACACTTTTAACTCAGTCTTTTCTAAATCGCAAGGTTGTTGCCTTAGAAACGGATGTTATTAATGCGATCTCCCAAGGTGCTAAAGCACAGTGGCAGCAAGGGCAGCCTCTGGAAATGCCAGACTCTGAGGTCAGGGCAAAGGATGCTCAGAAATTCCTGGAAATCTTTTCATCATCCTTGTGGTGACGCCCTGAAAATGCACAAACGTAACTATACCTTCTCCTTGCCCTTCCATATTAGCTCCTTTTGCCCTGAGACTGCCTTTTCTTTTTGTTAGGAAAGAGCTGATCACACTATTTTTTAGTTAATTTTGCAGCCCTAGCCTCAAAACGGCTAAATCATGCAAGTGAAAGGGCGTTAAACTCAACCCTTTATGTGACCCAGGCGTGCATTCACAGCGTAACGTGGGGAAGCATTGCAAATTCCTATTTGAACAGCAAAGCTTAACAGAAATATCAATAATTCATGCCACTGCAACTGCATTCAAGAAAAACTCTCTGGAGTAGTAGATACGCCAGGCTGGATCCCTTCGGCTTCCTCGGCGCCAAGGGGAGGCAGCTCTTGCAGCTGGGGCTTTGTGTGAACAAGCCATAGCACTGGCCACCCGCACCCATGCTAAAGCAGCCGGTTTCCGTTGTAGCATGGTTTCCTGTTAAAAAGAGAAAGAAAAAAAAAAGAAAAAAAAAAGAAACTGAAATCCTAGAGGTTTTACTTTAAAAAAAAAATTTAAAAAATCTTATTTTCTGGGTTATTCAGTTCAATCAAGAGTGGCTACAGCTGGGAGGGAGGAATGCCACAGAGCAAGAGAGCTCACACCAGGGCAATTAAAAACTCTTGAACTGAAAATACAATACTGACATCAACTTTCTCTGATTTTGAGCTAATTGCTTTATGGACCCTTGTGGGATTTTTCTCTTGTAGAACAGGTAAAAGCACATTCACTGCATCTGCATGGTTAGGATGTGTTGGTCAAGCTGAAGAGGACGATGCAAGAGAAAATTATGTGAGAGCGCAGAAATAACAGACTGAAGTCCTACGCCTGCAGAGCTGCTCTGCACCGGCCCTTAAAGAAGAAGAGGCTTTGTGCGACTCAGAGTGCCTCACTGCAGAGTAATTTCATTACATTTGCATAGTGGTTACCTCTGTGGCAAAGCCCAGTGCTACCAGTGTGAAAAAAGGGGAGTCCTTTACTCCCATGATTTAATAGTCGTGCAGGTAACATCATGCACGCCAGACCACAGAGATCCTCTGTAAGGGAGATGAAATGGGGAGGATGAGGACAAGAAGGGGGTGCAGAACAAAATCTTTCTGCTGATTGACTTAAAGACCATTTTTTTTTTGGCTTCTTGCAACACCCCGGAGCTGAGAACTGCTCTCTCACGGCAACGCCACAACGAAAAGGAAAATAGCATCAACCACTTTTCTGAGTCTGCCCATCGTGTTCTCAGGACGTCCTTTCAGTTTCCTTTCTGCCTGTGCTCTGGCCAGGCTCGCTGCCATGACGGGCTGGTTTGGGAATCAATTATACGGTCGCAGGGGCTGCTTAGTCACTCTGACGGGGTGGTTGGGAGCCAAGAGACATCCCAGGGAGCCAGGGAATAACTGATAGCTCGAGGATGTTGGATATTTGTACATCTGCTCCACGGCACACGGGGAAACCTCAACACAAGAAGAACCGCACTGCAACAGTCCTGCTGCTGTTGTACCGAACCCATTTCATACGATGTAAAATATGATGCAGGGGGCAGCTGGGGGAATTGGCTCCATCGCAGCTACCAGGCACCCAACTGGAGTGATACTGATTTCTACGACCTAATGACGGGCTCTCTTCTGCTCTCAGAGAAGATGAAATTAGACTAATGAAGTCCATAATTCACCTACGCCAGTAGTAGACCACTGCTTTTAGCATTATTCCTGATTTATACTAATTAAAAGACTTAGGCCTGGGGAAGCTCCATATGGAGAAGGCCAACATATGTGTGAAGAGATTCGTCCGCCATGGTATCAGCTCCTCTGAGAAACGTCAAAGTGATTATTCAGAGTGGGCCATCATCCATTCAGTCTGAGTCAGAGACAGCAGCAGGACAGGTTCGACGTGCAAACCACGGGGCAAGCACTTATCATGTAAATTGCTTTTGCTCAATTCCAATAATTTAATCTCTTCTTGGCTCAAATAGCTCACCCTTCCAGGAACAGCTTGGAGATATTCAAGCGGGAGACTGGACTGCATGATGTCCCGCTGCGGGGTGGAGACGGGAGCGGCCCAGCCAGCTGCTGCCTGCTCTGGGTGTCCTGGGAACCAGTGCCTGCTCCTGCCAGGGACCCAGCGCCAAGAAGATGGTGGAGATGCTACAGGCAGGACTATAGGACAGAGAGCAAGAGGCTGAAGCCCAGCACATCACTTCTGGTCTGGGAGTCTCTGCAGCAGAGCCTGAGTCCCTCAGAAAGAAGAGAAACCATTTTAAATGGGCAGAGAGAAGAGGAGAAAAACGGCGTAGCTGTACATCCCAGCAGCCGGTCTCGTACCACAGGCTGCTGCCTTCAGCTGCTGGTCCGGCACAGGCATCTGCAACCACATCACTTTCTGAAGCATCGCTCAGCTGTAATTTGAATAAAGCATTAGGTGGAAACAAAGCTGTGGTTTTTCTCTAGAAAGAGATTAGAGATGATGGCCTGAAGGAAGCTGCCGAACAGCTGGAGATGGAAACTGAGCCCCCCCCAGTTAACTCCATCCACAGAAAGTTGAGGCCCATGTCCTACCCTTTCTTCCTGGCTGCCGATGGGATTGTTTGGATGTCACTGCATGCCTCCTAAGAGCTCCCACAACACTGAGATACTGAGCATGCTGCTCACTTATTTGTTTATTTCAATATGCTTTGCCAAAGAGAAATCAGCAAAGAATTAATTAACAGCAATTATTTCTAGCAACAACAGAGCAGCCCTGCTCCAGAAGCCATGAAAACAACATCATGAGACCCCTGCGGCCAAAAAGCCTTTATAAACAGGTGCAAAAATAAACAATTTTATAGCAGGCTATAAAAAGAGCCCAATCCAGGTTGGGGAATGGCAGGGGAACAGCCATTTTGATGGCTGAGTCGGAGCAGCCACCCAGGTGACTTTTGTAAAGGAGCTTTAATAAATAAACCAGTGCAGAAACACCAACTGGAATCAAAGAACCAGCAGGACCAGGTTATTGCTGCAATACAGGGTTTACTATACCCGTCACTCTGTGTTATTAGTGCTGCTAAAGTGATTTACTGTCTAAGGCAGTCCAACCGATTAGAGCTGTGATCTAAAGTACTAGCCAGCCCGCTTTCAGTGATAAACAACCCCCCCCCCCGTCTATTACTTGCTAAAATAAGCTGAAATAAAGCCATCAATCCAGACACCTCTCTGCTCAAATGAGTCCTTCTAGCTGGCACCACCACACCTGCACGTCTCCTGCCGTGCATGCTGAAAGGATGGAGGTAGATGTTCCAGACATGCTCTCATTTTTCACCCACCTGGTTCTTTCTCAGCAGCTGATGAACTCAGCTTTTGTCCCTTTGACCAGAACTCATGCAGTTCCTATCGCCAAAGCCCTGCAGTGACCTGGTTCTGGTTACACCTCTGTGCTGCACACTCACATGCTCAGCATCTCCCCACACCAGGAGGCCAGGATGCATCTCCTGCCGGAGATGTTCACCTCCGTGCTATGTCCTAGGAGGTGGCAGTGGACAACCCCACTTTTCCACTTTTGGAGAAAGAGGGGGGTGGGGACTGAACTGAACCCCTCTTTGCTGGCCTGTACCATTCACACTGATGTCCATGCACAGAGACTGTTAACATCTGATCTGTGGCATCGCCTGTGCTCTCTCATGCAGATACCGACCTGGCATTGGGCTGCATGGACCCGCTATACGTATATGTCTAGATCAGACAGAAATTTGAATTCATAGAGAGAGGGAGATAGACTTATGCTGCCTTAGCAACCACTCCGAGCATGCACACGCACGCCAGAGATGCGCAAAACAACAGGGACACCCCGGAGCGTGTGCTCTGCAAGGGCTGGGTCACAGCGACAGGCGGTGAGGACGAGGGGTTAAAGCCAGCCTGCTAAATCCATGGGTTGAAGTCAGCACAGCATAACTCCCACGTCCACACTAAAGAGCAAAACCTGAGGGAGGCAACCCCAGCGATGAAAGCAACAGCCTCATTACACCCCTGGGATTTCCTATTTGGTACTTGTGCACGGGCATGTGAAGGCTCATTTATCAATGGGGGGTTTGCTCCTGCTTGGTTCAGCATCCTCAGTTACGAGCAATTTTCTCAGCACTGATCTGATCCGCAGCTTCTGTGCAATTCCTGAGTGGCAGCAGGAATTTTTTTCCCCCATTTGGGTCTGCCTGCCCAAAAAGTGGCTACCTCAGTGTGGTGAAATCCTTTTGACCATCCAGCAAGCCATGTTATGGTGGGGCTGTCAGCAACCCAGAGGGAAAAGCCCTCTGTAGATCGCCAGCAGATTGCTCCTCTAAGAAGGCTGCAGCACACAGCATCACATCAAATCCTCCACGCAGTCTTGGTGTCCCAGATTCTGTAGTGCTATCGTTCTCCTGCCTCGTCCACTGAGGAGAGATTCAGTGCCTCCAAACCCTGCTGAAACCCATGGTTTGATAACAGAGAAAAGTAAACTGGGCAAACAAAACTGGAGCCGACTCCCTTGCGGAGAACCTCCTCCCACACAACCGCCTTCCCACATGCTATCCTTGATTAGCAGCTTTGCAAGCAGCACCAGAACCAGGTGTGTGAGCAGGTTCTTGCTGAGCAGGGCTTGCTGGCATTGAGAAACCAGAAACCCTCCAGAAATCAGAGCTGTCAACTCCTAGAGGGTTATTAAAATAGCGAAAGGACTCAGTTCCCCAAAGGGGCTGCAGAAGCAGCCCCCACTGCCTGCTTTTTAAAATCATCAGGATGACGATAAAAGCCTGAGTCATTCTGGGCAGTCTCCTCGATTTCTTCACCCTCCTGCTCTCTTTTTGCAGGGCTGCTTTCCACCGTTGCTCCTACAGAGTTTGCCCTACTCAGTAAGGACCTGAACAGAAAAGCATCTGCAGTACCGGGCAGTTCAAGGTATTGCTCATTACCAGGCAGCAGGACACACAGCCAGAAGGACCACAACATCCCTTCCACGTCAGCGTGAACCTGCCTTACTCTGTGTGGGAGCTGGGAAAGGCTGCTCGTGCAGACAGCTACATGTCCCACTGGAGGCAGGGAAGCATGGGACAGTAAGGGCTGGATTCAGCCCACCAAATTTGATGCACCTGAACTGTTTTACACTCACAGACATAACTGCAGCCTTTGCTGGGCTATATGGTGAATGCCAGGCCTGTCTGAGGTGTTTTTCATCTAGCAAAGCCCAGTAGAAATCAGCAAGCTAAGAGTGACGCACCTGGTAACACAAGTCCCAAGATCTCCTGGAATAGTGGGAATAAACAATCCAGTGGCGAAACAGTTTGTGCAGTGCTGGAGAGAGCACACAAGCATCAGAACCTCTAGGAAGAGCCATAAAAACCTGTCCCTGTGTCACCATCAGTCCCAGGAAATAAAAAAAGGCATCAAGGTCTATCAAGTCCTCTGCACACATGCGTTGGACTTGTAGGTGACTTTCTATGAAGGTCCTATTTTGAGCAGTGATCAATTATACATTTCAAGCCATATGGCACCTTCATTCCAGAAGGAAGGCATTTTGTCTTGAAATCTGTAAGCTAGAAAATCTGCTGCATTCTGACAGAAATGCAGCACTGCCAGATATTTACAGAAGCAGAATCATTAGAAGAAAAAAAGAACCAGGATAAGATTAATCAGATATCCAATTTCCACTGAAATACCCTGGGAGGGGAAATGGACCCTTGCGTGTGCCCTTCCAGTCTTTTTTTTTTTTTCATTAATCTCAGTTAGACCTTTGAATTTTGTGGGAAACCTGATACAATATGCCACATGCCCAATTTAGCAGGAAGATCTCTTCCAGAAGGAATCTATTCCAGGCAGAAAAGTAAAAAGAAACTAGAAAAAAGTAGAAAACTGAAGTCCTTTGGGGTCACTGGATATGCTACTAGAAAAGACCGCACTCTTGCGTACTAGCAGAAGCATCATTCCCTTCCCAGGAATCACAGATCAGGAATGTAGAAACATATTCCTTCCCAGTGAAACCAGAACACCCAAGGCACTTTTCAGAGCCTGCGGCGACAAGTGATGCTTTTTGTCGAGGAAGCAGGCTGCTCCTTCTCCCGTAGCCTGCCTACAGTACATCCTGATCCTTCACTGCATCAGTGCAACACTCCAGGTTTAGTTCCAGCAGCTTTGTGGGAACAGCATTGCTGCCCAGTGCTCTCCAGGCCTGCTTGGAGGGAGATAACAATGGCGTGAAATTCAAGAGGTGCTCTAACCGATCCAGCTCCCTCCCAGTGTTAGTACTGGTTAAGCCGAACCTATAAAAGCAGCAGTAAGCAAAAGTGATTTTGTTTCCTGCTGCAAAGGGCAATTAATCACCAGCAAAGGCCAGCAACTCTGTGGTCTCCAAAGGAAACCAGGTGGGTGACTACTCACTGTGTGATGCCCGGCCACAAGGACATCTGTGGCCTTGAAGCAGGCAGGACAAATTGGGGAGAACGCTTTGGAAGAGGATTCAGGGGAGGACCAAGCGTGAAGGTCAGCTGGCTATACCCAAACTCTGTGCACAACCCTATTCACTTTACAGGTGCCTACAGAAGCAACCCTTCTGCTACACCAGGTATCCCACTTGCAGGTGGCAGATGCAGCAGCACTCCCTCCTTAGCACGGAGGCACAGGCTCGTTGTGCTCCTACAAAGGACTTTGGACCATGGCCCACTGCCAGTGCAAGCACAGGAGGCTCTCGTTGTACAGGCTTTTCTATGAAAGAATGCCCAGAGCCTTGGAAATGTTTATTAAACACTTTCTTCCTTGTTCTGCAGGTCATTGCAGTTTGGAGAAATACACCTAGAGCTCAAGGTCTCCCAGGAAGACATAACGAGGGTTGGCTTGCAGCCATGTTCTTTCTGTAAATAACTGCAATGATCAAGGTTAGGCTCTTTGCGATTGAATTGATTCTGATCTGAGCAAAGAAAGGGGGAATGTGCAAGCAAGGCTCTCCTAAGTACCAACACACAAAGCTCTGCTGACCCGGGGCCCTCCCTGGGACAGGATCCCAAGCAGGAAGGTGCCTGCAGTTACGGTGTGAATGAGGCTTTGTGGAAGAAAAGCTGCAAGGAAGATGATTACAGCCCCCTCGCTTATCGATTTCTATCCTTGTGTTAACAGCTTACATAGATCTTCACTCCACCACACTCAACACTCCCTCCTGGTTCAGGCTATCCCTTCCACATCTGTACAACTACAGCCGGGCTGGCGGTTTGGACATCAGAGCCAAACCTTGTTTCACAACCATTCGCATTTCTCCAGTTCCCAGGGTCTGTCAGCAGGCGGTGCTTCACGGCAGCGCTGGGGCAGGCAGCAGGCTTCTCGCATGAAGATTAATGCACTTGCATGGGACTTACCTTGCGCCCTGTGCCACACACAGCAGAACAGCTCATCAACTCCAAACAGCTCCATTAAAAAATCAGTGCCCCTGACAAACCGCCTCCCCCACAGCAGACGTACTTCAGCTTGGCGTTTCCAGAATACAGATTTTCCCAACTTGGTGTCAGGCCTCTGGAGAGGTTCCTCCTTGGAACAGGAGAGATAACTACGAACTTTTGGCTTTCCTTTGGCTTATATGCTGCTTTCATTTTAAAGGAGCATAAACCAGGATCCCACAAGCAAGGTTACAATAAAGAGGTTTAGATGGAAAGGCTTTAATTAGCGATCTGTATGTTGGCAGGAATAAATTGAAGAGCATTCTGGGACTTCTCTTCACCCAGATGTCTCCAGTGTTGCAGGGCCTTTTCCCATACAGCAAGTTGGGAAAATTGTTTAACCCCAGGCTTGGTGTTGATGAACAGCTGCTTTTTCCACTGCTTTTCAGTTGCATTAGATCTCAGTCAAGATCACCTGATGGCCCCCACCAGCTCTGAGCTCACCTTACAGCTCCACTAAACACACTCTCTTCTGCAGCTAACACCTTGCACCCAGGAAATGCATGCCTCTGCCAATTCCCTGCGTTTTCTACCTGCCCTGGCAGGAAGGGGACAGTGCTATGAAACTAACTCACCGTGCCGGGAGGCAGGATGAAATGTACCCTTGGGTCTGGACAGGATGAGAAAGTCATCTTCTTCAGGCTGGTAAAAGGTGCAAAACTCTCACCCCAGTGTTCCCTATTATGATGGCAATGACTATTTCTGCAGTTACTTTGTGAAGGGTGAAGCATGCTCTGGCCATTTTGGTGGCTCAGCAGCACAGTCAAGTCTGTGCAGGGTCCTGCCGGCTACATTGCCGTAACACTGCAAGACTGCAGACCTACAAGCTGCATGGAGCACTGTTCACTTCAGAATGCCATAAAGTTTTTTGAAACGGCTTTTTTCCCCCACCATCCCTCCCGCAGCAGGTCCAAAATTTGGTCCTCGGTCACTATAAGCAAAGGGAGTCCCCAGAGGTCCCTCCTTCGGTGTGCAATCTAAGAGTTCATTTAAACGACGACTATCCCTCCAGCTCAGCAGTCAAAACCAAATCACTCAAGGCTTCAAAAACTTCACCTCTTTTACTCTGTACTAATCTGGAGGCGGGAGGTGGTATCAGTCGTTGCAGGAGAAAACATGCAGCTAACTCACGAAGTAACTGTTTGGCCAAATGACAGTGCAGAGTAAGATCCCAAAGATGAAACTACCACTGACAACAGCCCAGATTACTCCACCGCCACTGGTGGGTTCTTTCATACCTACCAGGAATTCACTTCACCTTCTAATATTCAGGGAGCACAGAAGCATGAAATTTGATTTCTTTCTGCTGAAGATGCTGGAGATTATTTTAATAATTCTTACTCAGTATCGCTGAAAGAAAGCTCTTGTTCAATGGTTTTATATGAAGTCTTTTAATATCTGTTCCAGCAATAAAATCTCTGCTTTCTCTTCTATAAGTGCACTAATCTCACCAAAGGATATAATTTAAACAGTAGAATGAAGTAGAATAAAAATATGCAGCAGCAAGCGAACATTCTTTTCAAACAGGGACCCGCTCTGAACTATCTGCAGTCCGCTCAATCAGATTAGACATGAGCAGCCATTTAAATCCCAGCTCTGACCACCAATATGAAGAGCAGAAAGTGTTCTTTTACCCTTTCGTGGATCTCTGTGTGAACGGATGCATAGTGGAGAGAAGCAGAAGCAAAAGGAATAATAGCAGACAGCAGGAAAGGTGAGATATATCAAACAGATGACACCAAATAAAGGAAAAAGTGTAGGAGAACTGCCTTGGCAAACAGCGTGTGTATCGCTATCTGCAGGCCCTGACCCTAAAGCTTGCAGTTTGAGAGCCAGATACACAAAGAAATTATTCACTGCATTTAAACAAAGAGAAAGAAGAAGAAGGAAAAAAAAAAAAAAAAAAGCAGGGGGAACAGGGCAAGAAATACAGCGGAAAAGAGAAAAACACATCCAGATTTATAAATTCATTGCTTAGAAGTAATTTCCAAGGGGCCAATAGGCCAAATTATTTTGGCTGGAACCCAGTATTAGTTAAGAAAGGCTCATTTGCATTAGTACAGGTGAGAGAACTACCACTGACTCTGCCAATTCATGGGAAGTTATGCACACACCTGTCAGGGATCTTAAAGACATACCCAGGCCTGACTGCACATCTGCTGTATGGCCTGCTGCATTCCCTTCTCTATGTATGGCTGCACCTGTGTGCTTTGGAATGAAATACTGTATTTCTTAGAAAGCTAGCTTTCTATCTACCCTGGTTTTTAATATAAAACATTTGTTTTTAAAAGAATAAAGTTGTCCAATCATGTTTACATATACAGTGCGCGGTTACTTAGAACACAAATAAATACCATTCCTCTCTCCCCACTGATTTAACCATAAAGATATTAAAAAATGTATGGCAGCTCGGCTTGCAGAAATTAATATACCCATAATGAAAGATTTCCAGTTAAGTGATGAAATAAAGTTACGTTAACATGGTTAGCATGGTAAATAAAAGCAGAATCTCTACTTGACTGGTGTCTGGAACTAGAAATACTCTCCCAACAATGATGAAGGTTAAAAGACTGAAAAAAACCCCAACCCCAAAACCCAAATGTTTTCTATAGCAGGATGAGAAGGAAATCACCCCAAAGATGGGGATTAATGCCAGTACTTAATAAAAAGCAATCTGCAGGTACCACAATAGTTTTATTTCCACCTGACAAGTAATTGCTGTAAGCATATTAGTAATACCCACATAAGATTAATCTATAGTTCAAGAACTAAAGAATCAAGAGGGGGGGTGTGTCTTTTTAAAGTAAGACTTCACTGTTCTTACAGAGACATGGGGAACACTTCAGGCAATAATTGTTTTCACCCAGGCAAAAGTGTTCTTATGGTTCTTTAAGAGTAGGCTAGAGAAATTAAAAGAAAAAAAAAATAAATACTTGAGGAAAGTAGACAAAGGCAGTACTTCTGCTCATTTAAGAAAATCTTATTTTAGGAAAATTAAACTTTGAAAAAAGGTTCCTTCAGGAAACACTTCCAATTTCAGTATGAACAGAATGTACAATATGTACTACGTAAGAGTTATGCTTTCCATACATGAGGGGTGGAGTTGTCCTTCTTCGTTACGACTTTTCAGGTTTTGCTTCTGATTTCTCATCTATCAGATCTTTAAATCCCAATTTTTCCAGTGGTTCGTTAGCCATAAGTTGCCTAAGTTAAAAGCAATGAAACAACAAAAACATTATGCAGAACACAGTCTATAACCAAGAGAAGAGCAGCATTTTCTACGTCATTTAGTATTATTTACTCTAAAGAAATTTAAGACATCCATATGGAGTGACTGCTGCTTGGCAAAGCCTCAGAAACTTCAGTTTGGGGAAAGCAACATTCAGAGATACTTTTTTTTCTTAACAGCAGGTTTCCAATTAAATGTGTTGTTTCCCGATATTAGATATTGAATAAGAGTTTCCTCAGAAACTGACCCAACTCTTGGTTATCTTTAATTAACAGACTGCGTAAGAACTTCCTAGAATTCCACCCATCCCATTTACCAGATTTTTAAGCGAATGCAGTTTACAGCAACACTCGAGGTGCTGCTCTACTTTCCTGTAGTGATTTTCAAACTGTTTTTTATTCACAGCCGTCCTCAGCGCCAGCCCATTCAGTGTATGCAGGCGCCCTTGTATTGAAGCGCACTTGTGCACTTCCCAGCGAGCTCCCTGGCTCACCACAGAACAGAAAGCACTGCAAAGCAGTGCAAGACTGGAAACGTCCCCAGAAAACCAACCACCAAGGCTTTTTTCACCTGAACACAGGAGCGAGTTAAAACATTAACTTGTAACCATAGCTAGAAAAGAACAATACAAAAAGCTTCACATGGAGGAACATGGTTGCATAGGGTGGAAGCCGGCCAAGTCTCGCAGTTATCCCACCCTTCGGGCTGGAGATCCCGTAAAACCGGAAGCCAAGGGAACCACCGAAGCTGCGAAGGACCCCTGTTTCTTACAAGGACAGGAGCCTCCTGCGGGAACGCCTCCACTGCGGGTTCCTTCCCCTCCCCGCGAAGGGAACCCCGCTGCGGCCCCGCCCCGAGGGCCGCCCCTCAGCCCCCCGCGCCGTGCCGCGCCCAGGCTGCCCGGGAGCGCGGGTACCACCTGCCTCTCCATGCGGCACTCCAGGTAGGCCATGGCGCGCTGCCGGCAGGCGCCGCTCTCGTAGCCGCTGTCGCGGAGGCACTCCATGAACCGCTCCTTGAAGGCGCTGCACTCCCCTGAAAGAGACAGCGAGGGCCGCGCTACCGCCGGGCTCGGGCGGCGGCCCCGGGCCCGCGTCCCCCCGACCCGGCCCGAGGGGCGGAGGGGAGGCGCGGGGCAGGCCCGGCGCTAGGCCGCGGGGAGGCCGGGGCGGCGTTACCGCACCGAAATGATCCAGAGGGAAGGCGCCCTTGTCCGGCGGCCGCGGCTTGAAGGTTTTGCTGCTGAAGTTCATGGCGGTGGACATGTTGCGGGGGGAGGGAGGGGGGTGTAACGGAACGGGCCGGGCCGGGGGTGCCTCCGGTCACACGCTCGCCACCGGGGGGAGCCGAACACCGATCGTCACCAGCTCCTGCGAGCGCCGAGCGCATCGAGCGGGGCACGCGACCGCTGCCGCTCCGCGGAGGGGGCGGGCCACGCCTCTATGGAAACGGCGTCGGCGTTGCTATGGCAACCGGAGCGCCTCGCTCCTGCGGGAGCGTTCGCCGGGGGCGGTGTTGCCACGGCAACACAACCGGGCCGCGCGGGCGGGGGGCAGGAGTGACGTCACTGCCGCAGGCCTCGGCCACCCGCGCGGGTCACCATGGAGACGCCGCCGCTGCCCGCCAGTTGGCCCGGGCCGGCGGCCTGCGGGGGGCGGCGGGGTGGGCCCCGCCGGAGCGGGAGGGCCGGGCCGCTGGCGCTCCCGCCGCCCCTGCACCCAGGGCTCCACCAGCCTCTGCGAATAAAAGGATTTCTTCTCATAAAAACCTTGTTATTCTCCTAACGTGTCGCGGAACTCTCTGAACGGGAGGGGCGAGAGCGATGGTCACGGGCAGCCTTGGCTGCTGAGGAGGAACGGCTTGTGCTCTTGCGTCCGTTCGTTTGGAAATGGAGGGAGAAAGAGCAAAACTCAGAGCCCGGTGTCGGCAAATCGGCGTATCCAGGACCCAGCCTGGGCCGAGGCTCTCCCGCTTCCACCCAGGAGCTGGGGGTCAGGGCCCGGGCTGAGGCCAGGCTCCTCCTTCCCTGTTGTTGCGAAGAGCGAGTTCCTCACCCGTCGCTGCTGAGCGCTGGGTCTTGACTGAAAACCACGTTTTTCAGGACCCAGCTCTAGCTGGTGCTGTGACCTGAGAGCCCTGAGGCACCCCCCGGAGGCACTTGGCATAGAAATCCAGCAGGATTTCAGAAGGGCCATCCCTGTCCCGCTGCAGTGACATGAACTCTGCCATCAGCCACCCATGGTGGCAGCCATATGATTGCTCACCCCTCATTAACCCTCACGGTTTAATGCCCGTGCACTAACCTGATGGGCAGCACAGAGTTATTTTATGCCTCCTACAAGCAATGGGCAAGGAGGCAGCTTCCCACCGTGCAGCACGAACGCTGGTGAGGCCAGAAAAACCAAGCGGTCATTGGCAGATGCTGGGGAAATGGTGATCCTCCAGCCAGGTAACCAAGGCAAACACCCCTTTTGCCCACAGGTTTACAGCATGCTCTCTGCAGAGCCTCAGATCTCATCTGGAAAGGAGGATGAGAAATAGTGTTAATTTAACCCACCTGAGTGTTAACTGTGGGTTATGCTGTTGGAGTCCTTTTTTTTTTTTCTTCTTTGTCCATAGCTGCAATTGGTCTTAGAAGGTCTTTCATCTGTTTTAAGTTGATTTTCTTTTAATTAAATGACTGAGATAAGTAGAAAGAATTCAAGGCTGGGGGAAAAAAAAAACAACACAGCTGCAATTGTTAAGGACAGCCATTATGGAAATATTACCTGCAGTCCCATTTAAAGTGCATTTTGTTTATGCTTTGATTGCTTTCTTATTACAGCATTGAAATTGTAAATGGAAAATTACACCATGTTCTATTACATAAACAACTGGTTTACACAGCCTGAATTATAAGGGTTTATTTATTATTATGTTTTCAGGGATATGAACAATAGATGTTTTTTATTATATAGTAAATAACACTTTTCCACTTGACTTCGTTATAACACTTAACAGTAAAAGGGAGAGACTACTCTTTCATAAATCCATGCAGCAAACCATCTCCCAGATCTCTGAGGACTGAGCAGCAGAGAAGCAGCTTTGGTTTATCTGGACAAGTTTAACTGAACCGTCAAGGCACTTGATTTCAGCAAACTGCCCAAATTATGTTCCTTAGTTTCTGGCACAGCAGTTGACTTGCCAATTCCCCATGTGATGAAGGAAGAAATCAAAGGAAAAAGATATGCAGAGATCCCGCAGTGGAATTATTCCCAAACAGACAGCAACAACGCTATGCAAAGGCTCTATCAACTTGCTGTATTACATTGTATCCAAATGTTTTGGTTGCCTATTAATTAATTCATTCTCTTTCTCTGGACTCTTACATTTTGTAGTTACCCAAATTCAGGTCAGCAGCAGGTGTTTGGTTATGCTTACTTAATGTTTTTATTGCAAATGTCAGTTGTATCTTCTAGAGTTTCCTTCAAAGGTACAGTTTGTCTCAGATTCTAATACACGTGCTTTAGCAGTTCAGTATGTATTTTTCCCAAGGAGATCAAATGAAACCCCCGTTAGATAATCAGTGTGAAGAAAAAAAATCTCATTTGCAGATTAAGCCAACCAGTTCCAAAAGAATTCAATAAAAACAGTGCCACAAAGAGCAGTGCCGCTAACAGGGAATTAAATGCTTTTCACGTATTATCTTTCAAAGAAGTGAGAGACTTTCAGGGCACCGGGGAGATCTGCAATAGCTGTTTCAGTAAAAAGATGCCCATTGTACAAGAGAGATCAGATAATTTGTAAAGCATCCAGTGTTTTACAGTAGCTCTAGTCTGGAGTCCTGAGCCCTTTCAAAAAATTAGAAGTCTCAAATTAGAAGGCTCCCCAAATTAGGGAAAATCCTGGACATTCCCCTTTGAAGTTACACAGCTTGATAGATTAAAAAAAAAAACCTCCTTTGCTTGATTCAGAGCTGTTAGTCTTTAATTATGGACTAAAGAAACATTTGAAAAATGTTTGCTCATTTTCACACTGAAAACTTGCACCATTATTGGTGCTTATCCGTCAGTTGTACAAATGTACCTTCAGAAGGGCTTTTTACACACTTGGTGTTACTTTTCGAAGCGCCAAATTGAAGTACTACTACAGAGCAGAACCTTTATTCCATGTTACGGGCAGGGTAAAGTCCGAGGCTTTCATTATTTTCTCTCTCTCATCATATTGCATCTTTTAAGAGCCTACAGATTCAAATTATCAGGTAGTTAATTCAAAAAAAATTTATCAAAAAGCTGTGAAAGGCTTTGAGTAAAGTACTAGGGGATTTTGTAGCTTGACTTGGGATAACTGTAAGAAATTAATCAGCTGAACAAGACCAAGCACATTCAGACGCTGGAATTTGTGCCCTTGAGACTGCTGTTCCCAGCCCAGGCACAGAACACACCTCAGAGAAACATCCTTCCAGGATCACTCATTCCTACGCCTCACCCTTGCGCGGCGAGCACACCGCCAGCTCTTACATAAAGTCTCTTGCTACATCACTGCCACAGGCTGTTGTAAACCATTTTTCTACCTTTTAATTCAGGTTCCTAGACAAGCAAAAATGCAGAATATTGCCAGAATAGTCTGGGGAACGGGGATTTCTGTTGTGGGTGATTAATGAAATATTATTGTTTTGCACTTACAGGGAAATCATAGTTTCATGCCAGTAAGGTCAGGGCCTTAATATGTTATGTGCTCTACAAAGATGTACAGAATGATAGTTCATCTTCTGTCATGACTGAGCCAAAGCCTCATCAGGTTACAGGGGAACGTGGTAGAAATAGCAACACGGTGCTGAAAGTCAAATCAAACTTTTTTCTTACCTTGCTAGTTGCAATTCTGGTATGTCTAAATCCATATCTCTCTCTGCATCAAGATGAAGGGGCCAAAAGTAAGATGACCCTGGCTCTGTAGACACCTACTAATCATCCTTCATGATATGCCCCAAATTGCCCTTGGATTACTATAATTTCTGCAATACTGTGTTGAGATAGCGTGAAGCTGGAGACCCAAAACAAAAAGATCCTTGGAGCTATGTTGAGGCATTTGATCTGTTCAGCCATACTTTGAAAAGAAATTCTTCATAACCTGACCTCCTCAATACTAACTCCCCAGGTCAGGCTGCCTTGGCTTGTTGGCGTAAGTGTGGGGTCTGGCAGATCATGCTTCTGGCTATAGTCACAGTGGATTTTTCTGTGACTATTTTTAACAGATATGCCTATTATAAAGTACATTACCAGCACCAAATCCCAGGATGTTCCATGTATTTTGTCACTGAGCGAGACTCATGAAGGAATGACATCTATTCGGTCCAACAGCAAGGCTTTTAAAAGCAACGCAGTTCCTGAGAATGGTTAAAGGGGTAAATCCTCAACACAAGTTGGAAATACTGTCACCTTAGGCTCTGCACAGAGACAATGCATTGATCCCGTGCGCAGATTTTTTTTTTTATTTTCTTCTCCAAGTACCAGGCCCATCATATACAATCCTTCAGCTCAGAGTGTGAAAAAAAACCCCAAGAATCTTTCATTTAAAATTTGCAATAAAATAATGATTTTAAGAAGTATTTTTCAGGAGTCTTTCTTCACAAAGTAGATGGGCAACACATGCTGATTTGAGAGACAAATGAAAAGAAAATCAATGCAAGTTATTTGTATCAAAATGAGCATAGCAAACCTTGAGATACTGATTGCTACCTTGTAGTGATCCTATAGAAATACCGATCTGCAGGATAGAAAGAAGCGGGTGTAGTCCAATAAAACTGCAATAATTATGAAAAATTGAAAGAGGTCAAAGTCAGAAAGCTTCTGACTTCTTTTTGCCCTGGCGTTTGTCAAGGTGAGCAAAATCCATTAGCAAGGAGCAGCCTGAGTTTTAACACATCTGAGTCTTTAAAAATGTTAATGTTTAATAGGGTGTGCTCATGCTTTATATATCCCTGATAACAATGCATGGGCTGATAGGCATCTCTTGAGGTTGTAAATCAGTTGCAGAGCCTTGCAAGGCACACAAGCACTTGGTGTTCACTCTCATGGTTTATTATGTTATCAGAACTCATTGACTGAATTATGGCCTTATAACAGCTCTTTCTCTGCATTATCCTACTGTTACTGTAGCATTATTAACCTCTGTCCCATTAGAAGATTATATGTCCTTCTCCAGATGAGCACACAGAAGTTAGATGACTCTGTGGTTTTTTAATGCACAGGCTCATTTTCTAGGAGGAACTGGTTATTTCCCTGAGCTATGCCCACAAGCTCTGCTTACCTGAAGATGGTATCAGTTCTGGCTTGGGCTGGTAGAAAGACAGCAACACGTGAACCGTGAGGAACGTTTTCTCCTTGGTCCTGTGTGGGATGCCTCCCCTGCAAGCCAACAGCTCAGCTGTAGGCTGTGTTCAGGATTGCATGCTGGAAGTGAAGGTACACAAAGAAGAAATGGAGGTGAGAACATCACATTAGCTGTGTTCTAAAACTGCAATGATTCCCTCCCACTGGAGAACTCATCCGTCATTTCCCATAGTGCGTGCATCAGTCCAGCAGGTTGCAAGTCCATGGGCTCACTGCTTGAGAAAAGATTTCACCCTGTATTACCACCAAGTACAACCTGAAGCTTTGAACAGCCTGAAAGCCCTTGAGAAGGTGCTCTTGCTGTCTATGGCAGTAGCCAGCTCTACTCTAACAGAGCAGTGGTGACTGTATATAAACAAAAAGAGTAAATTCCCTCCGTCGGTACCAAACTCTGCCCATGTAGGATTTGTTTCCTCACTCTTACTGTATCTTACAAAGTCTCAAGAGTCCCAGCGGTCACACCATTCACTCAGAGAAGAGTCTGGCAGAACAGGATATTCTTGGAAATGTCAGAGAGAAGAGGTCACAGGCTGAGACCTTCACCATGGTGCAGCAAATCTTGAGATGGACGTGACCATCCGTTGCCCTCCTTGCTTTGCCTGCCCTGCCTAGTCCTTTTCTGCACCAGGTAATTCCCCCTTGTGAGAAAACTCCACTCCTGATAACAAGCCTCAGAGAACAGGCAGACGTGCAGGCACCTTTTTCACGTCAATCTAGTTAGAGTTTATTGATTCCCCTTGCCTTCAGGTAATGCACTTTTATTATTATTAACAAATAATCATCATTTTTCCATCAGTGGAGCCTGCACCCAGGAGCCTTGGAGGATTCTAGCAAAAGTGTTATTAATACTAAAGGTTTCTAAAGGGTTGAACAGCAGCCCGGCCCAGTAATCTGACAGAATCTGCAACTGGGGAGCAAAATATCCCCACTTGCGAATATGTGATAGAGCATCAAGTTGGCTCTTCCCCCCCAGAGCAACTATTTAAAACTGTGGCCTCTGTTCATGATACTTTGGCTTCATTGCCACCCCCCAAGGATGCAGGTGGCTCCTGGGGAGCTCTCGCCTGGGCACGCAGGCTCTTGCAGGAGCCTGCCCTGGCCCGGTGCGTGACTCACCGCACCCACAGTGCCAGAGCTGCCGCTCGGTGCTGCTCCGGGCTGGCACCCACTCTGCAGTAGCTGCCCAGGCAGCCTCCGTCCTCCGTCCTCTGCCTGGCCAGCTGCAGAGCCTCATCCTGGCCCCTCCCAGGTTACAAAGATCCAGGATCTCTTTCCCAACCTAGGCAGAAGCATTGCCTGGAGGGGTCAGTTTCCCCTAGAGGATTGCATGCATCTGCTCATAAACAGGCAGGACAGCCAGGAAGGAGTCATCACCAAACCCAGAGTCGGAGATGGACATTCAGGCACACTGTCCTCTGGACAGTAAACTGCAAAATAGGGACTGAAGTGGTTTCAGGGGCATTTGGAGATTGCCAGCAGAGGATTTTTGGGACAAAGATCAGTAAAAGTGTCAGCAATGAAAACACTGTGTTGCTCGAGGTGATTTTACTGGGGTGGCAGGAAAGCAAAGAGAATCGGAGCTGTCACCTGTAAGTGGACTTACTCCCATCTGCAATCCTGAATTAGCACATCTTCAGGCCACCACTGTTCCAACTCCTCCGTGGTCAGGCTTGTCTTCCCTAAGGGCTTTCTTGCCAGCTGCACCTTAGGCCATGTGTTATTATGGGCTTTCCCTCCTGCATCCTGCTTCCTCCATTGCATCACCAGTGGTCCAGCTGAGTCCTATGACCTGGCACCATGACAGCAATCCAGCACGGGTCCTGGCCCTTAATTCTGCCCCTGAAATCACACAGACCACAACATGCCCATAACACGGATTTTTCACTGGAAAACAAACACCTTGCCCCAGTGTTGTGGATGAAATAGGAACTCCAGATTAAGATAATCCATGTTTCAAAATAAAATAGGGTGTTTTACTTGGCAGGAAAAAAAAGTACATCTGGTCTAAATGGTAGTAAACAAGACCTTGGAGTCCTTTTCTCTGTGTAAAGCTACTTCCCCAGAAGGTGTGTTCAGGCAATGACAGGAGGGCTATAAAGGGACCCCGAGATGCTCATACCCACACTTTGATCTAGACATGGCCATGCAGAGTTTGCTGCAATATGTGGGCTCTAGCTCACTGCTCTGTTTGGCAGCAGGGCTGGTCGCTCTCCTTTACTTTCTTACCAGCTTGAAGAAGTCAGTTTGCAGTTTGCCTCCCGGGCCACGACCTCTTCCTCTGATTGGAAACTTGAATGTGGTGGACCTGAAAAAGCCGTTCCAGTCGCTGACAGAGGTAGGGTCTGAGTGAGCAGACAAGAGGAAAACGTGCAATTCTGGAAGGGAGAAATGCAACTAGGGACATGGAGATGAGGTTGTGTTTGCATTGTGTGAAGGGCAGAGATGAGATATTTGGTGTATAGGCAGGCTGGCAGAGTGACTTTACCTTCAGAGGTAGACACACACACATATATGTGTTTATATATATAATACATACATTCCTTCCTTTATACACAGACAAGCATAGATCCCCAGCCTTGCAATTAGCTCCATATTGTTGCTATTTCGAGCCCCTGAGGCTGCAGGTAGGAGACTTGAGCTGAGCCAGTCTGCTGGCAGATCGGGACCGTTTGCCATCAAGAGATGCCTCACTGCAGACAGACCTCTCCCACTGAAGGTAGGTACGAAGGAAGAAATGGAGGAAGGAAGGAAGGAAGGGTATCGTCTCCACAGCAGAGGAAATGAGGTGATACGCACATTTATTTCCAAAGCAAATTACATCCCTGCAATGCAAAGCTCAACTCTGCCTCCCCAACCCTTCCCCTGCACAGACACTGGCCAGGGTTACTTAAGACTTGATGTGTGGCTTTTATATGTCTAGGTAAACAAATTGCTTTTTCTTATGCAGGTCCAGGGATACTTTTATGTCTAAAGGAGAAAAAAAAGGAGTTAAATATTTTAAAGCCAGGTGTTTGTTTCGGAAAGTGTGTGCTGTGCTCCTGTAGGGAGGTGGGGACAATTCAGTGTGAATTCAGATTTGTTCTGGTTGTTGTAGAGATGGTTGAGGTGCCACAAGTGACCTGTCACATACCCTGTGTGTGTTCTTACTGCACACCATGACCGGGGAAACCCCATCCACCGTGAACTCCTTCAGCCCACCTGGGAGGGCAGGGCAGGCACAAAAATTCTCCAGTCAGTCGTAGAAGGAGGGCATCCTGGGCTGCAAAAGTACAGCATTCCTGTGGCAGTCACACAGTGTTCTTCTGCCTTGATTTATGGTGCCGAGGACTGTGCAGAGCAGTTTTGATGGGCTTCTGGTCCTGAGCTCCCATCTGATCATAGGCATGTTTGAGGGTGCCAGTGTGAAAGAACAACTATTTTTGGTGGTGCTGGGGGATTTTATGATACAAATGTCTACACAAAGGCACCAGACTAATTTCCTATAATCTGTCAAGCATCTTTCTTTAGGCTTTCAGACCTGCCACATCCAATACTTGTGTTGCTGAGAAAAACCAGGGTTGATGCCAAGAGGTGCTAATGCAAACAAATGACCACCAGAAAGCTGGGAGGAGGCTGTGATTCCCTGCCCCTGGCTTTGCCACAGACTCCGTGAGCTGCCAGGGAGGAAAGAGCCAGTGTTAATGTTATCTCCCAAGCCATCAAACCACCATTTGATGAAAACAAATTCAATTTGTCTGGTGTAATAACAGGACCTGCTTCTAATCTGAAATTCAATTTTCAGTATGTACCTAATGCATAGCAAATGGTAACCCAGGCACATCGGAAACAAGAAGACATTTGGAGCGGATGCCTTGCAGTGTGTTTAAACGAAGGCTAAAATACCGAGTGAACGATTACATTGTCAAAGCCACCCTTCTGTGTAACAAATGATTCATATTTAATTTTCTTTCAAAGCCTAGAGCTCCTGTGACATTATCTACAAGAATAGGCTTCGTAGCTAGTTTCAAGTTTCTGGTGGCCAGTAAATAATTTTGCGATGACTGCAACACTACCCACCTTGCCATAATTAGAGACAAGTGCTGTCCTGAAAGAAAGAGTTATTGTTGAGCTTTGTTTTTGTAGTAGTTGTGGCTTCAGCCTCAAAGATGTGTGCATGCCTGCTTGCCTCGGGGTCAACACCATTAAAATAAACAGGCCTGCCTGCTATGGCATTTTCTAACCGGCCTCCGAATGGTGGTGTTGCTACACTGGCCTGTTACTGCAGAACACCACAGGAATGCAATGGCATTTTCTTGACTTCTCCTCTGATAGGAGCAGCGATAGCAGACACCTTGTTGTGCAAACAGGGTGCAAGCAGAGATGCTGGCAACTGATAGCTCTTGCTCATTAGTTGCATTACAGCAGCACCTGGAGACTTCAGGCAGGGCTGGGAGGCTCCTTCCGGGCTAGAAGCCACCCAGGGTGGCTAGAGCTAGCGTTTGGGTCCAGATCTGGTTTTGAATGAACACATTTGTTCACCCTGACAGCTCTCCAAGAAATACGGCAACGTCTTCACTGTGCATTTTGGACCCAGGAAAGCTGTGGTACTGGCTGGATACGAAACCATCAAGGATGCCCTTTTAAATCACGCTGAAGAATTTGGAGAGAGGGCAGAAATACCCATATTTAGGAAAATGACCCAAGGAAATGGTAAATGACCTTTTGGTTGGTTAGTTTTTGTAGTTGGTCTATGTTCTTTATATTCTTACAGCAGGAGAGTACAATCCTCTTACAGATTACTTTTTGTTTATCTAACAGCGTATCAAGCAGCTTTCATATCAGGGTATAAGAAGGCCTTACAGGTGTTTGATAACCACAGGTAACATAAGGATGTCACACCTTTATTTTAGGCATAGCATTCAGCCATGGAGAGCTATGGAAAACTATGAGAAGATTCACCTTGTCCACACTGCGAGATTTCGGAATGGGAAAGAGAACCATTGAGATTCGAATCCTGGAGGAAGTAAATTCCCTTATCAAATATTTTGAATCCTATCGCGGTGAGTGTCAAGACTTTCATCCAGAGACAGAAAACATGTCTAGCAGAACAATAAAGATTAACGGAAGTTTAACTGAGCGAATGATGGCTAAAGTTCAGCACATGCTGAAGCAGGTTATTAACCTGAGATCTTAAAACACTGAAACCAAGTTCCCTGTTATGCATTCTGGGTAGTGAATGAGTTTTTTCTTTGGGAGCTCAGGACAACATTTCCATGGGAATCCAGACTGAAATGGGGATACTCACATCGTCATTTGTTTTTGTTGTTTGAAATACAGGGAAACCATTTGATACGAAGATGATACTCAACAATGCCGTATCCAATGTCATCTGCTCTATATTGTTTGGGGAGAGGTTTGAATATGATGATCCTGTATTTCTAACTTTGCTGAAGCTGTTAAATGAAAATACTAAGCTGTTGGGCTCCCCTATGGTGCTGGTAAGAGCTTGATTTTACATTTTGGCTTTTAGCTTTTTTGAGGATATCTGGTTCCCCATGTTTGTCCTCCAGGCCTCCCACATCTTGCTTCCTGAGGCGAGAACATGAACGTTACCAGCCAGCCAGCCTGTACGGAACACATCTGTGGTTCCGTATCTGGAACACACAGATTCCCAGGCCCCTGGGCTTATTCTGTGAACCTTATTAGTAAAAGAAAAAACCCAAAGTCATTGCAAAAGAAACCATTTTACCCCCTTTGAAGAGCAGAAGCCCAATTCATCTCTCATATCAGAGACTGGCCCTGAAATGACATCTCAAATCTGCCTCCTTGTATTACACCTTCAGTAACTATCTTAGTTCTGCCTCTCCTAGAACCAGGTTTGAGAAACTTATTTTTCTTTCGTTTTGGCTACTGAAACTCAATCTTAGCAAACTAACATCTGATGTAAGCCCATTCCTTCCTGACACAAATCTTCTGCTTTGAATGCCAATGTAGTGTCTTTCTGAGCCGCCCTGGGGTCTGCGGCTGGCTGTAACTCCAGATGAGCTAAGCCCAAAAAGCACCACCCGAGCACAGGTAGAGTTACACACTGCATACAGTCTCCCAGGACAAGGCACCGGCTAACAGTGGTGTTTGTTGTCTGGCAGGACAGCCAGTGGTCTCCTTGAAGATGTGTGCACCTCTCATGGGATGATGGGGGTGAGACCCCGCCTTTCTCCTGACAGCACATATGTCCATATGACATACTGCAATGTTGTGCCTGGCCAGCTCCTACGAACAGTGTAGCTGGGTTAGCTCAGCGCTGTGCCTAAGCTAATTGGCTTGGAAAGCACCGTGTTGACGCAGCAATGTTGTGTCTGTGGAGGGGGCCAGTCCAAGTCCCTTCTGCTGCCATAGGATGTGACACACCTGAGGGCTTTCCCTGGAATAAGTACAATGCTCACATTCCCATCTTTCCCATCTGAGACCTTCTGTCCCACCACCTACACAGCTGGAAGCCCTGAAAGAAGATTAAGCTGGTGAGTCTCCCAAAAGTCATGGCAAGGACTCACGCAGAGGTATAACAGAGAGAACACTGTTTCTGCAGCAAGTCATAGCTGCTTGGACTGTGCAAGCAAATGTGGGGGAATTATGGCCTGAAATGTCAGGTCATAGGACAAGGTACCAGCAGTGTGATTTGCGATACTAGTATGTGTTTGAAACGCTGGTTAACAATAAGACTTCTCTTGCTCCACAGTTATATAATTTCTACCCATCCCTTGGATTTCTCTCTGGAGCTTCCAAGACTGTGCTACAAAATGTCAGTGAACTGAACGCGTTTCTCCAGAAGCTCTTCCAGGAACACAAGGAAGAGTTTAATGAAAATAACTTAACAGGCTTCGTTGACGCCTTTCTGATGAAGCAACAACAGGTACTTTAAAGCTGTGCTTTAAGTTTCAGTCTTCTACTCTCTTAGCTCTGACTTATTATTAGGACTGACCATCTGTCAGGGACTGGGAATGAGTGGAAACAGAAGAACTGCAGTGGGCAGAATATATCAAAGCTCATACTCACGGTGAGCTGTGCTGTACTCGCTCCATAGCTCCACTGAAACTGCTGGTTAAAGGGATCTAGTTGTCAAGATGTCCCACATGGGTGAAATAAGTTACCACTCAGCACAGGTAAGGAGGAGATCATCCTGAACCTTCCTGCGAGAATGGTACAGTGATAAACTTCATTGCAGTAAACTTCATTGCAGTAACTAAACTCCAACTAACCTTATACCTGGACCTGGGGATTGCACATACGCTTGGGAGCAGACAAATTCCATGCAGCATAGGTCCTCGTGCTAAAATGCTAAACATTTAGTTTCCCAGAGCATATAAAGTCACAAAAAGGTAAAATGCAATGAAAATGCTGGCAACACAGTCACATATCACTTGCTGTAGAACTTATGGCCATTACCTGTCTGTTTTGAAGGAGTCAAAGAAACCCCACACTCCATTCCACAACGGAAACCTGTTGTTTTCAACCCTGGACCTCTTTGCCGCTGGGACTGAGACTACGTCTACAACTGTGCGCTGGGGTCTTCTTCTGATGATGAAATACCCAGAAATTCAGAGTAAGGCTGAGAAGTCCTCTTGTACAATATACTGTTGCATGCTTAAGGCTTTGGTTGTGGAAGGGAGTGGAAATCATTCAGTGTTGTCTAGAGTAATTATTTGGAGTACTCTGCGAGAGATAACAACTGTTGATTTTACGAAGGCATTTTATTCAGCTGGATTGCAATAAATCAGCCCAGCCAAGTGGGAGAGGCTAAGGGCCAGTCTGCAGTTACAGTAAATCCCCCATCATTATTCTCCTGCAGGCTATGGGCTTACGTCAGTAAAGGTCTCCTCAGGAGCTGATTCTGATCTGTTTTCTGTTGAAGGCTCTGGGGTAGCACAGGTGTGTAATCAGAATCACGCACGGGATGTACTGTAGGGACTCCATTCAAGCTCCCTTGGCTCAACAACAAGCCTGAAAAAACCACACCATGCCCTGGCTTACCCACTTCTGCTCTTCCCAAATACCCCTCAGAGTTTTTCCTTTTCTTCATCCTGGCCAAACTGGAGGGCATTTCAGTCACAAGATAAGAGGGTTATCAGCTTCTTAATCCTTTCCTCCCTCCAAGGAAAGATTCAGGAGGAAATGAACCACGTCATTGAACCAGGAGAGATGCCTAAGTTGGAGGACCGGAAAAAAATGCCTTACACAGATGCAGTGATACATGAAATACAAAGGTTTGCCAATATTGTCCCAATGGGTGTATCACGATCAACTCCTACCGATGTGAACTTCCATGGCTATGTGATTCCTAAGGTGAGCTTTGAGGTTAGCATCCTACACTGCACAGATTCTTTACAGTTTTGTTTAAAGCAGACAGGACAAAAAATATAAAAATCTAAAGACACCATGATGCGTGGTTTAATCTATGATGTGATCCTTTTCCTTGGATCCAGGACAGCTGTTCTAAACAGGCACTGGGCTGTGGTTTGTTACAGCTCTTTGAATCCAGAATAACCAGAGAGTTTAATTAAATCACACTGGTTTGAATCTCTTATGCCAAATGGGGAACCTCTACTTCAGCATCTTTTCTGGAAGATCTGATACTGTAAGAAAGGAATGTTTTGTGGTCCAGAAAGAGAGCAGCAGCTACTGATAACAGGCAGAGCCACAGTGGGGCAGCAGGGAAGCATCCCCCTGTTCCGTTTGCCATGGCTCAGTTTTACTTGCCTTTTCACATTAGAAAAAAAAGAAAGCAGCCCAGCTCAACTAGGAGAGTCATCTGCTCTGAACAGCTACTGTGAGTTTCTTTGATCCCTTTCAGGGCACGGAGATTATTCCGCTGCTGACCTCCGCTCTGAATGACGAGTTACACTGGAAAACCCCAGATCAGTTCAACCCTTCCCACTTCCTGGATGCTGATGGAAACTTCATTAGGAGAGAGGCATTTATTCCATTCTCCATAGGTGAGGGGTGTGTGTGCAACACCTGGGGCTAGGCTAGATATAAGGAAGAAATTCTTTACAACAAGGGTAGTGAAACACTGGCACGCGTTGCCCAGAGAGGTAGTGGAGGCCCCATCCCTGGAAACATTCAAGGCCAGGTTGGACGGGGCTGTGAGCAACCTGATCTGGTTAAAGGTGTCCCTGCTTACTGCAGGGGGGTTGGACTAGATGATCTCTAGGGGTTCCTTCCAACCCAAAACATTCTGTGATTCTATGATTCTAATGGCACAGTTCCCCCTGATTCCAGGAAAGTATGAAAGTCAAGGACACAGAACATAGGATAAGGGATTTCTGGTTGTTTCTCCTGTCTGCCAATGCTGTAGGTAACCACCTCTTCTTTGGGAGATCTGAGGGACACTGATTTACCCACAGTCACTGAATAATTTCACATACCTGCAGGCTTCTGTGTGGTTTGAGACAAAGTCAGTAGCACCTCTAGTATACAGAGAGAAGGAAGGAAAAATTTCCTACCTCAGCAGCCTGCTCTTACAGACTGTACATCCAGTTTAGACAGTCTCAGACATAAACACTAACAGTTACAGTGCTGATCATTTACTTCTCTCCTGGTTGTTTCAGGACGAAGGGCTTGTGTTGGAGAAGGACTGGCCAAAATGGAGCTGTTCCTCTTCTTCGCAGGCTTGCTCCGCAGATTTGTTTTCCAAACCCCTCCAGGATTGGACAGGTCAGACCTAGATCTCACTGCTGATGTTGGCTTCACGTTGAACCCCATGCCTCACCTGGTTTGTGCTGTGCCCTACGAACGATCAAACGACATAGAGCTAGAGTAGCGAACACTGCAAGCTTGAAAGCAAGTCTGGTTACGGGGGGGAAAAGCTGTCTGTATCTGAGCTTTAGGGGGAGGAAGACACCGGGCACTGCTATTTTTCCCTCATTTATGTGATTCTTTCCAAGAGCTCCTGCAGTGTCCGCACAATGCAAACCCTTCAGACACCCCTGAGTACTGCTCTCAGAAACAGTGTGATTCATTCCTGGAACAGCACATCAGAGATGCAGTTTTCAGGGCTGTTTGAAAGAATGAAATGGTTTTAAGCCTCCTCTATAGATGCAAGCCATCAGAGGCTCTCCCCTGAGAGCCTCCATGGGGAATTTGTCAGTCCAAAGTCCAAGCTCTATAGCAGAGCTGATTAGCGATGGCCCAGTTGGAGACAACAGACACTTAATGGATCTAGAAATCTCCCCAGGACGGTTGTTCAGCTGAGCCTCAGACTGAGCTTCCATTGTGCGATACAAGCTGCCTTATCTTTATTACAGAGTCCCAGACATGAGGGTGTAACATGGGCTGATGCCAAGAGCCAGGCACAGGACAGTTATCAGAAAACATCTAAGTGGTTTGGGAAGCGGGTTCATTCCAACTCACGCCAGGCACTTTATGCTGAAAAGCCTATTTATGATGGGGCCCGTCGAGCAGCTTCCTCCTTCTGCTAAGGCAGGCATTTCTACCACTCCCTCCCCTCTCCTGGCTTCATGCTGGCTCTGGCACTGCTCCGATCCCTTGCTGAGCCAGCCTAGGTCCCTAAACTGGCAAAAAATGACCAGCCAGAGATAGCAAAGATCTTCTGCATCAGCTTGGCTAATGCTGGACACAAGCCTGAGGCAGTGCGCGGGCGATGCAGCCTGGGGCCGGGCAGAGGGCTGCCGTGCTCCCATCAGAGAGCAGAGAGGGGCTCAGCCCTCTTCTCTGCTTGCACCTTAGGAGCTGCAGTTGCTCTCTAGATCCTTTGTACCCTCCACAGAGAGAGAGAGAATGGATCCTTCAGTGGATCATTCAACTGCCGTAAGGTCCAAATTGCTCACTCTCTCCACTGAATGCCGGGTGAGCCATCATCCACAGGCTCCTAATTCAAACTTGAGTTCCATGTATCAGGTGTGCTGGGATGAATAGGGACAGTATTTGCCATTTGACTGAAAATGGACCTTAAACTCTTCAGAAAATGTTGCTGCCTGTCTTCAGCTCTACAGCAGATGCACAGCCCCTGGCATTTCAAGCTGTCTTCCTCTCCAGACATTCCTTGTGCCAGGGACAGGCAGCAAGGTCTGCAGGCAGAGTTACAGGTCAGCCTGCGCTGCTGAGCAAACACCACGGCCACGGGCTCCTGTGGAAGTTGTATGTGCTCAGTACACAGCAGGAGCAGGGCCATCACAGGAAGAACTGCAAGCAAAATTTTGGTGCTTGCAGAAGTGCTTTGGCCACTTAGGTAGTTACAAATTCAGAGCTGATAATGCTCACATTCTGCCAGCAGAGATCCTGCATCACTGTCAAGGCTGATAGGATTTTGAATGTAGTCACTGTGAAAATAGATGTAAAACTGGCAATAGAGTCTGGAAGAAGAAGCAGGTTACGACTTTGTTACCGAGTCACTCATCTGCACCATTAACTTGTCAATGAGGGTCTCTGTAGAAAGCTGAGGACCCCCCCAGAGACTGTGGCTATCCTAGAGCAGCTCTTTGATTACTACAATTAATGATTTATTTCACATAGCAGCTATTAGGAGTAGGAACAACTAGCTGTACCCGCAAGGCTACCCCCACGGAGGGAAGTGCGATACGTGTGTGAAACTGGAATAGTGGTGCAGGTGCAAGAGAGGAGGCTTCTTCATGTGCTGTGAAACAGGCAGGAAACCACCCGTGAGTTAGGGAGTCACTGAAGATGCTTCTGTGTTGGGTTGGCGGCAGGAACGGCAGGCGAGGATGAAAAGAAAAAAGGGGGAAACAGAAAACACGGAGACTGAGGGGCTGGTTATGTAAATCTGTAACATAAAACTAAAGTTGCTTCTTCTAAAGCCGATCTGTGCTGCAAATGAAAGGAAAGAAAGGAAGAAGAGAATATGAAGGGATAACGAAGCAGAGCTGTCTTCGTTTGGCCAACACATCGACTCTTCACACTGGCTTTAGTTGGCGTGACTAAAGGCAGCCCTCGAATAGTTGCTTTGTACCTTGTACTGGTATTGCATTTCTACATGCTTCATGCCGCGGGGCCAGCTCCAGCTTCTGGATACATCTCAAGGAGTCTGCTTAACAAGCTATGTGACAAGAAAGCCCTTGCTGCTGCATCTGCTTATGTTTGGTTTGCTATTCACTGTCTAACTGCTGCAAGCCTGATAAATAAATACCTTTCTCTGTTGCTGTTGATCTATCTGGTGTTGCAGGATGAAACTGATTTGGGGTCAAAATGATAAAGTTGGGCTGCACCACCTTTAATACACCCACCTTAGAGAGGTGAGCACAGGGATCCCTGGGCAGCATTGCAGCCCAACATGTTTAGCGATGCAAAGAGTGAGCAATACTCATAGCCACAAACAGCTCAAAGGAAATGACTGAATTTCCAACTCCACAAAATCGCAACTGAAAAGGTCTTTTTAATACTTAAAGAATTGTCCCCTTCAAAAGTATCAAAATCATGTGCACAGTCCATGTGTTGACGCAGTTTCATTATATGAGAAACCTGGGACCTTGGAGCTCTGTCACCAAGTCTACACTCGGGGTTGAGTCCTTGCTGACTTAGAGGAACAATCTTCAGAACTCACTATTTGGTGAATTAGAGAGTCCTCCCAAATTCCTAAAGTGCTTAAGACATCATGCAAGGCTTTTTCTTGCATTGGTCCCCGGGAGACAGACTAGCAGTCAAGATGGTATTATGCTCTGCATATCACTTTTCCAAAAGGATGTAGTGACTTTAGGAGAAGTTGAGACAGGAGGAAAGAAAAATTATGGTGGAGAAGGAAAATCCTTCACATGTGTACTGGCTTGGAAGATTTGGTTGTTTGCCCTAATGTGGAGGTGGAGAAGATAAGTAGGAAGAGTAAGGCCATGCAATGTCCCAGAGAAGATGAGTCATCTGCTTCCATCAACCTCTTCTCATCACAGAGGCAAAATGGAAAATTAAAGTGAATGGCAGTAGATTTAAACTAATAGAAGGAAATAGATTTTTATGCCTGCTACAACCTTTGAATGCTGGAGAAAGGATGCAACTCCATGTAATTCAGCATAAAAACTAGACTCCAAATAAGACCAGGAAAAAACATTTTCTTGGCTGGAGAATACATTAACTTACAGTGCCCTCGGAGTTCCCACGGTGCCTGGGTCTGGCTGCTGAGACAGGACGTGGCTCTGGATGGCTCTCTAATGTGGGCTCTTACAGCGATGCCTCTGGCTCCTGCCCTTGCTTAAAAGGAACTCATCACAGTGAAAGCCAGCAGGACTTATTTGAGGCTGCGGTCCGGCACACACCGCTGGTCAAGAACAGGTCTGGCAGGGAAGGCACAGAGATTTGGGGGGATTTAAGCTAATTTAAAGGATGCAGGGCTGGTGCTTTACTGGCTGGCTCTTCCCAGGCTGTCTAACTAGCAGCGCAGTGGCTGTGCTTTGGGGTCGGTGGATGATGCCCACGCTCCACGTCCTCACCGCTGCCACCCGGCTCACGTGCCGTGGCAGGGGATTGCCACGTGGGCCGGAGGGACCGAGGACGTCCCGGCTGTGAGCACCCTGAGGGGCCCAGCTGCCCCAGGAATGCACCCGGAGCGGTGTCAGCGCCTGGCAGGTGTTTTGTGCTCGGCTCTGTGTGCTCAGGCAGGGGAGCACGTAGCAGCGCGGCTCTGGAGCGAAACACCTACCAGACACATTATTGAGACAGGAATTTCTTGTCATCGCAAGAGCTTGACTTACCTTTGTCATTTTAATGCATTGCACTCAGAGCCTGGTTTAAAAAAAACCCCAATACACTCCCCTGTGGCTTTTCAGAGATAATTTAAGTCTCTTTCTGAAAGGCCTTTTTATGATTTCAGCAGCTCCCAGGGCAAGGATGAAATAAAAGGAGAGCAGCGGCAACACGTAGCTTTTGCACTGCAGGGTGCTGCCGGTCGAACAAAACCCTAGGGGAGCAAACATTTTGCACAGGGCGCAGAGCACGTGCCATCACAAGTTCTCATTGCAGTGCCCACATTCTGCACCCTGTGCCAGCCCTCATCCTTTTTGCCTGCCTTTACAGCCCCTCTGCCTCCTTGCTCTCCTGAGCAGGCAGGGTTGAGTCATCCTAGGCATGCTCTGGAGGAAACCGTTGCCTCCAGCCCATTTCTTGGAAACTAATAAAAAGAGAAAAAAAAATAATCCCAGAAATGTTGCAACACACTCGCTGCTTCTGGGCGACTGGTGTGCTGTAACATCTCCACACTGTGCAGGCAGCTCCAGCGTGCAACCAAGCAGCCGTTTGCTTTGGGACTGTGCTAACCATAGCTATGCCCTCCTTCACTTTAGGTCCATTTCCTTCCCTCTTTGCATTTGCAAGCCTGGATAATAGCCTTTGTATGATCTAACCTTTGGATAAATGTACCTTTAGCCTCATGCTTCCTGATCATGTAAGACAGCTTTCTTCCCTGAACAATCTTACTCCATTGGCTGTTTATTCCCAATATCCTCCTGAAAGCCACTATTCAATCAGGTAGACCTCAATTCCTTCTCTGTAAGTTTTAAACCTTTATGAGGGATGCAAGCTCCAAGTGTTTCTTACCTTTGACTTAAAATAATTCCATTCTCCTGTTGTGTCCCCCTTCTGAAGCTGGCCAGGTCAGCTGGCTTCATTAACTTCATTAACTTCTTCCCTGTGTCTCTTAGAAGCTGCTCTCGCAAAATGAAAAATCCTCCCAGAAGTTTCAAATCTATTTTTGTCTTTCCATTCCACTCATGAATCCACTCATGATCACTTGATCCAAGCTAATTTTCCATGGCTAGCTATGACATGTCCTCTACTTCAGACACGACGTCTGAAATCACATCCTTTCTGGGCAGTTCAGAGCTGACTTTATGAAGAAGTTCATGGACTACAACCCCCAGGGATGCACGGGCTTTGCCATTACTAACAACCTTTGGTCTCCACTTGACATCAAGAAAGCTAAAGCCTCCCATAATGATACGATTTGTGTCTCTGGTAACACGGAGATCCCAATCCCTATCCAAATCTGAATCTGGAGGTTTCTAATAGGATTCAGAGAAACCTTTTCATTTCCCCGTGTCAGCGGAGTGTGTGGAGGGTCATCGTACTGCTAATAAAGGACCTCGAGGTCTCCGGGGGAGGAGGAGGTTATAGAGGAATGCCAAGCACCTTTTCCCATGTATATGTTCTTGCACACACATGCATGGGTTTGTAATTTGAAACTCTCTTTACTTCTGGACAGGCTTTGCAAACTGCTTAGACCACATTCTCTGAGGTGTTTAAAGAGGGTGGAGTATGCAGTATTTATTTAGGTACTCTACAAACCTTAATAAGAATCGAGTGCTTGTAGCAATCGCAGAGAGCAAACAGAAAGCCAGCTGGCAGAAACTGAACAGTGCCACTGCATTTTTATTGCTTCTAATCCCTTGAAAAACAGATTATTACTAAAAAAATGTCTTTTTTCGTTTCATTTATTTCTGATCCTGCATTAATTTGTCTGCTGTGTGCAGCAGTATTGTTAGCTGTACTCTATTTTTCAACTGGCTATAAAAATTCAGCTTTTAAATTTCCTCCTGGTCCAACTCCTCTTCCGATCATTGGTAACCTGCACTTGGTGGATCTTAGAAGGCAAGATAAATCACTAATGAAGGTAGGACAAAGACCCCCAAACCCAGACCCTCACGCATTTTTAAAGCTGCCTGGGATATATCAGTGAGAACTTTGTCTTTTTTTTAATTCTAACTAAATTTTAAAGGTGTGAAACTTGCTTTATAATATTTTTCTGGGCTTCTTCTAGCCAATGTCTGTGTTGATGCAATGTCATTTGTGAGCGACCTCTGGGTAATATGGGATTTCTTCATGTAATTGTGATGATGTACATGAAGTATATAATGCTTGTGGGATTTGAAATATTAATTTGACAGCTCAGACACCCAGAAATCCTTTAAAGCATTAGGACATAACTAACATAGAATGAAATTACTTCCTTCCCTTCCACCCTGGAGAACTGCAAGGGGAATTCCACGATGCCAGTGACCCTAAAACTGCCTCGGAGAGGGCCAAATCCAGATGCCCCACTGCAAAATCTGCTTCCCTCTCGATGAATTTGATACGCATTAAAATCTCGATGGCAGTATAAGAGTGGGGTGGAAAAGTTGCGCTAAGGAACCAGAATGAACCCCTGGCAAGCTCCTCTATTAACCTGTAATTAAGACAATTTACCCCACTTACGGTGGTAAACTGTTCTTCGGCGCAAGACTAAGCTGGCGCAGGCCAGGGTGTTTGCGCCGGGCTGCTGAGCGCTCCCTCCTCGCCGCAGCCGATGGCACCCTCGGGGATCGGCCCGCGCCGGGGTCAGGGAGGGAGGGAGCGAACAGGCAGCGGCAGCTCACGGCTCCAGCAGCGCCGGTGCTCAGCAGACGCTGGTGGCTCTCTGAGAGCAGCCGAGCGGTGGGATGGCGCAGGCACGGGGTGAGGCTCCCAGCACCTGGTGTTGTTATGGGCAATGTCAGGGCTGGGGTCAGTTTACCCAGCGGGGCTGGGCAGACGTTGCGGCAGTCTCTGAATGGCGGTTTGGAATTACCTCCGCATGCTTTCATCACCTGCTGGGCTATATTTGGTGTTGCCGATGTTTGCCTTTGCTTTGGGATTACTCCGGAGGGGTTATCCCTCCATCTCACCCCACAGAGAGCAAAAAACGGTGATTGCGTTGAGCAGCAGGCACCGGCGTTTGTCGGCGGGGCACCCTGATGGGGGTGCAGGGCATGGGGGGTTGCCCCCCTCTCCTCTGCAAAAGCTGCCAGTGGACCCGGCACGGCTGAGGCTGCACGCATGCACCGGGTGTTTGCTTAGGCAGCAGATTTGGACTGTGGCTTCGCATCGCCTTGCTCCAGTCCAGCCCACGCTCTTCTCAGCTGTCCCCAAGTGCTGTTTTCAAGCTGCCTGGGAGCACTATGCAGCCTCGGTGGCAGGGCGGAGGCAGGCAGGCATAGTCAGCCTCCCTCTGTCCCCACGGCAGGGCCAGGGAGGCACACGGGCAGGGGCTGGGGGGGCACGACAGTCTCATCCCTGTAAAACGCCGGCGCGTGGCAGCAGGCACACACACATCGGTCCTTACGGAGCGTGGATTCCCCCGCCAGCCTGCCTCGCTCTGCGCAGACCCCTTCCCTTGGCAAAGAGGAGCAGGGATCCGCGGCTCCGGGGACAGACACAGGACATGGCAGCAGGACCGTGTGCTCCTGGAGGGACGTTCAGCCCCCTGAGGCGCTGTGTGGCCTCTGTAAGCTGCCGGCACGGCACAGCTTTGGTGAGGAGCCACGGAGAATTTATCCTGGGGCATGTGGCAGTGAAAGAATCTCTCTGTGCCCTGGAAAGACACCTCCAGAACCTTCTCAGTGCAAAACAAGCATCACTTTATGTACAAGCATGGGGACAGTCAGCAGTTCAGGCAGCCTTCTGCTCCTGCTGTGGGTTTCCCTGCTGTGCCCAGCTGAGCTCCAGGTACCAAAGCCAGGTCCGAGCAGAGGGGCACAGATTTGCCATTTGTGGTCATCCAGTGCAAACAAAACTCCTGGTGTGAGAAAAGCAGCTCCTCTGATCTAGTAGCAGGGATGCAGGAGTGCTCTGGTATTGCTTTTTGCACTTCCCTGTGTGAGGGCATCATTAGTTGCACTGAAATGTCTTCTCTCTTTTCGTCTTTCTCCAGTTTGTCAAATTGTGTTGCCATTTGAGGTCCGGTCTTTAACTCTAGGTGGTCTTTTTTGTTTTTCATTTACTTTCTCCTTAACAGCAAAACCAGATTAGTAATGCACTGATGGGGGTGGGGGTTCTTTCACGGCAAGAAGCCTAAAATCCATATGGATACTAGCCAGGCATCTGTACCAAAATGCCTTGTGTTTGACTGTGATGAGCTCTGGCTCACAGGCACCGTTCTGCAGGTAGCGGCTCTGCAGCCGTTCCCAGCAGGGCACCAGGATGTGCTATGTCCTTTCAGAAAGCAACGGGCGCTTGCCCTGTGCACGCTCCCTCTCTTCCTGACCATCACAGCTCGCCTCTTTTTCAGCTTGCGGAAAAATACGGCCCCATCTTCACCCTCCACTTTGGGTTCCAGAAAGTTGTGGTCCTGACCGGGTACGAAGTTGTGCGGGAGGCGCTTGTGAACTACACAGAGGAGTTTGTAGACAGACCATCCATCCCAATATTTGACCAAATTCAGAATGGAAACGGTACTAGAGAAATGAGCGGGGGCGGGCGGGAGGGACAACACCATTGCTTAGTGCCAGCCTAACTGTGCTTCCCTGGAACCCGGCTTTTAAACATCCTCCTTGGACCCTTCTGAAGCCAAGCTGACAGAAAATATTTGGCTTTCCTCGCTTTCAGGCAATGCATTCTGGCTTTTCACTACCATCACTTTTGCTAATACGCTTGCAGCCGATCCATATCTTAAACGTTCGAGGGCGAGGAGTGGGATTTTTAAAGGCACCGTGGTGATTCTGGGGTTAATTTCTGTAAGACACCAGTGAGAGAGGCTCTCCGCCACCACCACCACATTTACAAACCTTCCCCACAGTTTCAGGGGACTTTGGACTAACTGGTTTGGCTGTTCGGAGCTGTAGGGTTTTTCCCTGTCTCCCACTGCCAGGTGCCACAATTTTAGACATCATCAGCCCCCCCGTGCCTTGCCTCCCCACAACAGCTCTCAGGTGGACCACATGAAACAGGGTCAGGCAGCAGCAGCAGGCTGAGGCTGGAAATTTGCCCCCACAAACAACCTCATGGTTTTTACAGGGCAACTGAGTATCTCAGAGGACTTTTTGCCTCTTTTTTCCATCCTCTGCTTCAGCTGAGGCTTTAGCTTTGAGCATCCAAAAGGCAGCTTTATATGCTGGTCACAGACTGAAGTTGGGATTACAATTAGAAATTAAATTACCCAGCCATAATATCAATAGATTAATTTATCGCTACATAAGGAAAAGGAATCGATGGGGAGAAAAGCATTTTTCAGAGCTAATTTACATGTAAAATATCCCTGTGGGAGACTGTCAGTATTACACTATAAGTCCTTTCACACTTACCTTCTCAGCCCAAGCCTGAGCCACTTAGAGGTGACCCAAAGCTGTAAATTCAAGGGGGCTGTTAAGTAGCAACAGTCACAAATTTTCCAATGAAACATTTTTTTCTTCAGAAAATGCCAATTTGTTGACTCCAAAGCTGTTTGCAGAAAATGAGTTATCCAGATGAAAGTGCCTGAATTAAAGAAAAATTAAAAATTAAGTTTAGAAATTAGCTTTGACATTTTTAGAGAAAGAAGTTTTGCTTTCCAAATTAAAACTGCATGGCTCTAAAATAGTGTTTATTCTAGAAAAAACAAACACATTTAAAAACCTTAGAGCCAAGACGAAGATGTGAGGTGCTGGAATCCCGATTTTCAATTGACACAAGCTGAGACAGTCTTTGGAATATTGACACAAGCTGAGACAGTCTTTGGGTTATTGACACTATTTTTTCTTTTGTTATTTCCAACACACTGACAGGATGAAATACCCATCCCTGCTTGGTGGTGTTTGTGGTCATCAAGGCATAAGCCCGATGACCTCTACAAAATGATAGTATTTTTGCCACTGCTGAAAATCCAGTGCTGCTGGGAATCTCCATAAAATGGTTCAGCACTGGCCAGGGTTTGAGGAGACTGAATTAACCCATCTCACATAGATAAAATATCTTTATGACTGGAATAGGACAAAGAGAGAAGCTTCAAAGATACAAGGTTGTTGCTTGAGACCCTAGACTCGCAACTATAGAATCGTAGAATTGTCTAGGTTGGAAAAGACCTTTAAGATCAACCAACCAGGGTCAGAAAGGTTGTGCGATTGACTTAGACCAACATCTCTCCCCAGCTCTACAGCCAACCAGTACTGATCTGAAAGCCACATGTGCTTATCTCGCACTCAGGAGAGGTCTGGGGAAGACTGGGTTGGGTGGGAGCTTGTTTTCCCCAAGCTACAGGCTCAGTGAGACTGGGAGAATGGAGCTGAGAGGATACAGGGATGGGGCACACAGAAATGGGAGAACCCTTAGTCCCCAAATCTGTGGGAAACTGGGCAGCAGAAACGCTTGTGGAGATCCCTCTTCATCCAGTCCCCTATTTTGTTTCATGCGGTGGGGGTCCTCCATGCATGAGCCCAGCAGTGATGTCTCACGGCCTCCACAGGTTTGTTCTTCTCTATTGGGGAGCTGTGGAGAACAACTCGGAGGTTCACTGTATCCAGCATGCGCAACCTCGGCATGGGGAAAAAAATTATAGAAGGGAGAATTTTCGAGGAGCTTCACTTCCTTATCGAGATGATCAAATCCTTCAAAGGTGAGCTGGAGACCCTCACGGTGCTGTACAGCCTCATATGCGTTGCTGCTGCTGCAACATCTCACATTTCCATCCTCTTCCCATTTCAGGGGAACCTTTTAGCCTGACATCCTTCAACTGTGCTCCAATCAACATCACCTTCATCATGCTGTTTGGGGACAGGTTTGACTATAAGGACCCAACATTTCTCACTCTCTTAAGACTCATAGACGAAGTTATGATTCTTCTGGGATCCCCGTATTTGAACGTAAGTAAACTGTCGCACATTTTTTTACACTGGCACATTACATTTATGAGCCATATGAACCATAGAATTTAGTCCAGCAGTTTTCAAATATTCAGAACCAGTCACTACACCTCAAATGTGACAATTCTTCTGTCATACCACCTTGGACACTACAAGTGTGCAGCCAGAGTCCCCTTTGCTACTCTCTTTTTGAACCATCTGTGTGGAGTTAAAATGAGAACTGAGCTATGGTTGTTTTAGCTCCATGGATTTTTTTTTTTTTGGCTTTTTCAACATAATTGCACCCCCTAGGCTTTCTCTGCCTTTGCTGCATTTTCTAAAAAGGCACATTCAGTGTTGATGGCCAAGTGAGTGAGATTTCACAGGCTGCATTAAAAAAAAATGCTTCCTTGGAGAGTACCAGGAAAACTCTGCTTATCTTCAAACTACCATACCCCGTCCTTCACAACTGATGTTGGAAAAAGATAACCAGTCTCATACCAATCTAAACCGACTGGTGGCCTGGCACACTGGAGCCCCAACTCTGTTGAGAAGCTTACCAGGTTGTCACTGGTAGAGGATCTGTTCCCACAGAACAGCACCAATGCTTAAAATTAGGTAGTACTAAATATAGGCTCAAAGGTTGCAATGCCCTCCCTTACGAAAATCTGCTCAGATACTACAAGACAAAACTCAACTGATTTGTCGTGCTTTAAGAAGAAGCTGTTTCAGCATGCTGATATTTCTGCAGACTTAATGCTTCTCTTTTTTAATTCCTCATTAGTATTTCAATTTCTACCCATTCCTGGGATTTCTTTTCAAAACCCACAAGATTATGCTTGGGAAAATAGAAGACGTGCGCGTCATTTTAAGGCAATACATGAAGGCAAGCAGGGAGGATATCAATGAGAACAGCGTGAGGAGCTACATTGATGCACTGATATTCAAGCAACAAGAGGTATTTGACTGCTTAGCTCTGTTGACTGTTTGCCATGTCTCCTTTGGATTTGCTAGCTAAAAGAGTTGCTGAGTCTTGATTTCAGACACATCATGTAAACCTATTGAAATCCATGCTGTTATTCTAGCGGTATTGAAATCAGATGCCAGTCTCTTACAGTTGGTATAATTTCCTGCAGGGATTTTTCTATCAAAATTAAGATATGAAAGCCACTGTCTTAGTCCACTCCTGAAATAGCAGTGCGCTAATAATGTGAGATCAACTCCTTGTTCCTAGTAGAAAATGCATGAATTCATGTGAAAGCTGTCTCTACCTTTCTTTTCACGACAACAAATCAATCATTGATACTGTTGCTCCAAGATGAATTATACACTTGATCATCCATACAAGTCCCAGCCCTGCCCTGCATCTTACTTTAGTAGAGACTCTGCAGTTTTACACATCAGTTGATTTCACTCAATACAAAATAGTTGGGCTCTGAGCTTTTTCTTCTTTCCAACTGGATCTGGGCCAACCTTAGGCACTAAATATTCTACCTAGTTATGTGGAAGAAGGGTCAGTACAGTCCTAAAGTCCAGCAGAAATGCCCTGAAAGATCATTTTGAACATTGTTGGGGTTTCAAACCTGCCCTTGGGCAGGAGGAGTCTCTCAGAGCTAGGATTAGCTGAATCTCCTCTGTACAGGGGAGAGACCAGGCTCAAGGAAGGAGAGGTGGTGGGGTAGCCCTGTACGTTAGGGAGTGTTTTGAGTGTCTAGAGCTTTGTGATGGTGATGAAGGGTTGAGCGTTTATGGGTAAGAATCGGGGGGAAGGCCAACCAAGCAGATATTGTGGTGGCAGCCTGCTATAAGGATCAAGAGACAGACGAAGTATTCTATAGGCAGCTGGGAGAAGTCTCACAATTGCTAGCCCTTGTTCTTGTGGGGGACTTCGACTTACCAGACTTCTGCTGGCAATACAATACAGCGGAGAGGAAACAGTCCAGGAGGTTCCTGCAGTGTGTGGAAGAGACCTTCCTGACACAGCGGGTGAGTGGGCCAGCTGGGGAAGGCACCTCTCTGGACCTGTTGTTTGTGAAAAGAGAAGGACTTGTGCGTGATGTTGGAGGCCGTCTTGGGCACAGCAATCACGAAATTATAGAGTTTTTTATTCTTGGAGAAGTAAGGAGGGGAGGGGTCAGCAGAACTGCTACCTTGGACTTCCAGAGGGCAGACTCTAGAAGCATGGTTGACTGAATCCCTTGGGAGGCAGTCCTGAAGGGCAAAGGAGTCCAGGAAGGCTGGGCATTCTTCAAGAAGGAAATCTCAAAGTTGCAGAAGCAGGCTGTTCCCATGTGCCGAAAGATGAGACGGTGGGGAAGAAGACTGGCCTGGCTTTGGCTGGAACTCAGGAAAAAAAAAAAAGTTTATGACCTTTGGAAGAAAGGGCAGGCTTCTCAAGACTACAAGGACGTAATGAGTTTATACAGGGAGAAAATTAGAAGGGCCAAAGCCCAGCTAGAACTTAATCTGGCTACTGGCCGTAAAAGACAATAAAAAGTGTTTCTATAAATACATTAGCAACAAAAGGAGGGCTAAGAAGAATCTCCATTATTTATTGGATGTGGGGGGAAACGTAACATAGTGACAAAGCATGAGGAAAAGGCTGAGGTACTTAATGCCTTCTTTGCCTCAGTCTTTAACAGTCAGACCAGTCGTTCTCCAGGTGCCCAGACCCCTGAGCTGGAACACAGGGATGGGGAGCAGAATGAAGCCCCCATAATCCAAGGGGAAATGGTTAACAACCTGCTACACCACTTAGACACACACAAGTCTATGGGGCTGGATGAGATCCACCCAAAGGTACTGAGGGAGCTGGTGGAGGTGCTCACCAAGCCACTTTCCATTATTTATCATCAGTCCTGGCTAACCGGATCATCCCCCTGTACTCAGCACTGGTGAGGGCCGCACCTCGAATACTGTGTTCAGTTTTGGGCCCCTCACTACAAGAAAGACACTGAGGTGCTGGAGTGTGTCCAGAGAAGGGCAGCAAAGGTGGTGAGGGGTCTGGAGCACAAGTCTTGTGAGGAACGGCTGAGGGAACTGGGGCTGTTTAGCCTGGAAAAGAGGAGGCTGAGGGAAGATCTTATCACCCTCTACAGCTACCTGAAAGGAGGTTGTAGTAACATGGGTGTTGGTTTCTTGTCTCAAGTAACAAGTGACAGGACAAGAGGAAGCGGCCTCAAGTTGCACCTGGGAGGTTTACATTGGATTTTAGGAAAATTTTCTTCACAAAAAGGGTTGTTAAGCATTGGAACAGGCTACCCAGGGAGTCACCATCCCTGGAGGTATTTTAAAGTCATCTAGATGGGGCACCTAGGGACATAGTTTAGTGGTAGACTTGGCAGTGTTAGGTTAACAGCTGGAGTTGATCTTAAAGGTCCTTTCCAACCCAAATGATTCTATGATTCTTTTCAAAACTGTGAGGCTGAGTCTGTGAACAGCATCTGGCCCTGGGCTTCAGCCTGCTTCTGGGTGGAGATGGATACTGAACCAAAACTCCACTCCAAACCTTGCATCTTTGGTGCTCCTATCTTTGGTGAATGCTATGCATTCAAGATCAGGTCTATTTTATTACCCAGTTCACAAACACAAGATCATAGTCAGTGTCGTAGGCTATGCAGTGTTTCCCAAGCTTGCTGAATACTGAGACTGATGGTTTTAAGACATTTCTTACCACTTGTGTTTTTTCAAGGAGAAAAACAAGAAAGACAGCCTCTTCCATGATGACAACTTAATAGCATCCATACTCGACCTGGTCATGGCGGGAACAGAGACCATAGCCACGACACTCCAGTGGGCCATCCTGCTGATGATGAAATACCCAGAGATTCAAAGTGAGCTCCTTTTGCCTGCACTCCATCTGTGGCATGGCAGACATGGGGAGGGAGCAGCCTGACCTCAGATCCACAGGAGCTCTTTTGCCTTAAGAGCTGAATCCCATCTGTCTATTATTATGAACTCCTGATGTAATTAGATGCTGATCAAAGCCACAACCAAATAGTCTGTGTGCCTTGCTGGGAGAGAGGATGAGTGGAGATCGAAGTATGATGCTGGGGTAACAACCCATCCACGTGCCTGAACTGGAAATGGAGCAGGGAAATCCAGGCTGGTGTTTTAAGAATCCTCTCCATCCAGACCCTGGAAAAATATGGTTTTCCCAAAAGTGAATTGGGAACTGGCTACCTTGCTGGAATCCAATTGTGTTTGTTCCTTCCAGAAAAGGTGCAGGAGGAGATTGGAAGAACCATCAAAGCTGGAAGCTGGGCCACATACGAGGATCGGAAGAACATGCCATTTACAAATGCGGTGCTACACGAAGTGCAGAGGTTTATCACCCTCCTGCCCCACGTTCCCCGCTGCACTGCTGTTGACACCCACTTCAGGGGCTACTTCCTTCCCAAGGTAGGTAACTACTCCAGCCCAGGAATACACCACCTCGCTGTTGCCAGTGCAACCCTTAGAGGGAGTTACAAGGCTAAAGACCAAAGTAAGCATCCAAAATCACCCCCAGAAGAGTTTCTTCCTCTCCAGTGACTATGTTGAGTCCAGAGAGACAGGTACTGTAGGACTCAGTTCAGTCCCTCTCATGCTCAGGACTTCCTCCCTGCACAAGTGACCCTGGTTTACCTCCTTGATGCCACGTGCACAATGAAGTTTCTGCCGTGGATTTTACAGGATGTGATCCTCTGCTGGAGGTTTTCATAGCACCATGTGGGTTTAGTTTCAATCCTTGGCACTGCTGGGAAAATCTCACTGACTTCTCTCTAGACTGGCTGATGGGATAAACGCCTCAGGGTCTCCACCTACCCCAGGTGGAGCAAATCTCCTGGGACACTGAAGTCTGTGTCACAAAATAAACCAGAACAGAGCACTTTTGCTAGCTTTTGTGCCTTCATGTACTTCTCTTCCAGGGTATAATCGTAATCCCATCACTCACCTCAGTGCTGCTGGATAAGACGCAATGGGAGACACCACATGAGTTCAACCCCAACCACTTCCTTGATGCTGAAGGGAATTTTGTAAAGAGAGAGGCTTTCCTGCCCTTCTCCACAGGTAACTAAAGGGCTGATCTGCACTGACCTGAGGCTATGGCAGGACCATTTTATTACAGTATACACTAATGGGGTCTCCATGGCTAAGTACTGCCTTTAACTCGGTCGATAAGCAACCGGGCAACTGGACAGAGACAATTATTCTGCATCCAGACAAACGGCTGCTCTCAGAGCACACCTATCCCACCACTGAAGGGGTTGGTTCCCAAAGGTTCAGGAGAGAAGACAAAGAGATATACTGCATCCAAAACAAGGTGGAAAAATGCCTAAAGCTGCCAGGAGTAGGTGGATAACCAGACAGGACTGGTGGGGCTGCCAGCATAGCTACGCACGGGGTTTCATGAGCTCTCCTGGAAGTGAGGGTACAATCCAGGGACCTTCAAGTCCTGTCCTGAGGCAAGTCCCACGTGTCAATGGGTCTCAACAAGGCCTCATCCATTGGCCACCAGGGCCAAGGAAGAGAGTGCCAAGGAACCTTGCACCTTGGCTGGGTATTACAGCAGCAGAGACCCAATATAGGACAGAGTACACCAAGCCGTATTACTCTCACTGTGAAATCTTAAATCCAAGGCCCTGGATTGTTCCCAAAAATCACCTTGGACGATGATTCTTTCAGTGGCACTTTTAAGAGCTCCCAAGGATTCCCAGGAAGACCTGTTCTTTAGAGGAAGAACACAGCCCTGTGGTTAGGGAAGCTGAAAGAGCACTTGGCATCCTGGCACTACCTCCGTCTGTCATTTTGGTCAAGTCACAAACTTTTCCTTTTATTTTGTTTAATCTCAATTTCACCTGCAAAATATGATTAACATTCTTCCCCTGGAGGCTCATAAACCCAACCCCCTTGGGACTTAAACCGAGCTAATGGTAGGAGCAGTTGTTAGATATCAGACACTCTCCTGTGAGCCATCCTAAAAGAAGAAATATTACTTACACACTGCCTTCCTGACAGCCATAAATGCTTCAACAGGTTGCTCATTTCCCAAAATGCCCACCCCCAGTCCATGCCCTCCATGGCTGCAGCCACGTGCATTAGAAGAGGGCACAGCTGGATGGAGCAGTCTTGGTGCGAGTTTAACAAATCCCAGCACTGCAGGAGCCCCCTAAGTACTATAAAGAGAGAATTCCTGCAGAATCCTGCAAATCCTCCCATGCAACCCTACACTCCCCAGCTGTTCCTCTGGAAGGGTGGCTTGAAGTGGCTCCAGAATGTGCTCCAACCACAGCCCCTCGGCAGTTACTTCTAGCGTTGGGAAGCCAGTTCTCACTGTCCACCAAGTGCTTCACCCACACAGGGACTACCACACAAGGGATGAGAATCCAACACAAAGAGGGGTAGGAAAGAAGGAACACAGTCTTTTGTAAAAGTGGGATGTTATGATAAATTCCACAGGAAAAGTGAGTTTCAAACCATTCTGCTTTGGGAGGAGGTGGCATTTTTCTATCAGGATGCTTTTTAAAGAGAAAGGGTTAAAGATGCTGAGAGGGTTGGAAGAGCTAAGGAGAGGAGAGGGTACATCATAAATACATAATAACCCTGCAGCATGGCTGTGACTTGCTGCTGCAGGTAGCGGTGGGATAAAAGGGACCAGGCAGGCACATTGGGCCAGCATGACTGGGACAGCTACCTTTAGCAACACGGGTTCCTCTGCTCCAGAATGCTCTGGTGCATTTCAAGGTTTCATTCCTGACTCCATTGCAACATCTCAGGTGCTAACATGTCCATGGCAAATATTCTAGTTTGATCTTTCCACCAACTAAACACACTGCTTTCATCTGCAGGGCGAAGGAACTGCATTGGAGAAAGCCTCGCCAAGATGGAACTATTTGTCTTCTTCGTAGGGTTGCTGCAGACGTTTACTTTTCACCCCCAGCCAGGAGTTTCAGAGTCTGACTTGGACCTTACCGTCCCCCAAACGACTTTCACATTAAGGCCTCAGCCTCAGGCAACCTGTGCTGTCCTGCGTGAATAACCACAGCCTTGCTGAAGAGCAACCCAACAAGCGGGGAAGCTGCTTAGACCAAACTTAGCTATGCTAGGACTTGCCACCCCCCATCCTGCCACATCACCCTCTTCCACATCCCCTTCCCACTGTCTCCATCCAATCCCACTCCACTGCTCTCCACCGCCTCACCTGCCCCATAGGTTGCTGACCACCTCTTCGCTCCCGTGCTGTGAGGAGGTGCATACGATCAATCAGAAACCATGATCGTGGTTGAAAAACACACATTTCTTCTGTACATGGAGCCAATGGAGGGGCCAAGGAGGTGCTCTGGTGAAGGGGATGCCGCCCACAAGTAGTAGCTGCGACACCCAGGCTCCCATGGCAAAGCAGTGAGGTTCGTAATGCCATAGAAATCTGCCCAAAATTCTGAGGAAAGATGCACTGATGTTTCCTGGAAGCCACAGAAATTCACTGTGGGTCACACACTCAAACCATCCACAGGTACCTCCTGAACTTTTCCAAGCTCTCTAATTACCCATAGCTTCTAGCAAAATCCTACCAACCTAGGCAGCCAAGTCAAACACAGAGAGTGAAAAAACAGATCGATTCATGTGATTTGAATACGAAGTTATTTCTGCCTTGGAACGGTGTCCTGAAAGATGCCCCAGAGTCTGCAGACCTGTTTAGATAAGTAAGTGCTGCTACCACCAAGCTCAACACTGCTTCACAGGCCGAATGAAACAAGATCTACATTTCTAAATTTGCAGTCTAAATCATAAGGCCACATGAGATTTGTACCAGCAACCTATCATGAAAGGCTAATGATACAGAAAAATAAACTAGACCCATTTCCAGGTTTATGGATCTCTGTCTTTCCTGACCTTGTTAAACAGGAGCAAACACTTTTCCTCTCCTCAGACCTCCTGGGCAATGTTAAGAGCCAAAACCAGCAATCAGTCTGGTATTTGGGGTGGTCTGGCCATTGGAACCAGCCACGCAGTTTCCTTGCCAATGATGTCTAATTTCACAGTGCTTGTATTGCGCACACACACACAAGGAGAATTGGGATCAGGGATTAGACAAGACCTGATTTTGGTTGTTTTCCTTTCCTCTGTCTGGCTGTTGTCCCTGTCTGTAGCACTTTTATCTGCCATCATATGCTGCAATCTTACTCCGGTTGATGTATTTTTATCCCCTTATCTGCCTGTGAACAGCCACTTCTCCATAGGCATTATCTTACCACGTACTTTATTGTCTTGTTTGTTTCCCCCTTCATGGGAACCCAATAAAGTTTTAATCCCACGTCCTCATTACATTGCATATGCCTGCCACCCCACTTTGCATTACACAGAAATGCAGATGCCCTGAAAGGCTGATCCAGAGTGACAACAAATATTGTAAGTTTTACTTGTATCTCACAGGTTCTGCGTACCCTGATCCTACTTAAAAAACAGCTCAACAGGAGACCTTCCATATCTGCAGAGTGGTTTCTCCAGGGCAAAGAGCTTTCCCTGTGTGCTCAGCTATGGGCTACCAGTCAGTCCTGGAGTAGCCTTGGGTTTTCAGGTGTTTTGTCTTTGCCTCTTGCTTGCAGAGGCTGGATGAAAGGTTCCCACCACAGCTTCACTAATTCTGATGCTATCCCTCTGCTTAGTGCCTTGGGCCCTGAGCCTCTCACCTCTTGTTCTCCCAAAGGCACTTGAGGAGCAAGCCACATATCAACTCAATGAAGGAAATCTTGGCCTTGCTGAAATCAAAAAAGACTTTTGCCTTTGGCTTCAGAGAGGCCAGGACTGTTCCTGCTTAGTCTGCTCTAAAAGTAATATGAACTCAAAAGACAGATATGGCAACAATTGTGTGCTCCAGGGGACAAAACTGGGATGGGTTCAAATCTGCATGAATTCACTGGTGGAACCTCAGCCTTGACCCCTTGCCATGGGCTCTCGGGGTCTTGGCTTCGAAGGTGAGAGATAGATCCCTTCCTATGCTGAAAAGCAGCCTTCAGAGCCTGCTCTTTTTGGACATCACCCTCCACACTGGCACTCGCCAGCAGAGAGCAGAGCCTGGGGCAGTGCCGAGCGCCGCCCGTGTACAGAAATCCAGCAGGTTCTGCAATACCCGTGCCTCGACAAGAGCCGTGAGCTATCAGGTGCAAACACCCACAGGGAAACAGGTTTCTCTGATTCCTGAGAAGTGCATCCTTCTTGCGCTTGTGTTAGCAGATGGATGGAGGTGATCACTCCCCAGCACACCGAATTAGACAGCGGAATGTATCTCCACAAAAGAAAGTGCCTGCCTTCCATTTATGTGTTCAGCCAAATTATGGCAGAACATAGATTATGACTTAACTACAGATTTATCTAGCAGAAAACACTGGCTCCCAGGGGTGGAAATATAATTTCCACATTCCTCTGTGGCCCTGAGGATCTTCCCTCTAGCTGCAAAACATGCTTGTGCCTTGCAACACACAGAGCTGAAGGCAAACATCTGGGGGCAGAACAGCTGGCTCGACTTTTAAAGTAAGATCTGAGCAAACCTAACTCACGCTGTGCCCGTGGCTCCTGCCCAGCACGGCCCACAGCCTAGCCCTACGTCCCCAGCACTGCCTGACGCTGGGACCAGGGGCTCCTGCTCTCAGGGGACCAATGATCACAGAATCATAGAATGTTTTGGGTTGGAAGGGACCTTTAGAAGTCATCTAGTCCAACCCCAATGATCAGGTGCAAGCATTGCAGCAACTGTAAAGATTCAGAAAACAAGGGCTGCCTTGTACCTGCAGCCCTTCTGCGCACTGGCCAGAGCAAAAAGCCTTGTGCAGAATATGGTTTCTATTTTCATTTTTCCACGAGATGGCACCACGATCCCTCCGAGTCACAGCCAGCTCAGCCCTGCAGCCCTTGCTGGGGTAAAATGCCCTGCCAGCAACAAATCAGGGCTGTGCAAGGAGGACAGAGCTAAGCCTTGAGGCTTTATGCACCCCCGGGCCAACCCCGGGCATTCACCTGTGAGCAAGGGGGGCAGCAGACACACACACTATTTATTTACCATTAACTTGGGAGGATCAGGTAGCATGCAGGGAACAGGAGGAGTCTTCTCCTTCCCATCCTGCAGCAGGTTAGGATCCCAGCCAAAACCAGGACACCAGCTCAAACACTTTGTGGGACAATGGCTCAACCCAGCTCCTATCGCAGTCCCATCAGCTCCTTCACTCAGCATTTTGGACCAAGGAAGAAGGCAGCTGCTGTAGAAGAGTCCTCTTGGCTTCACTGGTGAGGGGATGTGATGGGGCTCCACCTCTAGAGGAGAAAAGATGGAAATGTCAGGCAAAGAGAGGGTCCTGACAAATCTCACAGAAACCTGGGAGAAGTAAGGCAATGGGAGATGGGCAGGTTTGCTGTCACTTTGCCCAGATCTGCCCAGCTTCTGTGCTGCTTAAGGAAAGAGTGTTTTGGAAGCATCTTTGCATGCTTGCTTGTTCATGCATGGTGCTCTGAAAAGAAGTTGTGCTTACGTATCTGAGCTACCCTCATACAAATATATGTGTGGGGGTGTCTTCACTTGTCTGGGAAGAGCTCTTACGTCTCACGTCAGTGCAGTCATACCAGGGCCTGTGCACAGAAATGGACAGAGACTCCCAAGGAACTGTGCTGAGGTCCCTCAAAGCAACAGGAACCTAAAAAATCCAGGGTTTGGCATCTGGGGTTCAAAACCAGAAGACTGGAAAGTGTTGGAAGAGCACCCATCAGACACAGAAGGAGCAGGTATCTGGGAATAATTTATCCTGTGTGCAGTAGGGAATGGGGAAAGAGCAGAGATTAGACAATGACCAACATTTGTATCTAATATTGCTCTCCAAGTGAAGAAATGATCCGCTCTTGACAAGCATCCTCTCCCAGAAGCTCAGAACTAGAATAACTCTCTTGCGTTGCATATTTGATGTGTCAGGTAGTGGCTGTCCTGTCATTTCCAGTCACGTACCTGGCCAGGATTTTCCAGGTAACCTTACCCACCAAGCCCCCCTCTGCTTCTTAGAAAAATATTTGTTCAACAGATATTTTAAGCACATAGCCAGTACTTGCAAGGCTTTGAGTAAGAAGACACTACTTGTATCTACTGCACAGGGACCTGGTTTTTTCTTTGTGCATCTGCTAGACTCCACACAAAACAATTATGTGGATTTTTCTCGGTTCAGAGCCTTGGGCTTATTGGTGCAACACAGCGCAGGCACGCTGTGGATGGGGTCTCATGGTGAATCCAGCCTCTGCAGTCACATCCAGCTCAGATTCTTTGACCCCGGGTGGAGGCTTAAAAGTAAATTTCTGGATCAAGCCTGTGAAGAAGATGAAGAGCTCCATCGTGGCAAGGCTTTCTCCAATGCAGTTTCTTCGCCCTGCAATGCCAAAAGCATGGCTGTTGGTGGAGTGATTGGGTAAGTGGTGGCTCAACCCAACACCTCTTCCCTACTACTTGGTAGCAACAGTGTGAGGGACAGTACAGCCCTCAGAAATGCAAAATGCCTGTTGGTTTCCTAGAGGCATTTGAACAGGGCTGTTTCACTGTGAGCCTGCAAGGAATTGGTCTGGGAAACCCTAAAAACTGTCCTTCCCAAGGCAGAGGGAACGTTGAACTCTTGCTTGAAGGCACTGAGTCTTATGTAGGTCCCAGTGGCATCTTTAAAACACCAGGACCCGGTGTGCCCCCCAGTGTGGGCTGAGGGACTGTTCGCAAGTCATCAAAACCCAGGGCAGGTATTTCTAAACTGTCCTCAGCACTGATACCTGTGCTGTTCCCAGCAGAGGCTTGGACCCTGCCACTTGGCTAAAGTCCTCTGAGGGGAGTGGGAACTTAGTGCCCCATGCAGGATCAAACGCTTTCATTACCTGTGGAGAAGGGCAGGAACGCTTTCTTCTTTATGAAGTTCCCATCCACATCAAGGAAATGGTTGGGGTTGAACTTATCTGGCGTCTCCCATTGCATTTTATCCAGCAGCACGGAGGTGAGCAGAGGAATGACTGTTGTTCCCTGCAGCACAACCATGCTCTGCTTTAGCATGTGTGGATGTAGCAAACTTCTGGCTTTGCCCATTCAGCCGTGTAAACGTTCCTCCCTTTGGCCTCTGTCTGCAGGCAAACTTCTAGCTGTGAGGAACTAATTTCTGGGCTTGCATGTGACCATATGAGCCTTAGTTAATGTGGATACCCAGTTCACTGGAATTACTGACTAATATGTGATTAAACAACAATGGTTGTTGGCTGTTCCTGAGTTATGAAGCAGAAGAAAGACGTGGGCCAGGCTTCCTTCCTGCCCAGCTGCTCTCTGCCTGCCTCAAGCAAGGCAACAAGACAATGCCGTGGTACTCCAGAGGCAGAACTGCTCTACAGGGCACGAATGGCAATGGAGGGTGAATAAAGAACAGACTACAGATTACAAAGACTGAGTTAGGGGAAATGGGAAGTTGTGTGCATAACCCTGAAGTCACACTGCCATCGAACACAGAGGAGACGGGGGGATTGGGGAACTGGCTCTTCCCCACCAAAATGCCTGTGCTTCAAACTCCCCCACTCCTCGTGACATTCTGCCCTGTGGGCCACTGGTGTGCTGCACCCCCCTCCTTGTCTGGAGAGCAGCGAGTACCTTGGGGATGAAGTAGCCTTTAAAGTGGGTGTCAACAGAGGTGCACCGTGGAACATGTGGCAGGAGGGTGACAAATCTCTGCACCTCGTGGATCACCGCATTGGTAAAGGGCATGTTTTTCCGGTCCTCAAAGGTAGGCAAGGAGTCAGGGCCGAGAACTCGCTCAATCTCTGCGTGCACCTTTTCTGCAGGGCGAAGGCAAGGCATGAAGTGAGTTTCCCTCAGTGGTGGAGCACCTCCAAATCCCAGGTCGTGCTGACTGTTGGACTACCCCAGGGCAGGAGGTTGCCCAGCCCCTGGGAGCAGAGGGAGAACAACGCCCCAGATGCTTTGGTCCTGAATGGCAGCATACACTTGGATAGAGGTGGACAGGTTCCAGATGTTCAGACTTTGGATGCATTAGAGGCTATGAAGCTTTTGCAGGTGAGCAGCACTTATGAAGTCCCTGCAGAGTACTTTGGTACCCTGCGTAAGAAAAGCAAAACCATAAAGGTGACTTACTTTGAATCTCAGGGTACTTCATCATCAGCAGGATAGCCCATTGCAATGTCACCGATGTGGTCTCGGTCCCAGCCATGAGCAGGTCGAGCACAGAGGCCAATACATTCGCATCATGAAAAAGCGTATTGCTTTTATTTTGCTCCTTCAGGGAAATAAAAAGGAAGAGAAAAACCACTGCTGTTAGCATGGGAAGAGGACTAGCAGGGGTAACCTGACGTTCAGAGACGTTACAGTGTGTGGCAAGTGAATTACAAGTGCTGAGGTGCACCGCATGGACATACCATTACAGAAATGCTTGGGTTTTCAACAGAAATATTTTCACACTTGAGATTTTTCTCCCCAAAAATGAACTAACTGGACAAATTAATTGATTTTCCAACATGACATGACATTTATCTGCTCTGGGCAGTGGTGATCTGATCAACTCAAGACTTCCATCCCCTGCCTGTGGATCCTGAGAAGGTGGATAATTGGTGAGAGGTGCAGGACGGTCCCTTCCCAGGCTGGGTAGCTGGGGTTTGTCTGGGTATGTGCCATGCCCTCTAGGAGCTGAAGGAAAGCCTAGGACATCATTGGCACATCAACTCTGCTGTCCCTGCCTCATGCCGCTGATGGGAAACACGTTGCCTGTTCTACTTGCAGAAGGCATCAAACCCAAGCACCCGTCCTGCCCACCACCCACCTCAAGTACGCGGATGAAATTGCTTGGAGAAAAAGAGCAAATACAGACTAATCCTTCCTTGCTGTACTCCCACACTATCATTCCTGTTGGTAAATCCACTATGTGGGAGCTGGTGATGTGTTTGCACAAACACAATAGGAACTTCTGCATTCCTGCAATTGGGAACCTGCTGCCTCTTCCCACGCCCGCAGGGAGGGATGTGTCTGCCAGGAGCGTGTTGGAAAATCTCCAGCCAGGAAGAGACTGTAGGCTGACACTGACACCTTTCAGACATTCATGCGATACAGTGTAGTTAATTATTTCTTTCTTTTCCTTCAGCATGCAGTATTTAACATATTCAAATAGGAGGATGTTTACCCCAAAATTAGGTATTTTCGTATAGGCTGTAGTAGAGCACGTTCATTAGATCAGCAACACAGAGCATCTCTGCATAAGACACCACACTAGGAATCGTCATATTGTTAAAATACCTCTTGTTTGAATACCAGTGCATCAATGTAGCTCATGAGGTTGTTTCCATTAATACTTTCTTTGCTGTCCTGGATGCACTTCTTTAAGATCACACACACCTCTTCTACTTTTTTCAGTATCATCTTGTGAGGTTTGAGGAGAAATCCAAGGAACGGGTAGAAATTAAATAACTAAAAGGAAGAAAAGGAAAAAAAAATCACAGAAAAAAAAAGCAAATTCACCCATTACTTTGTAAAACTCAAGTATCACAATGGAGAAATCATTTACGTGAGGAACCAAATGACATGTGATTGGAGTCTCTCTTTTTTGGTAAAAAATCCTAATGTATAAAAATGCCTCCTCTTATTGAAAATTCTCCACAGAAATGAATGGAGCCTATCAGACTTGTCTAGACGGAGCCTATAAACACGAATTAAAAAAAAATACAATTAAGGGAAAGTGATAGTAAACTCATGAAACAATGAAATTACATTTTTAAAGAGGTAATAAAGCAAAAAGATAAAGCATTGCGCAAAGAAAATTCCAAATGTTTAGCACGCCAAAATACTTATGTTTTAAAGTTGTTAGATCATCATTTTTAACTTTCACATGAATTATAAATCAATTACACCCAGTTCCCGGCATCATTAAATTTCACAGCACAATAAACTGTTGCATTTTATGTGCAGGGGGGTTACTTACACCATTTCTCAATGTTATAAATACACTGGCTGCAGAATAAGATTCACAAATCTCTTGCTCTTGCTAACTGGTTATAATTATTGCTGTTTGCTGCAAAAACTAAACCTGCCATATAGATTAGAGGAAAAGGGATGTTGTGCTATTGCGAATTGTTGTAAACAGTTCTCATTCGGGTAATAAATTCATCAGCATCTCTTTTTTTAACAGCTTTTTGGATTAGTGTTTCAATATTACCTTAAGTAACTAATACTCCATTCCTTGTGATGGAGGATTGTATTGGGTCAAGCTGCACAGTGCTGGGCTTTCTGTTGGTACGTAGAAAAGGGTTGATAACGCACCAGTGTTTGGGCTACTGCTGAGCAGTGCTTGAACAGCATCAAGGCTGTGTCTCCAACACTCCACCCCCTACCACCAGTGGTTGGAAGGGGGCAAGATCTTGGGAGGGGACATAGCTAAGACACCTGACCCAAACCAACCAAAGGGATATTCCATACCATATGACGTCAGCTCAGATATAAAAACTAAGGGAAAAGGAAGGAGGGGGGAGGGGGAAATTTGTCTTTTATGATGTTTTGTCTTCCAGAGCAACAACTATGTGTACTGAAGCCCTACTTCCCAGGAAAGTGGCTGGACATCACCTGCTAATGGGAAGTAGAAAATAAAATCTTGTTTTCCTTTTGCTACCGCATGCAGCCTTTGCTTTTGCTTTTTTATTCAACTGCCTTTATCTTGATCCACGAGTTTTCTTTCTTTTCCATCTCATTCTCTCCCCGCCTGTCCTGCTGAAGAGGGGAGTGATAGAGCGGCTTGGTGGCACCTGGCATCCGGCCAAGATCAACCCACTTCAAGGATTAAGTTTAACGAGAGCCCTTGGCTCCGATGAGAGCTGCTGAGTTGGAATACTCTTCTTATGCAGCTCCACTGAGCAGGTATTGATTTAATGCCATGCTAGAAGGTATGAGAAGTCCGTATATAATGTTTGCAGCTCTGTACTTTGTGTTACTACTCTGTAACCTCACTAGTTTCTTAAACTGCAGCAAGAGACCAAGACCCAGTAGCCCCCAAATGCACGTGCAATTGTCCCCAGGACAAGAGGTTACTTTTGGGATGTTCAAACAGCATCCAGCAGAAAATAGCTGGAATGAGCCTGGGTATTCTTCTTCGTACATGCACAAATAAAGTCATTATTTCAATAGTTTTATCACTGGTGTGTTTTTAAAGATACAAACTTTGGCCATGCCATCCAAGAGGCACCTGATTCCCTCCTGTCTCTTCCACCTGAGCCTTCTTTGGACCAAAAATACTAAGGAGTAGGAGGTACTGGCATTTTGCATTTTATTCTGGGTATTGCCAGACAAATACTGACAAAAAAGCAAAAACCATTAAAAAACAGGTAACAAACCATAAAAAAACAGGTAACAGCATAGCCCTTCTGGACTCTCTGTCAAAAGCACTACAAACATTTTTGAGAGACACTGCAGGAACGTTTTCCTGCAGTTACTATGAAATGCCAAAGACAGAAGTTTGCCCAGATCCCAGTCCTACATTAGGATCTGTTTCTTCACGGAAGACTACAATTTGCCATAAACCATAAAGTTTGCAAAATCATGTGACTAAAAATAACAACATAAAGGGCAGAGTCTATAGCGCTTCTGTGGATTTCCACTAATGCTCCTGGACACTGCCCGCCCCAAGTCCCATCACGCTGGAAGCCTCAGTTATTGCACTTTCTGGCTGAAGAAGAATCAAGCACATCCCTTCCGCCAGCAAGGTCACATCAGCATCTCAGCCTAGTGCCACCATGTGATGTTGGACCTCCTTCGCAAGAGGATTTCGTGAAGGAAGAAAAACCCAAACCAAAGAATCTTGTCCCTGCCCACAACAGGGGGATTGGACTACATGATCTTTAAAGGTCCCTTCCAACCTAAACCATTCTATGATTCTTATGTTTCAGTACTCCAAAGATTCTTCAAAAGCATCCAGTAATAGTAAGTAAGCTTGACCTACCAACTCTAATGAGATACTGGAGTATCTTGTAACAGAGGTTAACTTACATGCAAGAATGGAGAGCCAAGAAGGACCATAACTTCATCTATGAGTCTTAACAGAGTAAGAAATGTTGGGTCTTCATAATCAAACCTTCTCCCAAAGAGAATTGTAAAGGTGATGTTGGCAGGGGCCATATTCAAAAAGTGTAATTGGAAAGGTCCACCTAGAAATGAACAAAATCATAACCGTATTGGTCATTTCTGGAGCAATCCAGAGGTCTTCACAGTGGCTTTGCATGAAACACTTGATGCCACCTCCAGCTTACCTTTGAAGGATTTGATCAACTCAGTGAGAAACTGAAGCTCCTCAAGCATCCTTTCTTCTCCAAGATGCTTCCCCATGCCGAGGTCCCGCATGGTGGCTATGGTGAACCGCCGTGTCGTCTTCCAGAGCTCTTGAGAAGAAAAGAACACACCTACGGAGGGATTGCATGCCCTGTTTGCCCAGGCAATACGGGATTTTCTCAAAAACACCAAAAAGCACAGCCAGGGAGTGCAGGTATTTTGCAACCTGGTGGAGCCTGCTTGGGAGAGGACTGGGGGGCTCGGGGTGGGGTGGGGGCACTGGCCTGGGAAAGCACACCCCCAGGTAGGCTCAGGATGGCAGAAGGCAATATTTTAAACAGTTGGGTGCTGTTCACACCAAAGCTCTGGGTTTGGGTTTTTTATAGCTTTGTCTCTTTGCAGCCATAGGCAGTAAAAAGTTCTGTGCATGGTATTTGTCTCAGGCTGACTTGTTTTTCTTTAGAAAAACAACCCAGCTGTTTCAGAGAGCACGGCTAGGAGCAGATGACACTGCCGCATCCCTGTCATGAACAGGACAAATGATTTCACTGAACAACTTGTGTTTTAGAGGATGAACTGTACACTGTGCAGGGGGACAAGGAGGGGTGGCAGGGGAATACCCCCCAGCTGGCTAACCCATCAGCCAAAAAAAGTGCTCAGCCAAAAAGGCACAGAGGTGTTTGGGTACAATTCAGAGCCCTCCCTTCCCAGGAGGGCTTCCAGGGCTGAACAAAGTCTATATCTTCATACAGTGGTTGGGAAAGCAGTGTAGTATTGCCCTTCCTCACACTGGGCCTCACTCTTAAAAACAAGATGAAAAAAAAACCCCACACGTTGTATGCATTATATACATATTAGATCATCAAATCTTTTCCTTTCAGCACTGGATTATTCCCTTCACTGTTTTTCAGTGTCTAGTCTTGGGCAATGTATTACTTTTTAACATGCAATTCAGAAACATGCCAAAAATCTGTTTACAGAAGTAATTGTCTGAGGTACAAACAGCCCGTGCTATTGCACTCTCGCCAGTTCTTGCAGTCTTTATCATGAGTCATGCAAGATCCACGCTTTGTCTGAACTCCCAGTAACTGTAGAAAAGAGATTGCATAAGGATCTCAGCCTTCACGTTGTGAAAAATCATTTCCTTCCCTCTGCGCTGCAAAGAAAAACCCCTTGAAATGTGACCCAAGTGCCACTAAAAGCAAAAAACTGATAAGGCAAATAAGAAGATCCCCAGAAGTATTTTTCTTAAGAAAACAAGTAACTGCCCCCAAGCCCCATGAAGTGTAGCCCTCGACGATAAGGATGCAGCTCAAGGCTCTTAAATACCATTGCAATTGAAACAACACATCTGAGAAACATCATCGCAAGCATATCCTTAACTGTTCAACCTGCCAGTACCGTTTCCGTGTTGGATGTGATAGAATATGGGTATAGCCGGTCTGTCTGCAAACACATCCGTCGTGTTCAGAAGGGCGTCCTTTACTGCCTCATAGCCTGTTAGCACCACCACCTTCTGAAACCCCAAATGGACCGTGAACACGGGGCCATATTTCTCTGAAATCTAGGAGAGAAAAGTCAGAGCGTGGAGGTCATCAGCGGGAGTGGCATGTCCTGCTGGGGTGGATGAAGAGTTGCCTTCCCTCCTCCTTCTGTGGCTAGAAGGGCCGGAGGGATGCCAGAGAGAAAGCCTGGAGACACTTAAGTGAAAGAGGAATGAAAGCAAATAAACACTGGTCTGTTTAACCCAACAGCTTCCATAAAACCAGTTTTTCTGAGCTGGTTTGGCTCAGTTTGGTGCAGTGGGTTGAAAGAGGTAGAAGGTAACAAGATATTTTGGGCATCAACAGCATCATAAAAGCATCACTGAGATCTGCCAGACAGCTACGGAGCAACTGCTGACTGAGGCAGGCTGCAACGCTACTGTCCACCACAAGAGGATGAAAGAGCAGAGGTGTCTTCAGCATAAGTAGTTAAATAAAAGCTTTGTTGCAATTATTGCAAAAGATATATAATATGATTCACCAAGGACGGACATATGAAGGCATAAGAAACCATTGCTCTTTCAACTTGCCCTAGAAAATTACCACAATATCACACTCTACTTTTTATTTCTGCTGCAGCATAGCTCTCAAGCCAATGCACAGCAGGACTTGGTAATGAGGTCTGAGATACCGGGTAGCAGGAGCTCTCTGGAGGCTCATGAACATGGTCCTGCCAGGCCTTACAAGGAATTAAGACTTGACTGAGAGCAACAGAGTTGAAACTGCATAAAGCTATCATGAGATCAAGCCTGGTGTCCCATAAAAGGAGACCAGTTCTGGCAATGTAAACCAGAGGAGGCTCCAAAGCTTAGCAACCCCTCCTGCTGTGTCAAAGCAAACAGGTAGCCCAGGTAAAGTCTAATCAGTGCTTCGGCAATATAGGCAGACTGGTTGAATTTATGCAAAAAGAGAGTTCACAGGACAACGATTTCAATCATTTGTTCAAAATAACATTTCTGTTGCTGCATCATCTACTGTGAAACTTTCATGGGGAAATCTTTTAGGGATTCTCCTTTCAAGGAGGATTTTCTACTCCAGGTCATTTGTTTGCTAATACCTTAAAATTCTGGCAAGTCAGCTTTCAGATCATTACTGCAGTTCCACAAGCCCAATGTAAAATCTCACCCCACCTGTAGCTGCAGCCAGAGGACCCTCTCGCCATCCTCTGCAGTCAGGGCAGAGCAGGCTGCAAAGGGCAGAGGACGGCGAGAGGGTGCCCTGGGCTGCAGCAGTAGACTCCCTTTCCCAGCTGGTTTCAGCAGTAGACCCCTTTCCCAGTTGGTTTCAGCAGTAGACCCCTTCCCCAGTTGGTTTCAGCAGTAGACCCCTTCCCCAGTTGGTTTCAGCAGTAGACCCCTTCCCCAGTTGGTTTCAGCAGTAGACCCCTTTCCCCAGTGGTTTCAGCAGTAGACCCCTTTCCCAGTTGGTTTCAGCAGTAGACCCCTTCCCCAGTTGGTTTCAGCAGTAGACCCCTTCCCCAGTTGGTTTCAGCAGTAGACCCCTTCCCCAGTTGGTTTCAGCAGTAGACCCCTTCCCCAGTTGGCTTCTTGATGCTATAGTTCAATGGGGGAAAGAAGGCATTGGTGTGGCCAATGTGCCCAATACCTTTCCCTGAGTCTGTGCTTCACTAAGATGCTATCACCTTGCACCTGGGTCCTCAGGTCACCTCCTTCCCAGCCTCTGCTTTGTATATTTTTCCCAGCACATCCATGCACCACCCCAAATCCCCTTCTCCCCTGCCCTCCTCTGCAGAAGGATTTCTGGTCTTGCCAGGAACAGGAACCACAGTCCAAACCATTTTCCACCTCCCAAGCTCTGGGTGCCAAGGCACTGTGAGCTGGCTGGTATAAGAGGAAGATGCATCTGCACGAGCAACTTGGAGGCCCCTTGCATGGTGTGGTGATGGGAAGGGGACAGGGAAAGCCAGCTCCTCTTCCCTATGCAATGCTGGCAACCTGATGTTAAAAGGCTTGGTGTAAGGTGCAGGATATCCACACCCCATGTTCTGACATGGGGAATGCCCACTGAGACACATTTTGGCTCTGAGAGACTAAAAAACTTGAAATTTTCCCCTCTTCCCTGGAAAACAGATGTGAGGCAACTGTGACTCCTACTGAGAACCCTGTCTTGCGTAAGTCCAAGTCATTCACTCTTTCAAATGATTTCTCCTACATCTCTTCTTTGGGCTGTGCTATATTAATTCCCATTCTCATGAAAACCTGGCAACATGAATAAGAATACAAGCTATTTTGGCAATCACAATTAAGCGTCCATCTTTCAGTTTGGCTACGTGGACACTCAAATATTTTAAAGTATTTCACAACACCAGGAAGATGCCAAAATTTAGGTCCATCGGTCTGATCTGATGCGGATACTCATAGTTTCAACGCGTGAGTAGTTCGCGTGTAAGCGCTGCTCACATTTAACATCACCCTCCACAGAGTTAGGGTTTAACAGTTTCCTTGGTCATTCTGAGACCTTTAAAACATTGTTGGTTTTTTTTTTTTTATAAAAAGCATTTTGCACCAAAAATCATCTCAGAACTGTCACCAGGGGAGAATTTTAAATAGGTACATGCTGACATTCAGCAGCCTGGAAACAAAGGACGCTTGTTCTTACCTTCATTAGGGACTTGTCTTGCCTTCTTATGTCCAGCAAATGCAGGTTGCCAATGATCGGAAGAGGAAAGGGACCGGGAGGCAAATTTAAAGCTGATTGCTCAAAAACTTTTAAAATGCAGAGTGCAGCTGATAAAAGCAATGCGCACACCCCGCAGATGAAGAGGAGTGTGAGGGCAGCCATATTTTGATGGAGTTTGTCTTTCTGGAAAGCCACTGAGACACCTTTATTAGAATGCTCGCATTATCGCATTGTATTTATTCAGAGTAAATGATGTCAGGGGGTTTGCTGCACTTTGCGCCACCTTCCCCTCCACCCCCAGCTCTCCACAAAAATTGGAATTTATGTCTGCAAAAGGCAAAGTCCAAGCCCTACTTGTGGAGGTGCAGGCTTGCAGGCTCCCCGCCAAGTACAGCGGGGCAGGTTTGCTTCATTTCCACAGCCTAGCTCAGATTCTTCTGCCTGCCATAATTTGCCAGTACTGGGAGTCCCATATCTGCTTTATTATTAGGCATCGATCATGAAATTTCTCTTTAGGTTTCCTCTTCAACTCTCTCTTCCATCCTCTTCATCTAACCTCATCTCTGAACACAGACACCTCTTCACCTCCTGCCTTCAACTCTTTCCCTTACAAATGCCAATCCCAAAATAATCCTCCAGGGTAGAGAAGCATCACTCATCCCACGGTACAGCGAAGTAGCAGGTCCTGCAGGCGAAGAGACTTGCTCCAGGCCATGCGTAAAGCTGGGTGGGCAGCATCTTCCCTCCTCTTCCACCTCCTTGTGTCCTTGCAGTGAAGCATTGTCTCCCAGTGAAGGGAAACTGTTCACAGGCAAAAACATCAGGACCCGTTTGTTGTCCCTGCGGATTGGGAGCTCTGTTGCTTATCTCTGCACTCTTCCCATTTATTGACACTTTGAATCTGGGCTGTCCTAAAGACCTATATTGTGTGCAGACAGAAAACTGCTACTCCTTACGTCGGGGAGCCCTATAGCACGGCTTGAATGATTCACCAGCCCTATGTAGAACACCTAACAAGTTCTTAAAGGCCTGTAAAACACCTCTTACAGTCCTTACTCTTCCTTACTGCAGGCTACATTATGGAAAACTGAATAAAATGCAGAGCTGCTGACCACCTCTTGGGTTTTTCCCCATCAGAGGCACGCCAAAAAAATCATTCACTGCTGCAAACTCCAAAGTTGTAATTCGGTCTCACGCCTCCCTCTTTCATGAGTGGGTCTTTTAGTGGGGGGCATTTCTTCCTGCTCCCATCCAGGTACAACTGGCACCCCTTTCACTCTATACACAATAACAGGATTATTAAAACCATGTCTTGGAGAGCTGGATTACTGAATCAATATGAATGTGGAAGCCTTTGTTAAAAGATCTGCTGTTCTCCCTGGTTTCTGGCAGTGTCTAACAGAGCAAGACCTGCCGGAGACATTAGTGGAAACACACATCACTTCTGTGAAGTCACCCCCATCTCACAAATGATGCAATGGCCCCATAGGTAGGAAAACACCACTTGATATCTTTTTTTGAGCCCTTTTAGATTGCAAGGATTTTGTGCTGCTCCATACTGTGATAGGAGATGGTATCAGCCTTGAGGATGCTTTGGGACTGTTCCAAGGTGCAGAAAACCTCACACTTACACTGGACACAACGCTCATTCAAACCTGGGCTCTCCCATCCACCGCAGGCAGGCCACGGGCAGACTGGAGAAGACACGATCTCAGCTCATACCCAGTCCTCTCTCAAACCATGCGCTGCCCAGGAACCGTCCATCCATCCCAAACCCACTTGTGCTACAAACAACTGCATCTGTGGCAAGAGCAGGAGACTGGGAGTCTGGATACGCGCGTCCGCATCCTTGCTGGGACAATGACGCGTCTGTGTGGCTTTGAGGAGCGCGGCGCAGGGCTGTGCCCCGGGATGGCCCCAGAGCCTGTGTCAGGGCTGGGCTGTGAATGCAGCCCTTGTGCCCAGAGCCCTGCGGCCGGGGCTGGCTCAGCTCCCACCCTTTCGCTGTAGTCATTTCTGGGAGGTGTTTTGGGCTCCCTGCAGAAAGGAGGTGAGTGGGGAGACAGTGTATGAACGGCATCGCCTCACCCTGTAAGAATTATCAAAAATAAGAGGCAGAGAGATGCCACTCTGACACTAAAAATGTCTTTATGATTCCCAAAGAGAAGGGAGCAAGGGAGCAATCAGCCTGCCTCCCTGCAGAGACCCAGCCGGCCCGGCAGGAGGGAAGGTTACTCATTACCTGTGGGGTGAAGCAACCCGTGAAAGGGGCAAAGCTGGGCAAAGATAACAGCATCTTAGATGGCCTGCAAAAGCATTTTCACCCAAGAGATTCAAGTTAAAAATTAAAATGGAAATTAATCTTTATCTAGGAGTAAATGATCTCTTTGGAAAAAAAAAAAAAAAAATCAAACCTCCCAAGTCAGGGCAGGGTCACGTCACGAGTCACATGAGAAATTATGGAAAGGGAAGCACAGAAAGAAAAGCCCTTGCACAGGGTGCCCTGGGACCAAACGACCCATGGATTTGTAGTTGGGAAAGGAAGTAATTCCTTGGGCTGTGCATAATTATTTGGAGGTCAAGCCCTTCCAAATCAGCCGCTCTTGGGCAGAGAGGACTGGAAAGCAGAAACTGAGGTCTCTTCCTCTGCATCTGCCCTTGGCGCCAGCAATGGGCAGGTGGGGTTAAAATTCAGACTGTGGTCATCACCATTTCTGGATGTATTTACCTGACGAGCACTGGGCCGAGCTGTTCCATCTCCCTGGGGGCCAGCCTGGCAGAAACTCTGCTCTAAGACCTTTTACTCTTTTCCAAGGCTTCAGGGTTTGCTCTTCCCCATCACACTGGGCTCCTCCTTCCCCAGCACCACTGGCAAACCCACCTGCAGCATATTTTAAAGGAATATTTGCTGTGCTTTTTAAATTCTCTCTCCCTGGTGTTCTCATCCCATCTACCCAGTCTCTGATCCTTTAAGCTTCAATCCCAGGTTTTAGCTGGTGCTTAATTATGCAAAACGCGACATATTTAAGATAAATAATTTTTCACTCCTCTCTTTCTGCAAGATTTCAGCTTCTTCCCCTCCCATTTCTCTCTGAAAAAAGCTGCCTCCCACCCCGATCTGCTCCCTGATGGTACCCGTGGGCAGCCCTGCCCTGCCTGCGCTGCATTTACCTGCACAGAAAGCTCTGCACATCTGAGCCTGTGCCTGAGTGGCAAAGCCACATTGCCGTCCCCCATGCTACGGGAATAGCCACTTCTGCTGCCCACATTGCCCTGCACCAGCCCAGGACGCATCCTCATCCCCCGCCGCTTTCCTGGCATCGACAGAGCCCAAGACCAGCAGTTCTTCCAAGGCAAACACAAAATCACAGGCAGGCAAAGCCTCCCACCTCCGCAGTCCCACATTGCTACACACCAAACAAAAGCCAACCTCGCCAAGATAAAAAGGTCAGGTCTCCAGGGTGGAATTTCAGGTTGCAACCATGAAAACACCATTCCCTCTCTCTCTTCCTGCCCTGCCCATGAGTGGTTTTTTCCTCCCCATCTCCATGCAGCCCCCCTTCAAGCAAGCACGAGAACACTGGGGGCTGTGCCCTGGGACACCAGTGGGACCCACGGGAGGCAGCAGGACCCATGCAATCAGCCGGGAGGGAGCCAGCAGCCCTCCGGCATGGGTGGCCTCAGCAGTGCTTTCTCTGCTCCGTGGCCACAGCTTGCAGGCAGCCACAGGAAAAAGCTAAGCCCTTCTCCATTTATTTTTCTTGTGAGCTGTGTTTTAAATGTTACCCTGAATGGCCCTTTGAAGCAGCACGAGCTGCCTCAGACCTTTCTCTTCAGCTAATTAACACGTGCCGACAACCGTGACAGCCTGGTGCAGCAAAGCTGGGACAGCCCCGAGCGAGCTCTGGCCCAAACCCCACCACCCAAACCCCTCCACGCCTTGCATAGCCAAAATGCTGTTGACCCTGAAACCAGCAAGTGCCTTTAAGTCATTAATCCATGCACAAGCTTTGTCTTCTGGGTTGGAGCTGCCTATTGTGGACTTGTCTCTTGTAAGGGAGCTTGGGAGCACCAGCTCTTACTGGGTTTGGGATTTTCTGCAGGCCAGGCACTTGTCAGAGGAAGGTTAAAGTGCTTAAATGGTGTTAAGTGGAATACAAGCTCCTCCAGCCTCGTGCAGACTGTCTTTTAAAAAGCCCCATCGTATTTCTGCTGCGCTCTCGGGCCCGTCACTTGTTCCAGGGATGCGAGCTGCTCTCCAGTGGCAGCGCTTCACCCTTCACTTGAATGTGAAGTGCATGCCAGCAAAAGAATTGCCATTATCCCCGATTCATATAGGGAAAATCCAAATGGAAAATGGAAAGAATCAGTTCAAAGGCCGCATGAGACAGTGATAGAAACAAAAGCAAAATCGCAGTCATCGCTAATAGGCGTATCAAAAAATGCAACACAGTAAACGTGCCCCCAGCAGATCACGAAGTCACTCAATCCATCACAGTTAGGATGTTTTGTCACCCATGGCGCACCTGAGACATGATTTGCAGTTGTAAAATCCCACCTGTGGTTTTCAACCTGTAGGCTCAGAAGTGGCCACACTGAGAAACGAGCCCACCTCCATTTGGTTGAGAGCCGCTTGAACGGAACCCAGACCTCCCCTGGAAGCATTTCAGGGATTTGCAGATTGTGGGGTTCGGAAATGCTCCCATATCCCTGTACTGCATCACCAGCCAAAGGGGCACCGGGCTTCTTTTGAGGTTACAGATTAATATTTAGCCCAAGCAGTAATTTTAAGTTAAAACGTAGCTTTATCTGACCAGGTGAACAGCACGGACAATCCTCAACTGCAGCAAGTGGATGAGGCGCTTGCCTGCTCCGAAGAAGGATTACAGCCCTGGCCAGCTTCATTTCCCTCTTGCTAGCAGTTCTACAGGCACCAGGCAATAAATCCTTACAGGGTGGCTCCATAAACTGTTAGCCAGTAAAAGCCTAATTAGGTCAGAGACGTACGGTCTTGAGCCAGTAAAAAATTCAACAGCAGTGGCTACAATGCTGTTGACCTCACAAAATGCGGCTGCATGACAGGAGCTGCTGGCTGAGCACTGAAAATTGCATCACGTTCAGTCTTCATCGGTGAAACTTTGGCTCTCCTAAAGCAGCAAAGAAGGGAAAAGGCAACACTTCTGCTAATGCAAATGGCATTTTTCTTGCTATTGTATCAACTAGGAGCGTGAGGATGGCACAAAAGACACTTTCTTAACAGGCTTTTCCCAACCATTAAAATAGTCTTAGAGCCCCAAAGCCTTAGTGGAACAGGAAATGGGAAGTGAAGCCAGAAACAGTCAGTACACCTTATGTACTGCCGTTTTATAGTTAACATAACGTAAATCTAGTTGTTGAAATAGAATCTTCTAAATCACTGTGAAGAATACGTAAGTACTCTTTTTATAAAGAAGAGCCCCAGTAATCTCAAAAAACATCACAAGAAGAAATTCCTAGGTCTTTATCTCAGCTCTTGACTAATGCACAACCACAGCTGAGCACCTCTCTGCAGCTTGGCCGGGCTGTTATCCCGGACCCATGAACCACAGGGTGTCGATCCCGCATCCCCACCACGTCCCCACTCTCCAGGCAGGTGAGTGGCCTGCAGGAAGCATTGCTTGGTCCCAGAACTCGTAAGATCAAGGAGCTTCCTAACTCCAGAGACCAGTGGGTGTCCTCAAAGCTTGCCACCACGGTTTCACTTTCATCGCATCTCATTTACTTTGGGCTTCTGCCAAGTGGAAAGGGACTCAAAAGGAGCTGAGCTCTGGGATGACATGTCATAGGGAAGCTGCACCAACTTCACCGCAGCCAACTCTTGTCCCTCTGACATCAGCAGACTTTTACCATGAGTTTATATTGCAGCTTGCCATGAACAACAGCAGGAATTCGGGATGCGCTGCAGGGCAGCTCAATCCCCTACACGGGCTCCAACAGCGCTCACTTTCTCTTTCAGCTGTCCCGGTGACGATGTGTCCATGATCCCTCCGTGCCACGTTCATAGTTTTGCTGGACACAGCAGTGAATCGTGCACCACCGTCACCAGCTCCATGGGGGATTTCTGAGCAAGTGCAGCTCCATCTCACACCCTGCCCCTACAGAGACATGCGCAGGATTGGCACTGTCAGCATTTAGCCCTAATTTGCAGCGTTATAGCCCTGTAGTGAACACAGGGTAGTGGCTTTAAAAGGAGACTGCTTTCTAATTGCTTCTTAAAAAAGCCTTTAACATGGACTCTCTTTGGTATGACTCAGGGCTGCGTTTCTAAATTCAGTTTCTCCCATGAAGTTTACTCTGGCTGTTTGGTTGGGTTGCATCCACATGCTATTTTTATTTTTTTGATCACCAAGCCTGTTTACAGCATAGAGGAACAATATGGGAACAGAAATAAAGCTGGGACAAGCCCAAAGGAATGAGACCATTAATGGTATTGCCAGCATCCCTGGCTTGAAGAGCAAGAGGCCCTGCAGCTGTGCAGTGCCTCGGTGAGACTCAGTTCACTGCTCCCTTCTGGTTATGTGTTTCAAACCTCAGTTGTGTTCGATTTACCCATCGTCTGCAAACTTAATACCAAACAGAATGCCTGCATGACCTGAAGCTGCCAGTGCCATATCTGCGGTACCTTATAAGAGAGAATATTTTCTCAGATAGGAAGGCCGAGGGACTGACTGTCACAACAGCATCACTTTTGGCTTCCTTAAATACAGTAATCAAAGTATTTTGAACAGTAGCCTACTGCTACTGAATACTTTTCTGTCTCAAAATAGACACAACCCTCCTCCCACCTTCTGCCATGAGCTGCTTGGTCACTCTGAGGTTTTGGTGGTTCAGCCCAGTTCCCTTTGCCACAGGGAGCGAGCACAGCCCATCTGGTTGCCGAGCCTTTGATCCAAGTGCTACCAGCTTATGCTGTGAAGCACGGAGTCAAAAGGACACGAAACGTTAGCGGGAAAGGCTTGAAAAAGGAAATATTTTCTATATTGGCATTTACATTTTTAATATAGCCGTGTTGTCTAGAGGCCAGATTTGGAATAGAAACCAGGAGCCTGGTTTCTATTTTCAGCGCAGCCGCTGATTGCTCTGTGTTGCTGGCAAATCTTTTAATCTCTTTCTCTCTGTTTTTCTCCTCTGTAATAAAGGGATGATCAGACCTCCCCAGCTATGCCTTGTGTGGCAGCATCCTCTGATGAAACACGGCAAGGACGAAGTATTAATAATCATTCCATACAGAAAAGCCAAGGGGTCACAGGTATTTAAGTACAGTTTATCTATTCAGTGCTCCTTCATGCATGCACCATGCCTTGATGTTAATAGAAGTTATATATTAATATGGAATGAAAAAGTAGGCCCTTCAGGGCAAAAAACGCCCATATCCAGAGCACCACTGAATAAATACAATATAAAGATGAAATCACTCCAAATACTGAACAAATTGAAAGGCAAGGAGATATTAAAGAGGAAAAACAAAGTCACCCAGCCCTCCTCCCAGCTGGCACCTAACCACCCTCAGTGCAAAAACGTAGATGAAAAGGAGTGCCAGGTACCAAGAAGGGAGACAAGTGGTCCCACAAATGGGTAAGTGTTCCCAGTCCTCCAATTTTTTTACCCCTCTGGCATCTTCCTGAGTATGTGTCAAGGAGGTGGGTAAAGGACTGAGCTCCCTAACTGAGCACACGCTTTGCTGTATCACAGTCACACGTGGAATCAACCCTATAAATTATCCTATCGGTCCCTGCCTGCATCCTCCAGGTCTGCCACATAGCCACTTCTCCTTGCCTCCCGCAGAACTACCCCAGGGCTCCCTCCACACAGCCATCCTGCGCCGCCAGGTACCAAACCCCTTTCCAGGCTGTTCAGCAAAGCTGCGGCCTTTCGGATCCCTGCAACCTGGTCCCAGCTGGACTACAGTTTCCTGGGCTCTGCCACATCTTCTCAGCCCTCTGCCTGCTTAATGCCAACTGCTGCACCTCTGGCCAGATGTTACCTGCTCCTCACACCCGCTGTCCCCATCACTTGTCTGAAAGCTCTCTTCTATGAATGAGCTCCGACGCTGTTGTCAGGACCGGGGGATGAGCAACGCCCTGCTGTTCCTTTCATCTAAGCCACCTTTGCTCATTTTACTTACATGAGCAGCTGCCCTGGCAGATTTTGGGGAGGATTTGGGGGATCTTGGCAATGAGCAGTCTGCAGCAGAGATCTCGCCACTGGACCAATGCAGCTGCAGGAGGGTATGTCTTTAAAACCTTGAGCATCCTCCTAGCTCTGCCTTCAGTCCAGTTATTAAAATAATTTCCAAAAAATCAGTGTTACGTAATGTTGTGCAAGTCAAGCTGCTTATTCTTTGCACAGCCTCTTGGATCATGCTGAGATAACGTGCATATGCTTTTGGGGCAGACACTAGCGTGTATTTTAAGAGATGCTTTAGGATCAAGACAGTCACCACTAGCTCGTCACATTTGCTATTCAGGATTATTGGACCACAAGTGACCTTTCAGATTCTTAAGGCTTGGATTATGAAGGGCTTTATATACTAAACCTAATGACCTGAGTTATAGCCTTAGCATCCTGACAGTCAGAACAGGACTATAAGCATTTTACTTTCTTCTATCCACAAACCAGCTTGAGACAGATTTTGAATCCATTTCAAGGGTATGTCAAAGCCGTGCCCGTTATAATGTTGAGTTGCAAGAAAGATCAGATGACCCAGGTAAAGGTCACGTCTGAAGGAAATGGCAGGATTTTCTAGATAAGCCAGCTGAGACATCTGTCTTCCTTCCTCTGAGATAATTATTTTATCATTTCCAAATATTAAAAAAATCACTCTGAAATGGCACATTTTAATCTGTGGGGCTGCAATAGCAGGAAACGGTATTTTGCCATTTTCAAATCTCTGCAGCAAGTTTTGTGGGACCAATAATTATTTTCCTGTAACTGGCTCAACTGGAAATACCTTTCAGCTCTCAAACCACCCCCCCAGGTATCAGTAACTTACAGGGCACCTGGTCTCAAGGCGTGCATGCTGTCGTTGCCATTTTCAATCAGCATTTACACAGTTTGATGTTACAGTGAAATCAGCTTCCTGTTTAAAATGCCTCAAGCTTGTGTTCTCCATTACCTGCGTCCAGTTGCCCTTTGCCAGGACTGACGCTGGAGCCTGCAGAGCATCCTCCAAAGCGCTCCGCTCCTGCAGACGATTCAAAACACCAGTGGCTTGCAGCCGTATCGCAGGTCAAAAGTTTAATTTGACCATTAAAGCAATTTTATGAGGTATACAAGACCTGCAGCAATGATGCAAATAAAGGTTGACTGATGCATTCTGCTGGCTGAAACGCCGTTCTATTAGCAAGGAAGGGGAACATCGGCACAAGCGGAGCAGAAAGGCGTGCAGGACGTGCTGTTTGCAGAAGGACGGCATTTGTCGCATTCCCTTCGTGCCTCTCTTGCAGTAGCAACCATCTGTAACACTCCTGTAGGGAACAGCATAAACCAGGGCTCACCTGCCACGCTTTCATCTTCGAGTGGGACCCCCCAAAAAAAACCAAACAAAAATGAACTGAGACACTCTGTCTGCTCTGTGTTAACAGGGCAATTCAACAAGACTCAGTATTTTCTCATTAAACAATGTCAAAGATGTACTCTTGATCTCTGTGGTGACTTTTTTCTTTCTCCCTTTGTCCAAAGACAGCTGAAATAATAATAAAAGGATTTAGAAAACAAAGGGGAAACCCCTGGGTTTTTTTTTTAAGAGATCCAATGAATATTTTCTAGGACTGAACCAATCTGTGGAAAGAACCGTCAAGTTCGCTGTAGTTTTCCTTCCAAACACTGTGCTCTGCAGTTGGCAGTCGTAGCTGTTCAAAAGAAAGGGAATACGATATAATCAAGGGCCGAGAGCTATTCTGTGCCATCATGCTGCACAGGTGATCATTTCTGAATGAGGTTTATTTAAATATCACAGACTCCGGATCCATACAGCTACACCTCACCTGTTTCGAAATAAAAGTTAACTAACTTCTGCATTTCTTAACCTTGATGAGCTGTTTTCTTCCTCATCTTTGCTAATTCCCTCAGCTGAACTTTTCTGCCTATCTGTTAAAGCGAGTTATAATCTGCTCAGGAACTTGTATGGGAAGGAGAGAAGGATGCTGGTGCAATATTCGTAATGCAACCATCTGCTCTCTGCAGATTTTCCATCTCTGAGATGAAACAGCATATTAAAACCACTGGAAATTAAAGTTATCTAAAGGGTTTTCTTCTTTTTGACAAAAATAACTGCCAGTAGACTGAGTTCTGACAGAGGTGTGTGCCCTACACGAACTGTACGAGGAGATCATTGTTTCTACGAGCAGCATTTCACCGTGGCTGTACCTTCATACCCTTCAAACCACCGCAGCCAACTGTACAAGGGGTGGCGCGGTCTCATTAGCAACTCACTAATTTGGCCAGTAAGTGTTCATTTACATGAAGGCACAGCCTAGAGAGCAATCCTGCTGGAGGTGATAGCATTTGGAAACCCAAATCAAGGAGCAAGGGGAGGTAAATGCACAGACCGAATGTTGGAAAGCACCGATGCACCTTTCCCTACCCAAACAAGAGGCGGATGCTCACGAGTGCTAGCAGAGCACCGATGACCTTTTGTGTGAAGATTTCTTTTTAGTCATCTAAGGCAGTTTTAAAAGTGCTTGAATAATCTCTGCCACCTCCCCTGATGCCTACGAGTCACACACGCTGTGGGGTGAGGCTCAGACTGGCACCTCTTCCAAGCAAAAGCATGCTACACATCCAGATGTAAGGGCTGAATTTGCTTGATGAGACATCTCCCCGGGGAAGAGCCGATGCGGACTGAACCCAGAGCCATCTTGGGAAGGAGTTTGGGTTGAATTTTAAGGATAATTCAGTTCTTATGGACCATGATATATTGAGACCTTTAAATCCCCTGTGCCTTCTGCTATCCTAGCTGAAGTGACAAGCACCAGAAAGCACTTTTTCACAAAAAGATGGATAGTGGAAGCAGATCATTGGGTGCACAGAGATGGCATGAGTAGAGCTGAGGGCCTAGAAGGGGAGTGTGAGGACTTGCTGCTGGTGAAGCTCCTGCTCACAACAGGCACTGAAGGCTTCAAAAAAATTTTGGTAAGAGTTACCAAGGAACAGACATACTGACCTGAAAGGCATCATAGCCTACAAAGGGAGGACGGGTACAGGCAGGGCTGCGCAGTCGAACTGGAAATCAGTGTTGCCTTCTGCAGCCCTCAAAGCTGCCTCTGAAACGGGAGAATTTGGCTTGGGCACAGGCTACAGATTCATCACGGACAGCACCTCGCGTTGAGCACGATCAGGAGGAGGAGAAGGTAATTTCTGTGATCCTGTGTAGTTTGCAGGATGCAAAGGAAAACTCGAGCACTACGTCACTGCCGATTGCCTCGCTAACTGAACCCAGAGCAGGCGTCTCCTTCGTGGGACTGGAAGCGACCTGCAGGCAGGCGCGGTGGGGTGAAAACGCTTCGTACTTCTGGGGCGAGTTTCAATTTCATCCACAGTAACTTCAACAGCTTCTCCATCACCCGTTTTATTGCAATAAACAGCAGATCATGGCCAGGGGACTGCGGCCGTCCAGAGGGTTACAGGCTGCTTGCAATGCATGGGCACTCATCGCAAGAAGGGACTGGAGGTCCTTCCTGGGGCTGAGACACCACCAATGCAGCAAACTGGTTTGACGCTGCCGATGAGCACGCTCAGACACTGGAACTTCACCCAGATTTCGCCTGTTTAACGCCCGCAGTTTGTACACAGGGCCCTGCTTACAGTCAGGCCTGGGATTTTCAGCCGGTTTGGCCCCGAGCAGTAACCACAAGTAAGGGTTCAGGGAAGCTCCATATTTATTCTTTCTGGCGTACCATAGTGCCCCGTTAAACAAGGACAAAAGATTTCCTTATGCAATAGGGATGCTATTTGTTATTTTTAACCTGATGGCAGCCAGGATTCATGCCAGGTGGCATTTTGCCTTAACCAGGCAACTTCAGGAGGCTGCATTCCTGGAGGTCATCCTCGCCCGCTGGTATGCTGGGTGCCCATACATGGTTTCTTGGCTGTCTGTCGTGTCTATCCGCTAGCATATATTTGTGACAGCTCACGGAAATACCAGTCTTATTTAACAAGGTAATTCAGGGTGCTGGTCAGTCATTCCCAGGATCCTAAGGAGTTTCGGCTTCTACTATCTGTGTGAAATCCATTAAGTCTATTTACACGTATCTATGCTACCAGAGAAACACTACGGCTGTAGCTTAAGCTTTCAATGTGCCAAAATAGCTTTAAATTAGTTTGTTTAGTCAAATTAAGCCCACAGAAAGTAGACAAATACAATGTTTGCAACTCTAGGCAGCCCAAGACCGAAAATGGGCGCCAAGGCCAAGGGAGGCCATTAAGCTGTGTGCTGAGCGTCCCGAGCCGCTGAGATCCTGCAGCCTCACGTCTCAAAGTGCTCCACAGACAAACGCTGCTGTTCGCTTGGCAAGTTCCATAAGCAGCATCATTGTACCCAATTCGGGCAATTTCATGGAGCTTAGGAAAGCCTGGCTGATACAAAGGATGCTGCCAAAGCCTGGTGTAGCTCTCGACCAGTCCAGGGAAACACAGCATGAACATCCTTCTTTGGGCCCAAAGGAGGTCAACAGCAAATGATGATTTGCACAGTGTCATAGCTCGCTCTAGCTCCTTATAAAGCAAGTGAGAGCGACAGATCCTGTGTCCCAGGGCTTGCAATTTTATAAATACACGTAGGACTGTGAGGAGAATAGATTTAATTTCTCACAGCAAAAGGCTACATGGTATTTCAAATAGCAGCAAACCTCCTTTAAAAAATCTGAACAACTAAAGCTAATAGGAAATGTAATTCCACCTTCCCATGAATAGAAGGGTAACTAGTAATCTTTAATTATGTACCCACATAATTTAGGGGTTTTTTGCTCGTTTGCTTCTAACACAATCCCCCCTCATTCAGTCACCAGGCTGGAGGCGCAGCAGTAGAATTTGAATTCTTCTGGCCATTTATATACATGTGACATTTCTTGACCATTAAGTATTTGATTTTGAAACCCGTTTAACTTTTTGATGTAGGTGTTTTCGTGGGTTTTGTTGGGGAATGCCAAAAATGTTCTGCATGGCGGGGGGGAATCAATAAGAGCAACTGTATGACTGCTCTGTTCTTAACCAAAGGGCTCTCCCTCTGTGTCTGCAACAGCAGCCAAACTTTCTTAGTAGCACAAGCTTCTTATTCAGCTTTGTTTTGACAAAGAAAGATAAACCACTGTTTTGCCTTGCCCTTCCCCCACTATTTACTCATTAGTTTCATTTAGTTTGATATTCCCTGCTCCTTGTAGGAGAAAATAATATTTAAAAAAAAAATTCTTTTTTACCATATTAAGTTGTTGACCATGCATGTTCTTATGAAGAATTTAAAATAGAATGTAATCATAAATCACTGCTAAAATGAGCTTGTCCTGCAAAGGCAAGGACATTTACTTGTGTCCTTGTATGACTGGAATCACTGTAAACAACTAATATTCTTATTTGCAGGGACAGAAATAACGAGCTCATTCAGCGGTGCAGAAAGGAAGACATAAAAGGAAACCAAGGACTAAACCAGAATAAGCCACTGGAAAGTTTTATGTCAACAAAACTGGATTTAAATTAAGTAACATCAATTCAGTATTTTGACTGTAAATGAATCAGAACATTAAAATATGTTTTAAAGGGAACATTTGCGATGAAACACCCATGACTAATTCCTATACTAAATGAACAGGAAAGTTCCCACTTATTTCTTCTGTAAAGGATCAAGTCCACACAGCAAAGCTGTTTCTCTAGCTTTAGTACTACTTTGTAGACCTAAATTTTGAAAATGAGAATAGCAGCAGAACTGCAGGGAGAACACCGAATAAATGACTTACCAGGGATACACACCAGCAAGTATGGAACTGATGGCAGTTAGAGGTCACATCATACTACATACACGTGAAGGAGTAGAATTAAAATTACACAGACAATTTCCACTCTTATGTTTTCTAATTTTCTGAGTGCTTGACTTGGTAACTTAAATCTCTTTGATGATTGTTTTTTCTGACACCGATTTGCAGAAATGCGAACAACTTTAACGTTCGTTACTTCGCCTTACTCAGTGGCAAAAGTTTAAAAAAACTCCAACAAAATAAACCCAAGCTCAAACGAAAGAAGTGCATTTGAAATGATGGGAGATGAGTCAATTGTCACCCTGCTTTAAAATCAATAGAAACACAGCAGAGCTATTCTCCAGGGAGAGGAAATAAGGAAATAAACTATACATTCAACAGCTATGATACACCCTTTCCAAATAAGAACACAGAATTCATTTACCCGGTAATTTTACCATGGTGATAACAAATTAAAATTGTGGGCAGGCAGCAGAGAACCAAGATGATATACAATCCCTGGAAAGGATCAGCCAAATTAAAGGGAACTTTTTACATTGTCAAATTTTGAGTAATTAGTACTTCCATTAGAGGCACAGTTCCAGCTTTAAGCAATTCTAAGTAATTAATGTTCCTTTATTTTGCCTAGAAGTCCTGACTTCAGCATTCTCTTAGGATAGAAATTCTTCTAGCCAGAGCCACACAATACAGATTAACTCAACTAGAAGACAATTAGAGTAGGCAGATGAAGATGCAATTTGTCAGTCTGTACACACTGTTACTTCTAGCCTTGGACGCAGTTTTTATTAACACAGCAGACTGATTTAAATGGAGGCAGAGACACGATTTTGTGCTATCTATATCCATATGATTGCCTAAGCTACAAGCAATGCTGAGATTTGAAAATTCAAATGACCAAATGACCAAACAAAGTGCATGAAGTACCAGATTGTATCTCCTGTACAGCCCTGACCAGCTACAGGAATTCAGTAACTGATTATACACTTAATAATTTAAAATGCATCGTTCAAAATATATGGTGGAGGAAATCTTGCTACACTTATTCATCACCCAGTGTAAATCCTTAAATTAAAAGCCAAGCTGAGCAGGAAGCAGAAGCTGCCTGGTGGCTAGCATATGGAAAAGATGGAATCTGATTGCATTTGCATGCTGTGTTGGGTCAGCTGCCTGGGTCCTCACAATCTTGTCTTTAAAATGGGCCTAGCAATACGTATCTCCCAAAAATGTGTTTGGTTTTGCATCTGGTGGGTGTTTTGAAGATGACTTGTTTGCCAACCAGCTGAAGATTCTTTAAGAAAAGGGGCAAAGTAAAAAAGCGAGATGTAATTAAACGTCCTTTCCTATTTGCACTTATCAAGTATATGACAACACTTTAAATATTTCATATTGAGCTCTGAAATCCAAGACACACAGTAACAATACAAAGCAGAAGTTTTACAAGCCTTTTACCCAATTTCCAGACACCACTGATCCTTGAACAGTACCACACACCAAGAGACATGGGGCAGAAAGCATCATACCTCACTTTCTTTACCAAACACAGCCATAGCAACAATTACCTTAGTCTTCAGCTTCTGAATTTTCCGTAACTGCAAGAAGCAGAGGCCAAGGACCATGTCCTTCACCCCATAATTGGTAGCACTGCAAGGAAAGCTGGAGCTGCAGCTGAGGAAGAGGAGTGCAGAGCAGGACCTCCCTCGCAGAGGGCTGTTACCGCACTGGTGAGAGGCTCGAGCTGTTCTTTTCCAAATGTTATTTTTCACATGGACTCCAGATTGGCAGGCCTTATGTGCTTTTAATATTCATTGATAGAAAAAGAAATATGACATTCTTGATCTACAAAGCCTCCCTTCTCATAGATTTGTGAACATTTGCATATGGCCAGAACCAAGGTCCAAGAAAGGCAAATCTTGCCAAATCTGTCAAAATCAAAGGTTCGTATCTTTTTGCCCGGATCTTACCTTTACAGTCCCCTTTACAAGTCTCTTCCAAAATATGGTTCCAATGTGTTTGTGCTTTTAAGCTACAATGTATATTGAGTGCACAGTGAGGACCTGTCTGTGTGACAGAGAAACCTAAAGTGGTGATTTTCAAATATCTAAGGGAGAACACAGAGTCTTCTCTGACACCTAAAATGCAATCAAAGTCACAGAAAGACACTGAAGACTTCATCCCTGAGAAATTCTTGCTTTTCCTGATGGAAAGAAAAAAAGTGTCAGCTTCTGCTTGGAGTGACAACAGTCCTTCTCAGCTGTGTATTCTCAGACATAAAATATAAGAACCAAAGATCTTTCACTAGTTCTCTTAACGCCAGTATCACTTCTTTTTATTACAGACCCTTTTCACCAACTTTTGCACTGGAAGCTCAGTTTTATACAGCTTTGGGCCTCAGAAAGACTTCGCCACTGCATGCATCCCCTGCAGCCCCCATCCAGCTGTCACCCCATGGTACAGGACCAGCACTGATGGTGCCGGTATAGCACCAGCTGCTGATGAACCACCAGCAGCTCAACGGACAGGGCTGCTGCTGCATTCTGCTCGCTGTTGTGTTAAGCTCCATCGCAGTTACTGTGTTAGAGCAGGGCATACTGGTCTCAAATTTTTTTTGGCTGAAAACATCATCTTCAAGACATCAAAAAGCATAATTTATTTGTTACTGGCAATATATTTCATACTTTTAAAGATTTGTAGTAATCCATGACTGTGAAGGCTGTCGAAACCACTCAAATGCTTCTTATTGAAAAATTAGGCCTGCATATCCATAGATCCTCCCCTCCTTCACCCATCCAAATTAAAGCCGTAATTCCCAAAGACAGCCACTCTTCTAAAACACTACACATCTCATATAGTTGTTATTAATAAAGTATGAACAATGTTTGCAGAAACATTAAAGAATCAGGTTACGAACGCTGTCTGAACACAAGTGTTTTTAAATCAGCCAATCATCCAACTTTTGAGTAATTAATGTCCTTGGTTTTTACTTGAAAGCTTCGTTTTCAGCCCATTCATAGGAGACAAATGTCCCACGTCAAAGCAAATGAACACAAATTAACTCTTTTGGATGCCAATTACAAGAAAAAGATGAAAATGCAGCATTGGCAGGCTAGATACAGAGTCTTGCAGCACAGCACTTCTCATTGTAGGCTAAGTTTAGGTACAATCAGATGATTTCACTACATATGGTCAAAGGATTTGATCTGTTCCCATCTGTGCATTATCTGAATACCTAAACAATTGCCATAAAGCATTTGAAAAATTAAAATATAAAAGGAAAACTACCAAAGGCCCCAGTGTTTAACAGACTGAAAATGATCTTTCCCAAATCCAAATGACATACTTCTAAAGCTGAAAGTGATAGATTACAGCTGGCTGAGCAAGAACTGTACTGTACACTCATTTTAAAAGCCGCCATTGTAAAAGACCCTCCAGGCTTTTCGTTTGTTCCTTTGCTCTTCTTATTAACAACTGCAAAGCTCTTCTTATTTAACAGTAATTACATGGGGAGGTGGAGAAAAACTAACAAGAGAGGTTTATTTTTCTAAAGATATGCAGTACATTATTTTTAATCAAAATAGCATGTCTATGGAACAAATATGGTATTTTTATTTCAAATAAAAACATGATAAATATTTGCAACTGGAAACAATTATGAGTACAAAATCTGAAAATTTAATATTAGGATTCTTATTAGAAAATATGTCTTTACAACTAATTTATAGTATCTGTATAACACATCCTACCCTTCTCTCCACCAGACAACCATTAAGACACAAAAATACCCTCAGGACAGCAGTTGCAGAACTTGTCGTATGCGCTCGCACTTCTCCAGCAGTTTTGGGTCTTCTGCATTGGAACCATCAAATTCCTTCATAAAAGCTTCAGCTTTCTGCACAGTTAAGTCTCGCGCACTACCTTGAAGGCCTTGCAGATAATCCAGTAGAATGGTGAAATACTTGTCTGGAACCTTTAAAGAAGAAAACAAGGAAGCAATAAAACCTGCTTTATTTTCTTCTCTCTCAGTACTCATTCACAATCTTGTCAACCCATCACCTGAAATATAATTAGGGGAACTGCATAGGCTTTTGTGTTTGCCAGTGCCCACCTCTGAGGGGAAGTGTTTCTTGCCAAGGTTCAAGCTGCCGGGAGGGATGGACCATGGCGAGAGGACTGTCATGTGCTCAGATGGGCAAAGCATCTGAGAGGAAATTCTAAGCAGATGTGAAAATGCTGATCGGCAACTGCAAACACTCCCTTGACAGTGAGCTCAAGGCTGCGAGGGTTGTTGGGAGGAAAAGAACCACTAGTCAAATCTTGCTTTTGGAAATACGTATGCAGAACTTGCTAAATTCAGTGAGAACTGCATGCACAAGTATGAGGAAAGAATTTTGCTGGCATTACCCTTACCCCTACCCAAAATTATTTGTTTGCTAAGATGAGATATGCACCATCAAATACTTTGAGAGAATGCTTATACAAAGGAATAGAATTTAATTTGAAAACCAAATTGAATTCAGACATAAGGAAATAATTTTAGATCAAGCTGACTAAAACTGATAGGCTCTACTGACATGTCTAACATTAAAAGCAGTTTAGTCACCTACAGTTGCATTACCACCATTTCACTCCCTTTCTAATTAACCAGTCATAGGTTAAATTTTAGCTTATCTGGTACAACATACAATTCAAATGATCATTACATTAAATAATCTTGGCAACAACCTAGCAAAGACTTCGGAATGATTTATTTAGTATTTCAAACCAATGTAATTTCAAAAGCATTAGGTGAACAGATTGATATTGAAGCAGATCTTAACTTTATGTTGTGTATCTGTGGAACAGGTTTCAGCCAATAAGGGAATATTTTTGCTGTGAATCAGGAGTTGTTAAAATGACCTAATCCTGCAAATGTTTTTCTCTATGTTTAACTTTACACATGTAACTTTAAAAGGCATACTTGACATGAGTCAAGTTAAACACATACGCAAGTATTTAAAGGATTGGAGACTAATTATTCGAGGGCTGTTTCTATTCTGCAAAGTATCAACATTTCAGAGAAGACTGAGCTTCAACAGATACTTAATTTACAACTTATTTCTCCATCGACATTTGGCAGCATAACTTTGATCGCTAAAACTTCTATCACTCCAAAAGAAGAGGAAGAAAGAATATTCCAACACTGCCTTCATCAATCAGGGATATTACAAAGTAATAAATCAAAACTGAAGTCTGCGTTCAGCCTCATAGCTTATATATGGAAAGCCTTCTAGTTCTTCACACAAACACTCTTGTGCTAAAGAAACAATACAGATACAAAAAAATATTAATTTTACAGTGACTAACACTGAAATGGATGATATATGAAGTGCTGCTATAATATACAAATCAAACACGTTTAAACACAATAATAAATGTCTGCATTTTTGAAAGCTTCTTACTCACAATAAACTGGTACTAATAACAAGACAAAAACAGTCAGACACAAACAATTTCAGCACGACAGTGCTCCTTTAGTGCAGATGCTCACTACCAGGTTTTTAAAGCTCAGCAACATTTCTATGCTTCAAACCTTAGCCAAATCATCTACATAATTTACACCTCTTGTTCCCAGACCTCGTGGTATAGTCATACCCCACTCTGCGGAATTACAGTTGTTATTATACCATTTAAGCAAAGTGCTTGAAGAGGCAATTAAAAGCCTACTCTAAACTTAGAAATACTGTGTGCAGACAGATATGTGGCTGCCTGAAGCCTACAAAGCATTTAGCATTTGGCCCTAAGGATGACTGCTTGAGTGTGCAAAAAGTCTGATTTTTTTTCTTTAACACAGCTATTAGGTTTATTCCAGCAAGCACTTACGATACCGTACCATGTAGGCAAGAGAATAATATTTTTCCTCCTAACGTACATATAAAATAGAGCCACAGCGACAACTAGACAACAGGACATAAAAAGTGCCAGCAAAAAGTTAATGAAATCCAAATTTTAATTCTCAAAATACAGTAGCACACGAGCTAAAATTTCAGAGATACTTGGAGAGGTTTTACAAGGAGGAACACAATCCTTCCCTAAGATCAGCCTGAAATTGGATATCAAGATCTCCCATCACGGCTCTAGCAAGTGGAAGTGATGCTTATAGGTTTTTATTATTATTCTTTTCTTAAACTCTTTTGACCTTTTTCTCCCTCACACACCAACCTTGCCTCTGTTCTAACGAGCTAATATGCGCTGGAGCTGACTAATATGGAAACATCCCAAAGTGAAATAATTACCATCATTGGGAAAAAGGGAGGAAACACTACAAAATAGTAAGAGGGAAAAAACAGTTATCACTTTTTAAATTATACCATGTAACTCAAGAGTTTCCAGACTTTTTAGACTTGCAGATGCCCACAAATTTACAAAGCAAATACAGATATCTGCAGCGTGAACTTCAGCGTTCTGCCACCAAGCTTGCTTTTCTCAGATACCTTCTGAGGAAGCTTCAGAAACCCCTCCAGGGCCTTGCAGTCCAGAAGCCGAAGACAGCTGATATAGTTACTTTCTAAAAATGCGGTGTCAGATGACAAAGACCAACAAATGATCTAGTGTTTATTTTATACTGGATCCTGAAGAAGTATATACGCCGTAGGTATACAGGCTTGGGTTGGAAGCTGTCAGCCAACCACCAGATGGACTTTAAGGGGACTTAAAAAAATACTCATGTTGCAAAAGACTTTAAAACCTCAGCTTTTTTCTTACAGAAAGAGGCCTATCAGTACAGGAAATTCAATTCACTCCTTTGCCTGGCTTTTCAGTAGGCATCCAAATGACACCATGAGATCAAAGATGTGGCTTAGGAAGGAAGGAAACTCATGTCTCCTTTTGTATTTTAGTCATGCTTGGATATCCAATGGATTTCATTCTGTAATGTACAGGAAGCTGAATTTGGGTACAAAAATATATTCAGAAGAAGCTGTTCTGCCCTCCCTACAGTCCTGATGAAGAAAGAGACTTGATCATATGCTTAATTATAAGCACTTGAGCAGTTCTACTAACTTTACTGAATCTGGATGCAGATGTTAATCATTATCTAAAGCCCATATTCAATGCATCTCTGATTATTAAACTACAAAATATGTTAATTTAAATAAGTCATAGCACTTTCATCAGATTTAAAAAAAAATGAAGTTTTATTTCAGTGTTGAGAAATAAGGAGTTAAGCTGTGTTTTGATACATAAAACAAATAGCACTTACAGTTAATTATTTCCCAGTCTATTTCAACACAACCCCCAAAGTAAACAGGTAAAGAGTAAAAAGCATCATTCTGCCTGTAAAACAATTTCTAGGTAGCTTTAAAGAGCATAACATTGATTTTGGAAGGCTGATAAAGACTTTTAAAGGAGAAACTTAAAAATAGAAGACAGTGCAAATACCCTAGATACCTACAAGCAAATTTGTATTCTGCAACTAATCTTTTTAAAGTATTGCACTGTGTGAATATTTTTGCTTTCATGAAACTCTGCTTTTAATTATCTGGTTCTCTAGAAGTATTTTTAATCACAAAGGTAACACCTTATGTCAGGTGATTGGCTTAAGAGCTGCTGAGTAATTTGGGTCAGGAAGACTGGTATGCTTAAATGCTTAAGTGCACACAAAAAATCAGCAAAAACTAACTGAACGTTGACTAAATGAATCAATAAGTAAGGCGCTGTGCAAATGGCTGGATGTTTGTTCTACTACACAACAAAATGAATGACCTGAACCCCCCATTCAATACCACAATGGTCAGACGCTTATTGGAAATTCAATCTATGTTGTTTTTTTAAGTTATGAAATGAATGGATTTCAGTAATGATGCAAGCCTAGCTTCTGGTTATACTTTATGTTTTTTAAAATCAACATCAGGTTTCACTTATATTTTAATGAGAAAGCTATTTTAACATCCTGGCAATATGGCTGTACCTCTTATATTGAGGCAGAGATATCTGAAGCAATGTAAGAATCGTGGTTTACAGTATTGGGTTCCACATTTAGAAATTCAAATTAAGGACAGGACTCAAATTCTCTTTATATAAAATATTAATCTGCTCTATTTATGCTTGACATATATCAAATACAAAAATCTAGCATACAAAGGAAAATTATCAACAATAAAATAGAAATACTAATTACAAGCAATTAAAATGATTCAGCATTTTGGTTAAAACCAAAGTAACTGATTTATAAATTATTAAAAAATTATTAGAAAAGTGCATGGCTAGTACTAGCAACTTTTGGTTAATAAAGAACAGCTATAAGTACTGTATAAAACTTCGTATCATATTTGTTAAGAGAAAAAGCAGCGTTAATACAAACCTTCTCTTTATCATACATGTTCCAGAGAAGCCAGGTTTGTCTTCTCTTTTGAAACTTCCATTCTTCTGGGTTTTCAGACCAGCTGTAGTAAAAAAAAAAAGCTTAAATGAAGTACTGTGTGATTGAAACATTCATTATTCGTAAAATGTTTCCTACAATTACTCCAAGTGACTTTGTATGCACGACATGGAGTTTCATGACATTGTGTGAAAGAGATAGTAGCACACATTTTGTACAATTGGCAAAAAAGAAAACAGGAACGGTTACCTGGCTTCTCTGCAAAAAGATTATAGGAAGACATTATGGCCAAGAATGTTACGACTTTTCATCAGAAAGCACCGATTCCTTAATGTTAAAAGTCAAGTCCCACTCCTCAGCTTTGACCAGTCCTCTATGAGAGGTCATTGCCCTCATTTGAACCACAACAACTGAGCACCCCAAATCCTTACCCCAGCTGCAGGACCACTTGAGTATTTGGGGAGGTGGAGTGGATGAGGAATCAAGTCTTGGCTTCAGAAAGCTGATGTTTCACAATAAATTCATATGAAATTAAGCAGTCTCTAAAGGACTGGAAGGAGAGACTCATGCTACAACGGTCACCTCAGCAATGGCTGAAGCCCATCACAGATGACTGAGAAAATTCATTCTTCAGGAGCATATGTTTTAAGGCTTGGATTTGCCTAAAGGTGTGACTTAAATATTGATGTTTACAGGATAGAAAAATGTTTTTTATGTCTCGCTCTCCCCAGGAATTCTGATTCCAATATTTAGCTCAAAACTGCAGGCTACTTCAATACTGCTTAAACTGAGCAGGTAGAACAAATGATTAACATCTGCAAATGTTCTTTGACTGTTTAGCAAATGCATTTTAAATATGCGAAATTTTAGCTGGGTTAAAACTGCACATTTATGTACATCTTTAACATTATTTTAAAGCTAGCATATTATGTTTTAGATGAAGAGAGAGACATTTCTCTCTATGAACAAATGAGCAAACAAGCAAATCTCACTATAAAATAAAGACTGCTTTTTGAAAGGATCTGCTTGAAAATTAGCATCTTAACATGTACAAAATTTTTCAGTACACTGAAATATCATTTAAAGATCCAGAAGAAAATATATGAGGAGAAAAACCAGAAAATTTTACACTTATTTGATTTTTCTCTAAAGAAAAACAAGTCTCCAGAGGATAGCACGCAAGATGTCTTTAATGCTCCAGCTTGTTTTACACAGCAACAGAGAGCACAGAAATCAATTGAAAAGCCAGCTGGGTATGAGAATTAGTATTGTTTAAACACTGTCAAGTCTAATAAAGCAAAAGAGTCCTCATATTTGGTGAATGCTGCCTCAGCAAATACATTGTTCAGTCAATTAAATGAAATAGAAAAAAACAAGACCACAAATTTGTACAGAAGGGTTTCATGGAAGCTTCTGCAGAAAACCCAAAAGAAAAAAAAATATTGTCTTGATTTTCAAATTCAGGATAAACAAAAAGCAGCAAAAACTCATTACAGTTATCACTAGCGAAATTCAATTAAAATGTCTATAAGCAACATGTAAAGTAAATATCAAACAGATATCGGTAAACCAGGAAGGACGGACAAAACACTAATAACCACAATATATCGTATTTTACATGCTCAAAATTACATCCACAAATGAGCTGATTTAGAGGTCTCTTTTGGGACACTGTCAATGAATAGGTAAAAGTTTGCAGAACAAATACTGCACAAGGACAGGAGCCCAAAAGCTGACTGCCAAAAGTTACAGAATCAAATTAAAAATATTATGATGGGGCAACCATCCTTCTCCCATCATAACCAACCTAGAAACCAAAGTACTTTCAATATAAAGATCACTCAACGCCTGGTGTCACTTGCCTTCACAGCAAGATGCTCAACAGGACAACAACCATCAGAACTACACCACCTGTGATGCCAACAGAACGAAGTAAAAAAGGCTTTTCTTGTGTGTGTAGTTGGTGGGGCAAACTACTTGCTCATTTGTACCCAATTTCTCTGTTTGCCAGACAAACACAGTAGCTTCTAACTGAGAAACTGGAACTTCTGCAGGAAGTGACTGAACTTCTATTACTCCTTAAAAAAAAAAAAAAAAGATGACAATAATGGTGCTTGCTGTTAAAAGAAACCCATTCTTTTATAAAGCTCATCCTTCTGAATGGTTACCTGGAAGATGTTATAGGAAATACTGTGTATTTTCACAGCATGAAGAAGAAGGTAAGTTTAAAATTCTTTTTATGTTAAATAAGCCTGGAAACAGTTTATGTTATAATCTTTGCAAGGTGACAAGAACAAGCTGAATGACAGATCTGCAACCGCATCCTGTGAAAACAGTCCCTCTTCTAATGAAAACCTTTAACACATGTTTTTATTTCTTTAAACTACACTATGTATTTATACATAGTTATACATTGGTTAGACACACCACACAGTACTCTCAATATTTTATTCTCTGCTAATTTTATGTTTCTGTCACTCATGCTATCACCTGAGTACTGTCAGCCTGATTTCACTGATCTCCTATAAAGCTATAGGATGTTAAAATATCTTTATTACCTAGTTTATAAACAACTGAGACCAACAAATGAGTGCACTATAAGGTTAATTGCTCTTATTAGCCTATTACCAAAACCATATGCTCTCTGCCATACGTTAAGGCAAGCAGTCATACCCCTGCGTCTAAGATCCCACACGGACTTTTGCTTTAGTGAATTCTCTTGTAGAAACAAAAAAAGTTTCAGCTGGACTTCCTGAAAGGTTTCACTCCATATACACCATAATAATTCACATAAACAACAAATACTTTAATATAATCAACCACAGAAAGTATGTTTGTGCCCATTATAGCGCTGGAGCCTCGCAAACCATTTCTTTTGGTTTGCACACTGTCCTATAATAATGAGTATGGTTAAAAAAGCAGTATTTTCCTTAATAGACTACAGGTGTATTCATATTTTCAGAAAATGCTCTCGTGTTTTTAACTGGTACTCTATCCACGGATGCATCAATTCCTGCTTCTGCCCCTCGAGGAAAATGGTCCTTCTCTTGACCTTGATTCCTATCAAACTGTGGCCAAAACACTCAAGATAATGGACGCACAATCTTTAAGACAGATAACATAGCAGTTGCTCCCTTTAATTGCCCCCCCCCCCCCCCAGCAGTTATTAAAATAAAACCTTTCCACTGATTCCTATGATGGCTTTTTTCCTACTGCTATGACAGCTTTAAAACCTATGGAAAGTCTCGCTCTTTTATCAGAATGACATAATTAGTACATTGTTAGAAATGCTCAGCTTTTAAACTACAAAAGTTAGAGCTCTGTAACACAAGAGTGGTCTGATTTTGCTGTTTATATGCAGATAAGCTTCCTTGACATACTACAGCAGTAGACAAGGCTTTTCCTTTGAGAGATTAAATATACAGAGTAAGACCAACTACATTATAGTTTAAAAAAACCTTTTTGTAGACAATCACAATTTCTTTCCCAGTTTGAATTCATTTGGTAGCCTTTAGAAGTATCTGTGTCCAGATCTAATATAAATTATGGAATTGGATGAAAAATATACATGTATAAACCACGTATTTTTCCAGTATGCCCAGGACTAATTTTCAATATATTGTACAAACACTAATTGCCTTCTTTACACAGTTAATGTTTGAATCTTTCTTATGAGCTCTAGCTCAATGAAAAAACACATTGGTTGACTTTAGTTAAAGAGAACTTTTATGTTTGTGCAAATGATCTTCCTAAATGCCTTTGAAATTGAAGATACAGAGGAAATGAATCAAATTAATCAAGCAGCTTAGGGAGTTTTACATTTGAGCTTTGGGTTTTTAGCATGACAGTCTCATGTAGAAAAGCTGCCTGAGATTCTCACTGGTCTATCTCATGAATGACTTTTAGTCTCTACATTAAATCAATCTCATACAAATCTATTCCCAAAACATGGCTGAGTTGTACTTTCCAAGCTGCACATTGCAGATGTAATTTGCCTTTAAAATCCTTACCCACCTCCTTTCTTAACACTGTGACGGAAAATAGGGTATTTTCTGAGCATGGGCAGCCTAAGTAGACAAACCAAAGACAACTGGTAGCGTCCATGGCAGAGCACTCTCTGGGATGTCCCAGCAGAAAGGGAAGGGGAAGGGAAAGTAGTCAAATTGCTTCCAGAAACACAGTAAGAGAAAAACATTGTTACAAATTGGATTCAGGAAGACAACACAATGCATCTGCTTAAAATACCAGCCAGGACAAAACACTATGAAGCTGTCACAATTACTAAATAACCTTCTATATGTAGGAAAGCATTATGCTGAGGAACCAACCATTTTATTCATTCATCTGAAAAGATTATTGGGTGGAGGACAAGTCTTAAGAAACCAGGAAGAAATAAAGACATGACTGCTGAAAATCTTCCAGAAGACAGGAAAGCACTGCTTCATGTGAAATGCAAGGGCATCTGCACATAATTTTGGGCCATTGACTGCCCAGCCCACCTCTGATACACCTTCCAGCCTGGATAGCTATCCATGGTAGAGCAGACTGTCACCAAATTTAGATTTCTCCAGCAACAGCCCAGGCTTAGCATCAGGGAATTAATTTGAAAAGTTTCTCTACCCCTGAGGACCAGGTCAACGTGGAGCCTCCTCTTTTGGTCCTGTGATTTACCATGAGGACCCTTATGCCTTATTCTCTTCAAGCTTCACTGAATCTCAAAGGACGGACAAATCAACAGATCTGGTTGATTACACCATATTCAAGGCTACATTGAAAAGATCTATTGAAAACATTAGATGAGTATACTGCCAACACTATACAGGAATTGCCACATTCTTCTCACCCCATTTATCTGGGTCCTTTTCTGGTTTGATCCACTCAGTTATTCATCACCCTGAAACCTGTCTTTAAGGTTCACCTATGTTCTTCTACATGCCCCACATGGAAGGATGAATAGAAGTTGCAGCACATGATTAATGCTTGCAGGAATCAAGCACTTTATTCCCCAAGGATTCTGCAAACAGTGCAAAAGGTATCATTTTGACACTCACTGCCCTATCTGTAAAATGTGGATAACAGGTGCTTCCTCAATAAAGAACAACCATACTCTAAAATATTCCCTTAAAGATATTTAAAGTCTTGCTGAAACACTTGGCACTCAAGTGATGTGCTGTTAATATTTCACAATGCAATTCATACAATAGCAGTGACTTTAAAATACCATGCAGTTATGTTTAAGGCAAGCTCACTGCCCTTTTAAGTCACGAATTTGGAAACTCTGCACCCTGTTATCAAGTCAGTTCAGCAGTGACTGTAATGCTACACATGGCCAACAGGTGAGCACCTCAAAGAGGCTCCCTGGAACCTCTGGAAGCAGCATGGAGGGAGCAGAAATTTGGCATAAGCTCGTTCTTGTGAGAGAAGAGCCATTTTATGGATGGAGGTTTTATATGGATATATATAAAAATATATGGATGTGGATGGAAGTTTTATATATGCCCTACAGTGCACATAGTGAAGTAGGAATAATAAATTTTTGTCCAGTCATAACACATACAATTATTTAAAGGGAAATGTAAAAGTGTTTATTTTTATTGGGGGTATTCAGAGTTTCTTCTATTTCTCTCAGGGGCATTTAAAACTAATTTACTTTTAAAATGTCTGTCTTTGTCAATACCTGCATGCCCAAAGCCGCCTTGTGGTGCTTCAGTGCTCAATGCAAGATAACAGGAAATCTCATTTCACGTGCATGCAATGCTGATTTTCCTCATTTGGAAAATTTAAATTCTAAATAGATTTTCAAAGACTTGACTGAAATGGCTGTAGTTAAAATCATAGATACACTAATCTGTGGCAGGACTCCAGATACAGATGTAGGAGAGAGTCATAGACTTTATTTTTAGCTGTTTTTCTCGCATCATGGATGACTCTGTTTATCTCCTAACTCCAATTCCTGGGGAAAGTTAATATATTTATACTGATATTCTCAAATCCAGTTTGGAAGCTAATTGAATTATGACTGAGATAAAGGTTTTCCTTATTTTCCTGGAAGAGAAGAAGAGACACTAATGAAGCTCTTTTGCCAGAAGAAAACTTTCTAAAATTGTCAACAGATTTTAGAATCAGTGCCACATTTTTGGTTGAAAATCTTGGCACCATTTCTCAATCTGTGGTTTAAAAAACAATTTTTAATATATTCTTCCATCTGGTTTAGATGCAGCATAATGACTAAAACTTGTGAAAAGGCGAGGGGAAGAAGCTTTTTTTTTACTTTGCTTTTTTTTTTAAATTTAGAAATCACACATGCAGGAAGACATAAACGTGCTTTTTAGTGTCACATTTTTGTCCTGATGTCCAATATAGGGGCAGAGTGTACCTGATTGTATCTGTACAGCAAACTACACAGGTCAGAGAAATTTCTTAGAAAGTATTTATAAAGGAAAAGGAAAGGGCCTTTGTGCCTTAAAGCAAAACTTTGATGAAATCTACATAAAATGTTTATCACAGCATATCTTTTATTATATGCACTTTTATAACTTGCCATTGTTTGTAACATTTTTGTATTATGTTTGCATCCTGAAGCTCCAGCCAAGCTAGAAATCCCCTTCCTCCCCCACTACAGGCACTGCTCAAACGCAACATGAGACATTCCCTTGAAGAGTTTCGAGTATAAACAGATGAGACAGATGATAAGTGGAAAGGAAAGTTGACCCAGAAAATTGCAACAATGCCTCAAAATCATACAGCAGGTCACCAGCAGAGCTCATCTCTCTCATATATGGTACAACACACGTAGGGCATCTTACCGTGATTCAACTTGTCAACTTTTCATAGACACCAACCTACCTGCAAATGCCACCAGCATTCCACTGGGAAAAAAACATTTTCCTTTTTTTTTAAAATTCTTTTTCTAGTACAATTATTTAGTTCTTGATATCCGTATTAGCCTGCCTGCAGCAAAACTGCATTTTGATCTGAAAATATATATAGCAGTAATAATATGCTGAGAGCTTTCTGTTGTTTTCAGTAATAACAAAAAGGTCAGCAGTAGGCTTGAAAGACGACAGTTAATATTACTATATCACTAAGCTAAACATGTTTTTTATTTTACATACCTTCATAAAAAGAAAACAAAGCAGGAGTTGAATTATCACTGAAGAAAAATAAAAACCAGAATTTGAGCCCTTCCAGCCAATCTGTTCTGCTCCTGCAAGGAATATACAACTAAGTGCTATCCCAACGCTGCGCTGAAGTCCCATCTCCTCTCCAGATGTCTATCTTTTCTTGCACTTAATTCTGGTCACACTGGTGCCCAGACCAGAAATAAGGGAAAGGAAAAATGAAAACAACTGTTATGCCTCCCTCCCATGAAGAGCATCCTGGGGGGTACGAGGAGATAAAGAGGGCCCCATAGCCTGTATGAAAATCATGTAAGAAACCAGCTGCAAGTAAAATCGTTTCCAAAAGTTGGCAACAATCCATTTATATAAATACTTTTTGATGATCAGATGAGGGATATGCTACCAGACCCAGGAAAAACAAATACGGTCACTTCTCTTCTGTCTTACCATTACACCACATAATGCCCAACTGTGGTACAGAATACTCCTGCCAAGGCACAGATTCAAGCTTAGTTGCAACCAGTAGCTCATTTTCACTGTTTTTTTAAATTTTAAATCAGCTTTTATAACTTTGAAAGATTCTCTCTCCTAGCATCTCAAAGAGAAGAGATTAAACAAATGAAAAAAATAATTTCTTAATCTTTAACTGTTGCATTTCAAAGGAAGGACGTGAAGCACATGTAAATTGAAATCAGGCTGAAATCACTGCTTCTGACTCTATAACTCCATGTTGCTGGGTGAAGACTGGGTTCTGCAGTTGTTCTCAGCTAGAGCAAATAATCACTGGATTTTACTGCTCACCAGGATAAGCAATGCAAGTCCTTTCAAGCTAGATCTAGAAGATTCAATTCTATTGTTCAGTACCACTAAACCACATCTGTAACACCTAATAATGGGTACACAGCTACTGGAGCCTTATATACCCTAACCTTTGCTCTAGGTGTCATTACAAAAAAATTCTGTAGTTTCAGCAGTGCTAGGTCATACCCATACTAGCTATACTTAGATTATTACAGTGTTAATGAAAGAAGAATTATCTGCTGTAAGAAGTCAAATATTTACTAACGTAATAAAAGAAGTCTGTATAATTTTTAAGGTCTATCTCAAAGCTAGCAATGATAAAAAAATACTTCAGGCTTTTAATAAGAAAACGCCAAAAATGTATGAAAGTGTCATGGTTTTCCATACAGTGATGCTGCAAGAAAATGCTGGAAGAGAAACCAACTTCATGGGAAAATTTATCACTGAAAGTTTTTGAGGAGGGATGAAGAAATGACCACTTGGAGAAGGATTTGAATACTGAAGATGTTGGCTGATCGATTTTACTTTGAAGCAGCCAGGATGCCAAAGTGCCAATTTATTGCTCAGTATGTGGAGTTGAAAGTTTGTGTTATTTAGTTATTATGTATGGGCTATTTCAAGAAGCCCTGAAACTACAAAGCGAGGCTGGCACCCTATGAAGGTGTCTGATCCAGCTGGGCCTCTGATCAGCAACACTGCTGAAAATGCCTTGCTTTTTTGTAATCAGATGTCTTAAATTTCACTTCTGGTTGGGTGCTTCTGTGCTGGTTTTACCTTTGCAAAGACCTAATGGACTTCCATAGTCAACAGGATCAGAAGTGCTCTTCTGCAGTTCCAGACTCCCGAGTAACATTTGACTGTAATGTGAAAAAGCAATGCTTTCTCATTATGCTAATGAGATGCCCATGTGTCAAATGCCTACCTGCACTAAGTCCCAGCACCATTCTTCCTTTCTAACTCCCAGCATCCAGGACATCTAGCCCCAGTTGCAGGGAGCCCAACTGGCCTGCTTTCCTCTCTACAAGATTCAAATCCTGTTCCTGCAGACTTCCCAACAGGGCTTCCTTACATCCTTGGGGAACAGGAGCCTCTTAGACCATTGAGCGTAGTCTCAGTGAACTTGAAGGGTACAAGGGGTGCAACCCACACTCTGCAATCCGGAGGATGGCCAGGCAGGCTGGGTGCCAGCAGCATCTGTGAAGAAGTAGCTCCTGTGTCTTCTCCTTGCTTGACAAGCAGAGATACTCATACTGACAAATAGTGGGCCTCAAATCAGTCCAATCCATTGTGATGTCCAGGGGCCCTAGCTGAAGCCTCCAGGAAAGGAGAAATCTCTCCCTCAAAGGGGAGCTAAAACTTGAGCCTATGCTATAGGACTGGCCCCTCACCTTTTCTACAGTGCTGGCCCATTCTGGTGACAATATTTGGCAGGCATATAGAAGACACCCTGGATTATCTTACCTAGCCCTTTTACTTAACTGACTCCTCTTAGGACAGTATTAAAGAACAGGTAATTATTAAATTGTATGCCAGCCCTAGATACACCGTTGCAGAAATTACATTTGCAAGCTTTTTTTTTTTTTTAAATGAAATCCAAGTATTTTTATTGTTAGCTGATTAGACATAGCTCATCTTTGTTACTGGAAGCCCCGTGCAGCCCTCTTCAAATAACTCATCACACAGATGGCTTTTACAGTGCATGTGAGAGGATACCACAGTTGGGGTTATTCTGGACCAACAGCAAGAACATATATAGAAACTTTCAAAAAACCCAACCCACCAACCATCTTTGTTATTTTTTTACATCCCGGTTTGGATATCCTACGGCTGCATCATTAGGAAGTGTGGCAGAGGCAGAAGGAGAAAGAGTGTTATAGACCCCTGGCCCTTTGAATTTCTTAAGTTCTAGCCTTACAGAATGATTTACTCTTCTTTTTGCAGAAGCGTTCTAAAAAGGGCCAAGCCAATGAAAACACCAAGATCAACCTACAATGTACAGCAGTTGACAGCCCACTCGCATTTTCTTGATTTAGCGGATACGTTCAGGCATCTCTCACTGCATAATAAAATCTGCTGCTGCACTACGGTATTCAGGACAGTATCAGATTCTCCTCTTCTAATATCCTGTGATGTGCACTGCACTTCTAAGATTTTAAGTAATCTACGCTTAGAGAAACTGATCTGCCAATTACCGCTTCCTGCAGATGGCTCTCATTCCAATTCAATTTTATTCATATAAAAGTAATTACTGATACCTTTTTGGGCATCATCATATTAATAAATGTGCGAAGCAGGAGACGAGTTTTATTAAGGATCCAGTTTTATTATTTCAAAAATACTGCTTGTTATTCTAACTCTGGCTAGGAAGCCTTGACAGCTCCCTGGAGCTAATTGATTAATAATCATTGCCAACTGTATTTTAAATTTTAATTTTGGCTTTGGCTGGCTAGATTAAACGATCCACTAGAGCTACGAACCTAGTCTCCACTATTTTGAGTATTTGGGCATTGGATGAATAGTTTAAATGTGTCTGAGGAAGTGAGCAGCAGTGTTAATTCTCCGAGATCTGAATTTTATGACACAGAGAAAACATAAAACCTTCCTTTTGCGTTTCTGCCATGTCAAGAATGTAGTCTGAATGGAAGAAGATGGGAGTAGAAAATGACTTTCCCTGAATCCAGAAGATGTGTTAAAGATGGGATGCCTGGGCTCAGAGCCAGACGCTAGGCAGGGGTTTGGAGAGCCAGGGGAGAGCAGACTCCAGAGGTTGGGAGGAAAGACCTGTGCTTCACACTCCTTGAACAAACACTCACTGCAAACCATATTTTATTCAAATAAAGTAAATAATCCCTGCAATCTGCTTCTAGTTTAAAAATATCAAAAGGTAGTTCGTTGTAACACTTATATGTGAAATGGATAACTGTAATTATTCTGGTTTTATTTGACCTGAATAGTGCACAAGTTTTCCTCAAGAAAAATGGAAAAGGTCAAAGTGATTGTGTGAAGTGTTGAGCACTCACAATTTCAGTGGGCAATGAAGGTGGCTAGTCAGGGTACTGTCCTGAAGCAGACTGGCCTGTTATTACAGCCTTCTACTTCTGAATATATCTCACGAGGTTTCTAAAAGTAATTTCAGATGAAATAATATATTAAAGCTGCTTAATTATTCAATTAGATGCAATACAATAACAGTTTTTGTATTATATTATGGACAGTTGAAAGGTAAATCTAGAAAATAATACTATGGACAGATGAAAGCTGGATCTCAACAAGAAATATCTAATGACTACATTTAATAAACTGTTAAGAAGATTCATTTATACTAAATTTTATTTTACGGGAAATGAGAGTCATTAAGAAAGGATGCATTAAATTTTCTTAACTAGGTTTGGAAATAAAGATGTTATTTTACAGGAAAGAGAATCAGGCAAAGAAACCTTAACTATTTTTACCCCAATATTTATCGCTGTAACACGTGTAATCTAGTTTTCCCCATCCGAGGAAGCTCTTTACAGCATGACGGTTAATTACTGTTAATACAATTAATAACTGCAACGCTATATATGTGAAAATTTATGAGGAATCTTAAAGATCCAACTGAAAAAATTATAAATAAGTAAAAGCAAACTAAACTTTGAAAAAAATCAATTCAGCAAGATTGCATGGGAAGCCTCCTCAGGCACATGAGAACAAATCATCTTAAGGGCCACCAACCTCATCTGATACAAGATCATATGTAGGAGAAAAATCTTGTATATGTGGCTGAGAATAAAAATGCTGTCTGTAAACTGCAGCTGGGTAACTCAGGAATTTTTGTTCCTAGTTTTATCAGCAGCAATGAAGTGGAATAAACCTGCTCCGGTCATTTGCAGCAATACCGCAAAGGATCACAACTGCAAGGAGACCCCAACCATGGAAGACAGAAACCTCTTCCAAAGTAGCCAGAAGGATTTGGAATATTAATCCACCCACTGCACGCCTACCCAGAGATTAGTATAGATGCTAGTGGCTTTTAGGAATGTCTTGAGATGCCACTACAGAAAAAAATCCATGCACACTCCTCTTTCAAAATAAGGAATTGAGAAAAATCCTACAGATCTGTTGGGACCAGACATTGGTATAGGGCCAAAGAAAACAGAGCCTGTGTTCAGATGAGAAGAAAGTTATGTCCAGTTCCCCTCCTGTCACTTGCTTGAAAGGAGACCTTTGGATAGTACAAGGACTTTGGAGAGTCACAAACTTCATCACTGCTTAATTTATCCATCTGAAAAATGGGGTAATATAACAATTTCTCAAAAGCTGTCATAACAAGAGTGAATAAACTAGTGTCAAAATATTTTTCATTTATTTTGTCAAAATACAGTCCTGATGTGCTATCAGGAAAGGTATTCTGGAAAAGCAAATTACCATTACTATGACAGGAGAAGATAGAGAAAATATTTTTAAAAAAACAAAAATAAAAATACCTTTAAAGATGGGCATGGTTAGTCCATAACATATTTTTCAGCTGATCCTGTAAATGATAGATGTCAGATGAAAGGATTTGTGAATTCATGTTAATGATGCTATTAAATACACTATTTCCCTATGAGAATGTTTGAACCAAATGCCCAAGTAAATATTTTGACAGCTTTGTTTCACACTGAAAAAATGGTAGAAGCGCAAAGAGATAGAAGGTTTCCAAGTAAATCACTCTGCAGCTTTTACTGAAATATGCTTTGAGATGTGTACTTGTGACCTTCCATAAAATTAATTCAAATATTTAGAAAGACAAATGATTTGGATTTGGATTGATTTGGAGCCGTAAAGAAGGATTAGAGTTTCCTAATCTATTTCTCCCTTTTTGTTAAATTTAGTGACCATTTATGGTTATGGAAATTGCAAGAAGAAATCTCTTTCCTCTGCCATAAACTAAACAGGATGATGAACAGATTTAGAAAGATAGAACAGCTACTGACTCTGACCAAGAAAAATTTAGCATGAACATAAGCTTCCCTTGCTTCCTCCTCTTAAGCCATACATTAGCGCTAAGCAAAGGGGTAAGAAAGCTACTCCAAAACCATTCTCTGTAGAAAGGAGTTTACCCAGAATAATATTAACAGCTCAATCATAAGAGGTTTGGTTCAGGGAAAGTAGTGATAGTCCACCTGCTTTTCCAAAGCTCATTTGAATGAGTTGCATCATAAGCATTTACTAATTTGGCTGGAAAATCATGCAATCACTGACATTTCTGAAACTTCCTACTGCTGAATGACTTGAAAAGACCACAGAAATCTATCTGCAACATCTGAGAACTTCCACACATAACTAACCTTAGAAGTCTTAAAACCCGACATTTCAGAATCTTCAAAGCAATCACCCATTTTCTCTCCAGAAATGAGGGTTGCTTACCCAGCAAGCTAGAAATAGCAAAATACATACAACAGTATTTGTAAGTACCTAGGTTCTTCAAAACTTGATATACCAGTATGGACAGGACTTGCTAGAAACAACTGAAATTATAAAAAAAAAAATAAAAGTAATTCTGTCCATCTGGAACATTTCCAGGAGAGTATTAGAGATACCCAGAACCATAGGAATCTATGGTTCATTTTCTTCCCAGAAATGCTTGGTAAAAATAGCTGAGATTGGCTCCGAGCTACTTAAAGTTACTTTTTATTCTTACTTTTCGTTGCTGTTTTTAGAATTATGTAGAAAATAATACTGTTATTTGTCAGCATTAGCTTTAACTGACAACAAGTTTATCTTCAGTAACAGCTAAAGAAGCCTCAGTGCCCGCTCTGGCACTAGAAGCGGTATAACTTATACATCAGCTCCGTGCAGTGCCTGAGCTCATTTGCTGTCAGCCATGACTTCTTAATTCAGGCTCATCTGGGTTTTAACCCGGTTATTCAGCTTGCAGACCCAAGTCAGTGTTTCTGCACAGCACTGTGTCATGCAGGAACCTTCCTCTGTTCGGTACCGGTGCAGGCATCTCTTTAACCACCTGCATTGCAAAGATGGATCGTGTGGAAGACCTGCAGACCAAAACTGTTGCCTGCCTTTTTTTGGTGAGCTTTCTTCAGGAAAACCCTGGATCTCAGTCTGCATAGCTGTAAGACTTATTAGATGGAAAAAGAGATGAGGTATACATAAGGAACAGTAGATTAAAAGTAAGATGTTAATGTGCTTCTTGCAAAGCAGCAAATTGTTGTATTAGAACCATAAAAAGCAGCTAACCCACCAAGATGTTAGTAACAGTTTAAAAGCAATTCCTGCACAATGTGACATCCTGTGGATGTCATGCGGGGGTTAGAAAAACACTGGCATGGCTCCAACACACTTCCGCGTATCACTTGCCACCAAGATACAGAAAAGTGAATCCAGAAGTCAATGAGTGTATCACAGGGACTGAAAATCATCAAGTCGGGCTGCCGGCAGACATCTTGATTAAACAGGCAAAAGCTGTATGGTGCTATTACCAAGAGTGTAACGTGACATTCACAGAATCCTAAATGCAGAGTTTGAATAAGCAGATGATAATGAGAACAGTAACATCTGGAAATGTGTATCGTAAAGCCAACTCTGAAATGATAGGGTATCTGACTTGCTGCAGCCAGGCTGAAGTAGGATGAGAAGCACTGTCCCTTTTATAGTCAGTGGTGAAAAATTTATGATGGCTATAGTTGGCATGTTTCTGCCAAGACTAGCATTAACACAAAACTGAGCAATAGTTTGGGGGGCGGGGGGGGGGAGGGGGAGGGGAGGAAAAAAAAGCAAAGGTTTTCAGTGTGCAGCAAATTAAATGTGAAATCTCAATGTGCTATGGCTCACAGATGAATCCAACATTGCTGCCCATAAACCAAAGGCAGAGTGACGGGGAGCAGGAAGGAATTGCAGACTCCCAGTCCCTTCTGTGTGAGGCTGGAAGGCGGCTCCAGTAAAACAGCATGCTTGGTTCCAGGTCTTGCACTTCCAGAACAATCACAGACACAGAAGTTCAAAGAAGAGCAATAGAGCACATCAGCATCTGGAAGGAGTAGCAACAGATGAAGGATTACGGATATTCTGCTTCACCAAAGGGGCAGTGAGATTGAGAAAACCGATACAGCCATGTGAAGGATGTAAATACCAGGAAGGGGAGAAGTTATTTACAAAATGCGGGGCAATACAATGATTTAAAAAGCCTAGCTCAGTAACAGGTCCAACATAGCAGAATAATTTTTCTGCTTCATATACCGTAACAGCAAGCTTTGCCTTCTGCAGAAGATAAAATGCTGAAGTACATTTACAGAATAGCCGTAAGAAGCACCAAATCTGTAGAGTGAATATGCCCCCTCCACCCACCCCCACAAGAATAACTACCAGCATACCAGCACCCTAAAAATAGGAAAGGTGTAGGCATTGCAACAGAGAGCTTTGTAGAGTTTCTGAGTAATGCCAGGGCTGCTAGGGAACTGCAAACAAACTGAGGTGGCTTCGTCAGATGCCATGGGGTACTGAAGTTACACAGTGGAGTGTAGGATAATGACAAGGTAACTCACTCTTAACGAGATTAAACTACTTTTCTCTGCCATGAACAGAGACAGTGGCTTCCTTTAAAATGAAGATGATGTGTCCAACAATTAGCAACAATTGGAAAACAGTTTTACAGACGTGCTGATTTAGGTCAAGGAAAGGAATCCCACTTAGAGGCAGGTCAGACCCTGAATGAAGTTAAAAGTCAAGCAATATAGAAAGTTGGAGAAGTGCTAAAACAAATTCACTGATCTCTAGAGTATTAGGAAAAGTGCAAGCCTTTGAAATCAGATAGCAGCAAGTGCCTGCCCGAGTTCACATAAAACAGCCACAGAACAACGCCAAATGCAAATTTATCCTGTATCCAACTCTCTGGATTCATGAGGCTTCTTATGGAACTAATGAATGTGACAAAATGACTAAAACCATGTATGAATAGATTAATTATATCCATAGTTAATGCTTGCCCCAGAATCTTTAAAAAATAGCCCTACGATTATTAAAGCAAAACTAGCCTCCATCACTATTCCCCTAATCTTTGAGGAAAAGCTGCTCTTTCAAGACACCTTAAAGCCCCAGCTGTTAAAGGGAATTCAGCAACATTGCTGCATCTAATTACAATAGCTTCTCTTAAGTTCACATGCTATTTTTGCTACTGGCTAATTGAGATTCATCACTCGAGCAGTTCTCCAATTGTTTATGAAATTCAAGATAACGGATGAGCTTTTACATGTACTGCACCTCCCTAGCAGGAAGGAAACTTAGTCTCCATCCTGGAGGGTGGAGGAAGGAGAAATGACACTAAATGCTAATGTTAGTTACTATCAAACCCAAAGTGTCAGTCCCTGGAGGGAGAAAAAAAAAAAAAATAAATAAAATCTGTGTATGTTTATATTTCTAGGGCATCGGTTACTCTTAATATCTAAAAGCTTAAGCCATTGATGGTGAAACATCAACACCAGTGCCAAGTCTGAAATTAATGAAGATTAAGGCCAGCAGCAATGAGAACGACTGAAGTTCAGAATCAAACATCAAAAGTCATCACTGACCGCAGCTAAAAAAAGTATTTAAACTGTGAGAGGAAAATCAGCTTCAAAATGTTATGGATCAATGAAGCAAATTAAATCTGACACAAGCCCACTCAATGTAAATTTAGAAACTCTTTTTCAACATTAATGAGCGTGGTTGTATTTGTGCAGAAGCTCTCTCAATATAGTCACCTGGTCCCAAATGTGGTAGGATGAATGGTTTTGTGATTTCCTGAAGGGCCACCTTCACCTCAGCTGTTCAGCCACAAATCTCAAATGTTGCTGCCTTCTTTATAGCCCGGCATAAGCTTCCATTGGTTCCTTCAAAAATCAGAAACTTCCTAGATGCTAACACTGAATGAACACTAAGCCCTAATTAACACTCATGCCCTTCTCCCAATGGCCTCTGCTCCAGCAGGAGTAAGTATCAACTTGATATTCTTTTTACATAAAATATATATAAACAAGTAAATATATTAAATATATATATACACACACATGCTTACAGCAATGTCCCTCACATTTCTATGTTCTTTGCAAGGAAGAGCAACATTTCAGCTTTAAAATCTCCCATGCTTGGCATTGTTTGTAATAAAGTTTGACCGAGGACTGGGATGTTTCCATTCTGCAAACACAGCAGATAAACAACCGCCCTGGGTTGTACACTGCTTTCAGCAGTATTGCCACTGCGCTCAGCAAAAAACACCTTGGGTTCTGCAGAGTCAGACTCTTTCCCCACTTGATGGGAAAGTCTGTGTCTCACTTTTGTGTTTCTGTAATGTGTCCTTGCTTTGTATTATTCTTATAAGCGTCTTTTTTTATCCCCTAAAGAAGTCTTTGACATTCTCTGAATTTCACCTAAATTTATGTTAGGGATGAGAAAAGCAATGTCTGTAAAGGAAACTGAAAAGACAATGCCTTGGGAAACGTTCTGGTGACACATATTACTAGCATAACATAAATCATTACAGAGATTGTCCAGTAGCTTATTTTTGAAATTTTAACATGTGATAAATAATATTGCAAGTCTTAGGTAATTCACAGCAATATCCAGATAACCATATTATCTATTACTTCTGCTTCAGATAATATCAATCTTGTAATTCCACATACTTTCAGCGACATCTTTTCAGATCTCTGTCTATTCCTTTGATGGGTGTTAGAGAAAACCATATGGGCAGATCCATACAGCAATGAACTTTCTATGCCAAACACAAGAACAGAAACGTTTCTAGGAGAGAGAGGCTTGCCAAGACAAACAAGTTCTGCCAACATTTTAACACCACAGAAGGTCACTTAGGTTATAATTAAGTCTAATTACCATTCTCATGAATTGCAACACCTTTTCACTGGAAGGCGCTTAATGGACAGAAACGGATGAATTTTTTTTAATATATTTTCCAAGAATCAAAGTAATGAGACATTCTAATCTTGGCTTTAAACCTGAATCATCACTTACCATCATAAAGAAAAAAGGCCTGTCATCATTAAAAGGAAGAGATTTGTGCGGTTTATTCAACCCCTAATACTTCCTTACTCCTGCTCTTCCCTACTCCTCTGCAGTAATTTTACAGGTTTTTCTATTCTGTTCAGTACCACTGTTTTTTCTTTTTCACTATTCCATATTTTCTTTTTTCCTTCACATAGTTTTATAACCCTTCTGCTACCTTTTTCACTTTAGCTCCCTATTTTTAATCCTCTATATATCGCCAGATCTCCCCCTCTGCTCCCCCAGCAAGCTGGAGAATCTGACAGTAGCGACTTTCTTCCATTTCCACAGGCATGCTGTGATTGCTGCGTTCGGCAGAACTGCCCTGGGAAACCACCTGAACTTATCTCATCACAGGAAAGGTGAGAGAAAAATTGGTAAAGCAAAGACATTTTTTCCCCCTTTGCTTTTCCCAGAGGCCAACATAAAGTGAGAGAGGAAAAAACTAGGAGCCATTTGGCTGCTTTTCCTCTATCAGGAGTGCAAAACCTGGTGCATGCCCATCCTGCTCTCATTCAAATGAGAAAGCAGCTGAAAAGCCTGGGCTATCAACGTCACCCAACTCATAGGGGAAATCTTCAGCACCCTCGGGTCTCGCTAGGGACTGCAGTTTGCTACTTGGCATCAACTGCTGTGGCATGTGGCCATCCCACATGCATGGAGGAAAAGAGCCTCTCTCAATTGCTAGAATGGTCCTCCAATAAAATGATAATTTGATCTCTCTGGAGGCTGGCAAAGCATCAAGGACTTACTTGGTTTTAAGCTCTAGTAACAAACCTGGAAGATAGGAAGAACCGGTCAGCTTGTAGCACACTGCACCCAGGAGTACAGAGGTTTACAAATACCCCCAGCAGTCCCCAGCAGCGGGGGGCACGTAGCAGCAGTGCTGTCATGGATGGCCACATGCCTTGGTCTGGCATTGCTCTTCATGGGAAGCATCACCCTGAATCTAGCTCCCCTGCTGCAATGCTGGTCTCAAAGCTGTCAGAAAGGGCAGCAGGCAATTGCGGTCCTGCCCCCTGCATGCTGTATGCCCTCTCATCAATGCTCCCTTCATTAACTCATCTCAACTAAAGGATGAGGCACGTCTTTGTGAAAGTCACTGAAGTGACTTCAGTGCTGCCTGTGGGCTGCCTGCTACTTCCATTTTAATTTTTAAGTGGAACATACAAAGCAATTGCGGAAACAGGGCCTTCTAAGCACAGGACCCGCCACAAAACAGTAACTGTTATTAACTGTGGTTTATTTCCTCCAAGCAAAATTTTGCTACTTCTCCCTGACCTTACTGCTTGAAACGGAAATTTATTCTCCTGGTGAAGAATCTCACATACAAGAAAAGATGATTCTGCACTCTGCGGAACTACTACCTCTTAAAATATATACAACCTACAAAATAAGTTGAATTTTCCCTTGCATGTCAGAAGTCTAGATGTATAACAAAATCTTTCACTGAATGTTTTCTAACATTTTTCTTTTAAAGTTATCAAACCAAATTTCATTAAAACAAATTCAGTATTTTCCTGTCATAGGCTAAAGCCTCATATGGTTGTGCTCTCATGTTGTGAATAGTCTCTTAGTAAATAAAAATGACAGGTTTAGTTTTCATATGGTACTTCAAGTTCCACCTGTCCTACAGGAGATTCACATGTCATTAGGGAATTAAGATGCCACTTCACTTAGCAATCCCTATGTCATGTAAGGCTTTTTACTGTAGGTGGGGCGTATATCCACAAAACACAAACATATATCCACAGCACCCTTTTGTTTACTTCCAGTTATATTAATCTCTTGCATCTGTAAGATGAACTTATCCTCCCCCATATTATTGACGCCTGTAGCCCTACAAAAACACATAGACTGAAATCCTTGACCCACTGAAGTTGCTGGGGGTTTTACAATGAACTTCCAGAGCTCGGATTTTAGTTTCCCTTCCCCAGCTAATGTATTACTTCTCTGATTACTTTAAATCCACTTGTTTTTTTTCCAATCTTGCTGTGTTGAAAAAACATCTGAGGTGTAAAAGGCTTAAGCTGTTCTTCTGTAATTTACAACAGTGCAAGGTGGTCCTGGGGTATTTGGGTCTTGAACACTGTCTATGGTTATGTTTGCTTGGCAGTTCAGCATCTTACGACTACCCCTGCTAAGTCTAGAATTCTAAATTCTAACTGTCTGTTGCTGAAATAATCCCACACAACCTGTTGCTGTACATCTAGCCCTTGGAGTCTGTGTATGACAAGACCAAATGACATAGCAGGTTTACTATTTTGAGGTAATTTGGTACAGGTTAAGTGAAACTCTAGAGTCAGATTGGTTCAAATATTAGTTCAAGCATAGTTTCATATTTTCTTACCTAACAAGGCAAAAATCCATACAGATAACAGTGGAATATCAAACAAAACCCCACGGCTTCTCCCTTTGCTTTCCAAACCTGAAAACCATTATCTCTAGAACCACCACTGACTAGCACACATACCAGAGTACAGTCTGAGCAGACAGTTCAAAGCTGTCAATCCGTTTGCAGTTCAAAACAGTGGTGAACTACTCCAGCTGTTTTCCAGATCAAAAATATTATTGTCATTTTGCTATCTCTGCGTGCTGAGGGTTATGTAACAAAAATGCACGAGTCCCTCTGCCTGGAATGCAATTAATTTCCTCCCTCCCCACCGAGAGTGGTAAGTAACAATTCAGACAGTCTGGATGCTTCAGTTTTGAGCGTGGCCAGAGATGCAACCCTGGAATTATTCCACATGGTAATCCACTATTCGTAATGCGCCAGTCTTCTGGAGGTCTTACAGACAGGGTATATTTTGCAATTTGGAAAAAAATAAACACTGTCGTCCTGTTTATACATGACCTCTCACTGTCTGTAGGGTACTATGCTTTGCTGCAGTTCTTTATTTCAACCACAGACTTTGCTTTATGTTGGAATTTTAAGTATTCTAAAAAAGTGCACTAACTAGATGAAGTAATTGCTTCCGATCTGAAATCAGCCACTATACTTGCTACATACTTTAACTTTAAAATAGTGGCATAATCCCATCTTAATTTACAAATATCCAAATATCATGCAGGCAGTTACATGCCAACTCCATGCTTAAGCATGTCATGCAATTTGCTGATATAAAGTGAATAACAAACTCCTCTGCTTAAAACAGTACACTTAAGAAACAAATCTACTTTCCTCCATGCCATTTTTTCTGCAGTGTGCCCTTCATCTTTCTAAGTGCAGCTAACCCAGTGATATTTATAAATCAACAATAAGATTTTCAGGACAGGAGCTGTCTTTCTGTACAATGTTTGCACCATACTTACCATCCTTCAGTTGTTCCTGTGATACAAATACAATGGGGTGATCAACTGTACGCTAGGGTGTCAACCAAGATGAAACACTAACTTAGTATTTAACTGCTGCAATTTCCTTTAATGTGTTATTACTTGGTTCAGCTTACTCTGGATTTCTGGCACAGTTTACAGCTTACTTCTGTAGGGAGCACCTACAGTGGTTTTAGCATTCTTACCTGGTTAAATAGGCCAGAGCTCGCTCAGATCCTGACTGCTTTTTGGGCTCCACCTTTTTAGTAGAGATTCCAGCTTCCCTCATCAGCTGTTTTTCTTTCTTCTTACGCTCTTTTTTTAATTTTCTCTCCAGTTTCCTTCTTTCCTCTGCGGTAAGTTCTTCCTCTTCTTTTGTTGCCTGAAATAATCAACATTTAAATTAAGTGTTTATATGTCTATAGGAAAGTGAACAAAATATGCATAAATGCAATTGAAGGGCATGGGTAATATTTAAAACCATAAGCTCCAAGCTTCATAATTTTACTGTTCACTGTACTTCCATCACCTCTCTACTCTGCTCAATTCACAGAACTGTAAATACTACACATGCAGAAATCTGCAGAATTGCCCTCTATAGGTGATTATATTGTTCTCAGCAGTACAGCAGTCTGAGCACCATCTAGCTATGTATTAAACATCACATCTAAGGTTTGCTGTGCTGTTTGTTCCCTCATACTCAAATCTGAAGGGGGAATGTGAACAGTACAGGCTGTTTTGCAGAGGACGGAGGGTATAGATTTATTTTCTTTTAAACATACAAATATTTAAGTGGGAGAAGCAGGGTTTCCTTAAGGTCCTTAATTTCTGTTTGTTGTGTAACCTCACACTTCTCTGGACCGAAAAAACCTCTGTCTGCCACAGAGGGGCTGCATCTCCATTATGCCAGAGGAGAAGATGTGACAACTACCATCTTCATCCAAGAGCTCTTGGAGATCCTTTAGCAATCTTGCATAAACATACACGTATATCCCACAAAGGTTGACGTTTCCTTAGGTTTGCAGACAGAGCAGTTACTTACTTATATTGAAAACCAAATTACTACAAATATATGTGTAAGTATACCCCAAATGAAAATATTTATTTCACATACAGATGAGGAGTATTACATAGATATGCTGAGTTTATTGGGGAAAACCAAGTGTGAGCTCACACAGCGTAGGAATAAAAAGCTGTTCCACAGCAAGATAAGACTGACTCCAGGGACTCCTAGAAGTCTGTGAGAGGTTCGTTCATATCTTTCCAAGAAATAGTCCCACTGAACTGTTAAGTGTCAACTGGAAGCCTAAAAATATCACAGCTGGTCTAATAAGAGATGGCCGTTTACTCAATGCCCTCCTCAAGATTTCCCTGAGAGACCTTTACTCATTACAGAACCCTTACTCTGATGATTATCCTACATAGACCTTCATAAAACTGTAGACAAAGTAGCTTCTGGGTATCCAAACCCCTATGTATCTCAGGAAGCAGGAGGAATTTGGATGCTATGAAGCCACCTCTTCCACGCAACCTCCTAGTAACAACCAAGCAATGAAAAAAGTATGAAATTCTGCAAACAAGACTCTTAGACTGTATTGGTCTTGCTTTTATATATTTCCAAGTCCAAGATTGAAGGGATGGTGCTAATTCTTAGCTTCTATGATAGGTATAGACCGCACATAGTCACAAATAAAACTTTGATACCTTCATCGTGGTTTAAGGAACCTCCATGAGTCAGGCACTGTGACAAAATGGAGGCTAAAGGTATGCACAAGGACCATTTAAGTATCACCTTCTCTACCAAGTTAAGAACAGAAATCCAGCAGCAAAAATACCAGGAGTATTAGCTCTTGTGATGAGCTTAGGGTTTTTAGCTCCTGTTTGCTGTGCTACTTCCCTACTATCATTTGTAGCCAACTCAAAATGGCAAACAATGACAGACTTGTAAGTTATGGGCTCAGACTGGAATAGGCTGTCAGGCTCACATTTTTTTATCTAACCGTATTCAGCACCTTCTGTTTAAATGTTCTGCTCATGACATTTAACAAGAAGAGATGGGGCTGTCGGCAACACCGTGGAAACAGTGTTTGCAGTAACATGAAATGTGAGAGATGTTGCCCAAACAGTAATGATTTGCCAATGACTCCATTAATTAATCTACTTCCTCAGCAACAGTTGTACCGGGTTTGTTAAGACAACCTGAACAAGGAACAGATTCCTGCGAGGCTAGGCTATATTTATAAGAGGATGGGGTCTTTGGGGAAGGTAAAATCACCCACTGACAGCAGTGGAAATAGCACAGATGTAAGCTGGCCCAGGAAATACCTACCTTCTCTGTACACAAGTGGACTTGGAAGCAGACTCCTATATGACAAGCACAGAAAAAGAGGATAGTGCATGCAAATGTTCATTGAGGTATTTAGATTCATAGTTCTTCTGCTCAAAATAAACACTTTCTGATGTTTCTTCCAAATCTGCATGTCCCTCAGACAAGCCAGTGAAGGTGGAGGATACAGAGACACGTAAGGCAGTCTGGAGGTTCACCCATGCCTACGGCACCTGTATTAGCATCTCGTATCCCAAGATAAAGGAGTCTAACCACCACGAATGTTGCCAAGAACAAGAATTAAATTCACAGAGTGGACTTGGTTCAGATCCAGTAGCTTTAGTATAGCATCGTACTTGCCAGGTGGGGTGTTTGCTAGAGCATCAGAAACCCATGGAGGCCAAACTGAGTGCGAAAGGAATGTTCTTCCTCCTCTCTCTGCTCCCTCCTCACCTGTTTGAGGAACTCATAGCTGAAACCTGAATCCACCAGAAGATCAATCACTTCACGGAGAGATTGATTAAAGCCACTTTATAAACTGACAAATCCTTAGTGTTTCACCAATTAGTGTTCATCAAGTCCTTTCAAGCGAAAATCCACACGTGATGCTAAATAACATTATTCTTGCAGACATTCAAGCAAAGGATGGTTAAACAAGACAATACCTGAACATGACCTTATTTGCCAAAGACACCTGTTGAGGACTAAACATTTGTTCAGTGTCATTTCGTGCACCATCTAGGTTTACTCTCTGACTCATCATTGCAACTTTCTATTTTCAAAGACCAAAAAAGGGCAAGAAAGCAAAAATTAGAACAAATGGGAGTGGGACAGTAAAGAGGATTTGCTTTTTTTGTTTAAAATACTTTTTCACTGTTTTTATGGAAAAGCCAGCAATCACGTGCAAACACATGCAAAAAAGCAACATGTGTTCCATTTGTATGTATAACTCACGCTGAGAATAAAATAATATTTAGGGTGAAGGTAGGTATGTAATTGTTATACAGGAAACAACGTTTTCATTTGCAAAGCCACCCTGGTACTTACTAAAATAACAATCCAGCCACGCAAAGCCCAGGAAAACACTGAGGGTGGTCATTTATAAAGTGTTTGTAAAAGAGTACTACAGCAGCTGTCCAACAGACGACACACTACAGTTAATCTTCTTTTAAAAATAACGTAATGAATTTGTTTACTTTTCTGTGAGCCACGAAGCTTTCAAATAAAGTGACTGTGGCACATCATTATAGCCGGTCTGATAAAGAGGCCTCTGCTTCTTCATACTTACAGTAAATGCATATCTCTGTACCTTCCCTTCCCCCCACATTCCTTGCATTATCAAAAAGCTTTTTATCCCTCTCCCTGACCGCTCCATTAAAAACAAAACAAGTTGCTCCCTCCTGGTAGGTCCTAATGTAAATACCAAGCCCTAACAACATTTGTTTCCAGCATCGCAATTGATGCGCCATGGGCCATCTGAAGCAAGAGCACTGTTCTCCCTGCAGGGCTGGTGCTGTCCCGGGCATGAAAGAGTCAGGATTTACAGCTGGAGGTACGTTCTGCTAGCCCACAGCATCATCCAAGGAAAATCGGATTCATCAGGCTTCTGTCTGGGACTCCCAGCACACATACTGCAAAAGCACTCACAACTTGACAGCTCAATTCTAGTCGCAGCTGTACTTTTATCCATCCACGTCACCTTGAGTAAGCTAGCACTATGTACCACAATCTGTCCTTGACCGGTTTTTAATTTGAAAGCCTCGAGTTTTGTTTCCTTTATAAAATACCTACAGTTGGTGATATATTCTCCACTGAAGCCAAGGGTAGTTTTACCACAATTAAAAAAACCAAAACAAAACAAACAAAAAAAAGAAAAAAAAACCCCACACCACAACAACAAAAAAAACCCACAAGCAAAAGCAACCTTCCTTGAAACCTGGGCCTCAAAAGAAAACAAACCCAAACCTTTCACTAGAATTTAAAGCCTAGCTGTATTTATTTTAAGTTGGATGATCTCTGTTATGCTGCTCTACCGATGCATCTCTTCTTTAACTCAACAGCCTTACTTTTTAATTTCGTTCTTCCTGCACCGTTAGTGTGACTGTTCTTCTGAAAGATCCAAAGTTTGTGAACCGTTCGGATTAAGAGTTTTAATACTATGTCATCGTTTAAATTAAAAAAAGACAACCAACAGGACTTCACTGGTTTGAGGTCATAAATATTCCACATTGTCTCATTCTATATTTATAAAGCAACATCATAATTTGTAGTGCTACAATTTAGTCTTAACTACTACATTGTAAAGTCCGTATTTGAGCGTGTGAGACACTTGTTTATTGATGTGATAAATTTAAACCATATGCATACAGAAAAACACAACACTTGCTTATTTGCAAAGCCTGCTGAGAGCTACCACACCACCTTGGATCGGGGGCTCATTAGATCTCAATCTAAACAAGGTCAGGCAAGGTCAGTACACTTGAATGAATGACATTCAGAGGAGAGCCAGTGTTTTCTCGTGATTAAGGAGGTGGGAGTCTTCCACTTGGAAACTTTCCAGAAGGCCTGAAAAGGTGCTAAAAGGGATATTGCCACTGGATGCCATATTTTGAGTAAAAGACAGACCTCCAAATCTTCAACACTTATGTTCATAAAATCCCATGTCATCTTTGCAAGATGATAGATACCAGTTAACATTTTCCATTATTCTTTGTAATCTGGAATTATTGCACAAATTCAGAACATTTTAAGCCTTCTTTAGAAATAAGTTTACCCGGTATAACAGGGCAGCCATCTCAAACTGAAGCAAAGCATTTAATAGTGTAAATCAGCCCTGCTCAGAACTGAGAAAAATGACTATAACTGCAAGAGAAACTGGAAGAAGCAGAAAGATGTACCCAAGACAGGATTTCTTGACGATATCTGACCCTTTTTTCTGCAGCAAGAGTGGCAAACCCAAACAAGTGTAGTTTTTCAGAGACCACATCTGCATAAAAGCTTATACTGCCACGGGACTATGAACCATAGCAGCTGGGCAACCAGTAACAAGGTGGTATTAACAATACTAAATGTATTGTGCTTCAGCAAAGCAGTAAGGTCATTTTTAATTTGTTTTCAGATTTATAGTTACCAAGAGGTTCTTGAGTGCCTCGTGCACGAGTAGGATTGAAGACATCTTCTAAAGACTGCTGCTCCTCATCCTCACTTGCTACTGTTTCAAAGACTCCTACGTTTGCATCCCCAGTTGTCTGTTGCCAGCATAGAATAAGGTTGACAGAGTCAGAAACACTGAAGAATTGCGACAACGAACCAAATACTCATTAATTACAAATTTGCCTTTGGAATTTCCCTGTGTAGGTCTGAACTTTCCACCTGTTCAGGGGTTCAGCTTTGCTTCCAACCCTCTAAGCAGTAACCACAGTCCAAACCACAACACCAAATTTACTATTTATTAGTACCAGCGAATCCAGCTCCTCCAAAAGCCAATACACTTTCATCCTTTTCTACCAGCACAGCACCACAAGTCTGTACAACGGCAAAGCAAGCGACATCAGGAATTCAGAGGAATAAATTACAACTTAACAGTGACAAACATCTAAAGAGGGTGCCAAATTTTTGAGCTCCAAGGAGAAAGATGGGGAAATGGATGATCCAGCTCATTTCATAGTAAGAACATTGTATCACCTTGTTTGTTCATTAAGCTCATGTTATTTCATAACTTTTAATACAGAGAATTGTCAAAAGGGGCTTTGTTCATTGACCAAGAACTGACGAGGCGCTTCCCATCTGTCACGTAATGGCTTCTGCTTACAAGTAGCCTTTTGCCCCAAAAATGTTCTGTGCATGATATCAGCATGCAAAATGCTCAGCCTTACACAATACACATGAACCCAGATAAATAACTGGCCATCTGCCAGCTTAAAAACAAAAAGCAGAATCTATAAACACAGTTCAAAACCTACAAAGAAGAAAGCCCGGCAAATCCTTAGATGCAAGGTTCATAAAGAAAGATTGACAAATGATTTACTGAGGCTTGCCAAAGAACTGTGCTACAACTACAGCTATAGAATTTGCATAAAATAGTTCATGGCCATATTGTACTTAAATAACTATTTTCTATCATTTAGCACCTTATGAAAAGAAGCAGCATGACCAGAGAGGGCACATGAAGTTTCCTTACCATGCAGAAAGCAAATTTTGAATGAAAAGTAACACTTGTAGAAGTATACCTCCTTACACCATGTCTGTAGCACTTAGAGAGGAAAGTATTTTTTTTCCCATTATACATTGCTCAAAGAAAAAATGAAAAGTTTTCAAAAAAGTGAGGTATTTTTAGAATCTCAACTCCTCACAACAAAAACAACTGGGAATAACTTACATTAAAAGTTGATTTGGAAAGGTTTCTGCAGATGCAACCCAGGCAGAAAAGCCTCAAACAAGTTCTGCAGGAAGTCAGATTTACATAAGAACAAGCTTTTTCATCTTTCTGATCCAGGATAGGATTCTTTTAGTGGTCATGCAAATGTTGGGGTTTTTTTTAAAAAAAAGTGTCCTTATGTACACAGCTATGGTATCTCACAAGCACAAGTGATCAGGTAGCAACCTCAATTTGCAGCTCTAATTTAGAATAGATGCACCTTTATTAACTTGAAATTGGGCTTAATTTACAGCTACGTGATCTTCACATGTTTCATAGATTTACATGCAATTCTGAAGAGCACATAAAGTGTTATCATCAGGCACTGCTGAACAAGAAGAAATTGAACAATTTACTAAATTAAATGAAAGCATTTATCGGCTCACACAGCAATACGATTTACAGAACCCAGCTTGTCGAATTCCACTTTATAGATTGTTTGCTCCTATAAAATACATACAGTGGCAGATTAAGTTCTAAGGCATAAATTAGTACTGTATTTTATTTCTCATTTTTCTCCACCAGTATCACAGTCCTGAATACAACAGAAATATTTAAGACACCACTGCAACTGCAGGCTTGGGGTTTTGCTGCAGTTTTGGTTCATTTGCAACTACAGCACTGCCAGGAATTTTCACATATTTGTCAAAGGACGTTGCTTACTCTCTTACCCTTAATTAAACCACGTTAACCAATCAGGAGGAGATGGAATTAAAAAAAAAAGGAAAACCCTCGGAAATAATTTGTATCCACATCCCTGTGGCTTACACACAGCCCTTCTAACCCCTCCCCAAAAACGCACAGAGGTATTTTAATAGAAGGAGCACAAGACTGTCGCAGCACTCGGCATTTTCTTCGCCACCAAAGTCATCACCTTTAGGGGTGCTGACAATTTCTTCCGAGGTTTAAAAAGGCTTTGGGCTGTGAGAGGAGGTAGAAGCAGAGCACAGGCTGTTTTGAAATCCTTGCTGGAGAATTAAAAAAAAAAAAAAAAAAACCAAAAAAAAAAACCCACCACCAAAAAATCCCCCCAAACCACGAGCTCCATCTCCTCCAATGAAAGAGGTACCACAGGGTGTAGGCAGGTTGCCAGGCGAGCTCGGCAGCGTGACCGCACTGCATTGAGTTTCTTTAATGAAAGCCAGGAAAGAACACATTACACAGTGTTTCTTCTGAGAGCCAGCTAGCCTCCAGTGATTGAAATCAATAAAAACAGTCGGCAAGGGGCCCAGTGGGGGAAGAGAGAAATCTCCACTACAGCATTCAGTTTGCTTTCCACTTTCTCCCTCCCCCCCTAAAGTTAAACTCTGAAGATCACCATGACGAGCTACTTCGCTTCCAGCACGGGGAAGACGCTGGTGGGGATTTAAAGGAAGCGAGCACTTTCCTTCGCCTCCCTGCCTTCGCTCTCCCCCCAGCGCGAAGGAAATGAAAGGCTTGTTTGGAATTTGAATCCTGCCTGGAAAAACTTCTTCGGACAAGTGCATCGTTCTGCATTTCAGGAAAGGGATGGATTTTACAGTTGGAGAATGCTAAAAGGTGAGAGGGGAAAGAAAAGCAGGAATCTGATTCAGCCAGAGCCCACGTACAGGCTAGGATGTCCACCACGGCGGAGGGAACCTCTGGAGCTGCAAGGAGGACTGCAAGCAAGCGCCTGAGACCGGCACGATCTGCACCCTAAAGTGGACAAAACATTAGGGAACACGTGACCGCCGCGCCGACCCAGGTAAGCAGAACCTGCTTTTAACAATTCTCTGCACCGCGTCCAAATTCTTTCCGCTTCAGCCTCTGCAGATTGCCCCGCGTCCTCCCTTGTTAACCTCAGGCAAGTTAACACTAAGCTTGTCCCGTCTGAAAATGGTGTTGGGCCACTAATCCTCACTGAACTATAAAACATGCACAAAAGCCCTTTGTTTACTGTTTTTGCATTGCGTTTGCTGGTTGACAAGGTAGGACGGGGCCGTTGCGTACCTCCAGCCCCTCCAGAAGGAGCTCACACTCCCGATCCAGGAGGGCCTGCTCGGCGTAAGGAAACACAACTGACCCCGCACGCTGGAGCTGACTGCAATCTGAGACAGTGCCAGTAATGAATTTCTAATATGGTCCATATTTATCTATTTTATTTATGTATTTTAATCACCATAGCAGCCACATACAGTACATACTTGCACCGAGTTCCATGTGCTGATCTGTACCACGAATCACAGAAACTTGGATGCACGGTGACTTTGATTGTTTTGTTGAAAAGAACTTTGCAATTACTTGTTAACACAGCCAAGGGGGATTTCTGGCATGTTGTTTAGGAATGACCAACACAGAATTTACCCAGCACATGTATATTTTGCCATTACCCTAATGCACGCAGGTTTTATACAGATACCCCTACGAAAATGGGAAAGACACAGATCGCAGCTGTAGATCACAACATCCTTCTCAAGTTTTTGGCCAACTTCAGGTGGTTTATCTAGACTTCAGTGAGACACGAAGGGTGAAATCAAAGCCTGCCTTTTGGAAGGCAAGCAGAAATGATGATAGCCACATCTCTTTTCCAGCAATGGCAGGAATTCACTGGGACAGATAATGAATAGGTGCCTACGGAGCAAAAGCAACCACGGCTGCCCCTCTGTGCTGGCCATCGTTAGATGTTGACAGCAACACAGGGGCTTGCTGCCAGAGAGCGCTGGGGAGGGACTGGGTGCCTCCACTTCCACTCAGGACCCCCCAGGGGGATGTTTCAGCACCTCATTATCCCAAACCTATGGGGTACAAACACAGCCTGCATGACTCTGATGGTAGAGAGAAGAGACTTCCCAGCGTCTCCTCCATTTCAGTACCACCAGACAGAATGCAAGAATTTAGTACAGCAAGTGCATGTGTATTTTTGCAAGTGCAAACATTGTTCTTTCTTTGGAAAATGCAGCCTTTTAAGGGTGATTTTATTATTTTCTCATCACATGGAAATGACCCATACACTTAAAGAGTGACCTGGAGAACACCCCCATGACCAAAAGTAAGGGACTCTTATTTCTGAATATAAGTTTAAGCATTTTTAAAGCATGAACTGTTCTAACCAAGCTATGAAAATAACTGAGGCTATATGTAAATAGTCGTAAGTTTTTACACTGATTTCATCACTCCAGTTTTGAACTCTTCACACAGAACACTTGCAAAATTATAACTGAAGATGTAATTAAATAACAATAATTTACAATTAAAAAAAAAAGCCAAGTGGTGATTCATAATGGAAGATGTGCCCATATGAGGTTATGGGCATATCCATGGACCCAAGATTCACCTCACTTTCCACAGTTTTCAAAATCTGTTCCATGTTTTGCCCCCTCCCTGCACAGATCCTTTGCAGAAATGACGGCACCTTCAGAGTTCAGGAATCACAGCCATCACTCCCACACCAATCAACAAGTCTGTTTTGCACTGCTCTTGGAGCTAAATTTATCCTTATGCAGAGGAATTCATTGAAGTCTTTACTTCAGATTAAAACAAGGAAAGCTTAGGTGAGACTTAGACATCTAACTTGTACCGACATTCTCAAGCTCAGATGATATCCCTCCTCATTACTCTCTCTGCAGAAAATATAAATATTATCTTTAAAGCGGAGTGCAGTGTATTTTTGCTCACAGTGATGCATTTTTCAGAAGCTAAGTGGTATGAGTTTCCACAGCATTTACTATTAATGGAATGTGTTATTTTTCAAACACACAACATAGAAATGTTTTCTTATTCAGAAGACATTTTGACCAAATACATATATTCTACTAGTCACACCACAAGGCAAGACTTGACAAAGTTTTTCAGTCATGCCAATATTATTAAAGCAGGCTCTCTGAACAGTGACCTAGTCCTTCAGACTCTTCCTTTAGAGTATGGAGATCTGGAAGAATCCCATGTTGCTTTGATGAGTTGGGTACAACAAAATAGAACCAATGGGAACCTATTTCTCCCATTTCTACAAGCCTGATAGTCTCATATCATCATCAGTACTTCATCCTCAATAAGAAATCACATCTTCACCACAGTCAAGAGTTCCTAAATAGTTCACGCCAATCGTCCTTACAGCAACATATGTTAGTAAAAAAGCTTTCTGAAAACAGTATATAAGGTTTTGTAACAGTCAGCAAAGTAGATTAAACGCTTTTAAAGGTGGAAGGACAAACATTTTGTTTTAATCTCACCTATCTAAATCTTTATGAAGGGAAAAATCTGGGGTTCTACAAAACAAGTTGAATGGCTGTTCCAAAAATGCTGACATTCAACAATAAAAGGGCAAATATCAGGGTCTGCTAAACACCTGGATAGCCCATTAGGGGGGAAACATGATACTAGTGTCTGCACTGGTGGAAAGAGAGCATTGCCATCCCTTTGAAATGAACATGATCTGACACTTCTGAAATACTGTAAAGCTTCAAGGTATCTCCTTTCTTATTTACACCAGTGGTTAATGTTCACAGTACTGAATTCACTCAGCTGAGTACATTTAGTTTGCTCAGTCTCAAACTGACAGCTCCTCTGCAATGTACCCATCCTGACTCAAAAATGGAACACAATTAAACATACAGTTGGAGAAGGTACATTTTCCCCCAACTATGGGAAAGACTAGTGCAGCAGAAGACTAGTTATTAGATGCAAAATAAAGGGTTATCAATCCCTAGGAAAGGCAGTTTTCCTTACAATTCAAATAGGAATCCTTACGTTTTACTTAAGAAGAAATTTTTTGTTAAACACAAAAAAGCTATCAAAACCCCTAAAAAAAGCTCATACGTCTTTACCAACAAGTTGCCATCAGCTTCAGCTCCAGAGTTCAACAGGATGCATAGCTAGAGGGAATTAATGCCCTGGCACATATCCTCTACTTTCAAACTCTTTGTGTTCTACCGTTCAATTAAAAGAAAAAAATAATACTTCAACAAGTTCCTATTAATTAATTCCTTATTTAACAAAACTAGTATGACTGTACTGTGCTAAGATATGTAAAAAAAAAAAACAACGTGTTAAATATTCCAGAATATATTTCATACATCCATCTATTTAAATATTCAACTGCACATGCACACATATGCAGGAACATGCAATTTTCAATTTGTGATGAACAAGACGAAAAAGGAGACACTCAAGAAAACAGAGTGGGCGGTTTATTTCTTTAGCAGAATGTGTTCATATCATGATTCAACAACCCTAAAATAGACACTCACAGCAACACCCACAACAGAAGCAGCCCCTCAACTGTCCTGCACATTCATACCGTGACAACTGAGCATAAGGGTGTCCAGAACCTCTACTCGTGTCCTGCCACTTGATTTGCTTTACAGTAGGATAAATGGTTTGGGAGACAGAGAGTTGGACCCTAAGCTTGGTTATGAAAAGAGAGACAACTTAACACAGAATAAGGAATGGATGTGATGGACTTTACAGATTTTTACTTTTGACTTTATGTCCTGTGATAACCAGAGGCGGGTGACTGAGACCGTGACAATTACTTTCTGTGAAATGATTATTATTGTAAATATATATAATTTCCATGAATAGACCTGTGAACACCTGGTATGCAGAATCTTAACCTGTTTAAAGAAACAAGTACTATAAAGCTCCACGTGTATCTCGGGTACAGTTCGGTTCCCACCGAACATCCTGTTTTCAGAAGTTTTGTCTGAAGGACAAAGGCAAAGCAACAAGGGTTCTAGGAGCTGGCATGACTTACACAACCTAGCTTTCCTCCAGGTCTGCTTCCTGCTCTTGCAATCACAATGATCAAGCACAAGTAGCAATGTCTCATTACTGGCAAGGAGAAAGAATTTCAATATATCATTTGTCAGTTTGAAATGGTCTCCTGAAAGTTCCTTAAGAAAATTCCATCCATATTTTCAGCATTTTGAAAGTCTCTGAAATGAAAGTGCAAGCCATTCCCAAATCCTATTTATTTAGCAATGCTTTACCTGCTTTCTGTTCTTGTGAGCTCCCTGATAACTATATGTCTATGATACTAAATCTTAAGCTCTCCAAATTTATCACATGGTCCTGGGACACTGAAATGACATCTGGTTTTTATAGCATCAGGTGTGCCTTCATTATGCTTTTGTGAGGCAGAGCAGAAAATTGAAAAACAATTATGATTTAAGACCCTAAATTAAAACCTGTCGACTGTTTAGAAAAAATACTCCATAAAACCTGTTTGTATTTCAACAGACCACACTGAAGAATATCATTGTAAAAGCAGCACAAACCAAGGTGTTGGTGGTGGTTGCTTATCATGGAATTGAGGCACCTAGCAAGTTATCCTAGAATAAAATTTTATTAAACTATACTTCAATAATAAGTAGCTTATACATATTTATAAAAGAAATACTATGATTTATGTGGATTGAATTTACAACTCATGTTAGTTTCAAAGTCAAGTTATATTTTACAGCTTTGATAAACCAAGTATAAATACAACAGAAAATGGCAGTTGCCCACAAAATTTTGAAGTTAAGTATAAAATAGAGTGGATAATTACAGACAGAATAACATGTGAAATTCAAGAAAGCATGGACCAACCCCCTAACAGGAGGATTAAGTTTATCACATACCTGTTCTGTTATCATGTATTTTTGCAGGGATCAAAAGAACGGAAAGTTTAAGGTAGGAACAGCAAGCAACTTCTTCACTGCACACAGGGCAGCCCAGCCAAAAGCACTGGAGATGGGTCATTAGAAAATGCAGACTGTCAAAGAGAAATGTTTGAATTGTTAGTGAAAGAAGAGTCAGCATTTCCATAGCGCATCCAGGATAATGGTTAGAGTGGGAATAGATTACAAAGCTTTGGAAGTGAAGTAGTTTATGCTTGGCAGAAGAAAAGGAGAACAAGAAAAGAGAGAGATTAATAGCAAATGGAAGATCCGTCACATGAAATTCTGATCTTCAAGAAATTTTTTAAAAATTTAACTAGTCTGGAAAAAAAGCCAGTATGTCAGAATTCTTTTTTGAATGGCAGCAGAAAAGCTTCATGTTTCCTTTTACTTGCAAACAGTAAAACATACTTTAAAACAGAAACATCAAACTAAAATAAAAATTAGAATAATGATTCTACCTTAACATGAGACATTCTGGTATTACAAATGTGGAATGAGAAAGTAGATATCATACTTCTCCGTTGAAGATTAAATTAAAAGTCAAGATGTCTCCTAAAACACTTTAAATAAAATTGCAATCTCCCAAAGGAAAAAAAAAAAAGTTTGACAAAGAGATTTTCTCATTTTTTCCTTTTTTTTTTTTAAACTTTCTTTAGAAATAAGTACTTTCCCTTGGAATACTGGGAACTAGAATCATACTGGAAGATCATATGGTAGAAATGGAGAAAGGACCTCCTGCCAGCAATGCAGGCAGCATCGTTACTGAACCATGAAGTCAAGGCGAACAGGGAACACTGGAAAAGTCAGAGAAGCCAGGAAAGTCAACACCTAGTTTGCTTTCAAGATAGCAAAGACAAAAACATTATACTTCCCGCACAGGATTCTCCTAGATTATCTGAATTAACTCTGCCTTTATTTAATGCTTTCATAAAATGTCATTGACCCTTAAAAACTTCTATTAGTTGACTCCAAAAATTCCAAACCAGTTTTGAAGCACTGACTTATCTCCCACTGTACATGACCACCCAGACATCCAGTAACAAGAAGAGGTTCAAATTCATGATAAATTCCAAGTTTCAAGTTATAAACAGGAATATGATTCATACTTTTCCTGGCTTTGAAAATATTTATAACTTTTTTTTTCGTACCTCTACACCCAGATCTTGCTATGATTAGACTTGGGATACAACTGAAAATGAAAGATAATAATCTGATTCATCAAACACTCTTGACAACTTTCATGACAAGAAGGATGATTTAAAACTGCCAACATGAACCAAACTTTGCTACTTGCCCAAAGTAACAAATTTAAACCAATTCTGGAACTTCTCAGCTTAAGAAGTCCTAACTTTCAGGCACGTGGTAAGCACAACAATGTATCATGGAACAACATTTTCCCCTTTCATGCAGTACGTATTCATTTTTACATACATAAAATCAAAAAGGGTTATAGCTCCTAAAGCCTCCAACTGGATAAACATTCCCAAACTATTTTGTTTTGTATACATTTTTGCATGTCAGCTCTTTTGCACATGTGTGTCCGCCCTCCTTAGCTGCAATCAGCATGGCCCAATGTGACAAATGGAGCTGACAGCCATTGTGTCCTGCGTCCCTCCCAGGGCCTTGTGCATCCCCTGCCCCTTGCAGGGAACCCTCGGCTCTGGAAATACTAAAGCCTAAAGCCCCATTGTGCTTGGCAAAACATACATGAGAGAGTTCTACAACAAAATGGAATCGCTGCCCAAGATCAACAAAAAGACAAGACAAAACAACAACAACAAAAAAATAAAAATCAAAGAACCTTAAAGAGTTAGCCATGATGCTGCTCAGTCCCCAAAGGTGGTACAGCTCCTCTCTTGTTCTACATTTGTCACACCAACAATTATATAATTTGATTAAGTACTTGATATCTTAAATCTGCCATACCTTATGAACAGTAGGAATAGAAAATCTGAAATGAATACATGAAGCCACCTGGACAATATTCCAGAGTTTTCTGCACACAGAACCAGCAGGAAGGCCACGGGAGATAACCCTTGTGCAGAATGAGGGTAGACCTGTGTCCTACAACTTCCAGGCAATGTAAAGCTGAGCTTAGCCGCCAGAGGAATTGTGCAGGAGAGAAACATAGCAAGCAAAACTCCAAGGAGTAGGTAATACAGTTTGCATAACATTTTTCAACTCCCAGCTAGATCCCTGGATTTAGGGAATCTGAGAGTTCAGAAAGGTACCAGACTGTGTTTTAACTACTGTAATTAACATAACAAACAGTTCTGGTCTATGCTTTCTAATGTTTAGATGTATGATTCAATTCTAGTTGCAGACAGGCCTTCTAAATTTCACGTGTTTTTAAGCATCAGCAGAGCCTTCTATTATTACCCTGCTAGGCTGGACTTGGGCAAGGGCGAGATATTGCAGTTACCAGATCTTATACGTTCATTTTTTCTAGTGACTAATCTAAGATGCAATTTCATAATTACTTTGAAGATTCCTGCTGCTCTAAAGGCCATGGGACTTATCCTAACGACTAGCCCAAAGAAGAACGGTGATATATACTGGAGAATTCGAATGGCACACAAAATGGAGAGAAAAATATAAACTCTGCATACATGAGGCCCTCAATGGCAAAATATATAGAATGTTCTTAAGTTGACAGTTTTATAACTCTAAATGGTTTCGCAAATGCAATCCAAACAAAAGAGCAGAGATATACCCTAAATCACTCAGCAATTGCTGCTTAGAAAAACAAGCAACCACTAACTCCAGCAAACAAAAAGAGTTGCTTTAAGTAAACTTAATGAATGGAAAAAATATCAGGATTTTTTGTCGTTGTTCTTTCAGCTTTATTTTTCTAGATTCTTGAATCTATACACATAATGATTCAGTTCACCCTGACAAATATTGTATAACCAGCTATCAATCACATCAACTTTTTATATGTTGAGAGAAGTCAGATACCAAGTGATAAAATGAGTTCAGGCAGAGGGCATATGTTAAGCAGCTGTGAGTCCGTTTAAGCTGTCTATATGCTTAAAAGCTTAATGTCATTACACAGAGCTCCGATTTCTTCCTTTCCCACCTTACACTACAATATCCACATTATATATAATAGAAATTATTTACTGGAAGAAATACAGTCACACAGTGACTGCAGCAATACAAATACGCTTATAAATTACATGGAGTATATTTTGCTTACAGTGAAAGATTACAAAACCAAATACTTCTCTTTAGGCTCCAAAGAAAGCTTTACTTATGAATAAAAGAATCTCAGGTAATAGTTTCAGGAACAATTTAAACCTCCCTAAGTTAGTACTGCTGCCAAAAGACACGCTCTCCATTTTCTCCCACCTCTTCCTTGGGTTGGCACAAGTGTTTGTAAGTCTTGTAAACTCACCTGGGCTAAAATTACCTCGCTATCCTCCCCCAAAGGTTACTTTAAAACCAAATCAGGTCCTTAATCAATTCACTGTGAATATTTCTGCCAGCAAGAAGAGGTGATGGAAAGGTGGAAGCAAGTGGCTGTGCAGCTTGTGGGATCCCATTTTTTGCAGCCTCTAGCTGAAGACACCATTCCTTAAAATAAATATAAGTGTAAAATACGTAATGTAATAAATATAAGTGTAATGTATGTAATGTCGCTATGTGTATCCTACCTTTTAAGTACAGGGATGATGAACTTCAGCTTGCCAGCTCTCAAATCATCACAGATCTTTTGGTATTTGCTGCTTTTTAGGAGTGGCATCCATTGCATGGGTTTGGGCTTTCCATTATTTCCCTCTAATCTCAAAATGACAGTACAGGCCTAATAAAGGCAGAAAACATAGTTTTTACTTCCAAGGGCCTGAACTCAGGCTGTTCCCATGAAGCACAAGGGTACGGCAGTCACCAAGAGCCTGGTTCTATTATCAAGACCGGTGACAACATTTCCAGTGACCTCAGTCAGAGGCTGCAAAAAAACAGACAAAGGAGGCAGCGGGGAGTGGGAAATGTTTTAGTAAAAAGGAACAAGAAAGTGAGGGGAGTCAGAAGAATTAATGTTTACATGCAGGAAAGAAGAGAAGGAGAAGTGAAAGTACAAAGATGAGGAGTATCTGGTGAGCGCATGGGAGGACACTGCAGGGCAGGAGGGGGGACCCTGTGGAATAGATGGGGTAACATGAGGAGCTTTAAAAAAGGGTTGATGGATGTGCTAAACTGCATGAAATACCATAAAGGCAGAGTGCAATGGAAGAAAGGGAAACAAAGGCAAAAGTAAATGTGAGAAAAGTGGACAACCTTGAGCACATAAGTAATATGACTGGGATGGCTGTTCCTCTGCTATGTTTAGAGAGATGGTGGAGAGTAAAAAAGGCATGTCCCCAAACTAAGCACAGGAGAGAGCAGGTGAACAGTAACACCTCCAGATGGAGAACAGGCAGCTCTCCCTGTTCATTGCTTAGATACAGATGCTTAACACCGAGTACAGAATCTGAGACCACCACCCAGAAGGCAGCTACTATTTCTCAAAGTTAAGCAAATCAGAAAGGAACCAACAACAAGATGTTGTAATGTATGTTTAAATGTATGATTTCCAATTTGTGGTTTAACCCAAGACTGGCAATATTGCATACTTCATATTTCTATTATTCAAAATGTGTTCAGGCAAGAATCAGTCAGTCAGGAATCCAATAAAACCACTGTCCTTCCTCTCAGAGGGTAAGCATTCGCAATACGACCATAACAACGTGGACCTAATACCTTCATAAGAACATTGTGAAAAAGCTTTTTTTCTTGCAGACACAAACAAGTAAATTCAAAAAACTTTGATAATCAATACAGCAATTTATAGATTTTTATAGCATATAGAATTCACATTTTCACAATACTGAAAGTATTAGTATAAAGAAGTCCCTCTGTTGTCTTAGTCTTCGTAGGTGAGCTATTTGTTTAATTATTTTCTCCCTTCAGATGATGCTCTCTGGCTGCTATAGCTGTTATTCCCTGAATCGCAGTGTGTGACTGTTCAGCATATACATTGACTTCCCGCCCATCAAAACATCGGAAGCACAGCCAGGAAACAGCCAGGGAAACAGATAAGAGTCCAACTGGAGTTCTCTGGCTTTTTCAAGCTATAACTGCAGCGAGATGCTGGTTAGCATCCTGCATTTGGGAGTGAGCGAGAAAATCCCCTTCACTTCCTACCTACCTGTCACTGGTCAACAAACACATCAGAAGCTATTTTTTCCTTTTGTTGCAAAAATTCTTTTTTGCTTGCTAATCCCAGGATGGGTAATGGTAGCAGTCAATTATTAAACTGCTCCAGTAGTTTAACAGATGATGATTGAGTTCGAAATAAAATTTTGCTTTTATTATTAAGCTAATTAAATAATCAAATGCTACCATCTAACAATAACCCATACCCATAACTTTATTAAACTATCTAATCTAATAAAGAAAATAAATTATCTTCACATATTATACAAATGCAAATATATGACCAGATGTGGCCAAGGCAGTTATAGAAGAGAACGATATGCGCTGACATCCTCTGTCCTACCCTTTGCATTTCCTCTTGGAGTTGCATCGCGTCTGCAGACAACATTCAGTTCAGCAATTACTCAAAGCAAGCGGCAGGATCCTGTTAAAGGTCAAAGTCTAGCAACCTTTTAAAAAGGGTCATAATTATGTAAACACAAGATACAGCAATGGCCAAAGTCTGTAACCTCACAGCGGATACACACTGGGATACGCTGTACAACCAGCGGCATACAGCAGAGGAATCGTAAGCATCAGTGGAGAATTTGAAACCTCACTGCAAAAACTTTAATTTGATCTACTTGTAACTCTTAGTCACAGGAAGCATGCAAAAATGTATTTTACATGCCTGCGTTTCTAAGTACACCCATGTTATTAGCTTCTTAGTAGAAAATTTTACACTTACACTGAGAAAAAGGAGTTCATGGCTTCTACTTCAAGAATAGGAAGAGGAATGGTATCTAACCCAGCTCAAAGACATGCCAGGATCTGGAGGCACAGCCCTTGAGATAGAATGCAGACACCTGCCTAAATCAACCACCCCTCCAAGCAAAGGGAGAATCTCCACCTAGGACTGGTTTAATTTAGCGTCAGGACAGGAGACTGCTCTTCCGTTTTGAACCTAACCACTTAGAAATGCATTTATCACAAAATTAAACTCATGTTCAACTATCAAGTAGGGGGTTTTGCCAAAAATACATAGCAAGTGTAAAAGCAATCTAGTGAATCACTGTATCTACAGTAGAAGCAATAACTTAAAATTGACACATTGGTGCGCCTTTCTCATAAGCAAAAGGATAAAAGAAAATGAGTTAGAACTTCCATAGTTTCCTTGGTTTATGCAGAACTTTATAAAAAAAAAAATTAAAAATCAGCAGACAAGTTAGCTTAGTAATTTCATCAACTTTGCTGTAAAATTGCTTCATCTTACAACTTTGTTTTCTCATTTAAATATTACATATAGGCATAGGAAACTGATTTCACCCAATACCAACAGACTAACAAAACACTGTACTTTCAACTATTCTTTATATTTTCAGTTCCTTCAGAAAAAACTTCCACATTAGCAGCATTAAAGAGCACTGCAATTTGACTGGGCTTTCCCTAGTGAAAGTAATAGAATTTAAACACACAACTGTGCTGATTTAACATGAGTGCATGCAACAGTAAGAATTATTCAAGTTGCAAAAACACTTGTGTGTCTAATTTTCATCAGAATGGCCTTTTGTTTTGACCAAAGTACTTGGGTTCATTGGTACAGAAGTAATTACACAGAAAAGTGTCCAGGTACAAAATGTCGAATTCCTCAAACACTGGGTTAATTTGTTTTCTAAACCTAAACCAATATTTGATCAGTTGAACAAATATTTGAAAGGCATTTGGCTAGTTATCTATTTAAAAAGAGAACAAATTTATTTAAAAGGACTTTTTCCCCCTCAGGCACCACAGAACAAAGTTTAGATTGAGCTCACAAGACTAAGATTTTTCTACCTGGTCTTGGATTAGTCCCTTCCTAAAAGATTATCGCTGTAAGGACATTAGTGCTTAATGGGAAATGCTCTGGGAATTAGGAATGCTTTTACAGGAAAGAACAAATACGCCATAAGAAATGATATGGCAAAACACTCTTCATCTACTACTTAAATAGAGCCAGTTTAGATAGTAGTTTTACCATTGAGTCAGGTATTATTAAGTATGAGCTGCTTCTCATGACGATTTCTACTGCAAAAGTAATGTCTGGAGGAATCATGATGTCTTCCAGTTATGTCAGCAAGTAACATTTATTTGTCTGTTTAAAAGAAATGCTCAGCCTCTATTCTCCTTGTAATTCCCTCCAAGCGCATCTATGATATTCTTAAACATATTTCAGGCTGTCTCCACCTGTGCAGCTGATCTCTTTCCCCTCATATCAGGGCAAAGAAGTTCAGTATCAGAAGAAAAACAAATCAAATTCGGTCTCAGACAAGCCTGGAGGTCAACTTCTACAGCACAACAAGATTTCATAAGAGACAGCTTTGATAGCAATTGCTGTTTGAAGGTGCAACAACATGTGGGGAATTTGAGCAAGCAAGGGGCATGCAGAAATCAGGACCCGCTCCCCGCTCCTGGTCCGCCCATGCTGGCTGCAGGCGAGGTGACTCTGGGCTTTTTCCAGCTGGGTGTGGAAAGCCTCCCAGAGCAGAGCAATCCCACGTCCTCCCCGGGCAGTGTGCGCTGGTGCTTCCTCACCGTGAAAAATGTGTTCCTCCTATTCAGCTGTAACGCCCTGTGTCACTTTATGAGCATTTCTCACATTCTCCCATGCACCTCAGCAAGGAGCCTGGCTCCACCTTCTTGGCAAGCTCCTTGCAGGGAGGGGATTTGGCCAAAGTAGAAAAGGGATCCTACATCAGTTACTACATTACTATTCTACTAGAATTTTTTTATCCATAATATTTAAATGAATATCCTTTTGAACAATACAGTACTGAAAAACCTAAATATTTTAAGTGCAAACCTATGTTTCCATAAAAAAATAAAGATGTAATTAATAACATACCGCTTAGGTACTCCAGAAGCTTTATTGAAGTGCAAGTATATGCTACTGCTTGCTAAATATTGAACCAGAGAACACCTATCCTTACCACAGTGGAATATGTCACTATACCATTTAGGTGAAAGGAATAAACATCTGACAGCAAAAACATTCATATTAAAATCTATGCAAAATTTATGACAGGCTGAAAAAGACAAAGTCTAAAGAAGCGAAAAGCGTAATCATCAAGGTTTATCTTCAGTTTAGAACTGGAAGTATGATCAAAGGACTGAAAAAAGTTATTTGCAAATGAATAATTAATCTGAAGCACCTCCTGAACTCCTATAAATTTACTAGAAATAAAGGCAGAAAAATAACTTTCTAATACAGTTCGTCTTACAAGCAATCATCAAGGGTTTTTTAAGCATTTTTGTCTATTCAAAGTGTGTTATCTCCTACCGAACTGTTTGTTTATCTTTCATAGAATCATAGAAAATCATAGAATCACTTTGGTTGGAAAAGACCTCTAAGATCATCAAGTCCAACCTTTCCCCTAACCCTGCCATCCCACCACTAAACCCTGGCCCTAAGCACCTCATCTGCCCTTCTTTTAAATACCCCCAGGGATGGGGACTCGACCCCTTCCCGGGCAGCCCCTTCCAGAGCCTGACAGCCCTTTCGGGGAAGAAATTTTTCCTAATGTCCAACCTAACCCTGCCCTGGCGCAACTTCAGACCATTGCCCCTCGTCCCATCACCCGTTCCCTGGGAGCAGAGCCTGACCCCCCCGGCTCCCCCCTCCTCTCAGGCAGTTGTAGGGAGCGATGAGGGCTCCCCTCAGCCTCCTCTGCTCCAGGCTGAACACCCCCTTTTAATCAAAAATCCTGCTTTAAATCCCACATTGAGAGGTGTCAGAAACATAATGCATACGAAAGAGCACACAGACCTCTAAGGGCTTCTGAAATCCTTCACCCATAATAAGCCTTAAAACTTCTATTACTTTCTTTTTAGCTTTTTAGAATAAGGTTTGTATTTGGATTTCAAACAAATTAGGTTTAATGTTCCTAGCACTGTAACAATTTAAGATATTAATAATTTTCATAATTTTTTCCAAAAGCTTTTAAATGGTTGGTGTCCCTTACAAAGTTACAGAGTTATAATAGGACACCAACTCTACTTCAAAAGTTACACTGAGAGAGATGCCATTTGTGAACCGTGCTTTAGCATATGTTCAGTATATAAAGTTATTTCAGTGCTGTACAATAAATAATACAGCAACATATGCTTTCAACACATTTGGAAGTAAAGTCATAAAACCAGTCTTGTTTTGGCCAAAGTGCAACAATTTACACGCAACAAATGTTGCAAATAGGAAGCCGCAAAATCCACTACAAAGAAAGTTTTGTGGCATTTTTGTGGCTCTTTCTCCAGACTGATAATCAGAATTTAAAAAAAAAAAATCTAGACCACAAAATACCTAACTTGCTTGGTTAGCAGGGTCTTTTGTAGCTGTGTCTCCATCTCACACGCTCATCTGCACAGGAGAGCCAGCAGCATGAGGAATAAGCCACAGCAGCACTGCAGTACCTTCATTAACTCAGAATCCAAAATGCAAAGGGCTCCATAATCAGTGGAGAGGAAAGTGGATTTATGGTATCAATACAGGCGATACAGTTTAAAGAGCTGTAGTGGCTCCACAGTAATTAACAACTTCTTGTGATAATTGTTCACAGAGCATTTGGCTTGTGGTGAGTCTCAGGCAGTGGTCTTGCAGGAATGAGTAATTAGAAACTATTACAATAAGACTAAGATGGCTTTGCCAGAACAAGCATTGGACATAGCATCATCCTTCAGGAAGGAATGATGGTTGAAGGTGTAAGCTGCACTGTCACCAGTTCTTCTGTAAACTCTTAGATGGAGATGCCTTTGACAAAGCTGCAAATATTCGATGCTGCTGGGGGCATTCTGGTCTGCACACACGTGCCCGGTCGGTTCTGCAGTTGCTTGGTTGTTCAATGTCCTTGTCCAGCAGGGCAGGTACCACCAAGGCTGGGAAGTTCTCCATGGTTAGGAGCAGGAACACTGTTCCTGGTATATGATGTAGCACAGGGCTTCTTGGTGTCTTTCACTAAAAGCAGTACTGTTCGGGTTTGGTAGCGCTGAGTAGCTCCGTACTGGCTGGTGCCTGGATCATTTGGGAAACTTTTGGTATGAGATGTCAGCCGGATCACTGGCTTAGGCTTTCCTTTTTTGTCTACTGAAGGAAGAGAGATCTCTTCAGCTGCTCAAAACCAGTGCTCCTTTCTTTTCAGCTTTTGAGTGAAGTGAATTGAGGAGGAAGAAGCAGCAAAAATACGCAGAAAACTTGTAATGAAAATTCAAGTTTTGAATGCTCATACAGCTCACATGGCTAACAAAATCACTCACAGTTGTGTGTAATTAAAAACTATAACTCAACAGATAAAAAGTGTTTGTAGGCAAAACCACAATTGGATCCTCCCTTGCAGTTTGTAAAACTGTCTAGTAAGGTCTGAATGTCTATATTTGCTCACAGTATATCTGAAGGCATCTCAGTTCAAATGGTTTCCTCCTGGCTTCCCGATTAAAGAGAACATATGGAATGAGAAAGAAATGAGTCTCTCCAGAGCTGTAGAATCATTGCACGTTCAGCACTGAATCACTACAGAACCCTTTAAACAGGAGCGTTATTGAATTGCTATGTCTAATGCATGTACCAAAACTAAACCAAACTTGCTGTGCTGTGCCTACAAACTGCAACACATGAAACAAAAGAATTCATATGCTCTACAAAGAGGATCTCTGAAGGGCACTTGTACCCTTGGGAGCCAGCTTATCAAATACTGTTCCAGTCTGGAAGTTCAGAAAGGGAAGGAAACATTAGCATTTTTCTACTTTAAGAAAGAAGAGGAAAACAAAAATCCCTGAATACAACTCTTTTCTCAGCACCAGATTCGTTATACCAAGTCACCATAAACCTGCACATTCCTGGTTACTGAAACCCTGGTGGGTTAATACAGGGGGGGAAAATGCACTAAGAAAGTCAGGGTTTATCCGTACTGTTCTTACAATGTGGATGACCTAATGGATTTTTTCATTTTCAGTATTATCTCTGATATAGTTTGTTCCTTCTGCTCTGATTTACAGTATAAAATCCCCCCCAAAATATAAAAATACATTTCTATTTTAGTTGTCTTGATTTTGCTGGGTTTTTTTATTACTTCATCAGGCCTTAAATCCTAGGAATTCCCTTGCTCTGTCTCAAAGAAGAAAACTAAAACACTGTTATGTACATATGCGAAAAGAACATTTAGTATTCAATCTTTTTAGCTGCAAAATCAAATGCACCCAATGGAGCACAGGAAGGAGCCAACATCAGGCATACATTTCAAACACATTATAGAAGCGATCTAAGAAAAAAGGGAAGAACTCTAAAGCAAAGCTAACACACTACGCATAAACCGTTTAGTCTTTTGAGTGGGATAAATACCAGCCTGTGCCACTAATGTGACATTTTAATGGTGTGAGAACTATAAACAAAACTTCTTAAAGATAGACTATAAACTATGAAGTTCGCTATAACATTTAAAGGATCAAATAAACAAATACACATCTTTCTTTTCCTGCCAAAAGTGGACATCACACGAATCCTGGTGATGGATGCCACAGGATTGAGAATGTTGTCACTTCTTCTGGACAATGAAACAAAACCACAGAACCCAGCAGGAGAAGCAGCCAAGTTTAGCCACCATATCTGGGCAGCACAATCCTATAAATACACACACAGCATCTAACCAAGGCTACGATTGTCATTCCCCTTGTAAGAAAATGATTAGTTTTACTACGCTAATAATATACTCTGAAATACCAAGGAATCAGAATCAATTTTCATGTAATAATACCAGAATGTGATTCCACACTTCAGTAATAACATTCTGCTGTAAACGTGCAACCAAGATGTGTGCAGGAAGGCTCGGGTAATACAGATCCAGAGAATTACGCAGCATCTAGTCCAATCCAGTTACCAGTGAGGGCAGGGGAGGAGGACACAGGAGGACACATACTGAGCTACGATGGCTTATGCTGATAAAGGAGCTGGCTGAAACTACTCCTCATATGAGCTCATTACATGCTGTGAGCATGACGCTATCACAGAAGTGCTTAAAATGAAAGCCGACAACATAGATTCCTGATATTTTGTTTGATGCAAAAAAAAAAAATCATTTACACTGAAAGCTTTGTCTTCATTCATATCATGACGAGTACAATGTACAATGTGATATTACAAGAAAAGCCTCTTGATTTCATTTCATTTAAAAAGAGACAGAACTGGGCCAGTTTGATATACCATCATGACTCTGCTTTGTTTATCAACAAATACCATGCATTACTGCCTGTAATTCAATTTTAGGAGTATATTGTCTAGTAGTTTTATAATCAAGATCATTTTTACTACTGGAAATTATATAAACTTGGACAACGATAACATTCAACATTATCAAATGGGAGGCATCAGAGTTATGATTTCTAGGCACAAGCGGTAACTGGATTGGAAGGCAAAGTTCAAGAAAACAGTAATACTCTTGTGTATTAACAGAAGGCTTGTTCTGCTCTGCAGTGCACTACCCAAGGCCATTTCCTTCCTCAATATTAAAATTCTAATCAGCCTTCATTTCATCTACAGAAATTTATGACCTAGTTCAAGTTCTGCGTATAGCTTTAGAAACAAACAGACTTGGAATATGAGACCCAGCATGTTATAAATTCTTAATTCAACTATAAAAATCTGTACACGCACAAGTGGAGAATGCTTAAAGCACGCTGAGTTCCACACTGTGCAACACAGTGAATTATTGCTATAAACACTGCAAATGTCTTCGTCTCTAAATGCAGCTGTATTAATTACAGATTTGATGTTAAAATCGTAGATATCAAACGCTGAGGAAACTAGGCTGGCTGTAGATTAAATGAAAATGGATAACTATAACCACAAAAAGCAGTTATTTACAAATTTGTCTTAAGCAGGGCTTTGCAAAGTGTGGGGCGCTCGCTACAAGCAATATGCCTGGTTTTTTTAAGTGGCTTGTAAGCACTGCCAGAAAACCTGAGCACGTTCTCCTAACAGCAGTGGCGCTTAAAGTCGGTGCCTTTGGCAGGACCTGTGTTTGAGGACTTGCAGAATACTGAAAAATAAGCCATTGCTTCTAAACAGAGAAAATAGTTAGCTCAATCAAATCCTTAGCTGGTTTTTCTTTTGCTCCCAAAGAGGCACTTAACTCTGACTTGAATATCGTATCTCTCAAAATTAAGCCAACAGCAAAGAAAAGGAAAAGGAAGTCTGGAAAACAGAATGAAAGCACATTTACTCTGCAAAGTAAATCAGGGAAATAGCTATAAGGGCAGAATTAAAAATCTAAATGCTTAAGTCTTCAAACAAAATATTAAAACATCAAGCTCAAGCTTCAAAGAGTAATAACAATGTTGAAGACCACATGTCTGAAAGTACGTGTGTAGCCTTCATGCCTCCACGCATCTCGAGAGTAGGTATTTATGTCAAAACAAATGGGTGGGCCACTGAGAACTGCGATGCAGAAATACCAACCACACCACTTCCTCCTCGTTGCAAAATCCCATTCTTCTTTTCTGTCGTAACAACACGTTACGACCTACCTCCAGCTTCTCTGTTCACGAGCACTACAGCACTCACCGTCCTTTCTTCTGCCTCCCTTCTACAATCCGTACCTCTAGTAATGCCCATCGCTAGTAAAAGACACAAATGCAGCTTTCGCCTGTTGCTGCCTCTCCCAGTCGCAGGTTAGCTGAGCAGTAACCACGTGCTGTCAGGCATATACCAGAAAGGGAGGTGCAGACATCCCAGCCGCAGCGTGTTGGGAGGTAGGTGGTCGTGTTCAGATGGGCCAGGTGCTTGGCAAGAAAACGCCCATGTTCAAATCAGCTAGCAAGTCAGGAGGCACACACATTCGCTTTTGGGGAGCTGCTTGGCCAGCAATAGTGCCATTTAGCCCAACAGCACCCGCCACCTCTCAGCTGCCAAGAGCTTAGGGAAAGCACTCCTCGAGCTGTAAGCTCCACAGGTCTGACTTAGAGATGTGAGAAATGTAAGCTTTGCGTGCACATAGGTGTGTGAACATAAATAAAATCAGATCAACCTACAAGGTTGGGACATTGCACAAAATATAAAATGGGATGGGCTAAATCTCATAGCACATAAATATTTTTCAGCAACCATGGTCAAAAAAGAATGGATGGTGAAGTGCAAGAAATTGCTCCAGCTGGTCATGTAACCAGTGCTAAGGAATTCAGCTCATGTCCCTGGGCCACAGCATTGCCTTCAGACACTACAGCTGGCTTTTAAATCTGGAATAATTGCACTGGCTTACACCAAACTCAGAACCAGTATACGGCATTACCCTGGGAGCGAGGGGAAACAGGAGGAAGAAAAACTTCACTCAGTCCATGCAGTTTGGCAGCAAGTAGAATTGCCTAGATCCATCAAGGATCCTTAAGGCACCTTAACTGTAGGGCCATTTTCAGTATTTGAATGCAATTTCCTCAATACTTTTCCACTCCGTAAGGTTCGCCTGACAATTAGAAGCAACTCTGCCAACGCCCTACGGTTGATCCACCTTCGTGTTATCTGAACAAAAATCTTGATTTGACAAACTTAGGTCCTGCACAGGCTGTGCCAGCAGGCGCTGCTGGGGCTACTGGTATTTCAGACTGCAGAAGCAGTTCACTGACTGACCAACAGCTCTAAAATGTATTTGGGAAAGCATCCCAGTCCTCAAAATTTCTGTTCAGTCTCTCTCAGAATTTATGAATAAATAAATAAGAAAATTTGCAAAATACCACCACAAACTGGCAAATATAAAAAGTGAAACTAAAGAATGTGTTTATGACAGTTATAAGCTTAATTGCAAAAGATTTCTACAAATTAGAGCTTGTAGAGACATCTTCATTTATGTGACTAGTAATGACAAAAACCTCATAGGACATACTGGTGATTTAGACTGACCTTCAGTGATGGGGTAAACATGCAGACCTTCTGGGGTGACTGAATTTTTTCTGCTATGTCTCAATTGTTTTAATAAAAAGGGGGGGTTGCAGTTTGGTTTTTTAAAAAAAAAAATTAAAAACCAAACAAACAACGGGTTACAGCCATGGCAAAGACTGGATTTTTTATTTTTTCTTTTTCTTTTTTTTTTTTAATTTTCCATTTTTAAAGCATGCCATCAAATATCTTCAGAAAGGATATGGCACAGCATTTATTCTGCCTACTTACCCTGGATTAAGTTACTTTTTTAAAAATAATTAAAAGAACAACAAATAATCCCCTGCTCAACTGATAAGCACATAAATTTCAGCCGGAGACAGAATGCCAAAAAGGACAGGTAGTGAGAGGAGCTGACACACATTGTACACAGGAACCTAGAACTGGAAAGTTTAGTGCCATATTGAAGTCGTCCTGTCAGAGAAATTAATTTCTATAATGCAACAAGTTACATGCAAAGGCACTAAACTCTGACACTAATATTTGCAGTGACTTCATTTGTGAAGAGTAGACATACACGGCTGCAACACAGCACCGAAGGCAGCAAGTATCTGCCACTTCGAAATGCCGCCTGAGTGACTACAAGACTCACATTTGTGCACATCCATGTGTACTGTAATCTAGTAAAAAATACTAATTGCGAAGCATATCAAGTTAGGCTTGTCACCCCTAATATTTTCTGGTGATTTGAACAAGGCCAGAGAATAAGATAAGCATCTTTACAAATCCAGTTGGCTTTACTTCAAATCCAGAAGCGTGCTTCTAAGCTGTACAAGGACAGGAACCCACAGAAAATCAAATTTTGAATGCAAAGCCAACCCGGTTCTGCTCATCATCCTCCATTCTGAAACCTGTCTGCAGCAACAGTTTTCTGGGAGCTCGCTGTCCTTCCCCGAAATACTGCAAAACACGCAATTATTTTTATACAAAATTATTTTTGCATTAGAGCTACTGTTATCTTAGGGACAAACTATCATTTTTTTATTTAAAAAAAACAATTTTGTGTTTAATTTCATACTAATGAAGTATTTTCATTGGCATTAATGAGTTAAAAAATTACTTCAGCTGTGTTTGCAGGTGTTTTTTTTTTCTTTTTAAATCAAGCTGGTAAGTACTCCCAATTTACCAGTGCAAATCAGCTTAATTTGCTTAGGAACTAAAACTTGGAGCGAACAACGGTATTTTCAAAACAAATACATCAAGTTAAAGCGAGGGCAGTTGTGGTTCATCTGAATCATATGGCTCCAGATTTCAAATCTAAGCTAAGGAAATAGAGGTTATGACATCCTGCAGCTGGGACAAGTAGTGTTCATAAAGCAGCGTTAAATCAAAACCACTTGGCCAGTTCAGGCAGTTGCTTGTGTGGAAGTGAAAAATCCCATGAGAGCATTAAAAAAAAAGAATGGTTTTGGTGTCCTAGCCAAAACCCCCTTCCTTCACTTAATGCTACCAGGGACTAAGTTTCTTCAGAGCAAATGACTGTGGAAGGTTGCTGCCAAGTAATTGCGACTGATTTATTTACATCCAATCACAGGAATTAAACACTTTGCAAAATACATGGGCAAGTTAATTACAAAAGGCCTTCCCATGCTACACAAATGCCAAGTGACGGAGCCTGCCGCTTGCTAGGTTAGTTTTCGGACACATCCATGCGGCAACTTGATTCACCATAAGGCGACGCAAATGCTTACATCAACACGAAGATGGATACAGTGGCAGGGAGAAGTAGCTGGGAGCTTCAGCTGGGCAGCAGTACGCAGGCTGGTAGTAGGGGCATAGGCAGATGAAAGTTTTCTTTCAGTCTGGGAAACTGAGGAAGGTCTGGAAATGTTGTTTTCCAGTCTCCCATTCAGTAGTATTTCAAGATCTATTTAGTGATACAATAAGCATTGGTAGAACACCTGAGAGTTGACATTTTAATTTCTAACAGATGAAAAAAGTTTGGTTTCTAAGTTTCGTGAAGCAATACTGGTGGCTGAAGTACAGCCACCATTCATTGCTTCCCTGAACACCCGAATAACTGCGCTTGTAGCTTTTTTTTTTTTTTTTTTTAATAATGTAGGGAGGAAGCATGAAACAGTAGTACTGACCGGAGCCTTTGACGACACTATCAGGATGCCAATGTCATGCTGTGTAAACATGTGGATGCATTAGACAATTGTTGGAAGCAGTGAATTCTAAATTTGATCTAGTGATAGGGCTCATGCTGTTTGGGAAAAAAAAAATATGGGGCTGCGAAACCACACAAGGAAAATGTTTCAGTCTTGTTAAAAAAAAAAAAGCACAATGTGAACAATGATGTATTAGATGGCCTACAGATCTTGGCCTCTGGAAGTCCTGACAGACAGAAAAAAAGACCTGAACTCTCGGCTCTCAAACTGCTAAATAGGTTTATAAAATGTGTTCCAACCTGAAAGGATAAAAACATTTTCATAGAGAAAAATTTATATTCTCATGCAGAACACAAAAGATTTTCCTTGCTAAAAGGCAATCTGCAACAATGATTTATATTTTCTTCCACATTTCTAGTGCACACTACTGCCTGAACTAATGAACCAATTTTAGCGAACCTGAGCTCTATGGTATCCCCAGCAATGCTGGTCCGGGAAGGGAGCGGTAGTTAACTGCCTGCCTTTAGTTTGTGCTGGCAACACAACGCTTTTTTGCTTTATAGTACTTAATGGTCTAAAACACACATTGAAATTAACTCCTTCATTAGCTATACAGCTGCTACTCCTTGTCTCTATCATTTTTCTTAATTACAGCACTGCAAAATTTTATGTTGGGATTCAGAATTATGTATGATTAAGACATGATTTGTATTTGTTACAACATAAAACACAGGCCTCATGAATAAATTTATACATAACATATGACATTTGAAAACGTACTCCATTCTTTAAGCTATCTAGCAATACTATGCTCACTCTGTCCATGCTACAACGGCATTTCAAACTGATTAACTGGCTTTTGATTCCACTCGAGTTGCTTACATTAAAAGACATAAAACCAGTGGGTTCAGCTCTCAGCAAAACTACAAACCTACTTTAAGCCTGCCACTCCAAAAATTGTTACTCCTCTCTGCAGGCTTACTGATGTGAAGAGCAGTGCGTACAGCTCAGCATTTCAGTTATGATTCATGTTGTGATTTAATCATTCCTGAAACATGGTTTACTACATAAAAGAAACTGCACTTCAACAAGGATCAGAAAGCAAGAAAATAAAATCAATCCAGAAGAGCTACTAAGTCACTAGGGGGGAAGGCAACGAGATACGCGTTACCCTTGTGAATCGGGAATAGGACAGCAGTAGCAGAGCTTCTCTTAGGTTCTCTCCATGGTCATCACCTGGCAGTCGCCATTCTCCAACCCACTCCAAGAGCTCTGGGAGCGCATGACAGCGGTCCTTGGAACACAGCTCTCAGTATTGCACCTTGCTGTGCAAATGAATAAGTCTGTGCAACTTAGCCAGCTGAATTCACAATGATTCACATGTCTAATTCTAGTCATACCCATACATACATGGATATGAGGCCACAGGCCACAACTAAGGCATGGAAGGACTGCATTAGTCCGAAGAAGTCATCTCCTACGGCCTATCCCCACAGGGCTGGAGCTCCCAGAGCCCAGAAGGTATTCCAGCTTTTCCACAGGCGGGACTTGCACAGCAATGAGAGCCAGGCCTTTTCACATCCACCACTAACTACTGAAATCCTCCTTCCCACCGAACAAACACCGAGGACAAGAGCTCTCCACATACATTTTCTGCTCTGACACACAGGGCAGATGTCTCACTAGAACCTTTGACATGACTTGAGTTTGTATGGAAAGTATGAACAGAAGCCAACCTGCTGTTTCTTCACGTGAATTATTGACACATTCATTTTTGTGCTTGAGAAGAGATGCCAGCCAGAGTCTGTGACCAAAGAGTCAGCCACTACAGCATAGTTTAGGACCACAACAGTTGGTGTTTGGTGATTTCCACCTGTGTGACACATCACAAATACAATTTAGCCATGGCAGATACACATGAATCCCTTTCTCTTAAGATCAAGACCACATAATAAGGGCAGTTTGTGCTTCTGTTTACTATTCTTCATCAAATTATGAAACTAAAATTGCAAGCAAAATACTGGTTGCACTGTTTATTTTTCTTGGGTCCTTAAACACCAGCCACAATATGTGAAAGAGAGGCCAAGCGGAGCCAGGGAGCTGGGTAGCTCTTGACTGCAACACGTGGTAGTAAAGCCCAGAACCAGCGTAGAGAAAAGGGGAAGGAAAAACGTGCACCAGAAAGAGATCAGATCTTTTGCAGACCATTACTGCACCTCTCAATAAAACTAATATAAAAAGAATGAAGTGGCACAGGCAGCTATCTTAAAAACCATTTTTTCCCAAATAAAGTATTCAGCTTACCACAAAATTCAGTCACAGTTAAGTGCCCTTGAATGAGTTAATCTTTCTTTTGGGGGAAAAACTCATCTATTCTTACAAGTTATCTTGCTCTCCAAATATTACTGTTCAATCATTTATCTAAGCTAAAACACTTAAACCTCTTTAATGCCATTATATATACATGGTTTGGTTTGGTTTGTTTTTTACTGCAAGACATAGGGTACATTGGTGCTTTACTTCATTTTTCTTCTCCATCGGGTAAGTTACATCTGCATATTGAATACTGGTTGCAAATTTTGAGCGGTCAGATATATTATACTTTTCTTTTTACAGTTTAATAAAACATACTTGTTCTCCATATTTTTTCCCCACAGTGTGCAAAGGAGCAAGTACCTACTCAGTAACCAAAGCAAATTAGGGTAACACAGTATGCCAAACCCACTACTTTTTACACTAACAAACCAAACTGACATTTATCATAGTATCATATTGCACGACAAGTATTTCATATCGGGACTGTTCCATGTCAGTTTTAACCCATCAACTGTGACACCCTCAGTGAGAAGGAAGGTATGCTTCTATCTCTAGATCCATCTACAGCTTTTATTCAAGATCCTTGATTCACCTCACAAACGTAAATAAAACCATCAACACCACAGTGATACATTAATTCTATCAACTTCTGAGCTACAGTCAAGTCAGTACTTGCAGCAATTCAACACCAAACATCATGAACAATTATGTTACAGATTTTCTACTCACTGGATGAAAATATTGTATATTGTAAATGGTACACAAATCATGGTACAGTGAGATGTAAAACAAAAAAATAACAGCAATCAGAATTATAAGTTTTCTTTTAATTTCTTTCAACCACCTACAAACTGTTTCACCTTTTCTTTCTTTTCTTTTCTCCTCCCAGAGGCTCAACCTCAGACTGACATTCACGTGGGCTGCACCTCATGTAAGTACAGCTATAGCAATACAGTGTGACTATTATTGTATGTGTTTATTTCACCAATGTACAACAGTGACAATATTTACCAAAATTGGGACTTCTAGGCCTGCTATTTACTTCTGTGAAAAGGTACTGGAAAAATTTACTAAGTCCTCACTGAAAAGTTAGCTAAGGCCAGCAATATTTACTCCCAGATCGTCCTCCTTCTCAAAGATCACAAACCAGCCACCTAAGTAGGTTCACACAAAGATACATCCAGTTCACTACGTCTTTATAGGTTTGTGAAATCTGGACTTCATGGAAGCTTCCCACGTTCTTGAGGCACTCCAGGGCTCCCTGCCAGGCAGAGGAACCTCCGTCATCCAGAGGAATGGCAGGAACAGACTGGAGGAACATCAACACTTGGAAGGTTTAACCGTCGTTATTTCTGCAAAGTGCTTGCCAATCCATGTGAAGAAGGCATCGAGGCTGTGATGCTCTCCCACCCCCTCTACCACCAGGCCATCATGACTGTTCAGACTGCCTGAATTACTTTCATACATTGAAAAGGGTCGATCAGGGGGGAGGAGAAAGGCAAAGCCAACACCTTGTCAACCAGCTTGGGCTAACTCGGCAGTAAAGATGTACATTTAAGAAAGCCAAACAGATTAAAAGTAGACACAAAAGTCAGTCTTCTCTAAGTGGCCAATACCATTCATCTGAGCACTGGTGGTACAAATACCATCAATGCTCTCGGGGTGTGTTTGCTTGCAGACTGAAGAATGTGCTCAAGTGCAAGGGTTGGCACCTGCTCAGTGGTGGGGAGTAGGTGAGTTGTTCACCCCAGTCTAGTTAATGAGCAAAGGACTAGAAGCCAGGAATTATTTAATGTTAACCCCAGCTCTGCCAGTACTGAGTGCTGCTCTGGTGCTCTCAGCAAGTCACTACTTCATTTTCTCCTGTGTACAATAAACGTAACATTTTTGTGCCCAGTGCCAATCTCCCCAATGTCAATTCCCAATTTAATATTCTAGTCATAAATGCACTGCCTCCCTTTTACTTTGATAAAGTACAGTCAGGATCAACAGGTAACACTTTTTAAAAACTTATTTCCAACTATTGTGAAACAGGAGCTGAATGTTTATGGAGTAGTTATTTTTTATGTCAGTTTACCATAGGGCCTCTTTAGCCACAAGCTTACAGCCAGAGGCCCCAAGGCATTTTTGGGAATGGAAACTTTTTGACTTCAGCTCTTAACAAATTTCCAGCCTGCAGTATGTTTTTCATTAGTCTACATGGTGTTATAATAAATGATGCACTTCCTCTTTCATTTTATGATTTTTTTTAAAAACATGCAACAATTTTTCTGTGTCTGTTTTCTATTACTTTCAATATACTCAACCACACCAATCTTAGAGTCTCTGTATAAAGACAGGAAGGATATATTGAGTAATGTATCAGCTATAGCAAGACAAGCTTCTAGTTTAAATTCTTCACTGAAGGCTGATCATAAACCCACGACATGAATACAGCTCCATGGACAGCCATCCTTTTAGATGCCACTGTTAAAAAAAAAAAAAAGTCCATTATCCCAAAACAAAGTTGGCCTAGAAGACTCCTGTAAGGTATACATCTGCAAGACACTCAACTAAAAAAGTCTGATCCCATTGGCCAGATACAAAACATATGAAAACTTCCCTAAGCCTCCTCGTAACAGAATTATAAAAAGGCCTTTTTTTTTTTTTCTTTTTTTCAAAAAGACCAACCTGATAGTTCTCTGTAGTTTTGGGCCCCCCATACAAGAAAGCTTTCAATAAACTGGAGCAAGCTGAATGGAAGAACACCAAGATAGCCAGGGGGCAGGAACACTTGCTCTGTGATAAGAGGCTGAAGGAACTAGGCTTGCTCAGGCTGGAGAAGAAAAGGTTTTGAGTGGACCTAACAACCACCATGTTGCACCTACAAAAGCTGTATTGAGAAGACTGACTGAGGCTCTTTACAATGATACATGGTGGGATGAAAAAAGACAATGGGCATAAGTTGAAAAACAGATGGATTCCAACATATAAGGGAATATTTTTTTTAAAATTTTATTTCTGCTATTAGATCAAGCTTTGGAACACGTTGTCCAGACATTGCACAGTCCCCATTGTCAGAGATTTTCAGGATCTGGTCTGATCTCATAGCTGACCCTGCTTTGGGCAGGAATTTGGGTAGAGGTCCCTTCCAACCTGAATTAGTCTATGATTTGATTCAGTCCAGTAAAAAATAGTTAACATTTTAAATACCAGAAACAGAATGCATCTGGAATTTATTCAGACTTTTTATTTTTTTTCCCCACTACCTATTATAATCATAGACCTACTGGTTTGTCAATACTGTGGTGCAATAAGTTTTGTCAATAATCATAGAAAAACAGCTGTGGATAGCATTTAACCTCAGACTCCCTATTTCTTAACCAAAATCTCCACTGGCAGCTATAGCTTTTTGAAGCAAAGTTCAGACAGGAAAAAAGAGGGTAAATATTTACCTTAATGAGTTTTGGACATGCAATGACAACAGCCATCAATAAATTTCATAATTAAATACCTGTGCCACAGTTAAACTTTTTTTAAAAAATTATTTCAGCTGTTTTTCCACAAATGCAGCTTGTAGAGACACTGGGTCTAATCTCTCCTAGGGTGAAGTACCATGATCCTTTTGCTTATCACATCGGATTCTTTGTATCATGGTATAAATTGGCCCCAGCAAGTACAAACGTACTTATAAACAGCAGGTAACAGTAACCCAAACAATATCCAAAATATTTTAAAACTAGCAATATAAACAAACCATAGTATAAGGGGAAAAGAAAATGTCTAAAAAAAAACCCCAAACCCCTAGCATTTCAGAATTTAAGTCTCCATCCTAAAAGCACAACTACCCACATTTAAATCAAGCCAAAGTTCTTTGTGCTCTTGTCTTACCCAAAACAAGTTTGGTGAGCTCTGTAGGAGGTGAAAAGCAAATCAAAAGCAAATGCCTTTAACACTGTACTCTCAAACATCAGCTCTGAAATGTTTTCAAGGAATGTTCATCATCTTTACAGATGCATTTCCACGCATCTTTGCTTGTAATTTAACTCAACACATACATAACACAGACACTGCAATGATTCAAGATAGACAAGGTGAGCATGTCCAAAGGGTTACACGCTTTAAGCTCGTGCAAGCCAAGTTCACTATATGTACTGGGGATTCACTCGCACCCCCGTTCCACCCTGCTGGCTTGGTACACGTGCCACCCTCCCATCCACAGCTGCGCCAGGGGCTCTTGTCATTATCCATGTCTCCTTCGCAATTTACTCCTCTCCATTTACCACCATAGAGCTTTAGGCCTTCAGCTTACTCCCAATCTCTTTCCTGCCACCTGCCAAGATCTATGTCCCCTTCATACTCATTTCCTTATTGTTACAAACCTTCATTCTCTGCCTCCCTACCAGCTTCCTTCCTCTCACAAACTAAGGACTCTGTTCATCTTTCCCTTACAAAGTTTCAGTCTCCCTTCCTGGCAGAGGAGACCATGTTCCTTTTGCAAAAAGGATTGTTACTAATGTTTTCTATTTGGGAGAGAGGTTGAGGTTCTCCAACATGTTCAACTTGATTGTGAGGACAGCAGAGGTGAGAGCAGACGTCCTGTTATGCTGGAAATCACTATAGATGCCACCAGTGGGTAGGGATAACTGAAACTATAGATCTGCAAAAACTGAAGAGGCTGCTCTTCTTTCTTCTTTTTCTCTTCAACAGTTTAAATCAATGCTTACTATCACTTACCACCATTTACCATCCCCAGCTGCCAAAAAAAAAGTAAAGAAAAGAATACAAGATTGTCTATACATTTGTTCCAAGAACACTGGAGAGGTCTTTTGGACGAAGAAAGCTGAGAGATTTAAGAAATAGAATATGAATTAACATTAATTAACATTAACTAAACTAAAATCAGTTTTTAATTTTCAGACATATTATCCCAGCAAAATTCAGAGTTGTGAAAAATACAGAAATTGCATCTCTTTCTATAGGGTATATACACCTGTAAATACGAACAGTATTCCCTCTGCTGACCCTTCCAAGGAGGAGCAATTCTCCACTATGTATCCCACTGTACATATTTGCCTGTTTTAAATAAGTTTTATATATAGTCGATACACAGACTTTCTTTTTTTCTTGAGATAACCTTCTTTTTGTATTTTCCCTCTATACATAATTTTTAATAAGAACGTATTCCCAGGGGCTGACAGCATCAGGAAAACTAGGCTATGCCAACAGGAAGGGATTCCAGTCAAACATCATCATGTCTAGCATACTGTGTTTCATTTACAAATCTTTGATTTCTAAATGAATGGCAGTTCAAAGTACACATTAAACACAGATACTTTCTGCTTATGTATGTAGAGATTGTCAGAGATTAAGCCACTTTTAATTAAAGACTGAAGCAGGTGTCAGTTCATGATACTCTTTGAATTTGGTTTGAACAGATGTATGTTCCATGATTACCCAGCAGCACACTTAAAATACAAGCGCAATCAAAGAGATCTTCCTAAACAAAGTGAAGGAAAGCTACTTTGTTGACTGTTTTGAAGTTTGGTACTACTCATCTGTCATACATGAAGTATCATATATTTAGTTGGAAAAAGCATTCTAAAACACTTCAAAAATAAACAAAAGCACTGCAAACAGCCTTATGAGACAGAACCCCAGGCCACACCTATTAATTTCAGTGGGGTTTTGTTCTGCATCTAACTATCGAAAGTTAATGCGCAGTATCAAGGCCTAAACCAGATAATTTTGAAGCATTCTGGATTCAAATAACCAGAGCTTTAAACACAGAAATGGAATTATTTCTAAGTAATTTTTCTCTCAACGTCATACTTGAGAGTGATAGCAACATGAAGAGTACCCTGTTTCTCCATTACTCAATGGTTCTTTATTTTCTTTTTTAAAAGAAAATCCAAAGATTAATTTAAAACAATCTGATGAAAATACCTTAATATTTACCTTCATATTTTGTTGTAAGGTATACTGAATTCAAGTGAAGTGATTAAAAAATTATCCTGGATGCTTTCATTTCAAGAGTTAAATATTGGAAATTTCCATTATCCATCATCTGACAATATTTGCTGCTCTGGACTACATGAACTGACTTTTAATTCTTACAGAGGTAATGACAATAAAGTTTGTAGAAGTTGGGCACAGGTGAAATTTTAGAATTTCATACTTATTACAAGTCCCTCCTTTCCAGGTCTAATTTCACATAAAGTAAGTGTAAAAAATGGTTAGAACTGCCAAGTGCTTAAATGCTCTCAATCCTTTTTACCTGTTATATCATCAGTAATAGCTACCCTCAAACTGGTCTCCTAATTGTCTTTTAAACGATGGGGCTATATTTTAACATCTCTGCAGCAGTGTTACAGCCAACACGTGAAGACAATGAAAGAGCACACGCATAAGTCCAGAATTTGGGAACTAGTGAACCACAAACTGGAGTCCCAAAGCCAAGGCTATCTGTAGAGCTGTGGGAAGACGGTAACGAGGGAGACAGAGACAGCAGTCCGCCAGCTGAGTAGGTCACTGAATAGGATGTAGTGCAGTGGCTAACATGGATGGGGAGGCAAGAGCACAACTGCCAAAACAAAGGATGCCGACCCACTGGAGCTGTCACCTACAGGAACAAAGTACCAGCCTGCATCTCGAATGCTCGTTAATGGAAGCTACAGCGTGACTGCAAAGGCAAAGCTTAAATATAGCATGAAAGCTTAAATATAGCATGAAAGCTTAAATATAGCATGAAAGCTTAAATATAGCATGAAAGCTTAAATATAGCATGAAAGCACAATTCTCGGCGCTTCAATTTATCCTGAAGGAAACCCTGAGCACTCTTGTAAAAACCAGGTTTCCATTTTCAGATACTTTACTTCTTTAGTATTAGCTACAGCAATATTGCAGACAGAGAAATAAAAAAAATAAAAAGTGGTAGAAACCAAGATCTGTTTGACTGCTTCAGCTATAAGGTATAAATCTGGAGTAACCACAAAGGCTTGAATCTCAAATATGCACCAGTGCAACCAAGCACTACAACTGGCTCCTGAATTTTATCAGTTTCTTGCCTGGAGACAGTGTGAAGAATCTCCCCTACCCAGGAAGGGAAAACTGTTAAAGTCAGGTAAGGTTCTTCTAGCAGCTATGCTAGGCACAGGTTATTAAGTGCATCTTTGGCTGTTCCACCACTAGTTTTATTTGCTGGGAGCTGGTTATGTCACTAATACAAGCCAAAACAACCATTTCTCAGTTGTTTCCCTTTGCAAGCTCTGGGCTGCCAGGAGGAACTGAGAGAATTCTAAAGCAGCTTCCCTTCTGTTGCCCTTTTGGGAGTTTCTCTTTGAAGTGGCACCCTAAGTGGCTGCTCATCCACCAGTTTTGTAGGTAGTCTTTAAAGCAATACTTTCCACCCTTCATGCTTAAGTACAGAAACACACTATTAATTAAAAGCAAGCTAGTGGTGTTATTATTTCAGCCTTTTATTCCTACTTGGTGTCAGACTCTAAGACACAAGTACTCTTTGTAGTAGGATTTCAGACACTCTGGAGGAAATGCTGAACTTTATAGGCTGATCTGATATGGTTCGTGTAGCACACAAATAATTTAAGAAAAACCTTTAGTTATCACTTAAAGGAAAAATTAATTCTAAAATCTAGAAGCAACGAGTCAGACTCCACAATGGCTCTAACTACTTTGCAGATTTAAAAGAAGAGTAAACCTAAAATTAAATTTTATATGGAACAATTGCAAAGTAGACTGGCTAGGAAATCTTCGTTTGTTAACAGACAAATGGACCACTTACCTGCCAGATGGCTGTAATGCAGCAAAAAAATGCATCTAATGCTGCTTGTAACAGTAGTGGCCAAATGGCACATTACTGGCTTCCAAATATTTTCTTGGTGTGGAATGTTTGTAAATCATCCTCTTGCACTGCTGCCAAACTCCAGAAACACTCTCCAGGACAGTTCTAGTCCTTAACTAAAAAAGTATCCCCACATCATTATTATGGAGAAAAGATTTCAGTGAATCCGTCCTAATGTAATGGCTCTCTCCTATTTCCACATAGCATGTACGTTGTTTATTTTCATTCTTTGAGCACAGGATTTTATATCCATAATTATCTCATTTTCTTACAGTACAAACAGTCCAATTTTTATTCATTGAGGTCAGTATTTTTGTTGCATTCTTCCTCTGTTTTTTTCTTCCCTTTAAAATTTGCTATTAACAACAAATACAATAGATGTATGCTATCAAAATACCTGTTGGGGCAGAGATTTATTAATAAACTGTATTTTCAAATGAACATAGATCAAAAGTGGCAATAGTAAAATGGACAGCTAGAGGACATGATGTTTTAACTCCATTTCCATTCCCCGTATCTTTTAAAGTAAATAGTTCTTCAACCATGCAACTTCATCTTAAAAGATTTTTGTGCAAGAACTTTCACCAAAATCAGCAAGGCTTCAAGAAGTAATGTTCAATCAAGCAGATTTTAGAAGCTAGGAGCACTTCATGGTCAGCTGGCTATGAAATCCTGCTTGCTAGTCACAGTCTTGAGCATGCAATCTTGCTGCTTTACATCTCTTTTAAAGGGCTGGATGGTGGGGAGACTGCACCTAAACATTTATTAAGGAAGACAGTAAGGCCCTGGACTTTTTCCCTTGTTATACATCTCCTCTCCTGTTTCTCCTGTACTGAGAAGAGAGCTGTAGTGCCTTCAGCCTGTCCTGTAGTCTTCACAAAATACACTGGGAGGGTTAAAGCCTTTCCTCCATCCCTGCCACCTGAGGTCTGCAAAGGAAAGAGCTGCTGAAAGCCTGGTAACAGGAAAAGGTCGTGAGCAGTGTATTCTGTATGTTTGGATTAGCCTACAATAGCTAAATAAACTGATTTAATGTCTAATGACATTTTCAAACAATAGCTAATAAAATTATCCAAAGTATGCAGAGACAAAAGATACACACAGATGCACCAGAATACATCTCTAATACATCTACACAAGCAATGACCCAACAGTGAATTTCAGCTGTTTGGCCATTCAAATGAGAGGTCAAATATAAAGGAGCCCAAGTTAAAAAGCCTACTGATTAGAAAAAACACTAATATTCCTGCCCTGCCCATTATTATCACTCCCATTTGTATGCAACTATCAGGTTTTGTCCTATGTTTTTAGCAGAGAACCATGTTTTTGAAACAGAATCATGGTCTTTTCAAAATAAATAAATAAAAGCCACGCTACTGAAGTATATCACAAACTCTGAATACTTTTGGAAAGCTTCTCTGCATTAGCTGGGTTAGCAGGTCTGAGGGATTTTCACTAAAATCACAAGGATCCTGAGGCATGTCAGCAGAGGGAGGAGCTGAGGTGGATGCAGATGCTATCACTCCTCTCCCAGCTCTGTTTGCCGCTGACCCACTGGAGTGGAGGTTCCCACTCCTGCAGTGATGGAGACAGAACAAGGAAAATAACATTCAAGCATCTGTCTCAGCAGCTCCAGTTCGCTGCAAGGCCCCTTAGAAGAGTGGACAGCTGTGGTCCATTTTGGAAATCAAACTGTGAGAGCACAGACACACGTGTGTCCCTGCCGAGGCTGCTGCAAGGCTGGTGACCCTCAGCAGAAAGGAGGCCGTGCCATCCCATCGGGGCAGCAGCACATCCAGCCACCGCAGCAAGTTTCACCAGAGCTCGTTTGCAAACGGCCCTTAGGGAAAGCTGGTTGAATTTCTCAAACCAGAGACGCTGGTTCTGAAGAATGAATGTATGGTTAATGGTGCTGTAGCGCTGGTACAATTGTGGTCGCCTTTTTAAAGTTTTCCATCAAAGTTCTTACAACCAGAAATATTGTATCAGATTAAAAAATGAAAGGGACTAGAAGTTGCGCTCATATAAAAGGCAGTTCTAAAGCAACTAATCTAAAATTTGCAAATAAGTCTTGCTTATTTCAGCTGCAATATGCATATGCAATTTCAATTTTTTTTAAGTAATTACCAAAGCATTTTCAGACATGTTATGACCAAATATGAACCAAATATGAACTTTTAGTGTGAATACTCACACTAAAATAAAACACACATAAACAGTCCTGAATGGATCCCATTAATATTAAGTCTTACTTCTACACTTAAAACACTAGTACTGAAAAATAAGACGAGAAGTCAGTGAGGACTGGCTACATTCTGTGCGATGAACAAGGAGATCTTTGCCCACGCTACAGTCTCTTTATCACGTACCACCGTTTGCACTCCTCTGAAGGTACCATCATTTTGGCTTAAGATAAAAGTATACTGACGAATATTTCTGATGATCCTTTTAGATTAATAACTATTCTTTATAGACAGTTTACACATGGGTATGAAGGGCCCAAATGTACACCCACTAATTCACTAATGCCATAGTGATGCTTCAACAAAACTACTTCAGCTCATAAAAAATAATATTCTGGCAACTACAGTCCTAAATAACTTCTTTTACTTTAACCTTGTGATTTGTTTAATCCATCTGAATCACTAAGTTAGTGCACAGAGCACTCCCAAAAGATGACCTTTTGAAAGTCATTATATTGTCGACCAATATTGAACAGAACTTCTTAGTTTTTGTCTTATTTAGCTCCTGTAAGTAAAAAATATTACCAGAATCATCTACCAATTCCTATCAGATGTAGCAGTGTGTCAGAAACATGAGCAGCTTGAACACATGGTGACTTCATCATCCAAACCACTACAAACTATTCTGTAAATTAAAACCTGTGCTGCTCAAATACAACTTTCATATTAACAAAGTTACTCGTAATTAGGAACTTTAGGACTGTGTGCTAACTTCATAGAACCATCAGCAATGAGAACTGTATTTGGGGGAGGATGGACAGGGAACTGCCATGTTTAATTCAGCGTATTAATCAAGCCAATAGCAACAGTATACTGCATCTGAATATTAAGATGTGAGGAGACCCCCAAGGCTTCTGTGATCCCTGCTGCTTAGCGGCGGTAAAGAAATAGTGCATTAGGTTATGTCTGTGTCTCACACTCCTACCGGACTCCTATCCAGCTGAACTTCTACCACATGCACAGAAAAAATACCTGGCTTGTGCTTAAAGGTGGTTTAAGTATGGGCTAATTTTGCTGGCAGGTCACAGAACAGGCTTCACCTTCACTGAGGCTGGCACTTGCTTACTTTGCAATGCGGCAGAGTTATAAGTCACTAAAGTAAACTTCAAGTATCCTTCTTCATCATTTCACTCAGCCCCCTTGCAGCTATCCAGCCAGGGCCGAGTCTCAGCCCAAAGCTCCATTGGTCTGCCACAAGAAATACCTGGGCAAGTTCTACAAGTGAGGATACTGTTAAAATTTGGACCTTTTTGGTCAAAGCACGACAGTCTCCTCTGCCCCACGACTACCCCAAGTCACTCCAGATGATCAGTGACAAGTGATAGTTACAGAGCGTAATTGTGAAGGGGATGATTTATCTTTACGTTCAAACAAGCCTCAGGGAAAGCATGCGAGACAAACCCGGCCAGGATAATGTAGAAAACTATCAGGCTGTGGGCACTGCAAACTGAAATAAGTGATGGACTGGCGGGGCCTATGAGAGCAAGCAGTCGCCTCTATAAAACCAAGAGAGCAGCAGACTCGAAGGAGCCACGTTATTACCCTCTGCTCTCCCTAGAGACCGAAGGAGTATTATTCCATCTCCCAATCTCTGCATTTTTCCCCTGCAAAAAGCCTATGCGCTGAAGTTTATGAGGTCTGAATTTCAAAAGGAAAGCACACTTCACCTTAAACTCTATGCCCAGCTGTCACTGGTATTTTATCAAGTATAAATCAGCAAAGTTTGGGGGGTTCGCTCTGTGTTTCAAAATACAAACCATACATAATGGCTTAACCAAACGAGTGATAAGCATAAAATATTACAAACCATAAAAAAGGGGGAAAAGCATAATCCTGGGCTGCCCCACATTGTCTCCTCATAGAAATATTACTTTTGAGATTAAAGTGCTTGTTTATTTTACAATTTGACCAATCTCCAATAATGGAGCATTTAATGGAAAATATTAACGTGGGACCTACAAACAGAGCCGCTATGTTATAAATACTGTAAATAGGGACTTGGTTTTTTTTTACTTTAATATAAACAACAAAAGCTTAGCCAAAAGGAACAAAAAAATAACTGAACTAGGCAAATACTTAGATTGTAAATACTAACAATCAAAAAAGTTCTCAGGTGTTAAACTTAGGAGCCTGTCAGAGTCCTGTTGTGAAATTTTAGCTTCTAAGATACTTTAAGAATAAAAATAAGCAACTAATGGTATAAAATAAGAAAACGCTTGTATGTTAAATACACTAAAGAAAATACACATACTAAATACATGCCTAACATGAGTGACAAATTATTCATTCATTTTAGAAGTCAACTCCTTTTTGGTTGGTAAGTAAAAGCATGTATTACACTTTACTGCTTCGGGGAGGAAGGAAAACACATAAATTAATTCTTCATTACAGTTTAAAAAGGCAAATTATTTAAGGACTATTTGTATTCAGGCTAAGTAGACAGAATCATGATATTACATGCTTTTTATTCAAATGGAAAGAATTTACATTTACCTACCATCTCATTAAAGTAAGATGATATAGCAGGAGCATTTTCCTTAGATTTTTTAATTAAAATGTTCTTTTTGAATGTTTAAAATAATTCTGAGGTTTACAGTAAAGTATATTTTAAAGGATACATTGGCTTTTTTTCAGGTCTGATTTTGGTTACTGTCTAAACTCCCCAGAGGCCAAGTGGATGTTACAGGGTTTTGCTAAATAGCATTGTTTTTCAAAGGCAGGAAGGGATGCGACTCCCCACAAACACAGCTGTGATGAGTAGCTCTAAAGAAAATCAAATTTTACTAACAGAATATTTTTGCCAGTTTGGTTTATTTTGCTCTGGATTTATTACTCTGCTAACATGCACAGCTTCGCAGAATAGCTACTCCTATGGTAAAAAGTCTTTCTCACACCAAAAAAGCTCTCCTGGTTCAATGCGGCCAGTATTTGTCTCCTGTTACGTACCTACACCAAAGGCTGAACTGTTCTCAAACCACAGTAATGTCTTTTCAGTTTGTCCTTTCCAAAAAAAGGCCCCTAAAAACCCCTTTCACAATTATGAACACGGTACGCAGAGCAGCCCTTATGGCAGGATCAGGCCCCCTGTTTTTGCAACCGCCCTCCGTGCCAATAACAGCATGCAGCTGAAGCTTAAAGGATTATGTGTATGTATGTGCAGGGGAAGTCACATGTATACACACAGTTCAGTGCCACCACCGAGGGCAGTGCAGCGGCAACAGCGGCCTTTTTCCGAGCTCTCCCAGTGTTTACTACGAGAGAAATGAGACTGGAGTTTCTGCTGAGCTCACTTTGAAAAGGGTCTGACTTGATAGGCAAAATGTTTCTGCCAGCCATCAAGGAACAAGAAGGCAGTGCCCACCAGGTGAGATTTTAAGTTCACCTTTTAGATTGCTTTTGGTTTTTAAGAGCCTAGAAACAATTTACGTTAACGCATATAAACCTTGGATCAGTGAAAAAAATGCATAGTGCCATGATTAGAAACCAATGTTCAGTTTTTAGGTAACAGTTCTTTAGGAAAAACGTTGTCTTTTGAATTTGTCATGCTCCTACTTTTATCTGGTTGCCCAAAAGCAAGTTACAGTAGGCTGCTTCTTATGCGTTATCAATTTTCATGCTCTTGCACATTAGGCTGGATTTCTCATTTACTGTTTCTTTATGTACTGAGTATGTGCTTTTAAGTTTTTTATTAATAGCTCTGAATATGAGGTCTCAATTTTTCTGTATATTAAATCTAGAAGTATAACAGTATAGCAGAAGTGTAGCAGAGGCATTGATCAAAAGTTAATCTAATTAGTCTTTAATAAAGCAGAAAAGTTCTCAATGAAAGCAAGATACTTATGAATCTTCTATTCATAGCATAATAAAACACACACAGCAAACCATACTGTAAAATATTACTACAAAGCTGCTAAAAGACACAGCAGTAACTAATTAACTAATTAATCACAATTAAGCTGCATTTTCATTTATATTGTAAAAGAAGGTAAGCCAAAGGCAAACTTCAAAGCACCAAAAATTTCCTAACTTCTTTCAGCAGAAGCTTTGAATAAGCAGAATGACTGCTGTCCTTTTTAGCCTCCATAAGCATTTTTAACTATGCTAATCACCAGGGTATTTGCAAATCTGTTTTCTACTCAGCAGAAGACCTGCTTTCTTTTAGGGTTCTGTCAGCTGAACTTTATTGCCTTTCTATATAAATGCTAAAGCAGCAAAAAAAGGCAGCACCCTATTTCTCATGCCGGCATCACATCCTTCACATATTTGATTGGCCCCATCATTTAAGTCAAAGCAGTATCCCATGGATTTCAACAGAACCTGGACTGATTCTAAAATGATGAAAATAAGTTAATCAAATGTCTGGACAAAGTGATTCATATGAATGTCTATGTTTGTGATCTGCACATCAGAATGATTCATTTGAACTTCTGCGTGTAGGATCTGAACATCAGATAAGAGTTTATCAGAATATTCTGCATATTTTCCACTACAGCTAAAATATGTAAGACCCATTTAAGTGAAGATAGGCTGGTAGGCTCCAGTGACCTCCCTACAAACTGTGGTTTACTGTTGGTATGTACCCTGTGTCTGTGTGGGCTATGTAAAAACAACCATTTATCAATCATTACTAAGAAACTGGCTCTGTGACAAACTAATTACTCCTCAGGCTTCTACCCATTAGCACAGGAGGAAGCAGATTATAAAGTTATTTTATATATTTTAAGGCTCTATACAACTCCTGAAGTAACAAAATCTGCTACAGAAGGCATGCTTTCTTCCTGTGGCGTGCAAGATTTTTAAAAATGTGTGTACCTATCAAGGACACTAAGAAATCTTTAAAAAAAATCTGTTCAAATTTAAAAAAACGCAACAGTAATTGCTGTACGGCACGTGAATCGATACACTGCAATTAGTAAGCACTAGTATTTATTTCAATGTCATTTATTTAGCTGTAGTCCCAGGAATTTGTACAAATCCTAACCATGGCTTCCCAAAATACCGTGGATTGGCCAGAATGTGTGTAACAGGTGGCTACAGGTAGTATACTCAGGGTGTAATGTCACAGATGTTTTTGTAATGGAAGACTTTAGGTTGAGAGAGTCCTGGTTTACAGAGGTCCCAGACTCCTTTGCACATTTCTTCCCCCCCAAATTACTTTTGGGTTTTTTGCCCTTGGAAATATTTGCCCAGCCTCATACTGGGCTGGAAAAAACAACACTCGTTAAGAATATCTAAAGAAGCATCCCCACCCACACACCTGTGGAGTATGGCCAAGGACTCAAATCACCAAATACTTGCACCTGCCAAACTGTCGTGGTTTAACCCGGCTGGCAACTAAGCACCACACAGCCGCTCGCTCACTCCCCCCTCCCTCAGTGGGACGGGGGAGAGAATTGGGAAGGAGAAAAAAAGTTTAGAGCCGTGGGCTGAGATAAAGACAGTTTAATAAGAGAAAATAATAATAATAGTAATAACGAGAATGGTAACAGAATATACCGAATATACAAAACAAACGATGCACAACACAATTGCTCACCACCCGCTGACCGATGCCCAGCCCGTCCTGAGCTGCGATCACTCCCCCCAAGCCGCGATCAGTCCCCCTGCAACCAACCGACCGACCCCCCCCGAGCATGACGTTCTATGGTCTGGAATAGCTCTTTGGTCAGTTTGGGTTAGCTGTCCTGGCTGTGCTCCCTCCCAGCTTGTTATGCACCTGGCCGAGCAGGAGAAGCTCAAAAAGTCCTTGAGTAGTCTGAGCACTACTTGGCAACAACTGAAAACATCAGCATGTTATCAACATTCTTGTAGTACTAAATCCAAAACACAGCACTATGCTAGCTACTATGAAGAAAATTAACTTTATCCCAGCCGAAACCGGGACACAAACCCTTTGTCAGCATCCTAGAACACAAAGGTTATTACTGGCTCTTTCAAGTTTGATGGAAGGGTCATTCCATACATATAGGTACAAGAGGGAGCCTTACAATAAGTCATAGAAATCATAGAATAGAATCATTAAGGCTGGAAAGGACCTTCAAGATCATCAAGTCCAACCATCAACCCTACACCACTGTGCCTACTGAACCATGTCCCAAAATGCTACACCTACACATTTTTTGAACAGCTCCAGGGATGGTGACTCTACCACCTCTCTGGGCAGCTTGTTCCAATGCCTGACCACTCTTTCAGTAAAGAAATTTTTCGTAACATCCAATTGAAACCTCCCCTGACACAACTTGAGGCCATTTCCTCTCATCTTATCACTTGTTGCTTGGGAGAAGAGACTGACACCCACCTCACTACCCCCTCCTTTCAGGCAGTTGTAGAGAGCGATAAGGTCTCACCTCAGCCTCCTCTTCTCCAGAATAAGCAACCCTAGTTCTCTCAGCTGTCAAGATTATTGGTGGGAAATTTTGATGAAAAAGGGGTTGCTGATCAAGTGGAGCGGGGAGTGACACATGACAAGCAGCAGATGGACAAATCAGAACCCATCCATGTCAGTAAGATGCCTCTTAATTAGTTTCAAGCCCCTGGTAAATGAAAATTCCTACTCCAAATCTTACAGTCTAATAATAGCCACCCTTAGGTCAGCATTACTGTTATACTAGCCCTCCTAGAATGTAAAACTAAAATATTTAATTCAGACATTATAAATTGATTAAGATACAATCAGTAAATATGCACGTTCATCCAAGAGGCAGCTAGAAAATGGTATTTCCTTTGCCAAGCAATAGAAATTAAAAGCCACAAGAGTGTCAAAACCAAGATGTCTCAGACTTGCTGACAATTATCAGCAAGACATCTGTTTATCTCCAACGGATGTGACAAATTTTGAAGTCGTTTCAGCCTTAATGCAACTCTGCTGAGGGCCAGTTTTCCTCTTCAAACTCTACGCTCAAACCAGTTTTGTACTCAATCTTATCAATGTTATCTGAGAAAAAAACTATGTCGATATTTTTCCATTTACTGGAAACCTGGTTCCTGTAGTCTGAGTCTGTTTCACAAGAGTTTCCTACACAGTCAACGTGATGTCTTGTTGATAAGTCACCGGGTCAGCTTTCACTGATGTTTCTAATAGGAAATGGCATTATATTATAGTTTCCAGGAAAACTACCATCTGTGCCTCCTGTCAGTCTTTGCAACTGGCAGCAAAATATCTGTGGGGAATGTTTTCATACTGCCAAATTACAGCAGTGTTCCCTGTCACAAGTCCGAAGCATGGGTGAAGCTAACAAACAGTCCGTTAAGATAAGAGCTGCTGTTTCCACCCTGCCAACTCACCGGGCCAACTCATTTACAGGGTAATTCCAAAAGAGTCGGTGCGCCTTTGATGCTTTGTCCCTGAGATAAATTCAGCCTGTAATATCTAGAATAGGGACAATTTGCATTAGCTTTGATTGGCAAGAATTTGTCTTCTTTACTGGAGTGATGCTGATTTATGTGGACCAGAAGCACAGCGTTCAGTTCATATACAGACCTTACCTGGAACCTGAGCGACTCCAAAAGGCTGGAAATGCAGGGATCTAGCCACTTCCTACCTCGTAAGAGGTGCAAATGATCTGTTTGCATCAGTGATCTAAACAAAGAAATTAGCTAAACAGATATTTACCATAAAACTGCCTTGTAATCTTATATTTTCCCAAATATTAAGGCAGCCTCAGCAGAAAATTTTAAATTCGTCTCCACGATCTGATGATCTTTACATTAAAAAAAGGAATGTGTAAGTTTCAAACATTTTTTCCCCAAAACCAGTCATAACTGATTTGTTCTACAGTTTAAGTGTCTATAGATATTGGGGGAAAAGCACCTATAGTTAAACATTGATGATTATCATATAAGAAAGATCCTTTAATGAAATCGACCATCTAGTGTATTTAATTGCTTAAGTCAGAAAAAAATGAACTAAATATTTCCATTAAAAGCAGTGGGACAATGCATATCTACTATGTAAATCTACTAAGTTCCAGCTACCCTGAACATCAACAAGACAGTAAGAACGCTTTCTGAAGGTGCGTGCAATCCACGTTAGATCCACTGAGCTGAAGTAGTTCCTATGAAAACAAACTACAATTTACATTCTGTTTTAAAGTGAATGAAAATATTTGCTACAGTTAATGGGCTTGTGTGCTCTCCAAGAAACTGAAATTGTGTGGTTTAATTCAAAGTCTTTTGGTTTCTGTGGCTCATCAGTTATAAGCACAGTGGAAATTCTGCTACAGGTTAAATTTTTTGAAAGGTTTTTTTTTCACTGAACCAGTTAAAAACCTGAATATATATATATAACAACTTTCAATCATCTTGATACTGAACTTTATGTTTGTTGCCACTTAGTTTTAAAGTAGGATAGCTGCATCAAAATCAGCTTCCAAGTGCTCTGAAAACATGGACCAGGAACAGCAGTCATACTAACTGGCTGCTTGTATTCAGCACTCTGAATGGTGCCGTCTACTCTGCTGATGCTTAAAAGCTGTCGCTTCTATTCCAGTTAGTCAACTTTATAAAATCCAGAACTCAAAGCATCTGATGAAGCCTATTTTCTAATATTGTATTCATTCTAATTATTCCTGTTATTTAATACACCGTAAGTTACTGGGAAGCAAATATAAATGCTAGAAAAATTACAGGATTTTTGTTTTGCATATAACTGGTTTTTAAGAAAAGTATTACCTAGGGATATTTGGGCATCTCAAAATTTTATCTCATTTCAGAAACCCAGGCAGCTAAGGCTGGTAGACAAATACAGGTAACCACTGAATAAATTCATTCTGCCTGACGGAATATCCTATCGTTAGAACTGCACAAAAGTAAGATATTTCACTTTTTGTAGTAATGAAATCTTAAGCCGCAACACATCTATGATGCATTAAAAGCTGCGATGTTCACTCCATGGTGAATAAAAAAAATAAAAAGCTATGTCAGGCTTTCCATATAGAGGTTTTTTTCAGAATTCAGTGATAAAGCTAAGTCAGGAAGAGGTGGAGCAGGAGACCAGTCACACTCATCTGATACTGGGACACTAAGAGAAGTTAACAAAACACGATCAGGTTTATGGAGTTAACCCATGCAGAGCCCCCAGTGCAGCTGTTCCTGTGCAGCTGTGAGGAGGGCACAGCCATCGGCAACCTGACTCCCGCAGAGGCTCCGCTACGGAGAAATAAACAGCGTAAAAAGGAAGGATTTCTCTGGAGTGGCAGATGTGCCTGGCAAATAACATCTGTGTCTCAACATGGGACTCCTTCCACACAAATCTTTAGGGGCCTTAATGCTGGACTGTCTCCTCTGCACAGAACTTAGTCTCCCCATTTTGCAGGAATTTCATTTGTCTCTTCTAGCCCGTAGTACTCAGTCATTACAACCTTCCAGACCACTCCCACACTACCACTCTGTAACAGATATAACAGTCTCTTAAAAACACCCTTTGGCAGTTTTTGTTATGGTTTCCGGAGTAGTTGATCTTTTGTCTTTTTTTTATTGGAGTACATTATCTGTTCCCATAACCTTTAAGCTGCTTAAAAACTGAGGGGGGGAAAAAGATAAAAGAAAGCAAATACAATTATCCGTTTCTGATGGATACAACACATTACTTTGAGCAATATTCCGTGAACCCTGAAGAAAGAAGAAAGTTCTTCAGTTCTAACCTAATATACTAAAGATGCGCATCTTGAAAAACAGTTGCCATAACCTAAAATCAAGTTTTCCTCTCTGTCTTCCAAACCAAAGGAGCATCTGAACTAATTTGTTGATGCTTACTGAGCCATGACCGCAATTTGCAGACACTTACTTCTGATATGGCCTTACATGAACTTGGATTCCCAAGGAGATGAACAATCTACATAGAAACAAAGTATGCAGCTGACACTGTTGATAGTTTTATATTATATGGGACTGTAAATAATAATTAATACTAATAATAATAATATCAACAAAAGGTTAAAATGGGGAAAAAAATTCCATCTATTTAGTAGGTCGCCAAGAGGCCAGGGCAGTAAGCAGACTACCATGGCACAAGCGGGATCTGAATGACCAGGTATAGCTGCTATGCAGATGATCTACCACAAAGATGGTGCTTTCAGAATGAAAGAATAAACAAGTGCCAGCAGTTGCCAACATCTGTGGAACAATAAAATAGGTCACTCAGCAAGCGAGAGAGGAGCCCAGAGGAAGGAGCGAAGTTTTGAAGTGCTCTGCAGACAACATATTCAGAATTTCTGGAAAAGCAGAGAGTAAGCAACGCCAAAGGATGACCAAAGCAAAATGCAAAGTCCAATTTCAGAAGCATGAGTATCTCAGTACTCATTCCATGTGTGACATAAATACACCCTTATAGCTCTTGAGAACTCATTTTTCATTGTTGACTCAACATGCCTCAGAAGAGCCTGAGATGTCCCACGGGAAAGTAACAGAGAAGTAAGAATAGAAAAAGTATCACAGCTACTAACCCTGTGTTAAGTTTGGTATGATACCATATATGTGTCATGTGAGCAAATGATGATGGGCGGTGCAGCGTTAACGGTAACGGAGTCATCAGAGAGAGATAAAGGTAGGAAAACACAGGCCAGGCAGATGTGAAAAACAATTTAAAAAAACCAAACCCACCAACAGGGGAAACGTACTTAAGCATTTCTGTCTGGACAGAAGGAACACTGGACCAAGGGGCGGCAATAAGCTATAAAGCTGGAAATGGGCTCACAGCACTCAAATTGTGCAGAATTAAGGAGGAGTAGGCAATAGCTGGGCAGTATTAGTCAAAGGTTTTTTTAATAAATTTGTAATTATTGTTATAGTGCTACCAAAGCAAGTTCATACTGCAAAGGGAACCAAAAACTGAGCCTAACGATGACGGTGAAATCAGTGGGACCAGGAAGCTGGGCGCCTGCTCTTCCCAGGAGTTCACTTGCCAGGGGTGGCAAACTCTTTGCCCCATGCCCCCTCCTGCAGGACCAGGGACAGACAGTGCTACTGGCAAAAGAAAAAAACACCCCTCTTCCAACTGACCCACTCTTGCTTTTTTATTTGTACTTTTTTAAACATCCAAGACAAGGTTACATTCAATGCTACTTCATATCAATTGCTCTTGTTAAGTTAGTCATGGCTTCTTTCACATTATATTGCACTGAATTAACTACATTACAAAATGGAAGCGATATCAATTATGAACACACCACCCGCCAAACTGGTCAATGATTGCACCATGCAGACATAAATGATAGGGTTGGAAGGGGCCTGTTTTTCAGCCCAGCACCCAGTATCAAGCAGGATTTTCTTTCTCCACTAATGTTAAAAGCATTTTATCTGAGTTGTATCATTGTCTTGTAAACAGCAGCAACTCAGCAACTGCATAAGGGAAGTATATTCTGAAACCTACTTGCCTGCACTGCTACATTTTTTTCCCCTCACATCTTAACCTGGGCAATATAGTTTTACTTTTCGGTATATCCAGCCAACAAGTCATCTGTTAATCCCTATGGCATGTGTGTAAGCTAGTAAGCCTAAAAAAATGTCACGTTACCCAGACTGTGAGGCAACAGCAATGTGACACTTCGCTCTCTCGCACTCGAGAGTTCGGTGTGTTCCCCTTGAGGTACAACTAACTGCAGGTATGCTATTTTCCAGAAATACCAATCATCCATTATTTAAATTTTTAAGAATTAATTCGTAAATAATAATTAGCACATCACTGTCAAAACGCACCTTACAAACTGATTAGTAGCTGATAATCTACTAAATCATGGCTTATACATCTATTGAACACTTCTGGACAAGCTTTTCTGTTTTCTCAGTCTGGATCTGAAGCAAACCTGTGCCATCCAGCAAAGCTCTACATAGCACTCAGCTTCCCCCATGCAGTACCCTCGGGCTTCAGTCTCTGCAGAAATCAAGAAGTCCTGTGGGAACTCTAGAAGACCTGAGGAAGTAGGAATCTTAGGCCTGTTTAGAGACTTACCTTCTTGGCAACAGCTTTATTAGCTATGTATGGTTTATAACGATATTACAGCTTGTGAAAACACATATTCAGAGCTTAGATAATCTAGGTAAAATCTATTTCACATATAGACGATAACAGAGCAAGTAGACAAATCATTTATTGTCTGAACAAAAAAAAAAAATCTGCAGAGCAAGAGAGAGTGCTGCAGCTGGATAGAGGTTTGGGGGGTTTTAAGTCAAATAAAACAATTGGAGTGTAGAACGGTCATGCTTGAAACTGTTAACCAAGCTGCTCTGCAACAGTGCTGCATCATGAATGAAAATGTCTGAACAAACCCTAACTGCATCTAGGGACTCTGTAACACAACTAAGCTGCAAGTCATTATTTTTCTCATTAATTGAAGATCATTTTATGCATCTTTCTAAAATAATCTTTGCCACCAACCACTCTTAACTTTTTGTGCAGTGTTGTAAGAAGTTTTTCTTAAGTACTTCATGTAAATTTTTATCTAAATAAAACCATGTTCGATTTTTATGACATGTAAAGAAGTTGGCTTTCAGCCAAGTATCAGAACTCTAAAAGTACTTCTACACTAATACCTTTCCTACTTTGCTGTCTCCCCAGTGAATTTACAGTGACTGAAGTCCTTCTAAAGTTTTGAGGCAGCAAAGACTCAATGCCACAGTTTGTAACACAGAGTTATCCATAGCGCATATGCAATTCTACTCGCGGACTAAGTATCAAATAAGAACGGAGGAATTTTCTGTCATTTGGGACTTACAGTGGTTTTACAATATTCGTAATGAATTGTTAAATACAAACCAAGAAGCACAGACATTGCCTAAAATAAAAAACCAAAATAAACTGCAGTCAGATACAGTAACTCAACCCAATCTCAGTAACTCCTTTTAGCATTTCTCTAGTATTTATTCCATAAACACCTGCTTAATTTTTAATGAGGGATTTTTCATTGGTGTCTATTTGCTATGGAAGAAGGTCTCAGAATCTCTATAAAACAAATTCTTTTGAAAAAGGCAGCCCTTGTTTTTTGTTGATTATATCTGTTAAAAACCTACTTCGCAGGTAATAACTTCAGTTCATTAGGCTGAGGAGTTTCCATATAAGCAACAGAACAACCACAGTACAAAATTCAGTATGGGATAAATTATCAACCGAGAGTTCAAAAATTTTTTCAAGAAATGATCCATCTTAAAGGTGCAGTGAATATACACACACCTATTAATTGCGAGTGACTTGCAAATACTCTGAGAACAATCACCTTTTCAACTTTTCAAAAAAGGAAACGTAATGGAACCCATGATACCATCACAAAACGAGGCTCACCTCGTAATGCCTTTTCATACCACCAAGCCAGTCTCTACATTCAAAGTAAACGTTCAGAAACTTTTCTTCTGGGCTTGCGTTACAAGCTAGCTCACTTTCGCAAGCAGCACAAGCACCTGGGTGCTTTGTAACACAGTAATTTCCAAATGCTGATTGTTTCAGATGTAGGGCCTATAAAAATGAAACCTCAAAGCTACATATTCTCACCCCAGGTTAAAAACAAAACTTGAACACTTGAACGAGAGCTGTTGATGGCACTTGCAGGGGATGGAACAGCCTTTCCAACGTCTCCGGCACCGATACCAGTCCCATAGGAACCCCACGTCCTCCAGCAGCCCCTATATTTCGAGTAAATCTGAAACCCAGACACAAAATCGGGCTGGACCCGACAGCTCACTCCCCTCCGTGCTCAGCCGCTCGCTTCTTGAAACCGGCTGTAAACAGGGAGAGGGAGGGGCCTGCCGCCTGCCAAGCCAAGCAGAAACTTGTGAGTAACTTGGAGAGGAAAAACAAGTGCACGGAGCGGCGGCTGGCGCGGGGCGAGCACCATGTTCTCGCTCAGAAACCGGCCGGGGCTTTGCAGCCGCCGCCCGGCCCCGGCAACGCTGCCCATCACACGGGTGCGGATCCGGCCGTGCCGAGGGATGCAAAACGTGAACTGAAGGTAAGGGGCTTCGCAGCCCCGCTGGGGCCGTGGGAAGGGCAGGCTGGAGGGCGAGCGGCGGCTGGCGGGACGCGCTTTCCTTCCACCTTGTAAATTCCGGTTTTAATGTGCCATGTGATAAAAGTGTAAGAGCAGCCAAGCCCTGGGGAAGCACCAGGGGCGGCCGAGGGGGCTGCGGCGTCCCCTGACGCGAGCGGCAGCCCAGGGCTGCAGAGCCGCTCCGGCCGGGGGCTCCGCCGCGGCACCGCGCCCCGGGAGGGCAGAGCCGCCGCGGAGACGGGCAAGGGCCCGGCGGGCTCGGGCGGGCTGAGCCCGCTGAGCCGCGCCTGCGCAGCGCCGCACACGGCCTCAGTGCCTTCGCAGGTGCAGTGACGACCACAAACGGGCGATTTCTACCTTAGTGGCAAAACCCACCGCATCCGCTAAGTTAGAAGTAACGAAAAAAAAATTCCTTCCGAAAATCTGTCTATTTGTTTTTTGGGTTTTTTTCCCCCTCAGGTAAGTTTGGTAATTTTGTAAGATTACTATTTAACACAACGAATTGCCTATCACTTCTATCGTCAAAATAGGATTGTCTTATTTAGCCCGCATTTAGGGGAGGTAAAAAAAAAAAAAAAAAAAAAAGGTAATTACCAAACCCACTTCTGAAACCAGACATCCCCCTGCTCTATAAAATACAAAGCGCGGTAGCGAAGACTGTTGATCTTCTGAGACAATATACAGGCAAGTATTCTGTGGCTAATGTAATTCAGGCTGGGGTAATCAAAGCTACGTGCTTAAGGATAAACCTACCTAATGGAATTACTTGGTTGTATCCATGCCTGTGCTCAGTCACCCTTGCGCTCGCTGCAATGCATGTATTTGCAATACCTAGTTCCAGGCTGCTGCTCTGGTTGAATCAAGTCGTAACAGTTCAGCGAGATGGAAGTTGGGTTGCCTTCAACTGTGCAAAACAGCTTTTCAGGGAGGGGGACGGGACCAAAAAAAACAACCAACCAAACCTGAAAACCCACACAACAAACCCCAACTTTTTTAAAAACGTAAACCAACAGATGCTTCCTGAAAATAAACTGGGTTGTTTTCAGTGCTCAAAAATAGTATGAGGATTGAAAGACAAAGTAATGATATCATATTTTCTACTCGTCTGCAATACCACAGCTAGAGAACCGATTTGAGGAAACAGGCCAAAAACATACAATTTTCTGCAAAGGTGAAAGCAAGCCTTGAAGACAACAGACCTGCACCTTGTGCTGCTGCCACAGGAGCCACTTACCTGAGGAAACCCAGCATACGACAGGGGAATCAAACTTTGTTTGCCCAGCTAAAACTAGTACATGTTTAACCTGATACCTGGCGCAGGCTATGGTATTTAGAAAAACCGCGCACAAAACAACTGCAACAGGAAACAAAAAATGGAAGTTGACATTTTGGAATAAATTTTGTACTATGGCTGAAGTGTCAAAGGATTAGCACTAGAGATGCAACCACATAGCCGTATGCTTACAAAACCCATACTGTGTAATTCAGCCATCTGGTTCATACAGTATAGCATGTTGTCTAGTAACATTCATCTTAATTGCACAATGTTTATTGTGGATTTGATTAAATCTTGTTCTGTCTCTGGAAAGAATGCAGGGACATGTACTTTGAGTTTCCTATACGTGCCGAAGGGGAAGAACACAAAGCAGCACCGAGTATCTGATGGTGTCAGAGCGCACGTGACGTGGGAAATCACCTGCTGCATAAATGCTATGCTGTCCAGAAATAACCATGATTTTAAGGCTGTGAATGTTTGCAGTTGTACTTTAAAGATGACTTATTTGTGCATTTTGGAAAGAGACTTTCCACGGCTGCTTTGAAGTTCACCAGTTTCAGTTAAAATGTTATCTTTTTACTGACAATAAAGCAAAGATAGCTGGACAATGACTACTGGTACTAGCATACTTTTTAAAGAATTCAAGCTATTTGGGAGGAAATGATAGCTAATTCTTCTCTTTTTGGAAAGTCAGGCTGCCGTGATACTAGGTTCTCTAGAGTACAGAGGTCCATTGTTTTTGCAGAACTAAATGGTTAAATAGGTTGGAAATCTGAATATGAACTGACTTATTAAAAAAACCAAACCCACACAACCTTCACCTAATTTCCCAGTTTCCTCTAGTCTTTGTCAATTTTAGTAGTGGTCTGGTATACATCCACCGTACTGCCTTGAATGTGCCTCCTAAGTAACTATCTTTTCAAAAGGAAGCTTATTTAACACCTTAGAGAACTCTGTTCTCCATCTTATTGCTAAGATTTGTGCTTCAGCTTGTATCTTTCAATTCTTCAGCACCTACCCGTATATATTATTAGCTATATAAAAGGTACTGTTTAATAATTTTAAAAAACATTGTACTAAACTTCATGTACATTGCTACTTAAAGGTATACAGTTCAAAACTTCCTGTACATTGCTACTTAAAGGTATACAGTTCATGATTTAATTCTGTTGTGCCCTGTATCAACTCCTTTGTCACTAACTTCATTTAAATTAAAACTTCAGAACGTTTACTACTCTTGTGAAATTTTGAATCACAGGTGACTTTCTTCTAGACTAACAAGATCAAAATGCATTTCAGTCACTGGCCTTAAATTGATCAGTTATGTGAAGTGTATAATCTCTATCTTTAAAATGTTTTCTTCACACTACATTGCATTTCACTTACAATACAATATTTCAATGATACTTTCCCTCTTGCTCTCTCTACAGAAAAGCTGGTAACCAGCAGAGAAGATACAAAAGCTAAAATCACTATGTGGAGCTGTGAAACCTTAAACAACAGTACCGACCACAGTGAGGACCAGCATCTCTGCCATGACTTCCACCTTGTGCTTTCCATCTTTTCCCTACTCTACCTCATTATATGTTTCCCAATTGGCCTTTGTTACAATGGCTTGCTGGTCCTAGTTAACCTCTATAACAAAGCTACTATGACTATGCCAGACGTTTACTTTGTCAACATTGCCATTGCTGGTCTCATCATCAACGCTCTGGCACCGATGTACCTTCTAGGTCTTGCCAATACAGACTGGGCCATCTGGAATTCTAACAATGAAGTTTATATTACCTTACTTATTTTATTCAACGTCTCATCTTTAGTTACCATGTACTCTACTACATTGCTCAGTCTGGACTACTACATTGAACGTGCTCTACCTAGAACTTACATGTCAAGTGTGTACAACACCAAACATGTTTGTGGATTCATATGGGGTGGTGCCATGCTTACAAGTTTTTCATCTCTTCTGTTCTATGTCTGCAATCACGTATCCACTAAAATCATTGAATGTTCCAAGATGCAGAACAAGGAAGCAGCAGATGCCATTATGGTCTTTATCGGGTATGTCGTACCAGCTATCGCTGTACTGTATGCACTTATATTAATCTTGCGAATACGCAAAGAGGCTACACCACTGGATCAAGACACTGGACGATTAGATCCATCGGTGCACAGGCTTTTGATTGCCACAGTCTGTACACAGTTCACATTATGGACACCCTATTATGTTATTCTCCTGGTAAGCACATTTACTAATGCACAAGGAAGATTTGCAGATGAAAATTACAGTCGAATATTACATTTTACCAAGATTTTATCAAAATTTTTGGCTTTCTCAAGCAGCTTCGTAATGCCTCTACTCTACAGATACATTAACAAAAACTTTCCCAACAAATTACGACGCCTGCTTAAAAAGATACACTGTGGGAATCAAGGGTGTTCTCATGAACGCACAGTAGTACAGCAAGTTATGACGTAGGTATGAAAAAACCCTCTGGTGCTCTCTTACTGCAGTACTTAGCACACCAGTACCAGGACCGCGATGCTGCTTGTTGGCAGAGTCATTAATGTGAGAGTCCCAATCAAGAGGCTAGAAGGAGTTTTCCATTACAGTTAAATGGTCTTAATTTTCAAATAGTTAATTGATTGCTGAAATCTTGTGAGACTCTGGCCTATGTGCTGTAATACCTGTGACATCTAATGCTTTCAGTGCACTGAATTAGTTATGAAGCATAAACTCTGTCTTCATCATTCTGATATTCCTGTCTGAAGAAATCACTAAGCAGTTTATTGAAGTCTTGACTGAAGACACAGCACCTTGTATCTTGTATAGAAAAAGGTATTACCTTATTTTCTGTACAAAGAAGTAACAGTGCTATCCTTGATGAAGTAAATAGCATTTTTCAATGAAGACAATACAGGTGATCTTAACTAAAGATTGTATTATCCAATTACACATGTCCAAGTATTAAATGTTAGTTATAAATTAAGTTATTTAATTTCTTTCTCCATCACTGAATTCCCTCTAAAAGAAGCCTCATTTACAATTTTCAGAAATTATTTTCTCACACAAACTAACCTAAGTTTTAACATTTATGGGAAATTGATTTTTTTTTCTAGATATAACAGTTAACAAGTGTGCTTTATTTTTCCAGGGCTTTGTTTGCATCCTAAAACATTTCAAGAATTCAGAAATATTTATTAACTAATTCTAAGGGAACTGAGAGATACTTGTTCCGCATATTAAAATGAAGGACAGAGTGGTTTACAAAGTTAAATCAAAATTTAACTAGTAAAGAACGTCTGACTAAGTGTTATGGTCCACATATGTTCATGTAACAAGAATAATTATCTCAAAAATAAATATGTTTATGATTAACATTTTGTATTTTCAAGGGGTATGTTTGCCACAAATAAATTAAAATCTCTTTAATTTAGGGCATCAGTGGAGGTTTGGAAACCATACAAAATCCCTCAAAACATACAAGATTTTAAAATGGGAATAATAGATAGGAGTCCCAGTCAGCATCAGCTTTTTGCTGACCTCTCAGAAATGAAGCACCTCCATACAATAAGAGTGTAGTTTCTGTATTTCACAGTGGAGATGAAGAAATCCAACCCAGATTGCCAAATTTCACTGAGTATATGAAATACACAAGAAACACAAACATGCTGCAGGAAGCAAATTAACGGTTACCCACAACAGCAAACTACGAAGCACAGACCCAAGAACTACCTGTTCCTATGCAGTTGTTGCATTATTAATGGTGGAGGAGGGGTAGAAGATAAATTGATACTCTCCCACTGATTTTGGGGCAGCGAGACATCTTTGTCACTCATCCTACAACACAGCAGAATCATTTCGTTGCTTAATCTGTCACAATAACTCAAATTCCATGTGACTATTCAAAAAATGTGACTTTTCAAGCCTCTGGTATAGAAAAAACAGGGAGCAAAACCAGAATTGAACCTTTTCCATTGCTTATAGCACAACCTCATCTCATAATTGGTCCTAATTTGTCAGCATAAAGACACACTTGTGTTCTAAGTGGGAAGCAGGTGAGGAACAGCCTTTTCAGATCTTCTCGCTTCAACATTATTCAAGTAATTTCGTCTCATAGCCATCTTTGCTTATCTTTTTCATATACAAGCACCTCTAAGTTATCAACATCCCGTGGAAGACTCTCCATTAATCTTTACTTTTTTAATAGCTTTTCATATTTTATTGATTTTTTTTGACCCTTAAACCCTATAGAGTAAATTATCTGTTTCTATTGTGTTTTCTCCACCCAAAAACTATCCAGTGCAACTACATCAATTTACTTAATAGTTGTAGCCTGTCGATGAAAACCTTGTTAAGGAATTAAGCCTTTCTTTATCAGTGTGTCAGATCCACACACTAATTTATAGTGCCTCTATATGCTGACATGATACTGGCTGCTTTGGTAAACCCATTGGGTTGGCTGGTTGTGTTTTTTCCCCTTAACTTGAGAGGTTTTCTGTGAGTTTCTACACATCTTGAGCATTCAATCTCCCTTCCACACGGAAGTGCGTAAGAAAGAAATCTTTCCTTACAACTGCCAAGCAAATAGGCTCCTCTTCTTCCCATCTGAGGAAAATTAGGTTTCCTAATGCACCACATTAAATCTTTCATGTAAAATCTGTTAAAGAAATTCCATCCCATTATGCAGGAAAAATTCCAGCAGGGAGGATACTGGTTTACTTGGTGTGAATAGAGGCTTCCAGAACTGGCGGCTGAACAGGGAGCATTCAGTGCTATATCAACTTCCATGTTGCTTCCTTCTTCTATTTCCCCCCCCCCCAATTCTGTTCCTTTCTTCCATGTTAAATTCCAAGTTTCAGATCATGGCTCTTCTATCGTCTCTCTTCAGCTGCTTCTCTCATCTTTTCCACTTCTCTATCTGAATGTGCTATTCTATTTAATTTTCATTTTACTCATCTGTTTCCATACATGCTTGGTCTTGTACACTTGGTACCATTCACCACTCACATCTACTTTGCTAGACTGTCTCGTTTACGATGACCTTACTCAGTGATTTGACATTACAAATGGATTTATGTCGTAAAATGGAAGCTGCTATTTAAGAGATGGAGAAAGAACAAGTTCTTACACAATTTACCTTTGAAATCTCAATTTTGATTTTTTTCCTATTTTTTTTATTGCAGCAGAGTTAAGTGTGTTTATGTGTATCCTTGATAATATACTAAATGTGATGGCAATCATACAGACAAACAACTTCCATCATTTAATGAACAAGACTAATACCTGCTCAACTTTTGTTAAGAGTTACTTTGATGTAGTAGTTGCCTCAAGGAAACTGTGCCATGGAGCTGACTGACTGCTGTTCTCTTAAGGAAATTCTGAACTTCGCTGCAGCACCCTCACATGGTATCTCTTAAAAAGCAGTATTCCAAAAAGCAAGAACTTTGCAATATTTATATAAAAAAAACCAGCAGATGAGCAAATGCAGTAAAATAGTGGTATCGTAAATATGGAAGAACTTTTATGGACAAATCTTTAATATACAAAGTTCTCAAGAATGGGGCTTCATATACCCGAAGGTTTCTGATGACTGTAAATAGGGGCTTATCTGTTTCACATTTAAATAAATTAGTAAAATACTGTATATATGCAAGATAAAAAAAATCAGCCTACTGATGTAAAAAGAATTTGCAAAGAATTTATTAAATTATTTCTTAAAGTGTATCATTTAAATGTAAACCTCTGAACAGTAAGGTGTACTGTATGTTTCTGTATGTATATACTGTATACTAGAAAGTAAGCACTAGTTAAGTGCCATTATTAACTGTTATTTTCTCACAAAATTAAATTTAATATTTGAGTTGATCTACGGCTTATAGCCCTCTTGCTTGAACCACCAGTGAAGTCAAATCAATGAACTAACAAAAATGTCGCGCTCTGCTTCTGCTTAAATTATTAACATAGCTAGCTCAAGACAGGTCCTTGTTGACTGACCTAGCAGAGGTCCTAGTTTCAAAAGTTTCAATTTGAGAATCGAATTGGTCTCTGAAGATATCATTTCAGTTAATGAAAGAAAGCGACTAACCCCTAGAAAATTTCTGGTTCTATTAAAATGAAGAGATGTGGCCTTCAAGATTATGTCAAAATACTATAGAAATGGACTTTCTGCAGAGCCTCACAAAGGAACTATTGACTCCTAATAAAATCTCAATAAAAAGTGTTAAAATGTATCTGGTCAGTAAGATGTGTGATTTATTTTGGCCTTCTTGATAAAAAACTATTGTAGACAAGGTTAAACCTGTGTTGCTTCACTGAATCAAAACATAACAAATTGCATGACTTGGATGTCAAATCAGACATATTAAATTATCGTATTTTCCAGGCCATAAATTTGACATTAAAATCTCATTATTCATCAGCGTGAAGTTAGCTGGGAATGAAAGCAAAAAGGCACACACCCCCCAACTCTTTTCAGTATAAGGAATCCCGCAACTAACAGGATAGAGTCACAGAAAAGCAGGGCTGGTGATGAATGCATACGTCAGCCATGTCCTTGTCACTTCCTCTCCTTTGTGCTGCCACAAATGAGATCTCGGAAATCAGTTCCCTGCAGAAATTTTCTTGGTTCCCAGAACAACATAATATAATAACCCATGCCTTTGGCTTCCTGAAAAAAATTGAGCTTTGAGAACATAACATACCTCCTAGAACATTTATTGCAGTAACCATTGCATATAACCAAAAGACACGGTGGAACAGTTAGTTTACCCCACATATATGAAAATATTTTCCTGGCTATACTTTCAAAATTATTAATTTGTTCCCTTTAAATTTTATGTAAAGTGTAGGAAGACATCAAATAAAAGCAAACTATTTAAAATAGTTACTGATGAAATCCTTAAAGAAAAAAACCAAAAAACTTAGTCCAAGGCACTTCTGAGTGTTAAGTCTCAGGGAGAAATAAACTGAAATGGCGATTTTGAAAACGGAAGTTGCAATATTATATCACGTAGTTCAAGCCTAGTATCTGACAAGATGCCCTTACTTCCATACAATGATTTAAAGAGTATTTTCTGTTACTCTCATTGGAGACTCAGCATCTCTAAACAGAGTAGTGATTTTTCTGATGCTTCATTCCTCAGAGCTTTAAGATAGAACCATTATACATAAAAAGGCTATGTTTCTCATCTGGATTAGTAAAACTCCTTTTATACAACATAGACTTGAAGGATCTTAAATGAGACCAGAGCTAGTTAATAAGCAGCAAGTTAACAAGTTTGTGAAGGGTGAACTTTCTATGGAAATGCAAATAGGAAGAGTTGATCAGGTACAGCCAAGTCAATAGGTTTACACTAGTACAAACCAGGCCAACACAGCATCAGAATCTGCCCTTTCTGTCAATACCAAGAGATTTCACTGAAGAGAACCACATTTTGGAGCAGTCACAGAAAATATACATTTAACTACCATGTAATAGGAAAACAGGCCCCAAGGTTGCCAAGAAAATATGACACCACTACTAGAAAACTCAAAGGGAAGCAACACTTTTTTTTTTTTAAAAAAAAGATGCAATTAAATTGGTTTTGTGCTATGGGTAAGTACATAGCTAAAACCCAATTTATCATTGCTCATTAAAAATGAAAGCAGTACAGTGGTCAGGCTGGAGACCTTCTCATGAGCTTTACTGCAGCAGCACAGGACTGGTGAGACAAAAAAAAAGCAGAACCTGGCCAAGTACTGCTCTCAGTTCTGCTGTTAGCTGAGGCCTTTGAGAAGTACTGACTTTTGCCTAAGTTTCTGCAGCTGTAAAGTGCTCAACGCACTGATGAATCTGAAACATATGCTCTGAGATTAATTTTTGCAGTTTCTTAGTAAGCGAAACCTTGTGTATTTCTTAATTATCTCATGCAATACTTTTTCCAAGTGAAAGCAATCTAAACATACAAACCCAGCTGTGCAGACTGCCACAGCAACAAATTTGAAGTGCGAAATGTTTCCTCTGTTGTATTTCCTTTAGCTTTCCATTATATATCAAAACACTTCGACATATGCTGAATACATTCTTTCCCAATCAGGAGAGGATTTATTATCTGCTTTGTCATTCCACTTTCTTCCCACCAAGTCCTTTCCTTACCTTGGAAGTCCACATGATTTCCTTTTATTCCTTCCTCCTAAAGAACTGGCACTTCTAATTACATTCACAAGAATGGCCAAAATGATTCACAGTCTACAGCAGGCAGAGTTCTTATACTATTACAAATCATGACCATAAAAGTTTTTTAAAACACCAGATTCTTATCAGAGTATTTATGAATTAAACATAAAAGTGTATTTTAAAAAAAAAACAAACCACCGAACACTTCCTACCAAAAATTCTTTCAAGCAAACAAAATTTATAACCAGAAAGATAATCCATTTTATCTAGTTTAAAAGTATTTGATGATGCGTTATATGAAAAAATAAATAAGCAGCAGCATAAATACTCCCAACTCTGAGACCTGGAGAGAGGACTAATAAGAAAAGAAACAGATTTACAATTAGCAACATCTTACAGGAACTGTACCTGTAACTATACTGCCCAACAGTAGGAATAATTCTGCTATAAAAATGCAGAGAAAGTGCGCAACTCTGGATAAAGTTAACCTTCAAAACCACAAGATTAATCTGCTAAATTAAAGTGGTTTTATCACACATCTCACTGATACCGATAGGAAGTTCTTCTGCTCATCAGCTGTATGTTAGCCTATGCATTACCAATTACAAAATTAATTGAAAAGCCTAATTTTAGCAACAACTTTTGCAAATTTAAGCTAAAGTTTATCTTGAAGGTGGTAGAATTTCCACAACTGTTTCTTAACTCATATCTAAAACCTTTAAAAGATCATTTTGAAATTAATTCCGGTATTAGGTTACCAAAGCTGTTTTAAAAACTCCATCTGGTGGTCACTAGCAGAATACTCTTGTAGTTCCCAAAAGCAGTAACATCAGTAAAACTACTTAAAGGATTTAAGTCAGTCATAAGGGGACCGGAGTGGAGTGGAACCAGTCCCAGTTTCTGGTTAACATAGATTTGTACTAGCTGGTCCTGTCTGCAAGCAGTAAGGGTATTGCTGCAAGTATTTGCAAGAAGAAATAAAATTAACTTCTACAACAAACTGCTACTGTGAGGATGAGGCAGGTGAAAAAAATTGCATTGCAAGAAACAAATCTCAGCAATGGTTAATTTTGGGTCTGAACCTAACAGAAGGCTATTTAGCCAAGCTATTAGGTCTTACTATTCACAAGAAAGAAATATTTATAAAAAAAGCGTATGTTTCTAGTATTGTTTTATGAAACATCTGGTACTAGTCATTGTGGTTGACAAGATGCTCAAAGATCAAAGGAAGTGCCATTCCCATTCAGCTCCAGAGCACTGTAATTCTTTCTAATTAAGTTATGGTTTCACTAGTCCACAATGAAATAGATTTCATACTTAATTAATACAGAAGTTTCTGAAATCTTTCAGGTCAGCTTATGTGCAATTAAATAATGATTCTAGCACCTGCAGTGCTATGCAGAGACCAGCTCTCTTAAAAAAACTTGCCATTAGAAAAAGCTTTTTTCCACCCTTTAATAGGAGTATTATTTGGAAATACAGGCAATTTTTGAGCTCTCATAGCCGAGTTGTGTAGATCATCTACCCATACTGAGGAATTTATTTTGTGATTGATAGAAACATTACTGTATAGTAATAATAATAAAATACTGTTTATAAAACAACTTATATTACAAACAAGGCCCAAATAAGCCAATATAAAATCACTAATACTGAATCATGGGCAAGCAACCCTGAGATGTGAAGGCAGCAATCACACAGCACAGAGCATGGCTGCGCTAGAGTAAAAGGAAGAAATGTTGATTTATGACCAGCCTCTGAGGCATAGGTAATTATTAATACCAGTGCTTATGTATACACATCTCCAGCTTGTGCTTTTTTAACCCTATCCAAGCAGAAGCAGTAAGACTATCAAATTTTACAAATTCACATAGCTCCATGTACCCTTATAAATCAGCATAAACATCAGAATTCCACTGAAAAAAAAAAAGCCATATTAAAAAAATCCCCAAACCAAACATGCAAGGAATATAGTACAATAAAGACATGCAAGGGTTTTTATTCTTAAATTAATTCATAAACAAAATTCCTTTAACTTTGTTCAAGCTAGCAATTCTTGGTTTTGTGTACAACTTCCCTGCCCTTTTTTTTTTCCTTTTCTGTGTCAAAGGCCTAGTATGTTCCATGGTCTCTTAATCAAGGACACAAATTTTCTTGCTGTCAAGTGGAAAAAACACTATAAACATACATAAAATTAAAAACAAGGCCTTTCACAAGAACAATTTCACAGTGACTGGCAACCATACATCAATATAACAAAAGCCTTAGAATAGATGCTCTTCTCAAAATTTTTTTTTCTCTAGGAATCTTAAATTACTGCATTAATACAAGTAGCCTTAAGGTGCTGAAACGCCACCAAGAAAAGCTTCCAATACGCAAGCTCAGCCCGTGAATAGAATCAAAGCAATCTTTGACTGACTCTGTGGCTAATATCCCACACCCAAATTACTGTTTTGTTACATAACAACACTAGAGGAAAAATTAAGATGGAAACACATGGTAGTTTATGAAAAATAGGTTTGAAAAAAATTGTAGACTATTTCCCAATTCAAAATTCCAGTAACACAGCAATTGCTTTTCATCATAATACTCTGGGAAATGGACACTAATAGCCATTTAATATTCTAAATCAATCCTATCATACGACACAGGGACAGTTTTCTTAATAACATTACATCAAAAAGGCAAGAAAAGATACATTAATCGAGAGCAGAAGACAACAGCATAGTCTAAAAACAGACCTCAGGCTTCTCACGCAGGCTTAGCTCCTTAACTATAATCGCTACCCTAGAGCAACCCAGTCCAACGCTCAGATTTACTGCGAGCTTACTGCAGCCTTCGGGCCCTGTCCTGGCTGACTGGGGCTATGGATGCTGCACCGCAAACAAGAGCTCTACCGCTCAGCTGAGTTGTGACTCTTTGCAGAGTCAGAAGGAAGGTGAGCAAGACAGAATCACCATCTCCAGAATACTTCACTGGATGGACCTGCTTTAAGGCAGAGAATAAAAAGATTGAAATCTCCATGGTTTCAGCATCTCATGAGCCAGAAGGATTGAACAGTGTTTGTTACATTAGGCAGAAGACTTTCTCTCATCTGGCTTACATGTATATGAGAGAAAGAGACCTCACTTCAAACTAAGCCTACTGTCAGGGATCTGTACTCTGCTAAACACATCAGTAACAGGTCAATTAAGAGAAATTATTGGGTTTGGTCAAAAGAAAAGTGGCTCACATCTGCTTTCTTTATAATAACATCTGTCACTTGGTACTGGATATATTTATTTTGCCATAGAAACTATAAGATGTGTTAAAAAATAAACAAGAGTTTTGCCCACCAACAGCGCACTGTAGGTGGCTAGCGGAATCGCACGTGGTATCAGCCAACCCTTAAACATTGTCACAGCATCTCACAGTTATTCAACTTCTGCAACTTCTACCTTTCCCATCTCCGCCCTATCCGGAACATCATCAACATACATCAACCATTTCTGTGGAGATCATGTATACTAATCACCAAGAAATCATAAGTCCATAAACCACTAACAAAAATAACAGTAAAATTATGCATCATCCCAAACACAGTCGCTTAACTGCCATTTTTTGCAGTTTTATGAAAAGTTTATACAACTAAACACTACTCTGTTTGCCACTGTTTTCATATGACTCGCACCCTGTGATCATTTAAGCAAATTAAATCAACTTCTATTGTTTAAGGAAAGACACAGCTGGTCACACAACAGCAATTATCTTGCTTTTCTTTTAGTAATGCATTAACTGTGACAATAACAGCACAGTGAGCTGCTGCCAAAACCACATCATATAGCTGTTGAGATACCTCAGACAAAGTTTTGTCCGTTTGCATAGACGAGGCAGAATTGCAGTTATCAATATGGGAATCAGCAGAGTCTAAATAGAATAAAGAATACAGAGTTGGGAAACCTTGATTTTCTAACCTCTGTTTCTCCTCTGGCTTTCAATTTATTCCATCAACTTGGAAGAATAAATTTCTCAGTAGCCAAGCTTCTCCACCTGTAAAAGGGGGTTATTTTCCGATGTGACTTTCTGAATCTATGTACACATTCTGAAATTGTAATGTGCTGCTTGCTCCTGATTCAAATGTTCTTGCCCTCTGAATACCACTGAATAATGAAGCTTAATACAGATTTCAGACAAAGTATGAAATAATGTTTGTAAATGTGAACATAATTTTGAAGATGAGAGCTTTCTCTTAGATTTTTTTGAAGATGGGAGGCATAAGAAATAGCTTTTCTCTTTTTGCTCTTCTACTTCTCTTTATATAATTTTTCTCGTTAAGAGGGTAAGGTCCCTTGGAGCTCTGCTTTACTACACCGTGCATCTTCAGAAAAGCAGTTATTGAAAAACAGGAAATGTAGTCTTAACACTGCTGTGGTGGGGCTTATCGTCACTTGAGTTACTCCTTGCTTGCTGATGGCTAATTAACTCAAAGTAATTTAAACCTTTGTGAAGAGGGGTTTGAATATCCCTTAAACTTTTGGTGCAGCCATTGATTTGCCTTTATTTTACTAATAATCACAAAGGGCACAGCCAGATATCCTTGTGTACATCCAACCCAATGCAACTTCAAAAAAGTACAAAACCCAGTGGTTTGCTGGTGGCCCTCAGCCAAGAAATAATTTTACTCCCTCCCTGCCCTCCAGCAGAGCTACGGTTATCAACCACGTGCTTATTCAGACCACTTCAGTGGAAAGGACCGCAGCAAACCGATGCCGTAACTGTTCTGCATTGCCTCATGTGCACACGTGATCCATTCTGGAAGCTACAAACTCAATATCTACCAGTAGATGACCAAGTACTTCCCAAAATTTTACTGCAATTTCAAAAGCAATGATCTGACCATGCTCACATAGTTTAGCGTGCTCTCTGCACAGCCCCAAGTCCTAGAAAGAATAAGGTGACACGTCAAATTTGCATCTTTTGTGGAAAATAAGCAGAAAAAAAAAAATCACCTGACTTGTATACTATTAGAATGCGTATTTTTTCTTTACCATTGTTCACTATGAGAAATTAATACCAACAAAATAAACCTGGATTTGGGTACACCTCAAAAGCAAATGCTATATACAAGATACCTACACTACTCTGCCAGCTTTATCCAAGTGTTTCAGTAACAGTTTGGAGGAACTACTGTAAATAAAAGGGAAACAATCTACCCAGTCCAACAAACTACTATGCTAACATGATCAAAACCAAAGTCAGTATGGATTAATTCCCATACTAATTCTAATTCTATGCTGAGTAATGGGTAAGCTCATTGGAAACCACATTTCAGAGAGCCACTGAACTACTGACAAGCGTTTCAGAGCACAGATACTGCACATAGAACATGAACCTTCAACCCGAAAGCTGGAATGTCTCTGGGCCACAGCTGCAACGCAAGATCCTCCATACACATCTCTAGTTTGAAAAGAAGTATTTGGAGCAGTAGTGCTAACCTTCAGGTGGAAACATAGATCTAGAGCTGAAATATTTTCTCCAGGTAACCCACAACTCCAGTTTTGAAATCTAGACTCGTACACATTTGTCTCATTTCATTTCTTTGAAGTGTTTTGGCTCCTTCCACATGTTTTTCAATAAAGCTTGTTAAAGCGCAACAGGTAAGATGCCATGAAAACAGGGAGCACTGATCAAACACCAGTCACAAATTATGTTCTCAACCTACAAAAGCCACTGCAGATTATTAAAAGATTATAATAAAAACGTTCTTCCCCATGTACTGGTATGAGAAAACATGATGCTACCAATGCATTCCAGACAAAGGCTGCATGCACTTAAAAATCATAAGCCAACACTGTCTTGTTCATTTATATCTGAGGTTTTAAGAATGCTATTCAACATAGTCACTAAGACGACTGATGCTGAGCCAGACCCAAAACATACTACAGACTCAAAAATCCTGTCTTTTAACACCTCATGGTCACTGCAGAGCATCTGGAAAAATAATTTATTGCATGTGTACAATACTGGGAGTGTTCCAAGTGGTAGGACCCACGGAAAAATAGAAATAAATCCTATTTTTAAGAAGGGATCTTAGTATTTTTGACATGCACTGCTTTTGTGTCAAGTCTTTGCCTTGTTAAGCCAAGGGCCTCACTTAGTGTTTATTCAACAGGCTTTTCCTTTTCGAGATCTCTAGCACTAAAACAGTGCACTAGAAAAAAATGTAATTGCAAAGGCTGGCCAATACGCGTAGGATTACTTCATGAACAGGAAAAAAAAAATCCACTGGATGGCCTCACATACTTAGAAATGGCAGAGACAAACAGTACTTTTCTGTTCTAAAATATCTCACTGCAGAGGATAGTTTGAACTTTAAAGTCACATGATGAAACCATAGGTTTGCTAAACATGCAACGTGTATGGTTTGAATGACTTAAACCAAGTTCCTGTTTCCTTTACAGAACCGTATGTTTTCGTAGCCAGTGAGCGGCCGGATTTTTCATTATCATGTACAGCAGCTAAAGAAGTTACTGTAATATATACACCCTGCTTTCTACATAAATAAAAAGGGCTATATGCTCCAAACAATAATTGTATTTCATCTGACTATTCACAGTGAAAGTCTCAGCCCGTTGTATCTGTGGAGCATTTTCTTGAAAAGGTAAGTGCTTTATATTACTTTGAATATGCAATGTTTTATTCATCACATGAGGCTCAAATTGTGAAGCTAAGATTATAATTTAAAGTTTTTAGTTTTCCCTTCTTTAACAACATTTGAACTACACAAAGTAAAATACTGTATCTGGGAAGCACCCTCAGAGAGCTGAGATTTATGATAAAGCTGAAATTTATAATAGAGCTGAGCATTAAATAGAGTAAATGTGAAGACTGTTTTCCAGTAAGTACTTAACTCCCATTGAACTGATGATTGCTAGATGATGAAATACTGTTCAGTAGTCTGGAAGAAGACTCCAACCATTGCCTAAGAGCAGTCTTTTAAGGGATAGACATTGTTGGATAATCCTAACCACACTGCAGGAATAGTATAGGGCAGGAAACACATCAGCGATGCTGCTTGGAGACTATGTTCAGTTACTGCTGATTCATTTCTGTTCTGGAAAAGTAAAAACAAAAAGCTTTCAGTTTCTCAGAAACCCGTAATTTTTCAGAAGTTACGGAGATAATTTCTTAAGTCTTTACAACCTCAAATATTTGCCCAAGCGTAGGCATTTTGACACTACAAGAAAGATGACTATAAGTATTTTACAATTCAGTCTTTCAGATATTGCAAGCTGCCCCCTTCTTTTAACTTGGCAGACATAGTTCAAACGGGACAAATTCACCCCCAGATGATGTGCAGTGTTTTCACGGGTCGATGCAGGACATGCGCACCAAGAGCAGAGTTTCACAAGAACAACATGCATATTGCTTTATGACTAGATGAAAGAATATTTTCCTTCTAAAGGCTGGTGACAGAATGCAGAAAGAGTGCCCTGCCAAACTTTTACAGAGGGAGAGTTCTGGCTGCCAGAGAGAAACTCCCCATTTTAGGAGCTCTTCTTTCTAGACTTTAAATAAACAAAAGTTTCCTTGAAACCAAGCGCTCTGTTTGCAAGAGTTGACCATCAAAGTGGGGCTGGGGGACCAACAACAATGAAATCTTAGAGACTAGGTCCTCTCAGTACTGAAAGTAGTCTTTTCACAGCTTGCTATTTTTAAACTGCCTTCTGAACACTGTGCTCATTTGCTCAGCTCCATCTGTTGGAAGTGAAGGATAACGTATTCACTGTGCTTCAGAAAGTAAAAATCAAATGTATTTGCTTTCACTGCTGACACAAAAGGCAGAGTGGATGATAGTGGGGAAACAGGGCCAGAAAAAGGAACAAAAAAAAAAAAACACACCACCACAAGGAAAAAAGCAAGGCCACATGAAGTTAAGGAAGGATTCACAACATGCCGATGATGGTCATTTAAAGCAAAGTGAGGGGCAGCAGAGGTAAATGAGGGACAAAATATTGGAGCACAACAATACAGGGAAAGATATTGCAAGTAGCATATGGCAAATTCCCCTCAATAATTAATCTTAGGAGAAGCAGGAATAGGCCTGGGTTCTGCCATAGCTTCAATATATGTGAGCTTTGACACACTATATATTAGTCTCAGTAACCAGTGAGCATACAGAAATAACAAAGTCAGTTTACATCGTAGTATGTTGTGAGGGGAAAAAAAAAAAAAAAAAAAAATCATTCAGGTCTCGAGGTGTTTGCATTCTAAACTGACAGATTCCACTAAAAGAGTAAAGGACTCGGGCCCCCCACCAAGCAGAGCATAAACATTACATGTACTTTGAAATAAAATGTATGTTCCTGCAGTAAATCCAAGTACCAGACAAGAACGGAGAGAATACCAGATTTTCTCACAGCACAGGAAAATGACATAATAAATTCCTTATTTTTTTATGATGGAAACTCAGAGTATTTTGACAAAAAACATGGTCGGCTGCATGGAGATTCTGCTATAAAATGTGAGAAATAAACCACCCTCCAGTGCTCTGGAACATATCTTTTTCTTTAAAACAAATTAGCATTACCAAAAGTCTATACAAATTTGAAAATATGTTCTTCTTACTACAACAAAAATTGTGAGCTCCTTCATCCCATTGTTATTCTAAGCATATATCTACTTCAGCGCAAGGAATGAACTTAATGCTTTGGGAACGTTTTAAAACTGTAAAGGCTTACAATTTCTAAAAGTTGCTTTATATGATAGATGAGCACCTTACAGTCATAAGACTCTCTAAGCTATCCATTCTGATGTAAACAAATGTACAGAGAGGTGATGCCATCTGTGACTATATTCAATCAACCAGCTGCAGAGGCTGCAAAGGAGTCAGACTTTTCTGACGGGGTCCAATTTATAATCTCAGCTAGAAAACCATAATGCAGCAACTTCATGAGGTGATAAGCAATACATCTTTGTAAGCTGCTATATAGCCTCAAATTTCACTGAAATAGTTATGAAGAGACAAAATATTGCAAAAAAAAAAAAATTTGATTGTAGGATAAGGTCGTAAGCCAGAAATATGTATCTAGGTGTGACCACGTTAGAAGAACACACAAGAATTAGCTTGTATGAAGTACCAGACACACTCGATTGCAGCCACCTGCACAGAACCTTTCCTATCACAACCTGAACTCAGAATTGCCATTTGCTCTCTTTCAAACACTCAGTGACACCAGAACCAAATAAGCAAATAGTCTGACATTATTGCTGTGATTTTTCTTTTTAAAGCAGAATAAAAACTTCGAGGAATAATTGGGGGTGGGGAAGGGAGGGGAATTAATGCATACAGCGTAACTTAAATCGTATTCACCAAACCAAAAATATTGCAGAATAAGCTACCAACTGCTAGCAGGTATTTTTTCTTCTGTGATGAACAATTCAATTACAAGCAAGCATTATGCTCATACTGACTGACCACAGCAAAGTTACAAACAGTTTGTTGTTTTGGTAAAATTGTTTCTGTGGGTAATCTTAAGGTGATTTTCTGGAATTTCCCTTTAAAGGAAAAATTGCTGTGTGCGCTGTTTAAGTCAGAACGTTAATACTTACACTGATTATAATTATATACATATAGTTGCACTCTTATTTCCCCCCAAATATTTTGATTCTAGGTTTAATAGTTTACTTTTGTTTAGTTTAAATCCCTCCCCAGATGAGGTAAGTTAAAAGACACACACTTATGTGAGAATAGCAATGTTGAGGTGGAGAGTAATATTAACACCATTGTTATTATTTAACAGTAACGTTCAACAATGGTCTATGGTTATAAACAAGAGTTGCAAATCCAAGCAAAACTATTTCAGGCATTCATCTTGACACCTGTAACAAATGAGGCCTAAGCACATCAATAGCCTCTCTAATACTGTGCTGGTCCATCATTAAAATATCACAACATGCGAACTGGTGGATACAGAAAGAGAAACCAAGATGGATCCTGTTTGGATCCACTTTCTTACACAGTAAGTTGCCATTACTGGAATATGGTTGCATTAAGTCTAGTATTCCTTACTTTGTCTTAAACACCCAAACAGTAGCTAAATAAAATAAAATAAAAAATACCTTGCTATGGTCAAAGATGAACACAGCAGCAGTTCCAAGGCTAGATCCTGAGCAAATTTAACCAAGTTTTGGCATCTTGTTTTTCCTGTCATTTGATGTAAGGCCATATAATTTCCTGTGAAACCAAAACTATGTCCTTTGTTTCCTTTGCAATTATGCTACCATAAAAGTTGAATGTTGCTAAGCTATTCTGAGATTGTCCCCAAGGACAGTGAGTGTGGTTAATTGGCCCATGGTGTAAAAGTTGTTGAGAAGATAACTGAAACCTTCACAGTGCCAGAACTAAATTCCAATGTTCAATCCTGCAAAAGGCCTGATGGGTCTAGCAAATCTCACTGGAGACTCCAGTAAAAGCTTCTCAAAATGTAAATATTTCTTAACCTCCTGAAACTACCGTGTGGGATGATAACGACAAGCTTTCTGCAAGATGCTCAAAGTGGTTCCATATTCTCTTTCTCCATCTGTCACAAAGTACCTATCCTTTGCCAGATTAAGCTTCAAATCTCTCTTCTAATAGAAGGTCAAAATTTGACTTACACCGTTTCCTTCGTTCTTGAGATCTCTCCTGAGTACTTAAGACATGAATGGTAGAAGTTAGAATTTCATGGTCTTTAGATTTCCAGGAAATAATAAAGAGAAATCGAAGCAGCAGAAGGAACCCTGAAGAAGTAAGCCTGTCAAGCTCCATGGCTGCAGCTGAGCCAATAGCACAGTAGATCTCTTTCAGCCATAGAGCCAAAGGGAAGCGAGAGCATTGCAGCTACCTGATTAACAAGACATTTTCTTGATTCACACACACACATAGTGTTTCAGTATTAAGCACGGAATGTAATTTAAAAATCAGACTGATCAATTTTGTTTCAAAAGAGATACTTTGAAATCAAAATCTAGAAGGGGGAACTCACTAGTATGAAGAAATACAAAAGGCCAACCAGTTGACCACACTTGTGAGGTTTTGTGTGTGGTTTGGGTTTGGTTTCTTCTCTTTTTAATTATTCTCACTCTTCAGTTTGAGCACTGTAGTACAAACTTGAGTCCTTCTTAGTGGTTTATATTAAAAATCAGCCAAACAGAAACAAAAGCTCTACTGCAAGCATCTAAGATGCATTTCCTCAATTAACAAGACAACAGTATTTCCTCCCAACACCTGTCATCTTTGAGAAGATTTTCACTCCATTCTTCTTAAGATTGTTCATTATATTGACTCCTAACTTGCTTCAGAAACTTCTTTGCCCGTCAACGCTTTCTTACATGTGTACTAAGCTCAGAGCTTAGAACACAGCCAGAGTCCAACCAGCCAACTCTTCCACTCCTGTGAGCGTACCCATAGCACAGAAACTTCCCTGGGTGCATCAGTCATCCTATAGTGGAACCTCTCCAAAAATAACCTTTTGGTTATAAGGAAGAAACTCCGTCTTTAAAAGGGAACAAAGAACACTGCTGAATCAAAACATAACCCTGTAGTTTTATATAAATGAAATTATAATTATGTAAGATTATATACCCACTTAATCAAAGCCACTTTGATAAGTCAACTTTTCTAATTAAAACCAGTATTAGAATTCCAATTTGAGGAGAGATTAGAAATATCAGAAATATGAAGTAGTGTCAGAGGTAACAACCATAAATGAACTGTCAAACAGTATTAAGACACTGACTTATCTATAATGAACACTGCTTAAAAACATTAATATTTCTTTATGAACTTTTATCAATTTAAAGTTACTTTCACTTTAAGAGTTAACATCACTAGAATCCCTTTATGGAAAATGTATTATGTACAACTAAGTATATCACTCTTGTTACTCCTATGACTGTACTGAAACTTCTATAAGAACTCCGCTGTCCTGTCTTTGCCTATGTACTGTCTGTGCACATTGCTTGTACAGACTAGCTTTGCATACAATGGAAGAAAGTAAAAACACCAAACTCTAATTGAACACAAAATTGAAATCCTTGTGAATAAAGATTTTTTTTTTCCAGAAAACAACATTTCACACTGTGAAAATGCCTATAAGTTTAACTTCTTCCAGTACTGAGGAATGCTTAATAAGACAAAAAATTCATTAGGAATAGTGAGTTCATGATCTTATGTTTAAAAATATTTATCCTTTGTAACTTAAAAAAAAAAACCATGCTATTTTCATGCATCAATCAGCACAAAGTACACAGAAATTTTCTTTTAGAAATCGAGTTAATTATGCTTTTAGATGGTCTGTAAAATGTATATCACCATACCTATTACACTCAGTTTTTCTTGAGTACATACTATGTTCTCCTACAAAGCTTTTTGGCTTAAAGGATCCTCCAAATGTTTGCTATGTTGATGTAATAATTCTGCTACCATACAGAGTCAATACAGCTAACAGCCTATCCATATTAATCTTAAAATTCACCATTTTCAGGAATTTCTAACTCACCTCTAAAAAATATTCTTTGCTAAAACTTTATCAATAGGCTTATTATGCACCGGTAATCATATTCTCAAATTCAAGCATGCAGAAAAGCATTATTTTTGCAGTTTTATGCAACAGCTACATCTAAAAATGACAGCATTAGTAATGTATAAATATGTTTTAGTATGATAACAGTTTGTTCATGACAGTTCTTAAACATTCACATTAATTTTATATGGGCTCCTCAGTACAGACTACAGTAATGAAAGGCTTTTTTTCATAACAGAAACGAAGCAAAACTAAAACAAAGGAAGGAATGCAACTCTTGCCTCATATTGTGATTATCTTTGCATTTTCCTCAGCATGCAGTGTGAGCCCTGAGACTACTGGCTGGGTTCATATTATACAAAATTTTGTGGCTGCAGCTGCAACCCACGCACTGGAGTTGCCCGGCGTACTTGCCTTAGCCTTTTTTGGCAAGGTGGTGAGGAAAAGCGGCTCCACCTAACCACAGAGCCAACTCCTTCCTCACCCACACAACAGCCAACTCTCCCATTTATTCTACAGGCGACACAAGTACACTGAAGGGCCGGCTGCTGTCTACGAAGCTGAGCTGCAGTAAAGTCCTGTTTGCATCAAGTGAGGAAAAGGGAGGGGGTAACAGTGAAAGCAGGAACCAGATAAAAAAAAATTAAAAGCCAGATTTCTCCAGCTAAAGATATTATGCAAGTTAGCTTGAAATTAACATAAGATGGTAAAATTCACCCCCCCAGAAAAAAATCACTACATTTATTCTGAGCAAATGGTTCATACTCTGCACAATATTTAAAACACAGATTAGAGACATTACAAACTGTACTTTAAAACCTGTTGCACCTTCCTTTTACATTTCAGTTTCAAACTCCGTTGAAGAGGAAACAAGCACGGTATGGAAGGAAGGATGACTGCTCACAATATGACAGGGATCAGCTACCCAAGTAAGAACTTGGCTTTCAACTCCACAGAAGAAATTGAAGCCTTCATAGCTTCTCAAAACATCATATCAAGACTTATGCACTGTTACATCGCCTTTTTTGTACCATCAGGATTAATAGCTGGCATATGTATTTTGATCATTTTCATAAAGAATTATTTGCAGGACAAAGTCATAGAAAACTTAGACTTGCTGCTTCTACACTTCACCAACAGCAACATTATAATGATTTTTTTATCATTTACTGTCATTACAAGACCTGACTATTTAAATGCAACCCACCTCGCATGTAACGTACTGTCATTTTTCTTCAACTTCGGTTATTTCAATTCTCAGTATGTTTTCATTTTGACGCTACTCACAGTATTACTCAAGAGTTTTCCACCAACGACTGCTCTCAGCAAAGCAACCCAAAGACCCATATTGTGTGTTGGATTTGTACTTATATGCGCCTTCTGTTTGTCACTGACCGCAGCAGTACTGGTTGGGGCAGATAACTATCACTTGGACACATACTGCCAGTTAGATCCATTATTTGCACGGCCTGAATATGAGATCGTTAAATTCACCTTTGGATTTGGAATCCCATCATTTCTTCAGATACTCTGTTTCACTGTTCTCTTTGCTAAAGAAGCACCTGCCTTAAAAGAGCACATTCGTACTTACCCTGCTGTGTACATTATAAGCATATCAGTATTTATATGCCGCCTATTTTATAACATTATGATTCTCTTCAGGACAACATTCAAATTACAGAAGAGCATTGGAACTCCAAAGAATGAGCTTGTGATGAATATTGCAGAAATAGTGTTGTTCTGTGAGAGCTGTGCTAGTTTGGTATTTATACTCTGTTTTCATAAACCATGCAAGCATGAACTACTTAAAGTCATACAGAACTGCCGAAGGAAAAACACTGCCAACAATCACCTAGAAATACCTACGACCCATGAAAGTGGGTCTCAGTAATACTTGCTGTTCTGAATAACTGTCGATCCACTTTACTTTTTTGTTTGAGGTTTTTAACTTCTTCAAAAAAATGATAATTGTTCCTTCTTTAGAACCCAAACTTGGACTATCTTACAGCTAGCAGTACTGGAAGGAAAAAAAAAGATATTTAGTTCTAGTGTTTGCAGTGATCTATGAGAAAACATATAGGGTCTGGAGTTGTTGGGGTTGGGTTTTTAATTTTTTTTTTTAAATTGCCTATTTTCTGCAAGTGTTACTTCAAAGCCAAGTAGAAAGTAAGGTACTGTTGTCACAGAAATTTGCTTTTGTAATAATATCAATGCCCTGCCAAAGATCCAAACAAAAATGTAGCAGAAAGCTACTTTGAACAAATTTTAAAAATCCACAGCCAAAGCATTTTCTCAGGTGTCCTTCCTCTTTTGACTTCTTACCCTACAAACTGCTTATTTTTATAAGATTGGTAAATTCCAACAGCAGCAGCAGTGAAGGATGGCTTAATAATCCACTATAATCCTGAAGTAGTATGTGATATTGTAAGTCTACTGTAATGCTTGTATTTTTTATATGTGTATATATATGCACACAAACTGAGCATTTTTTCCCTTTTTGCCATTTTCCTCTTATACTTTTGTTGGAACCCTTAAGGTTTTTCTCTGAATTCTTGTGCCCAAAAAAAAAAAAAAAAAAAAAAATCAAATTAATGGAAACACTGGTCCATAAAGGAAAGCTTCAGGTCCTTTGTGAGGCACTGAACTGGAAAGATCAACAGGATGGCTAATTAAAACTTTGTGCAAGAATGAAAGCTTTTTGTTAATGTACTCTCAGCTTCAACTTTGCATTAAGTCTTACAGCAATTATTGATTTAAGTCATTCTTGATGAGCCCATTCAGAAGTATGAAGTTGCATGCCTTGGAAGAGTCACATTCAATAATATACTAACTAAAAAAAAAAAGCCAGCTCAGAGCACTATAACTGAGGCATGTTTTTAAAGAGGCAAACAAAAGCAGAGCCCCAGTTCCAAACTGAAATCAGGGCTGTGCTAGAGGCATTATACATTCAAATGAGAAATCATGGGTAAATGGTACAAAATGGGGAAAAAAGTCTGAATTGGAGAATAAAACAGCTGTGGCATAGTTCAGATGTAGCCCTGCAGAGTCAGTAGCCAATGTAGGCCAAGATGTAGGTACAAAGTTTTAAATGCTTGCTTTGAGCACACTGTTACTGTAATCTAATTTGGCCAGGAGCCACCTTACACATTTGGCTTCGGTTTCAGCTTTGCCTCTCAGAGGTGGAGAGAACAGAAACAACAGGGAAGGCACAAAACTGTACCAGATCTTGGATAAAGACATAGACTTATATTGCAAAGTTATAAAAACACAGCGATGTGATTAGGAAGGCTCAGGTGAAGGGTTCTGAGAAAAGCCACTTTGATGCTTAAATATGTGCCTTTGCATGACATCTGGATGCTAATGGAACTGACAGATTTTTTTTGAGTTGTATGCTTTGGGAGGTCTTCCTGATGAGGTCCAGATTTGCTTGGAGAGCTGGTGCAAATCAGCATGGGCTGCCTAGGACAGAGAAAACTGAGCACAGATTGATCAAGAGGAACATCTTCCACAAAACAACAGCCAAGCGCATAAATGGAAGAATAAAGGACATTTGCTCAATAATAAAACAGTATATATATCTAGTATCTAGATATATGGATCTAGTCTTAGACATCCAAGTCTTGAAATGTATGGACCATGACTGTATCAAATGCAAATAATAGGAAATACATAATCTCACTAACTATGACTGTCAGGACCAACATTTCTGCAACATGTAAAAATCAACTGGTACGATGTCTGCATTGTATTATGTCAGCCTGTTTTCCTGTTCAATTTTGTTCTGCTGCCAGCATGAACAGATGGATAATTAAAGAACACTACATATAAACAGACCATTATAGAACCTGGTCAGAAAGGAAGTGCGTAGATAAGAATCATCTCTCTGAATACAAGAGCCAATTTCATTCTCGTGAAAGGATTTCTCAGCTGGCATCAGAGGTTTTGTTTTGCACCTGAGAAGAGGGAGATTAAACAACATGAACTGAAGATCAGCCCTGCAGAAAGAAGTTTGAAGAGATGAGTTGTAAGAGATGCGTGTCAGTGAAAAAACTGACTGAGTGAAAGAATGTCAGAAGATGCAAGCTGTTTACCCCAATTCAGATAGAATATCATCGTTTCAGCTGCACCATGTATAAGTAGGTTATTTTCTAGTATGGGAATTATGCATAAAGGATTCTATTTTATTCACTACTTCTATATGTTTTATATCTGAGGATGAAATAATAAATATTGTGTTGTTTCTGAGTCCTGAGTTACAGTGAAAGGTGTCTAAAAGAAAACACAGTCGGTAAACGTCGGCTCTGGTTAACGTTGGCTGGGACCTGGAAACTGGTCTAATGGTGAGTGAATCGCAACAGTGCACCTGAAAGGAGCCTGAAGGTTCAACATGGGTGGAAGGATGCTTCATGATACTCTCAGCAAGGTACACAGCTAAACCATAAGCAAATGTCTCAGAGAAATAAAGCCTGTAGCAGCCTACTGTCAGATCTAGGATTTGGGGATGAATACATTTTGTCAAGAATGAAATGCTGTGTCTAAGCCTGTGAGTACTCCTGGGTATAGCTTCTGGCTGCCATCTGTGAGATGCAGGTGAACATACTCTGGTCTCTTCCCTGACCACAGCTACTGTCGTGAGAAAAAGCAGAGTATTTTCTGGATGGCTGGTTATATTGTAAAGAAACCTCTATGTACAATGAAAAGACTTTGTAACTGAATAGAAGAAAACAAAGGTAAACAGGACAGAAGAGTTTGAAAAATGGAGAATAGTAATTCAAATAGTTATGAATATAGCAATGCAGAAATGTTTTGTTAAACCATTCTTGATAAAGTTATTCAGATCTTACATTAGAATTCAGGGCAACAAACGTGCAGTCCTAGAGAAAAATCTGCTTTCATCCAGCTAGAATATGAGGGCTAACAGCCCTATGTGCAATAGGGGAAGGAACAGGAAAACAGTCCCCAAAAGGCATTCTAAAACAGTCCAATATGAGGAAGAAAATAACTGCTTTGGCTAAGATTAAAAGTAATACTTTTAAAATTATTAATAATTGGAAGTGTATTTTTAAGAACAAAATAAAATCTCCCTGCTTGGAGAGATTTTTTTCCCCCTATACCAGCAACAGCTTTGTTGAATGCTTACTTCTTCCAAGCTTCACCTAGTTTTGAACAGTATGTTCCAGAAGAAATAGAGCATATATTTTTATAGGCACACTGTCAAAATTAACTAAAGGCATATACTGGAAAATTCAAAGAAGAATATTTTGCTTCTGTACTGGTAATATTCGTATCCTTCTAAGACTTTGGCCTGCTTTTGAAAAAAACCTTTCTGTTCAGTAAAAGAAGAGAAATGAGCAGGCTGCTGAAGTTTAAGCATGAATTTCTGAGTTGCTAAGATGTTTTGGAAAAGAACATGTAGAGACTAAGGACTCATCTTTGCTGAACCAGCTGGCTCAAATTTGATCTGATCCCATTGCAAAACAACATCTGAGCTAAAGACAGACTGGATTTGCACACTTCAATCATAACTGGAGCTGCTACACCCCTACATGTATTACTAAGCCTGGCCTTAGTTACATTCTAATTTCAAATTTGCAGACCCTGAAAGGGCTACAGCATTATTTATCTTGATTTTGAGGTCGTTGCAGAAGATTTGGGTGAAAGCTCAAGCAATTCAGCCAATGTAAGTACTCTATATAAAGTTCACACCATGTATGTTGCACGACAAATTGATTCACTAATTGGCTAGAATAAAAGAATGCGTTTCACTTCCATGGTACAAGTGTCCAGCAAAGGACAACCACACTCAATTACTAAAGTAAAAATTATTGATGCTTTGCAAATTTTATTTTTGAATCACATTTGGATAGAGCCTGAAGTCCTATGATCAATTATCTTTCACCATAGAACAATTTGTGGTCCAATTTTGTAAATTTTTAATATTATCCACCAAGAGTTTTGTGATATACACTTTAAGAAAAATAAAAAGGTTTTACCAGAATAGTTTGAATGGATACAGGTGTTGTCCCTGCAAAAGAAAAGGCTGAACTTTTAAAAATTATTTTTAGTAAGAAAAATGCATTCTTAAGAGTTATTGGCAACTGAAAAGCCTAAACATACAAAATACACTCTATCCAAGGTTTTCTGCTGGCACAGAACACAATTAATTCCAACTCAGGTTAAGTTTGATTATTTTCAAGAAAGGGAAAGTTACTGACACTGGACAGGATAAAGTATTGGGGTGCTGTAGAACAGGGTAATGGACGCAGACAGATGTCATTCAGTGGTTGAAAAAGGTCGGAGTCAGTATTCACCCTAACAGAAAGATGGGAGTGAGTTTGGAGGAGGAGATCAATATACTTGCAAAATTTCATGAACATTACAACAGCGTCTGTATTTCCTCTGGAGATAATTTTGGTAGAGATTCTTACACAAATCTTATTTCTTCTGCATATGGATATATTACACTGCAAGCATTGCAACACAATTTTAATTTATTCTTCCTTCCCCTTCCATGTAAAAGGGTACGTTACTTTTTTTCAGCTTTGTACAACCTGGCTCTGATCTAATTTCTCTGGGACTCCACAGCTTCATACCCAAAACACTTCCACACTTCTGACAGAATCCAACAGCTCTTACATCCTACAGGGCTTATCCTGCTTATCATCCTGCTGGAGAGGCTGCTGTACAGCGATGGCTCAAGAGCTGCGACACACCAGACCTCTTACGTTGTTCTCCCCTATACTTAGACCTCCCACTTTCTTCCTCCTCAGCCGTCACCTTTTTGCAACACAACAGCAGGCATATATGTTAAAAAGTCTGCTAATACATAGAGTATCTTCTATTATACCCCACTTTAAGCCTCTTGGTGCACCTCAGTACATCGCAGACAATTACACTAGTGTTCCTTAAAGACACTATGTATCGCAATAAACGTGTCTAACACTATAGAGTGTTTTAGAAGTTGACTACTACAGATTTAAAAATAAACCGCTAGGAAAACTTTAAATGCTGGATTACTGAGGTCCGGTACTATATGAATATTATCGCGCCAGTTGCTTTCACGCATGTTCCCAGCCACAATCGAGATAAGATACGACAGGCAGAACTGCAGTACTTAATACTGTCACAACCATGATTAAGTATGGATCATTGAGGCACTGCCTATGAAGTCCCACGGAATATCAGCAACTGACAGGGAAAGAGAAAGGGTACAATGTTCAGCAGCTGCTAAAATCAGTTTTAAGCATTTTATGGAATATGGAAGTGAAGAACAGTGAGATTAAGATAGCTAAATCAGTAACAATGATGACTGCATAAACAAGAGCCTGAAGATGTTGTCATCTATCATAGGGAACAGGATTCAAAGAATTCACATGATCATCTCATAAAATATTTAGTGAAATACAGAACTCGCTAATTACAATATAATAATGTAATAATACCAGATTTCACCTTTTATGCTTCATAGTTCTACTAACAGGAAAAACAGCTACTTCCTGGGTCTTTCAAAAGAGAATTTCCTAACAATACTGGAAGTATGGCAAAGTGATGTACTTCTTATGATGAATTCAAACAAGAAAATTAGCACTCAGGATTATACATTTTAATAGCAAATCAGCTGATATTCACAGCTAGAAAAACAAGGACAGACAGACCAGCAGGCCCCCATAGTTACAAACAGCTAACACCCAGGAGCTAACATTATGCATAAAGGAAAGCAGAAAATCCGTCTGGCCCTTACAAGATCAGTGAAAGCTCTGAAGGACAGAATTAAGTCAAGCAAAACCACATGATCAACAAACAACAATAAAGACTCTTTATAATCCTGTTCTTTAGGACAGCAAAAAATTAAGACCTTCAAAGCTGGTATCACAAGATTTTTCTAACATTACAATTATTCCAGTCCTATAACGCAATCATATTTGTACACTTCTCAAAGCAAAACACTTTAGGCTCTCTGTCCTCGTAACCCTGTAAAAAGACGCTCCAGAGAGCCATTACACACACAGTGGAAGTCCTCAGTTCAGAAAATCTTTACCAGCACTAATTTGCACAAAGTTTCTTTTAACCTAAATAATAATTTATTCCAAAACTATTTATGATGAGCCATCGTATAAGAACATCTTTCAAAACATTTTTAGTAGCTGCCAAAATCCTGTGTTCCTATGCACAGCACATTACAATAAATCAGCAAATAATGTATTTGCCTCAATGGCACTAGAAGGCAAAGTGCCTTCTACTCCCAAAGCCACTTGTGTAAAGAGATTTTGCTTCATTTTTCTACAGATAAGACCTTTTGTAATCTAAAAATATTTTACCATTGTAATAGATGTAATACATCCATTACAATGACGTTAATTGTTTACTCCATGCTTCTGAAACCGTTAACATTAGCTTCTTGAAATCCTAACTGCTGAGATCCAATTCGTCTTACTCCTCTAGCAACAGGATGCTGCGTCAACGTACAGCATATCCATTAATGGCACTTAACTTTCAGGTATCAGATCAATATAAAGCATAAAAAGCAACTTACACAGATAAAATATTTCTCTCTTATGAGAAAGAAAAGTTTAACTTTTTTTCCGTTCTAACCGTTCTGGCCACCAGTAGGCGGTGTTTCTGGAAATGTCAAGTAGTTTTTTTCCCCCCCTACAGATGAAATGCAAAACTCCACCTGCAATACTGGTGTTTTTATGCAAGACTGAGGCTCCACATTCTCTGCAAAATAAGCTTATTTTATCCATGTGATTTTGAGCTGGGCAATTCTAAGAAGTGTGAGGATGATGATGTATACCTGAAAATTAAAATACAAACAGGCAAAATGGGATCGACTTGAAGGTAGGAAAACTGAAATTTATTTTGTCAGTTTAGCAAATGACCCTTCTCAGCTGCTAGATTTCCCTCAGTTTAATATTTCTCTTTAGATTGTCCAGAGACTTTTAAAAAATACCATGTGTAACAGTAATTATTGCTTTATATCTACATAAAATATGTTTAGTTATGATCTGCAAATAAACCTCTTAATTATTGATCAGCTGAGCTGTAGCCTATGTTATTTGAAAAAAACGCTAGAGGGAGAAAGGAGGGTAAAATGAACATTAGGCAAAATAAAACTGACACATATGAGAGAAAAGATGCTTGACTAGTTCTAGTAAAAAAGAAACCAGCAGAAACAGGGTTAATTCTAGCCTTATAAGGCTGTTCAGCAGCACTTCAACTGCACACAAATTAGAACAACCCTGGGAATCTATAAAGCTTGTTTTATTGCCAAGGACATGCAGCAAGATCTACATTTTGCTGCTGTAAACTATCCTTTATTTAAGACATTTTAAAACAGAATAGACTTTTATACGATTTTTTTTTTTTTTTTTTTACTGCTGAATCGTCAACAGGTGGCATTCACTGCAGCTTTGCACACCTAAATACAAGTTTTTACTGACACGACAGTCAAAGTTGACACATCCATTAAGCGTGTACCCGAGCAAGAACCAGCCTTCTGTTGTCTGGAGGAAAATCAGCTCTGGAGAAATGGAATTAAGGTAAAATAAAGCATTTCACAGTACATGGTTACCTGTAATGCTTGTAATTGCTTGGCTTTTGGTGGCCTTTCAGATGTAATTAAAATCTGACCACAGACCGACCTTTTAAAATCAATTGCTTAGACTGTTAACTTATCTTTTATTGTATTTAAAGAAGCTTTACTGCCTTATCCAAAAATAAAAGGATGTTATATAAAAGACAACAGTTCATGTCTGACTTCCATAGCTGCCTGAACCTTCTTCAAATAAGTTAATTTCATGTGGCTATTTTAGCATAAAGATTTACCTTATGAAAATGATTCAAAACATAGCAACAGCTACTGTGTACTTAAGCCTATTTCATTAAGAAATAAAAGCTTCAGAACCGGTATCGTTATTTAAGTATCTGCTAGCTACTTCTGGTAACTTGAATACACTTAAGCAAACTCAAAGTATTTATGACTGAAAATATTCTAACATTCCGATTTCATTAGTGGTCTGCACGTTTTTCTCCCCCAGACTGTGCATCAGCAGGATTTAAGTCATTAAAATTTGGAAATATAAATGAATTTTACTCATAAAATTTGTTTACCTTTTTTTAATATGTTTTATTGTAATTAAAATCAAGGTTTTGGTAGTAAGATGAAGATTAAAGCAATTCAAAACATTTAAAATTTAACACAAAATACCCTGGGTTATCATTTTCTTGCTGTTTTATTTGTTTGGGGTGTCTTTTGTTTGTTTCTTCTATTAAATAAACTTCTAGCAATGCTTCAAGTTCATAGCATTTAACATTTATAAGTAAACAAATCAGATAACTGGTATTTTCCATTCCTATCCGGAAGTCAGCGCAACATAATTAATCACAAAGAAAAGCAAATTGAGTATAATAATGTTGGTGTAAATCAATATGCTGCTTGTATTACCTTCATTTCTAAAATTTGCCTTTTCCTTCCCACTGAAAGCAGAAGGGACCAGCTGCTTTTCCTCTCTGTTGCCTTCTCAGCCACAGACTCTGCTACTTAATAGCCTTACAAGCTGATGAGGAAATAAATCAATATATATACACACACATATATATGTAAAAAAAATAAAAATAAGGTTTTTCTTCAGTAGGCTAAACTCACTCATCTGATTTGCTATATTTCTACATTTTCCAATACTGAATCCTTGAAGAGTACAGAACATTTTAACAGATCTACCCTCATAATATATTATCATCTATAACAAATTTAAATTCTTTTAACTGAACCTTTATATATATATTCAAACATGATGTTTCCTACAACCTCAGCTCTGTATGCTCAGTTAGCAGAAGGATATGGTACATGGTACAATGCTGGAGTACGAGATTAATTGTTTTCCATTTGCAAATTGCAGGTTCAAGGATGTTCATTGATTATTAAAAGAAAACAAGTGGAGCTAAAATTCTACGACCTTCCAATCTGCATGAAGAAACAGTGTTGATGAAAAGCTTTTATTAAAGAGAACCAAGTACCATAATGGTAAAAAGATTCCTACATGATCTTAAGGCATACAGGAACTGCAAATTCTCTCATTTGCAATGTATCTAGTGTCCTGTAAAAAAAAAAAAAAAAAATCAGAAATATAACAGTACCAGTAGTATATTTCAGTCAATTTTAAGTCTACTTAATTGGACTTCTGAGGAATTTTAATTTCCTATACAAAAGTGTAATCTTTTTCCATTGCACTCAAAATGCTCACTATGAACTTAGATGAAAACAACCAAAAATCTGATTTTTTTGGCATTACCACCAAACTGTGAGTACTAATATCTTTTCTGCAGATATTTGAACCATGGAAACTTACTCTGCCTCAGTATCACCTCTTATATGTAACAGCACAACTTTTAACCTCAATGGATCACATTTGTGTAATGAAAGCATATCTTCTAGATTAGCTGATAAATCAGAACACCAACAATATGTTATTGGTCTTTTCTTATCATGTCTTTATACAATATTTCTTTTTCCTATTGGTTTTGTAGGAAACATTCTGATACTGGTTGTCAATATAAGCTTTCGTGAAAAAATGACTATTCCAGACCTTTACTTCATAAATCTCGCTGTAGCCGATCTCATTTTAGTTGCTGATTCTCTCATTGAAGTTTTTAATCTTGATGAAAAGTATTATGATATCACTATTATTTGTACCTTTATGTCTTTGTTCCTTCAGATCAACATGTATAGCAGCATTTTCTTTCTGACATGGATGAGTTTTGACAGATACATAGCACTGGCAAAAGTAATGAGGTCCAACATATTTCGCACTATGCAACACGCTAGATTAAGCTGTGGTCTCATATGGATGGCATCCATTTCAGCAGCACTAGTGCCATTTACAGCTGTGCATTTACAACACACCGGAGAGGTCTATTTTTGTTTTGCAGATGTAAAAGAAATCCAGTGGCTAGAAATAACCTTGGGGTTTATTATCCCCTTTGTGATCATCGGTCTTTGTTACTCATTAATTGTTCGAGTTCTTATAAAAGCACACAAGCATAGGAGTCTTCGTCTGCGGCGACAAAAGGCTCTTCGAATGATTTTTGTTGTTGTCTTGGTTTTCTTTATCTGCTGGCTACCTGAAAATGTCTTCATTAGCGTTCAACTTCTTCAAAAGAAAAGCGAGCCTGTCTCCTCGAGCAGCCCATCCTTCAGACATGATTATCCTTTAACAGGACATATTGTGAACCTAGCAGCTTTTTCTAATAGCTGTTTGAACCCCTTAATTTACAGTTTTCTAGGGGAAACCTTCAGAGACAAACTCCGACTATATATTGAACAGAAAACAAAAATGTCAACATTACATCGCTTTTGTCAGGCTGCCTTAACGTCTGTCATTCCTGACAGTAACGAGCAATCAGAAGTCTGATATAGTGGTGGCTGTATAAAACATATGACTGTGAAGTTGTGCAAATAGTGAACAAAATGCTTGCTACTAACAGAAGAAAGTGCATTTGTGTGTATATATATTGTATCGCTCTACTGAGTATTGAAGGTTTATATTCAAAATGTTTTTATGACAAGACTTTAATGTAGAAGAATATGTTTTAGTCAGATTTATATTTAATTATGAACAGGATTATTAAAAGCTGAGCGCTGGAGGAGCTTTATTTTGTATTATACATGTATAATACAATATAGAAGAAAATTTTATGAAGTTAGGAAGGCTGTAGATGTAACCTGATTATTAGAGATGCTACTTTGCTGGTGTATATAAGGTACTTCCACTGAAATAATGAAGCTGCCGTAACAGAGGGGAAAAAATCATTACAATGTATTGATGTGGAGATGCAGAAAACATTGATTTTTTTCATCCAAATATGTTAAGATAAATGACTTTGCTTAGAAGAATTACATAGTACTATCGTCACTGTATTCTAGCATGTCTTCCACGATTAACTTTTTTTTAACCTTAATATAATCTAGCACAGTGGTGAGTTTTTGTCTCATAAATGTAATCTACTGTTTACATCAGTACTTGATCAAAACTGAAATCATCTATAACTATATTGCTCATCTCAAAGAACTTCACAGAAGCAAAATGTAATGCTTCATTCTGTCTTTTAAGGATTGCCCAAGACAATCTTTCCCAGAGCACGCATAATTGGGCCTTTTGTCAAATAATGCCAGTGCGTATATTTGTACATTCTTACCTGCTTTCAGATTTAAATGAAAGTTGCATGAGATCTCTTTACATTTAACAGGCCTATTTTGGTGGCCAGAACAAAACACCGTGGCTCTAAAAAAAAGTCAGTTTCTGCAAAAGAGTGTAAGAAGAAAATGACAGAAGCCTCAGTTTTTAGAAAGGAAGAACTTATGTAATGGGGAGTGTAGTTTGCTACCATCAGATTTGCACTTTGTGAACCATCTATCCCACTCCAGAAACCACTGGCCTTTCAAGATTTTAAGATGCATGTCGGTTGCTTTGTTAATTTGAAGATTAATTATACTAAGAAAACAAACGTTAGCACCACGTACTTGAAAGCAACAGGTTTTTAATTTCTGCTAGAAAATGGAAAGCTATAAAGTTCCTAGAGATTAGGTGCAAGATCATCAAAACATCACTTGCTGCACCTCTGAAGTGGACAAACTCATTTCACCTCTGTGCTCATTGACTTAAGCACCAGAATTCTGCAGAATAAATGCTTTGTCCTATTTTCAAATTCCATAAACGAACTAATTAGCACACAAATGGATTTTAAAGGATTTTTAAAAGTAGACACTTAAAACAGTGACTACAGTTACTAAGCAATAAAGAAAACAGTGAAAACAACGATTCCACTCATATTTCTCACGAAATACTTAGTTTCCTAGTGGAAGCTTTGGCCACAAAAGACTTGACCTATAAACAGAAAGGCCATACGATGATGGCTGAATTTGAGAGAGATAGCTATAGATATTCCTGCAACAGAAAACAGGAACTGCAGGGTGGAGATTGCGGCAACTGCTGATTATTTGCAAGTGACTGCTAATCACAGCCTAAGGAAAAATGCCATTTAGTCACATCTTCCCTGCAGAACCCCAGATATATCTTCTCTCAAGGATCATGCCAGCATTGCCATGCCTTCTCTGCACAGAAGGAGTCGTTAAACACCACCTAGCAAGAAGTCTCACACCATTGTGCTACATCACACGTAGCCCTTTTTCCTCATTATTTTCACTTTTGGAATTAGCCACCATTACTCGTATCCTATTGACTGCCAATGTACATTAATTGCACCTTGAAAGACGGCTATTTTAGACAATACTGAACTGAAGGAATGGGTAATTCTCTTGGCAATGCCCTTCCATGAAGACACATCTTTTGAGCTTACAGATATACTAGGTTTGTGCCATCTTGACACTTGCCATGAATAAATGCTTATTTGGGGTTACAGGAATACACTTTCCCAACTGCAGTTGTTGTTTATTTTGTTTTTATAGGAGTAAACTCCTTTCCCCTCCTCCCTTCCAGTGTAAGAATCTGGTTTTTGATCAAGGCTATGGTAGAAGCCCTTTCATCACCACTGTAGATAACAAATCAAGAAAGTGTCTTTCCTCAGAAGCTTATAATAATAAACAGATAGCAATAGCAATGAGCAATGCCTGCTCATACATACTATGAAGTAGTTTGTTTCCACATGATCATATTCAGTGATACCACAGAGAAATCTAGGAAAGATCAGATTACTATAGTATGATGAAAATAATATTTACTCAACCTAAAACAACCGATTGCACATTTAAAACCAAATTACAAATCTAAACTACCTGATGAGTTTCCTACTGCTGATGTTTTGGTACAGGCTTATGAACTGTGCCTGAAATTACTATATTTAAACACACTATTTACTTTAAATAAAAAGTCCTCTCCTGGATGAAAAAATGGCACACTTCCTCCCAAAACTTTTTTTCTTTTAACAGCAATTATGTACAAAGTAATATTCACAGAAATGCCATACAACTTCCATGTATTTATATATACAGTGTGCTTTCTGCAGCCCAGCATCTTTCAGTAACTCATTACCATGGCTTATCCATGAACTGAAAGACCTGTGCTTTATGTATACTTTAAACTTAAAAAGCATGATCATCAGTAAACCAAACCTCTTCTGGAGTGTAGTGGAAAGGGGAAATGAGACTAAGAATTTTGATACAACTACTTCACTTAACTTTTCTTTCTGGTCTCTCACGAATTGTTTAATTTACAGAAAGGATTCCATATGCCTTTCTAAAATGCTGGACTGATGACAACTATGAGATTGAAAAAACTGTTTATCACAGATTCTTATAATCTTCACTATAATATTATATATCAAGTTTCCAGCCAAGGAAACTGTAGCATTAGGAGAAGCACACAGAAAAAAGAAAATAAAAAGGCAAATAATTCAAAGAATCCCTGAAACCGTTAACTGCTTTAGAAAAGAATACCTTAACACAAAATTGTCTTGAATGCAGAGTATTACTGAATATCTAGAAACAAAATAAATCCGAACAGCACAAACTAGCAGTCTGAACCTGATGCAACTGAAAGCAACAGTCGTCCCTCAGCTGTGTGGAAAGATACAAGAAAAATAGTTTTCTGAGACCATTTTAACATGTTAAAGATATGCTGGAACTTTGCATCCTTTTAACAGTTTTAGGAGATTCCCTGAATAACAACTGTGCAGGCAAAATATCCACATCTAGAAAAAGCAAAGTCCGCCAGTCTAAAGATGAAGCTTGATTAATTTACGAAAAGCTTTACATGATGTGAGGGCATGTGACAAGGCATTTGAATCGGTAAGTGTGGTGATCCCAGATTCTATGCACGACTTGGACATAATAGGGGCAAAATACAAGAAAAGTCACTCCTCTCTTCCCCTTTCTGCTCCACAGAAAATCAGAAGACTGGCTTTCAGAACAGCCAATCCACCAATTCCTAGACAACATACACTATAAAATAAAGTAAAAAAAAAAAAAAAGCAAAAATCAGAATTCTTAAAACATTGTTTTCTTCAATATTGTTTCCATCAGATGAAGAAGATACAGTTTCATCTTATATACCCCCAATGTAATCTGATGTTTATACTATTAATTGAAAATGGCTTATCTGGCATATGAAGTCCATTCCACTAAACTTGCAAATAGGCAAGCTTTAAAAAAAAAAAAAAATTTGAACACAAAGTTTTAACAAGAAAATAGTTTTAAAATTTCAGACTAATTATCTGTGTTTTAAACAAAATTCACTGGCTGTACAGTGCAGGCTCTAATCTTTTTTCCAGTCATCAAGTTATGTTAGAAGCTAACTTAATTTTTTTCACTGTAAGGATTTGGCTGTATTCTCTCAGCTGTTTATTAAGATTGCAAAAGGGAAAAGGTTGTCAGGACAATTTTGAGTGGTTAGGATTGTCACATAGGAAATGTGTTAAAAAGTAAGTAAAAGCATGTCAAGTTCAATCCTGATTATCATTTAATTCCATTTGAACTTATTTCTGCATAAGTACGAAAAACGAGTGTATGAATAAGGCAGGTTTGAATTTTAATAGCTATTCATGAAAGTGAACCAATGAATTAATTTGATTTTGATTGAAAACAAGAAAGATAAGGGTTTGATTTTAATTTAAGGGACAGTATGCTTCCCTTTATCTCCAAAAGTGCTACCTTGCCCATTCAGACCATCAGACAAATACTTAAAAGTTTTCATCATGTAAGAGCACAGGGCCAAATTCATAATTTAACTCGATTGAATTCCATCTTTGCAACAGAAGTTTACACTTACATTACCAGTTACATCTACAGCAGCCTATCGGTAGACCTAGCCATTCCTCGTTCAGAGACTGTTTACGGTACAAAATTATTATTATTTTTACATTCTGTTTAATAAATATGTCACCAATAAACCATTTCCACCTTGGAATTGCACTTTCTTTTTTATGTTAAATCTGAAACAACAGATGATAGAGAACAATTAATTTTTAAGACCTGCATACAGACCATCTTTTCTGTATACTCTTAAGCTCTGCTGTGGGGGAGGTATATTGTGGTACATGCCCTGCACTAGGTTTTAAAGAGACATGCTGGCTTTGAAAATCTGAACACCTTCCATTCTTACAAAGTTAGGTGTCCTTTCTTCAACAGTATTGTCCAAACCATTTATTCCACATTGACACAGGATACACCAAACTTTTAGCCCTTGGCTTTTAGCTTCCTTTTAGACTTCCATTCCATCATACGGCAGCACGACACAGCCAGGAGCCAAAAATCGACAACTGCAGACTGAGCCAGCCACCCAAGATGACACCAAAAATACAATGCCTTCTCAGGGCTTCAGATGGTGCAGGATCGGCTCATTACTTTCAACTCAGTCTCGTATGTGCTACTTCAGTTAGCTTACATATGTCCAGTGAATTCCACTGTAAAATTTAAAGATGATTGAGTCTCACAAAGTAACCTGTGTGTTTAGAATGGCCATAAAACCATATTCAGGTTCCCAACCTATTTTCTAAAATTGTTCAGTCTGCTACAGGCGTACACAGAAGTTTTTAAGTTCTAAATTAACAAATTACTGAACTGCTCATTACCAAAAAGTAAAAACTTTTTAAAATATACCTATTCTAAATAAATGTTTAAAGCCTTTCCAAAGCAGCAACTTTGCTTACAAGTCCCAACTCACTTGACCTACAAGCAAAATGACTGAAAAGGCTTATAACCTTTTCAAATTGCATGGAATGTGTTTTCTGGAAGGACTTCAGAAAAACCGTGGAAAAAAAAAAGACATACTACAGAAACAGGAAAATTATTAGAATATTGTTAAATTATTCTTAGAAATTGGAGTTAAGGCTATTTTTGCAGAAAGCACTCGGTGGTAGAATTGCCTAATAGTGGTGGAGATAGATTTGTTTTCTGCCTCAGCAGCAGAAACACTTCTTTTCCTGGGCATTCTTTCAATAGAAACAGTAATATAATGGCAAATAAGACTTTCCTCCTTTCATTCTCCCACCATTCAGAACTACAAAAGAGAAATAGCCTTTACCTGACTATGGAAACCTTTTAACTCATGTTCCAGTACGTACTTAGGAGTGAAGCACGCACAGAAAATTGAGAGAAACCAAACGATGTGATGATACTCCGAACATCCATCTGATGACCGAGTAGGAAGATGGAAAGAAGATACAGATAGTGATGCCTGTGGGAACTTAATTTATAAACTTGCTTGTCTTTCAAATACCTAAAGTCAGAAGAATTATTTCTGATATCAAAAGCTTAATAGTCTTAGAACAGTGAGAAATGTGACATGTTATTTTCTTATTCTAATGTAAAGATGACTGATAAGGCTGTTTGAATTGTCATGAAATCAGAAGCACAAAGTTGCTGGTGGAGATGCTGCTAAAGTTGACATCAGATCAGACAGAACTTAACTGCATGCTCAGCCCATAACAAGGGGTCCATGAGGATCCATGGAAAACTCTCCCTGCCCCCTGCTAGATTTGTACTCTTCCTGACTCTCACTGATAATGAGTGATACCATTTGGGTCTTGGCCAGAAGATTTTATTATGAGACACGCAGGATCAGGACAGTCATCCACTCCTATTCTAAGCCCAAACTAAACCATGACTTAATCTAGACAAATCTTTGTAAAGTAGATACCATGTTTTAAATGAAGCATGGTAAACTTTTACCATGAAAACAAACAAACAACACCCCCCCAAATTTATTAAAAATATCTTTAGAAAATCATGGAGCTACAGACTTGGACATAAGAATAGCCATGAAATGGAACTTTTGTAATAAAATAGGAAAAATTCGCCTGTTCCAAAGGTATCTAGAAAAAAAGAACCAGCCAGTGAGGTACATGAAGGCTCCAAAGTCTACTCTGAGTCCACAAAAGGCCAAGACCAATTTCAGTGAGCTTTGTATTACAGTTCAGTATAACAGTTCTGTAACCACCTAGTTATTTTACAAGTGGGTAAATATGAATAATTCCCATTTATGATTCAGGACATAATGTAAAGGTAGGATAGAATAACAGTTATTAAAAGCATATATTTTCCCCGCGTACTTAAGATTTTCTATTCTCTCTTACACAACCTCGCTGCTCCTTTTTAAGTGTTGCAGCTCTAAGTCTTCAGTACATTCTCTGAACAGTTTTGACGTGTTTCAAACTGTAAGATGGTAGGAACAGAGCTTTGTCTTCCCTTGTGTACATATGCTGTTTGCAAAAGCCAGGTTTACAGATGTAAATTATTAAGATAATCTAAGAAATTTAATAAAACAGTAGTTGATGATCTTCTGTTTGATGTCCTACATAACTTCTGTGGAATTCAATTAGAAGTAGGTAAATGCATTCAAAGACTGAGTCTGGTTCTTTAAGCAAGAGATTCCCCTCTCAAATACTGTCATGCTCGTATCCTCGTTATTTCAGGCAGCTTCTGAAAGTCAAAAGATTAATTTTCTATTCTAATTACCTGTTGGATGTAACAGACAAGCACTTTCCAAGTATTTATTAATCTGTGTGGCTTTGATCTAGTACCCAAGAGCCATTTTATCTATGCTGTAATTTATTAATTAACATACCTAAATATACACTAATCTTTCATGTGGTTCACAATGTTGTGTCTAAAGAGAAAAGGTATTCTGGAGGAGGAAACTTCTGGTGAAATAATTCTAGTTCATTCATACCTCCAAAATTGGGGGGTTTATTATTTTTAAAGCTATTCCATCAATACACAATGGTTCGTATTTTATAAAAATCCTTATATCAGACTCCTACATTGTTTAAAAAAGCAGTAGCATTCTGTCAAGGACAGGGAAAATTGATGCTTTTTAGAATAAACATATTGTAAATATCCAAGTCTGTTCCATTTTAGGTTTTTTGAATAAATTAACATTAACAAAACAGTACCAAGAGCAATAAAGAGGAAGTAACAAATCCAAAAGAATCAGGCTTGCATTAATGTTATACTGTACACACTCCCAAGTTTCAAGCCCTGTCAAGAACAATTGCCTTTGAGTGCCCATTTCTGTTCTTTATCCTACATCAGAATGTAGCAAGTATTTATCCTTTCAAGCTTACAACTTAATTTCTTGCCAAGTGGAACATGTTTTGTGAATTCAAACATGTAACGGGACTTTTTTTTTTAACTCTAGTTATACATATTTAGAGGTTTTGTGCCAAATTTTCTATATTCAGTAATTTGGGCCTTTTCCAGCAATTTTCATTTATGATGCCTCTCTCTATGATGAGTTAGAAGTCATTAAAATAGAACCAGAAAAAAATCATAATTGACAAGGGACAGAAAACAGTGTTCTCGCTGGACTGGAGCTGGGTGACACGTAGTCAAGAAGACCTGGCCTCCACTCCTTCCTTCAGCAACTGCTCAAAGATCATGACTCAACAAATTCAGCCCACAAGTGGGAATCCTGTGCTGAATTTCAATTTTGTGAAGATATTTGCAGCTAAGTCATGAAAGCAATGATTTATACTGGAAACCTAACAAGAAGCGTCAAGGAAGGTCTCACCACTAAGTAAGGAATGGGAGCTAAGAGGAAACGTCAAGTATGTGCTTCAAGAAGAGAAGGAAAAATTTCCCCTCTTAATAGCAAAGAAGGGACAACTGTGTTTCACCAGCAAACTCCCCATCACTTTAATACCCTGGCTTTATTAATAAAAGTAAGGAATTAACTTTGAATGTATACAGATTAAGGCAAATACCCAGAATTAGCATGAAACTCTTGCTGGTTAATATGTAATGAAGAACGCACAATTCCTTTAAACAAAAGTAAGAAATACACCACATATTGTTTATACCAAACACAGTTGGGGACGTGAGCCTTTCGCCTGGGAAAACCATCTTCAAAGTAGCAACTGTTTTCCCAGCTGTGAATACTCTTTCCTGGGAAATCTATTCCTACCATTACAAAAATAATTTTCAAAGGAATGTAAAATTATTCAGCTTAATCTATGCATATCCGTATTTCAGACACAATTTTGTACCTTCCTAGACATGTCTGTTTACAAAATTGTATTCTCTATAAACACTATATGGTGTCACAATCAAATTTACCTCTTAAAAAATAAATAAATGTATGGCTAATTTAATAAAATAATTTAAAGCAACTCTAGCAATATTCTGATGAAAAGCATTAGCAGGAAACAAAAGTCCCAGTCCCATAAGCAGCTGCCCTCAAGTTTGGTTTTTTTTTTCCTTTTGCCTAATTTGAGAAATATTGCATAGATGATAAGAAAGCAGACAAACCAAATAAGATGGCACATAGTAGGTTATAAATGTCAAATGGGTTTATAGCTTCACTTTTTTTTTCAGCTCTCAGAAGACCATCATGCAGTGAGGCAATCAGAAGCCACGGGCCAGCAAACTTGACTTTTTGTGCAAGTAAGAAGAAATACCAAAAAAGCCACAGAATAAACATTCAACTGAAAGGTAGCCCAAATAAAAGATATAGGCCCACCATTTAAATTACAGACTGACTAAAACGAGCAGCCTAACAAGAACGCGTCAGTATCCATACTGACACTTAACCCGGCCATTTTGAGAAATAGCTTTCACCCCCCTTCCCATCAGCAGAAAACTGCTAACTGCTGATGTACCCTTACATCAGGGCATGGGGGGAAATGGAGGAGTGGGGGGGAAGATGAAAGATTGTGTCATCTTCTCTTCATAACATGGACAAAACTCTATTTGCATGTTAGAGATATTTTTTAAACGGTAAAAAAAACCCAGTACAAGACAAAATTCTTATTGTTAAGAGGTTATGCTAAATAAAATTAACTTTGGGGAATTAATTTTCCTTTTTTTCAATATTTAAGATTGGTAGATTGGTTTTCTACATATTTCTTAAACAAAAATTAATAAACATGGATAACACTAATGCATACAACAGAGGATTAAGCTAGTAAAGCAAAACTACTAAACAAATGCAGGAAGAGTTGATAGTGGAATTGCAATGCAAGCAGTTTCCAAAATATATTTTTTGATGTATATAAGGTACAGCTAATATTGGTAGCCTGGTAATCAGAAGAAAATCCGTCAACATCACACTAAGTTGTAACTTCATGGCATTTTTTAGGATGGGAAAATACAAAACAAGTTCTTTTGATGGTTACAAGATAAGCTTCCCACTAATTAAAAAAATAAATTAATGGAACAATAAAGGATTACTGAGTTTGTCAGCAAATCATCCACAACTCATTATTTCAGGCTTTGGTATGAATTAGTGAGTTGTCAAATAAATATATACACTTTCCTATGATAGCTTTATGGTATCTGCTTGATAGATTTTGTAGCATGAATGTCTGGTTTGCATTCATTAAACATTCAAATTACTACCCCAGTTACCTTACTACAAGCAGCATTAGAGATCGTATCAAAGTAGCACTCCTAGCTATTCCACCAAGCTCATGCCAAAACGTTTACCTCCACAGCTTAAACATAATTTTATGGGGTTTTCCACCACTACAAGCAAACAACGATTTTAAAGAATCATTTTTTGCAGTTTGCTTTGCTGTAGTACTAGCTTAATAACTCCTTATTGGCCTTTATGATAAGCTCCAAAAAGCTGCACAGAAAAACCCTTTCCCTACTAATTTTGCCATTTTCCATTTAGTAAACAGATCTTGCTGTTTGGGCACCTGCACACTAGCCCTCTGATTAAAGAAACACCATGAGCTACTTGTTTATTTGCCATTGTTTGTACTAGCTGTATGGAATCTCAAAAATTAAATTCCTTTCCCACTGATTTTGCCTTTATCTGGGGAAAATGTTGATTCTTCCTCCTCCAGCCACTTGCAATGCGGAAGATAACAAGGAACATACAAGGAAACACCCACTGACTGTATGAGCATTACCTAAAGTACCCTTCAACCATGAATGACAGGATTTGATTTAGAAAGATTGACTGCCTGTTAGTCATTCTAATTTTCCTTAAAGTTACAATATTTGCAAGACTAAATTGGGAAGGAACAGGAAATTAATATTGTTTTCTATGGATTATGAATGTTGAGTCTTGCCTAATAGATGTTCAACTCTGGACAAATTTCTTACTGTTCTGTAGAAAGCCTGCAGTTGTGAAAACAGCACTGAAGAAACAAGATCTACCCTTACATTACAAGGTTAAAAGATCCTTTCGTACAGTAAGGTCATTCTGGGTTGAACTCAAATAGCCTTCATAAACAAAGCAACCACAACGTGTTGTTCCCTATCTACAGTGTTGTAAGTGTCAGTACTTCTGTTTCGATAAGCTTCGTGGCACTAAGGCAGCTGAAATTTTGCAGGGTGAAGAAATCCATAAACAAGCAAGACTTGGGTAATTGCAAACAAGCAGTTCTAATGCTTCTGTTTTTTCAAGATGACACCTTAACGATATTGTACTTTTTTTTTTTTTAAAAAAGAGAACTGAAACAAAATTCATTTGTCTCAGACAAGGTCCATCAGAAAGTTTTTATTTAAGAAGTCAGTATATAACTTCAGACCACTAGTCTAGATGGCTCATTCTAAATCTCTTTTCTTCATACTTATGTGACAATTCAAAAGAATAATCTCCAACTACAGGAAGGCTTAACATATGAGTATGTTTGTAAACTACAAAATCATTTAAAAACAAGTAAAACTAATGTCCAGGCATTTTAAAAAAAAAAAAAAAAAATGTTTAAAATGTGGGGTTTATTGCCAAGTGGCTAAATAAAACAGTACCATGATAAAAACCTGACAGAAAAAAACCCACAAGGCTGAATTACGTTTAAAAACTTGTATTGCTCAGCTTCACTAGAGATGTGTCACTTAGAGCTGTATGGTTCTAAGATCATTCACGAAAACATTTATATTGGTCTTGAATTGCTCATTGCTATTTAATGTAAACAGAAGAAATTGAGTAGATGAAAATCAATAAAACATCAAGATTACTCTGAAAGGTCAAGTTGTTCCAGGGAAAAATGCTTTAGTTTTAGTCTAGTAAGAATTTTTGAAACAAATTTCATGAAGGAATGATCAATGTACACTAAATCCAGTCACTTAAGACACATTTCAACTTGCCTGCCTGCAGCTCTATAACAAAATCAATTAGGTATTTACATTTTCCACTTTGGAGACTAAAATTGCTGTACTAGAAAAGGAAAATAGTAAATCAAGGCAAAGGAAAGTGACTTAATGAACTAGTGCAACCTCTCTCCCATCAAAAGCCACGTACATTATATGTATATAGCTACTATATAACTGTCTTTTGACTTCTTTCCATCACATATGAGACTCCTTAGGAGAAACCAGACTCTACTCATCCTTACTTCAAGAATGCCAGAAAATTTCCTTTAATTCAATTACTGCATTAAAAGTCAAAGCTCATCAGAAGTCAGTTGTCATGCTTCAAGGATTTCTGTAGATCTATCAAGGTTCCAGCTTATTTTAAAGTAACAGAAATAAAATTCAAGAAAGTAAGGCTGCAGAATAAACACTCTCAGCAGTTGCCTTAATTTTTGTTCCAAATTTCTTCTTTGGAACCATCCAGATTAACTGAGCACATGACTGCAGCCTCAGAGCTCCTCCCAATCTTCCTATGCACACAAAGCAATTTTACCTTGCTTTCTACTACATTTTCCATGCTGACAGGGTTTGATGACCAAAAGCATTTTAAAGCATAACTGCCATTGTGACTTAACTGGGTATTTCACACAAAGCTGGGAGTACACATGCTGAGTAACAATCATAAACCACTAAACAGCTTTCACTAACCATTTCTGAAGTAAAATTGTTTAAGATGTGCCTCACGTCTTTCATTCGCAGCAGCGATTTCAAACAAGAAGAAAAATGGTCTAACTTACACTTTCCTAAATTGGCCTTATACGGTATTCCCTAAAACTAACACTATATACATATTTAAGCCACCCACTGATACCAACTTTTATGATTCTAAGAAATGTTGTGCCTAGTGGTGTTCCCTAATAGTATTAAGGATTCTTCTTTCCATTTAATATTTGCTTTTTCTTTCGCAGTCCTACAGTCTGCATGGCCAACAAAGATTAATTTGGGGGTTCTAAGAACTTCTCACTGATCCAAAAAGGCCCCGCTTGCTAGGGGTTTGAAGCCCACTTGTGACTTTTTCCACTTTTACATGAAATTGTACAGATGTCACAAGCAATGATATTTTAATTTTGACATTTCAATTTCACACTGCTTTATCCTGGAAAATTATTTTCGCTCAAACTGAATGATAGTACTGTGAATCTAAAGCCTATAATACATACCCTACAAAGGAAAGGAGAAACATTCCCTCTTACCAAGCTATAAATACTAGATTTTCTATTTTTGCTTTGATCTGGACAAAGATGTAATCTTTCCCTACTTAGGAACATTTCTGCTGAGTTCAAAACTGCAAGAATTTACAGACCTCTGAATAGCTACTGCCAATAGGTTGGCTTTTCTTACATTATGCTTCACAAACTCTAAAAGTAATAGCTAGAGACACTTATGCATGCGAAAGCTCTCAAAAAAAATTTCTTGCCAATAAGCTTAAATAAAGTCTAATAACAAAATAAGAAGTACTACTTTTTAGTTATACAATCTCCATTGAGCTATACATCTCATGATAAATGAAGTAACAAGAAGCTTTCACATCTATTTTATGTTAGGTCAGGAAACATAGGAGAGTTTTTAAGACGATGTCTTAACATCACCTTGAGAATTCCTGAGGAAAAAAACCTTTGCATTTTCTTCTCCACTTCTCAACAGCATGAAACCACTTCATATTTCTTTGATCCACATTCTACAGTAACTACTCAGAACAGCAGAATTGAATCACCCTGTTTATGTATCATTGCCATCACAAAAAACTTACAGCTCTAAGTTTCCACTTAAATAACATCCCGACATTGCTAATTTCATTCTCATAAAATTAATTCATAAAATGTTTGGTAATACAAAGAGATTGCTGACACCTTCTGGCCACTTAACATTCTGCCCAAAAATCAAAGAGTATCTCCAAGAAAACATCTTTCATGTTTTTCCAACCACTCAGGATCACATGAAGACTTAAGCCACGCCTATATTGCCATATAACAGTTGCTTAAAGTAGTTTAGCTTGCCTTTCACTCACGTACTCTCACCCAGTCTCTGTCTTTCACAGAAGTATCCAAAGCAAACAGGGATGACGTACTCTGACTGCTACAATTGTATCCAGATTTGGCTTAATTTATCTAATCCTTTTAACTTTCACCCTAGGTGTATCACATGCACAGATCATCACAACTGAAGTGAATAGTACACTCAGATTCAGTTCCAAAACTCTAAACCCATCACTTCACAGGTAACAACATATCCACATTTTATTGAATTAAACAGTCAAAACTGGGACAACCTACCTGCAGATTTTGTTTCTTTTTCTTTGGCTCAGATTCCAACTCCAGCTCTCCCTTTTGGGTCACATGTTGCTTTAGCTTTTTTCTTTTTTCCGCCGCCTTTTCTTTTTTTTCCGCCGCCTTTTCTTTTTTTTCCGCCGCCTTTTCTTTTTTTTCCGCCGCCTTTTCTTTTTTTTCCGCCGCCTTTTCTTTTTTTTCCGCCTTCATTTTCAGCATTCTAAAATAGAACTATTCTGTAATAGAAACCACCAAACTACAGTTAGAACCTGTTTTTATATTAAGCGTCAGTTTCGTATACAGGCAGTTATACTACAATTACACTGGTACGAGAATTATTTGTGACTATTTAACTATGAAATGTATGTCTGCACTGAATTTTGATCCATTTTGGAGAATTTTCATCACATTATAGTTAAGCTACTGTAAAACTAGAGTATCATTCTCATGTAGAAAACTCAACGCCTAGTTTCTTTGCAGGCCCCATTGTGGAAAATACTTCACTGACCCTCCTGGTAGCAATCCCCCCTAACTGACGCTGTGCCTTCTGCAGGTCACCGTGCACCACACTGAACTGCTTGATTGATTGCCTACCTCAGATAACACCAGTCAGACCCCTCTCTTCTCAAAACACGTTACTGTGACTGTTAGCCGTCTCATTAATATACACACATGTGCATACAAACATATCCACAAACAAGAAGTAAGGCTGCTTTATTACTAAATGGATAGTTTTTAAACCTCCAGTTCCACTACTAGTGCAAGTTTTTCTCCTTCCCTCTAGAATGTGGAAAAACTATGCTTAGAGAATTACGCGTCAGGAGTTTTATCTTTCATTTTACACTGACATAAGGGCAAAGGTGAACAGGAGTTGCAGAAAACCTGGTTCCGAAACCAGGTCTAGTGGTAACTGTGTATTATTTCTCTGAGAGAAAATCTGATTTAAGTGGCTTTCAACAGCTGCCCCAACACAATCACTTTCTCAGTAACAGCCCAAACACAAGAGTTGCCTCAATCACAAACATTTAGCATGAAACACACTCTGAAAGATAAAACAACCCACAAACCAAACTGTAGGCATCCATACAGCTGAGCCTGCCCAGCCGATGGGCAGGAACCACCTACGCTGCCTGACAGAGCAATGGGGGCCCAGGTCCTCGACACCTCTGCCACAACGGCACCTCAGGCAGCGACGCTCCCGCCACAAGCCAGGCCTAGGCCCAGACCTGGACCTGGGGCGACCAGGCCCTGAGCAGGAAGGCACCGCCACCAGCTTCCCAACACAAGACCCCTGGGTTTGCCTTCCCTTTTATTGAGGAGCGAGTTAAGAATTCGTGATTGGAAAATGTTTAAATTTGAGTACTACGTTCTCAAGAGCGGCCACCAGACCATCCCGCACGGCAAAAGCAAGGTTACTGCCCTCTCTCCAGCACTACCCACCAGCTCCCCCGCAGCGCACACCCGGCACCGAGCTCCCAGCCGCTGCGGGGTCGGGGGCAGGCGGCTGAGGGACGACAGAGGGGAGCTGCACCGGGGGCGGGGGGGGAAAGGAAGCTACCCCCCCCCCCCCCCCGGCCCCGTCACCGCCGCCGGGCCGCCCCGACCCTCCCACAGCCCCCGGGCGGGCAGGGAGACCCCCGGAACTCCCGCGGCCGTTGGCGCCAAACAGCAGCCCCACAGTGTGGGAGCACAGCGCACGCGGCGACCCGCACGCACCTCTCAGACCCCGCACGCCTCCTCCACATTTGACTGAGCCCCACGCTTGGCGCCGCAGCCCGCCCCCTCCCTCTCACTGGCTACAAGGACAGAACGGAGGTGTCTGGTTGGCCTTCGGCACGCCAATCTCCCGGGTAGCCAATAGGAAGCCACGCTCGGACTTAAAGCGCCCACCTGGAACACGCATGCTGAGCAAGTGCTCGGCCGGCTTTTGGAGACGCGCTTGACGTCACCTCTCCGCGCCGGGGTCCGCTACGGAAGACGTTCCCGCCTCCCGCGTAGGGGCGGGGGCCACAGAGCTTTGCCTCGTCCCTCGTTGCCTGGATGATTCCCGCCAGGTTCGGCCCCCCCCCCACCAGGGCCTGACAGGGACCCCCCCACCGGGCCTGACAGGGATCCCCCAGGTTCTGACAGGGATCCACCCGCACCCTGACAGGGATCCCCCCACCAGGGCCTGACAGGGCCAGGTTCTGACAGAAACCCACCACCACCATCCCCCTGGCCTGGCAGCACCCACCCCTGCGCTGCCCGTGAAGGACACCCGGTGGGGGCCCAGCCCCAGTTCTCCCCACATAAGCCAGGGGTGCTACAGGCCACAGCAGGCTCGCATATCACCCTGTGGGTGCCCACGCCAGCTGCTAATGCAGTGAGATGCAGCTCTCCATGGGAACAGTGGTGATTCCTTTTAGCCAGCAGATCCTAAAGGCTCCGTGTCTGAAACCGTGTTATCTCCTGTCCTGATCAGGTCTGAGGGAATGCACTGGGAAGAGGCAGACACTGCGGTTTGAGGGGATGATAAAACCTCTCCAAGGACAGGGTTTCCAGGGAACGGATTGGTTTCCATGTTTTCATTTTCTATAAATACCATCTGCACAAACATTTCAACTTCCCCTTGGTAATTTAGGGGTAAAAATATTTACCAAAACCAAACATGTAGATGGAGCATTTTTTTCATGACAACCTGAAGCAGGTTTTTTGTTTCTATTTCCTTTAATCCCAGTAAGAGTTGAGGTGCTGTCTGTGGTAGCAGATGCTGACGGCAGCAGCTCCCCATACCCTTATTTGCACTGATGGGAAGAGGTAAACCTTATGCCTCTGCTTCCTTCCCCTGCCCAAACCAGGGTCACACCTTGTGCCTTTCCTCTTCCACCTCCTCCCCACACTGCAGGGTGCCAATCCTGTTCCCCACCCATCGCTGCTGGGCTGGGCAGAGCCTCTCAGCTCTGGTCCATATCCTCACACCATGGTCATCACCTGCTGCTGCTCTCCACTGGAAACCCCTTCCCAGACCACCAGTGGGGTGCACAGCATTGTTTGGGAACCTGTGGCTTGTTACATATTACACAGGAAGATCACACAAGTCCTAGTACTGTAGCAATGCACTAGGGCTGAGTTACAGCATTAAGCACACAGGGTGATCAGTAGGTAGCGGTATCTAAAATTAGTTGCAATTTAAGCTTTTGTTCCACTGTGAATATGGAAAGCTTGTTTCCTATGTTTAGACTTCCTAAAATAACAATTGTTTTACTACATATCCTATTGTGACATCCTGTGGTTAAACACAGTATTACAGATACTGTCAAATCACAATTTTGGCCACATGATTGCATAAAATTAGAAAATACAGAATCAACCGTGGTAAGTCCTCCCTACACTACATATTCAGTTTGTCCAACTACAGCCTTCCATATATGACTCTGATCTTCTCCAGAAACTTCTCCCGGATGAAGGAAAGAAATCATATTGGGCCAAACATGAACATGGGATAGCGCATATATTTTGTTCTGTATTGACCAGAAATTACATTATCTCTGCCCTTTCTGATGAAAGGCCTACAGTTCAGTAAGTTGGTTGTTTACATGCTGTCCCTGTGAAGGGCCATAAATCCACATTTCCTCTTAAGGCAGCATTTGTACTCTAAGGATTAAGCCTCTTTGAAGAGAAACAAGGGGCACACAACAGCCTTCGCACAACTGCAGTACACCTCAAGGTTGTATAAAGCAGATGCATGAACTGCACTTATGCTCACATCTCTTACAGTATTATCAAAGATGATTTTTCCCAGGTCAAGGAACACAGCAAACTGCTCATCCTCCCACCTCAGCATTGGGCACTCATAGCTGCAGGTGATTCAAGGGACTGCAATTACCCTTCAGTTAGTCCTAAGCCAACACTCTAGCCCACCAGCCCCAGCATGCAGAGGAATGGCTTCAATGACACATGAAATTGAGGTCTTGACCCCCGACATCATCAGTAAGCCTTGGCATTTTTCTCACAATTAGCTGGATGAGAGGTCTACTTTAATCCCAGCTGGGGAATTAGCATTGTTCATTAACAGCACATTTCCATTTCATCAACCTACAATATTTCAGGCCTCAAGCTAGGCAGCTGGATATTCATGCAGTTTTAAAGACCCAAGATAGCTGATAGAAATAATGGATGGAACATATCTGTTGTCTTCACATGTTTAAGCCTTTCAGCTTAAGACAGCAAAGTAGCCTGCCTAGACAATGCTGTATTTTGGCCTCATTTTCATTACATGGGACACAAACACAGTTAATGCTACTTCCTCTGGCTTCCTTTTAACCCCAACTGCAAAAAAAATGCCCATGCAAATCTAGGTTTCCATCTAAGGGGTAATAAATCATGAAGAATTACACTGTGCATGCCTCTGTGAGCACTAGCCTTCACTGAATTGCTTAGGGAGGGCTTAGAAAAACCAGGTATGGCTTTATAAATCAAGTACTTCCAATAACATTCAGAAACTAAGAGGCAGATTACATGGCTTTGTGTTGATGTATGCTGTTTGTCAAGCAGAATGCTGTATTGTCTGCCAGTTCGTTTCCAAAAGGATTGAGACACCTGACAGCAGCTTGTATTTCAGACTTTCATCTTGGGAAACTTAGCATGACCTAAGCAAAGCTGGCTGTGTTTCATACTAATTTTAGTCATCTTCCTACCGCCATTCCCCAGTTTCCTCCACCCAGTATTTTTCATAGTACTACAGCTCTCACTCCAAATATAGGAACAAGTAAAGTTGGCTTGGTAAAGGGTGACAGTTTATTGTACGCATAGAACAGTATGATACAAAAATAACTTAATAGCATAGAAAATTTTAAAGACCTATAGAAAAGATTTACTTTAAACTAGACAGAGGTTTGATCCAGATGTGAAGAGCCTCTACTATCTGCATCTGAAAGACATAAGAACACACCATAGGAGTTACACAACTAAAGCTTTCAGTCACAAGGAGTTACACCGTGGCAGGGAAGGGCTTGGGCCTTTTACCCGAATTCAGATGCTTGCTGTATTTTCCTCAGCACACCAAGGACATACTGTTTTTCCCAGAACTTGACCAGGCCTCACACTGAGCAGGTGGGAGACCAGCCTGCTGTTACAACAGTTTGATGTCCTAATGCTTGTGTCTATATAGCTATTGTCATCACTACAGCAGGGAGAAGTGACAATTCACTTCTGCTGTCAGAACCGCTCTGCCACGTTCCCAACACCGATTAAAGGTCAACTACCAGCTCTAGAGCAGTTAGTGCTATGACAGTGGCACTCCTACGCCATGTTGACACAAGACTATTTTTAAACAATCTTGCTCGTTTTTCTCATTCTACAGCTTGTACCTGTTGTGCTGAAGACTCCCATGAGATGGCACTCCAATTGCTCCCGTTGACTTCAAGGCAGTTTGGGAGGCTCTCATCAGAGCTGCATATCTACAAAGAAGTACAACCAGGCTCAGCACCTCTTACACATGCTGCCAGTAGTTTCACTCTTCCATCCAGTTTAATTATCTGCATCTGTCACACAAGTCTCACAGTCCTATTGCAGCAGAACAAGGAAGGCACATCTGCCCACAAGAGACAGATTTTTATTAAAGCTAAGTTTAAACTTCGCTTAGCAAGGTATTGATTTTGTTCTTTGTTATTCGAGGTGCTGGGGAAAAATTTAGGATTAATACTTAGACCTAGACCCCCTAAGAGTATTTGAGAGGGCAATGTGTATTCACAGTTAGGAGATACTGAGAGTCATGCTATCAAGATAGGTAAGCTTGGAAGAATTTTAGGAAGGCATTTCACAAGAAGCTTTTATCTTGGCTCACAAACTTTCAGAAATTAGGCCCAAAACAGAGAGAGGAAGTAGTGGCTATTTTCTGTAAAGTGACCAGTGGTTTACAGAATTCCCCATTTGTCTGAGCTCCCCACCAACCCCTGCTGCTAGCTCTGAAATTTCAGCTTGAGCTCAAAGAGTCACAAACACAGCTTACCCTGCCTTGGAGGTGGAATGGCTGCTCCCTTTACAGTCGTGATCCAGAGGATGCCGATGTTTTATGCAGAAGTTGCCACCACACTGTTCACAAACTACCCTCACCATCTCTTTCCTTTTGCAGCCTGGCTTTAAGCACTTGTTTGTGAAGATCTAAATAACAGAAGACACAAAGCTGGCAATGCTTGCTTGCTTTCTGTGATCAGCTTCCCAAGCAACGGCCAAGCTGAGGCACAAATGCTCAAGCACCCTTAGAATTAAGATGAAAGAGCAAGCTTCTACACGTTCTGCTGTCAGAAGACCTGACTTCACAAACATTAGGCGGGCAGTTTAGATTTCGACAGCAGTTTCCTTACCCTCTGCTTTTGCTGTGCCGGATTGTATTTACAGTCCTTATCCATGTGGGCTCCGACTACAATATCTGGTATTTCCCCCTTCTGAACTGGGACAGGGGCATTGCAGAGCGGACACACCGGAACCTGCACATTCTAAAAACAAACAACACAGATCAGAAGTCCCACCCAATTATTTTTCTGTCCCTCACCCTTCTCCTACCCATAGGTGACAGAAATGTATTCACAAGTGTTTTATGTTCTACTCATTTACTAATGCTCTTATAGGTATACTTCACAAAGGTAACTGCAAATCATTATCCAAAAAAATAGTCAGGCCTCCTTTGTCAAATCAATTCATAGCAACATACTCAGTAGGTTGACTTGAAATATGCTTCCAGACTTTGTGGAATTACAGCCTTTGAACACTTCAAAGCCCAGATATGAGCCAGAAATCAAGGTTTGGCCCTGCTTACTCTATTATTTCTGCTGTAGTTGCATGTGTGCTGTCCTTTAACTTAAAGGACTGGGGCTGCAGAAAGCTTTAGGCCACAATACATTACTTAAAACATAAAGCACTCCTCTGGGAAGATGCAGCGTAAGTGAAGAAAGCTAGAATCTAGCAGTACTGACCTCTGAGGGGTTACATTTCTATATATTTGAAATCCAGCTGTATCATTAACTTGCATTTGTGGTTCTCCCATCCACTTTTATTGAAACCACAGGCCAAGTTTCAGAACAGGTTTTATGAACAGCTTAGCAATTCTGCAATGTGAATTACTGAATCATGAGTATAGGAACTTACTTTCTTGTAGGCAGATCTACACTCATGGTCATCATAACGGATGTGATTTTTACAGAAGACTTCCCCACATGCATCGCATTTCAGAGGAAGAAAGTCTGGAAGAATAAAAAAAAGAAAATGAGATTTGCATGGAGCAGAGAAAACAGCCATAAGAGTACTTGCAAAAGACTACAAATAAGTCAAG